>CM062805.1:1069939797-1071139797 GCA_031772625.1 Pinus tabuliformis
TTTTTTTCCCCTTACGGCCATATATTCCGTTATTTCAGTTCACTTGTTGACTGTTAAAAAATATGAACAGAGCTATCGGGTCCGTCCCCAATCACTGTCACATGTCGCGAATAGCCTATCCCTTGTTTTTTTTTTTAGAAATACATTAAAAAATGGATCATGACAGAATTCAAGTATTATGTATTTTCATTCCCAAACCCCTTCAAGTTCAAGTTTGATCACATCGACGTTGTTTCGTTGTATTTTGTAAATAACAAAAATATGCAAAATACATAGGAAAATGCCTTTAGGCAAATCTCAAATCTTATACAATAGCTTTAAGGAACCCTTTTGGGTCGGTTTATCGCATCGGACATCTATATAGGTATAATCCCTACTCCTCTGTGAAGCTCGATGCGATATCGCGATGTGATTGATCGCAATTGCATATCGCTATAACCCCGGGCCGTTTGGTGAGCGCTCTGTTGTGTTGGCCGATTGCGATTCTGCGATGCAATGTGGGCCATCGATCTGCATGCTTGATCGACGGTCCACGTTGACTCTATCAATCACCATCGCAAGTTCCACATAGTCTACGTCGATATCCTTCGTGCCTCCGCCGATTGGATCTGGACCATTAATCGACCAGATCCGATGGCCCCCGTGCGTTCACTGTTGCCATCGCCGATAGCTCTGTTTTTCTCTATTTCCTTGGGTTTTTGCCTCCCGATAGTGTTTTTCCGCAATTCTAAGGGCTCTTCTCATGCAGTTGTTCTGATCTTTTGAATGATCTTTAAGAAGGTTTTGAAGACTTTAAGAGTGTTTTGGGTCCATTTTGGACCACATGCCAACAGGGCTAGCAAGATGCATGGGGTTCTGACACACGAAGGGGAAAATGAAGTGTGTCCCTTAGAAGCCTGTAATCAATACGTAGCCTGAAAGGAACACATGAGAAAAATGGCATCGCAAGATGGAAAGTAGAATAGTCCACAAACCAAAGTGACTGGTTAATCCAACAACACACCTTCAACAAGATTCATACAATTGCATACAAAATAGTTCATAAGAAAATGCGTAAGTTAAAAAACATACATTGCTAAAGAAACCATAATATTCCAACTACAATAACAACATATGCATGAAAACGTGTTGGCTGAGTTATATTATTATAAGTGAAAGTTCCATCCATAGATACACCATTAACATCCACTAGCCCTAATAGTGGAACATTACAGTCAAGAACACCTGCTCCTCCAAAGAAGTCTACTTTCTCTACGTTGTGGAGAAGCCGAGGCTCATCACAATACTCCCAAGCCTTATCTAAGCCTAAGCCTAACCAAAATCTTGGCTCCCAAAAGACTGTTCTATGAGTTATGAGGTTCTATTTATAAAAAAGGGTGGGGTGACCCTTGACATTCCCCTTTGTGACTCTTTGACTACCCTCATGACTCTTCAACTTAATTTACAAATAACTCATTACATTACATAGTGACTATTCACATTCCACTAATGACACTTGGAATTTCAATTACAACATATTTAAAAATAATGTAATTTTTCCACATGTACCCATGTAAGACAAAATAGGCTAGAGACAGCCTAGCAAGACAAAAAACTATGACTCCGAAGCTTGGGGAAAGACCAACTCGGCAACCTCCACTTGGGGCTTTTGTGTCAAATGTCAAGCTTATTACTCCATGATACTGTCCCCAAATTTCCTAATGTTTTCTTCTCGAAGGTAGACTCTTGCCTCCATGGCATCTAGGTGTATGGTCTCGAAACCTGTATCCAACTCATTCTAAAGCATGACCAACATGATGTTGACCTTGACAGGACCACCGATGTACTTTTGCATGTTGTGTACATTTAGCTCCAAGTCATCCCTAGTGGCCTCTAACCTTAGCTGCTCCATGTACCTGTTGATCTCTAGCCAAACTTGGTTCTTGTGCTTAGCTTCGGTGAGGGAACTGATTGATGAGATCCTATGTTTTTTCACCATGACATCCAAACTCTTATACAACCATGCATATGAAGCCTGTATGGTGCCGACAAAAGGGATGAGCTGCTCATAGTTATGAATCAACATCCGGACCTTTTCTTTGTCTAGTTCTACCTACGGCTTCGCCATCTTGGGCAAGTAAAGTGGGGCCCCTTTGTACCGAATTGTCCACTCTTTCACATAGGCGATGGCAGCATGCATGTCCGTGAGAGTTTGTACAAACCTTCTGCTCCACTGCTAAAAGCCATGCATATGGAAAACCGCCTTATGCACGGTGACAAATACGTAATAGAGCTTCCACACGATAGCCTCTAGTGTTGATACTTCAACAAGTATGATCGCTTTCCTCATATCTACCGTTGTAGACGTCGCGCTCTACTCTTCGTATTGTTATCCGGCTTGCCTAGCCGCCTGCAAGTTATTTTCCATTTGTTCATTCTCATCTGTCACGTACTGAACATTTGATTTTATTGTTCCTGCATAGGCCAAGGTGGATTGGGCCATGGCAATTCGATGTTTGTTGGTGTCTGACACTGTCACCCTTTCCTTGATGAATCTTCTCACTCTCCTCCTCTGCTACTGATTGTTCCAACTCTTCGACCTATATGGGCACTATTTCCTCCATCATCGCGCCTTTCCTTTCTTCTTCTTCTTTTTTATGCTTCTCTTCTTGTTATTTCCTCCTCAGCTCCTGTTCTTCCTTCGGTTCTTGTTCTGCTTGCTGCGATCTCAGTTTTGCTACTTACAAGCTATTATTTTTCTCTTCCTCTACTCTGCTTTCGGTGTCCTATGCTTCCTTTTTCTTCCACTGCCAAAGATTCCTGCATGAAGATTGAATCCGCTTTCACTCTGCAACTTTGTTCTCCCTGTATTATGTCAACAACTTCCTCTTTCTTTGATCTTGTACTAGATTGTTGCCTTCTGCTATTGTTGCTTGACTTATTTCCATGTTAGCGTTGACTCCTTTTCTATGGACAGTTGAGTGTCTGCAGATATTGGCAAGTTAACTAGCACTTACTGAACGGCTTCCCCAATAATACTTCTAGTGTTCTTTCTTGAAGCAAATCTCTTTGGTGCCATGGTATAATTACTAATGGAGAGAAGTGCTTCACAAGTGTGGTACCTGTGGGACATAATAGACACTCATGAAAGTGAACATTATATATTACAAATATAACTTCACAGCATGATCAAGTAGTAATCAGGGCATCTAATGAGAGGGATTGTAGAATTTTGACCAACAGCGGTGATTGATTGACCATGGGAACTGCGTAGTCCTAGCAGCCATTGTGAAATATTGATGATTGGAACTGTGCAATGCACATATTAGTCTTGGGTAGAGCCTAGGATAGACTCCGCATTGTGCAGTCTCAGTCACCAAGCTGGGAGACTGGCTCCTAGAACTGTGTAGTGCACAGTTCAAGCTAAGTCAAGTGATCAGGTGCTCAAAATTAGGCTCAAAACTCAAAGTGGTAGAATCTCGATAAAATTAGCTTTTGATCAAAGTGCTCATCATCCTAATTCCAATGATACAAATGACACTCGAATACAAGCTCATATGAAGAAGTTATATCAAGTCAAAGTCCAGGTTTGACTTAGATAGATGGCAGGAGAAGATGACATGGTAGGAATCTTTAGCGAATGGGGAATCACCAAGTGGCAGGCCGCCATTGGCCCTGCATTTCACAAATCACATATCAGAGGTGACTTGGCATTAAAGAATCAGCCCCATAGCGAGCTAGGGTGTGATGTGATAATCACAATCGCACATTGAAACAGGGAAGGCATTAAAGAATCAGCCCCAGAGCAAGTCAGGGTTGTGATGTGATGATCGCAATCGCACATCACAAAATGGAAGTGTTACAAAATTGACCCTGATAAGATTAGATTGTGATATCACAATCGCATATCACACAATGCAAAGTCTCATTATATGTATTACCCTAGCTCCGTCGATTGCGATATATTCTAGTTGCAATCCAGTTATATTGCAGTTGATAGTTCCGTCGGGTCTGCCGCTTATCGCAATCACATATTTCCCACGAAGCGTTCACAAACCATAAGACCCGCCAATTCCCGTTGATTACGATTTGTGATGGAGTTGTTGGTGCCAATAGTTTATGGTCGCCACATGGCGAAATTTTCGCCTAGTTAGCGCTTTTTGGAGCAAAATTGTAGGATCATGCCAAAAATGGTGCAATTTGTGGAGCGAATATTGGGAAAACTAGAGAGATCATAACTTCTTAAGTCCTTGACCAAATTGGATGAAAAAGAGGCTATATAGCCATTTTTGGATATCATGGACTCATTGGAGCAGGTTTCAAAAGCATTTGAGCATTGTAAACACATCTTTTTACACTTTTAAGCATAACAGAGAAGCCCAAGACATTGGAAGCTGGACCAAGGAGACGTAGCCTAGGAGGGGTGAACTCCTTTATCATGTTCCTATTGTAATGTGGTTTTTATGATGTTCTGTACATGTTTATGCTATTGTTCAATCTCTTATTTATGTTAAATTTCTCATAAAATTAACATAAAAACTCATCATTTCACTTGCAAAAAATCATGAATCCTTAAGCACAATGAAAGAATTTTGTTTCTAATCTGAGGAGGATCTTAGCATAGTAATATAATATTCTAAATCATATCATTTTGGTATCAGAGCTCTATGTTTTCTTTGTGAAAGAGGGATTTAACTGTTTTCAAGTTTATGTCATGCCTACAAGGTTAAAACTCAAAAGAGGAGAAGGGAAGCTGGTTGGAAGCCCTGAAGTTGGGTCAAGGGGAAGGAGAGCAAGGTTGCCACAATCTCCAACACCAGTTCAACCTCGAGTTGCAGTTGAGACTCCAGAGATCATGTCTCATGAAGGAGAACCTAAAAACATGACAAAATATGAGAAGACCTTCAGAAAGGATTTCTTTGATATGACAGAGATGGTAAAGGTCCTCTATGAAGAGAGGAGTACCAGGTTGCAAGGGGAAAGTTCCAAACCTCCCAAAGGAGAAGGCTCTTCAAGAGGAGGTAATGGAAATGGAGATAAACCTCCACCATCTCCACCATCTTCTTCATCTTCTTCTTCACAAGTATATTCACCCTCTTCCAATAACAAAACCCTTATTCATACTCATCATCATACTTCAAAAGGGACTGGTAAATCACCTTTTTTAAAACTTGATGTTAAATTTGAGCTGCTCATGTATAATGGTGAAGTGAATGTAAAGAAGCTTGATAATTGGATTCATCAGTTAGAGGTCTATTTCAGGATTCAAAACCTTCAAGAGGAATACATAAAGATTCAGTTAGCTTCCTTGAGAATGGAGGGTGTAACACTGGTATGGTGGGAATCAAAGACCCAAGAGGAGATTAAAAAGCATGGTAATATCTCAGTTTCTTGGAATGATTTCATTGCTGAAATCAAAAGAAAATTCTACCCTCTAGCTTATATGCAAAAATCCATCATGAATCGATAGAACTTTAGACAGCTTAAAGGTCAAAATGTGCAATATTACACCCAATAATTCAGAAAAAGGACTTTGATGTTAGGTGTAGATTTGCAATCACAGGACACATTGCTGAAGTACATAGGGGATTTAAACAGATACCTTAGGCATACTATCTTAATGTTTAATCCCAATAATCTAGATGATGTGTGTGTGCAAGCCACTCATCTTGAGGCAAGAGGGAAAAACACCCCAGAAGAAGCTAGTAAAAATCCTTTTAAGAGTAAAGGAAATGAAAAGGCTTTCAAAGGGAAGGAAAAGAAAAATGTGTCTATCAAAAAAGAAGGAGAGAAAGTTACGTGCAAACATTGTTCCAGGGAGGGTCACGATGAAGCTCATTGTTGGAAGCTTTGTCCTGAAATGAGACCAAAGAGAAACAAAAACAAGGGAAAACAAAAGTAAACTGCAACCACTCAACAAGATTTGGGATCTGATTTGAATGATGAAACTAAAATCATAGCCATGAGGTTAAAAGGAAAAGAATCCATTGCTAGCACTAGTTCTTCAAACTCATAAAATGAAACTCCAAATGAAAAGAGGAGAATAGAACTTTTTCACATAAAGGTGATCTCAAAACACAACAAGATTGACACACTTTTCGATAGTGTTTCTCAAGCCAATCTTATCTCTGAAAACATTTTCAAAAGTTTAGACTTGGAAACCTTTCCACATCATAAAACATATCCACTTGGATGGGTGTGTGACAATGCACAATTGCAGGTTACTAAAAAGTGTAAACTGAAATTCGCCATTACTGAAAATTTCATAGATGAAGTGGAGCTTGATGTTGTGTCGTTAGATATCTGTGGCATAGTTTTGGGCAGCCCATACCTTTATGATAGAAAATCTATCTTCCATAGAAATGAAAACAAATATCATTTATTCAAAGATAAAGTAGAATATATTGTGAGAGCTCATAGAAAGAAAACAAATCTTTCGCTTGTTAATGCAGGGCAGATGAAAATACTAGTGAATTCGAGCAAGAATTTTGTGCTTCTAATGATCAAACCCAAGAATGATGTTGATAATAAAGCTTTTAAAGGTTGTGATTCAAATTTGGAATCCAAATTGGTTGACGTAGTTAACCAATATGATGAGATGTTTCAAGAACCAAAGGGATTACCTCCCAAGAGAGGAATCCAACATGAGATACACGTGCAACAATATTGTCCTCTTCCTAACATTGGCATGTACAGGATGTCAGTGATGGAAAGCATAGAAATTAAGAAAAAATTCAAGAGTTGCTGAATAAATGGATCATCAAAACATATTCATCGCCATATGGGTCACCTATTGTCTTGGTGCCAAAGAAGGATAGAACATGGCACATGTGTGTGGACTTTCGTGCATTGAACAAAATTACAGTAAAGAATCGTTACCCACTACCTAGAATAGATGATTTACTTGATCAATTGAAAGATGCAAAGTATTTTACTAAGTTGGACTTAAGAAGTGCCTACCATAAAATTAGAATAGATGAAGGAGACATTGGGAAGACAACATTCAAAACAAAATAAGGATTGTTTGAATGGCTACATTCATGTGTGTGATGAATGATGTGTTGAGACCATTTCTTGATGAGTTTGTCATAGTCTACTTAGATGACATCTTAATTTTCAGTAAATATCGTGATGAACATGTCAAGCATGTAAGAAAAGTACTTGATGTCTTGAAAAAAGAACAATTGTATCTTAAGATGTCAAAGTGCGAGTTTGGAAAAACTTCTTTAGTTTACTTGGGTCATATTGTTGGAGGAGGTGAGTTGAAAATAGAACCCTACAAGTTTGATGTCATTGTGAATTGGCCAAGGCCCAAGATAGTTACTGAGGTAAGAAATTGTTTGGGAGCAGCCCTATATTGGAGTAAATTCATTGCTATTTTTTCTCTTATTGCCGCTCCTTTGCATGTGTTGACAAGTGTGAAAAATGTTTTTTAGTTGGGAGGCAAACAACAAAAGGCCTTTGATGCATTGAAGTAAAATATCAGTACAGCTCCAATAATTTCACTTCTAGACTTGAGATAGTCATTTGAGATTCACACTGATGCTAGCGACTACGCCATGGGTGCAGTACTCATGCAACATGGTAAGCCTATCTGTTTTCATTTAGAAAATTTTATTCGTGCAGTGATTAACTATCCTACATATGACAAGGAATTGTATGCATTGGTGCAAAGTGTGAAAAAATGGAAACACTACTTGATGGGTAAAGAAACAATCATTCACACTAATCATCAACCATTTCAATACTTGCAATCACAATCAAAGTTGCAGCAATCAAGGCACTTCCGATGGATGGGTTTGCTTTAACAATTCCACTTGGTAATCAGGTATAAGAAAGGTATCTACAATAAATTTGTTGATATGCTTTCTAGGCATATTGTTAGTGCAACTACTTTACTCAAGCATAATTCTATTTTACACGAAAGTTATATTTAGCAATATGCATTAGATAATGACTTCCAAAATTTTTATGCAAGCTTGAGTCAAGGTAACCATGTAGAGGGATTGGATTATCATTTGCATGATAACTTGTTGTACCATCTTGGAAAGCTTTGTATTCCATAGGGAGAAAGAGTTAACATCATAAGAGATGCACATACTTCTCTTATTATTGGTCATTTTGGTGTAAGTAAAATGGTGGCACATCTACATAGGTATTGTTATTGGCCTCGTATGCTTGAAAGTGTGTCTCATTTTATTAAAGGATGTTCATTATGTGCAATCAGTAAGCCTAGCAATAGGAAGTTAGGATTGTATATATCACTTCCAATTCCTTCACGACCGTGGGAGAGTGTTTCTATGGATTTTGTAGGAGTCTTCCATTGTCAAAAAGAGGTCATGATTATTTGTATGTAGTTGTGGATAGGTTCAGCAAAATGTGTATTTTGATGACATGTAAAAAGCAAGTTACAACTGAACAAAATGCTTAGTTATTCTTTCATAATTTTTGGGTGCATTTTGGATTTCCCACATCCATTGTCAGTGATCAAGATTCTCACTTTGTTGGGAATTTTTGGTCAAGCTTGTGGGGATTCATGGACACCAAATTGAAAAAAAGTACATCTTTTCATCCACAAACAGATGGTCAAACAGAAGTGGTGAACATAATAGTGATACATCTTCTTTGTGGGTATTGCAACAAGCATCCTAAGTTGCGGGATGAACATTTGGACTATATTCAATATGCTTATAACCGAGCCAAGCACTCTTCAACTCAAACTTCGTCATTTGAGGCATGCTTGGGATACTTGCTTAAATCTCCTTTAGATTTTATTTTTGGAAAAGATTTTGCTATTGAAGGTCATAGTGACATAGAAAAAGAAAGAAAGTTCATTGAACAAATCCAATTAGTACACCAAAAGGTTCAATAACAACTTGAGAAAAGCCAAGGCAAATACAAAACAAGGCACGACAAGCATCATCAAGATCACAAGTTCCAAGTTGGCGATGAATTTTGGCTTCACATTAAAAAAGAGAGGCTCCAAGGAGAAGGTAAAAAGCTAAAACCAATTAGATATGGTCCATTCATAATTTTGGAAAAGATTGGTAACAATGCCTTCATGTTGGATTTGCCTTCATATATGAAAATTTATGTTGTTGTTAATATTGATAATTTAAGGTTGTATGAGCCTCATTTGATTGAAGATCAAGGAGAGAATATTCAAATTCCATTTATTGAAGAATTTTCTCCAGAATTCCTTGATGGGCTTCAGCAAGACACTATACTTGACAGAAGAATAAGGATATCAAAAAGGGGAAGTGTCGATTATCTTCGAGTGGGGCTCAAGGGTACAAATCCTTTCAAATACAAATGAAAGAGGTTGGAAAGGTGAGGGAACTGTACCCTCACCTGCTGGAAAATTGAAAGTGATCTTTTGGGGTCCAAACGGCTTCCAATGAGGAGGAGTGATCAGGTGCTCAAAATAGGCTCGAAAATAAAAGTGGTAGAATCTAGATAAACTTAGCTTCAGATCGAAGTGCTCGTCATCCTGATTCCAATGGTGTGAGCGACACTCGAATCCGAGCTCATATGAATAAGTTAGAGCAAGTCAAAGTTCAAGTTTGACTTGGACAGATTATAGGAGAAGATGACGTGGCATGAATCTTCAGCGAATAGGGAAAAACCAAGTGTCAAGCTACCATTGGCCCTGCATTTCACAAATCGCATATCGGAGACAGGTCAACATTAAAGAATTATCCCCAGAGCAAGCCAGGGTGCAATACGATAATCACAATCGTACATCGCAACAGGGAAGGCATTAAAGAATCAAACCCAGAGCAAGTCAGGGTTGTGATGCGATGATCGCAATCACACATTGCAGAAGGGGAGTGTTACAGAATCGACCCCGATAGGATCAAGTTGCAATTGCGATATCGCAATCGCATATCGCATAGTGCAAAGTCCCATTATATTTATTACCATGGCTCCGCCGATTGCAATATATCCCGGATACGATCCAGTTATACTGCAGTTGATAGTTCCGTTAGGTCCACCACTTATTGCAATCACATATTTCCCATGCCATGTTTACAAATCTGGTTCCCTCTAATTGTAATTTGTAATGGAGCTATCGATGTCAATAGTTTATGGTCACTAGACGGTGAAATTTTCGCCCAGTTAGCGCTTTTTGGAGAGAAATTGTAGGATCATGCCGGAAATGGTGCAATTTGTGGAGCGAATATTGGGAAAAATGGGAGTTGTTCAGTTCTTGACCAAATTGGATGCAAAAAGAGGCTAGATAGCCATTTTTGGATATTTTGGACTCATTAGAGCAGGTTTCAGAAGCATTTAAGCATTGTAAACACATATTTTTACACTTTTGAGCATACTAGAGAGGCCAAAGCCATTGGAAGTTGGACCAAGGAGACGTAGCCCAGGAAGGGTGAACTCCTTTATCATGTTCCTGTTGTAATTTGTTTTTGATGATGTTTTTTACATGTTTATGATGTTATTCGGTCTCTTATTTATGTTAAATTCCTCATAAAATTAACATAAAAACACATCATTTCACTTACAAAAATTCATGAATCGTTAAGCACAATGAAATCATTTTGTTTCTAATATGAAGAGGATATTATCACAACAATCTAATATTCTAAACCAAATCACTAGGGCAAACTCTGTGCAATTCTAGAAGCCAAGGCAAAGGCCTTGAGCTGCTAGACTGGGGAGTGCATGCAAGTGAATGTGAGATCCGAGCAAGGGGAGCCCATATCTGCCCAAGGGGAGTGTGAAATCAAGAAGATATGAAGGATGGTGTGATGTTGAGTGCATATATGATTAAGTGATGATGAATGCAAGTAAAATAAGTGCAGGGATCAATCAAATAGAAGGAGAACAAAGCATGTGGAGAGACTTGCCGCAACGACAACTGTTAGTGCAAAAACAGGGTAATGCATGCGAAACTTTGGAAAGGTAATGAAAAACTTGAAAAAACACTTCTACGAGCTAAAACAAGTTAAAATTCCAACATTCTCCCAACAAAACCACTGAAACAACACTCTCACAAGCTAAACAAGCAAAAAGCGATAGAAAAGGCAGCAAAAGACGATAAAAGAAAAACTCACCCGGAAAAGTGACAACGATGCTCTGAAGGTTCCTTGATCTCCTCAGGCATGCTAGAGCTTGATGATCGAGTATACAAATGAGCTCTAGAGGCATCTATTACATCAAATTGAGAAAAAATGGAATTCATGACGTGCATGCCTGAGATCAAGGACAAAAGAGAAACCCGACGAAAACCTCTAAAGATAGCATTGTGCCACCTTCGAAAACTAATAATAGATCCCTACTTCCTAGGGATGTTTTTTTATTTTCTGGGAAAATTTACCATGCATTGCCACGAGATATTGCGTAGTTCTGGGAAGGACTGTGCAACCCTCTAGCCTATGTGTTGATCAACTTTTGAGCAGAAATACTTCTACGTAATTTATGGGTTGAGTGACTTTCGGCTGCCTCTCATGCTTTGCGTAGTTTCCCAGTTGAAGGCTAGTTGTCAACTGGATGAGCACAATTCTAGAGCTGAAGGCTCACTACTAGCTTGGACTACACAATTCTCGAGAGCAAGGATGGTTGTCCTTAAGGAATGTGCAATTCACTAAGGAAAGTCTGTAACCAGGTTGAAACCAAGTCAAGAGATCAACTTGTGGGTTAGACAATAAATCAAGTAAGAAAACACAAGCCAACACGCAAAAGATAAAGCTTAATTAAAGCACAAGTACATGGGTCAGTGCGAGATGAGTTGCTATAATTTTAGGAGGGAGGATCGAAAACGAAGCATAGGAAAAATTTTGGAGGGTGGTTGTAGCCGCTACAACATTGGTGACACACTGGTCGAACTCCAGCTCTCTGTATGGACCTTGTCTCGTGTAAAGTGAGTCTAACTCTTCTAGAAGTATTGTTTGATTTATTGATCACCATGGCTTCTTCACTAGCTTGAGTTAAAGATGTACTCCCTATGATTCTCTTTATTGGCAGCACACATACCAAGCTAAGTCGCTTGAGTTGTTTCGATTAGGGATGATGGGTATATTGATGCACAAGTAATATAGACTTTCAAAGTTTTAGTTTAATCTCTGGTGTTGCTCCGCTACTAGCAAGCCTAGACAGTACCCAACATAGTCACTTTAAGAACACAAGCATTGCTCCACTACCAACGATCTTGGAAAGTACCCCAATGGAGTTACTTGCTTGACCTCTTTGCGCAGGAAGCCTTTCTCTTCTTTCGCCTTTATTTTATTTTTCATTTCAATTTTTTCCATTTTTCAAAGACTATGCATAGGAACTTATTTATTTCATGAGGTGGAAGACGGATCCAAACTTATTGAGAGTAGAAGAGGTTGGCCCTTTAGAGAAGGATATTTATATATACCTCTGACATACTTGCTAAGGAGGTTTCCCCTTCACCTTACTCTACTTGATTGAGTTGAAAAGGGTTAACCAAATATAGAAAACTGATTAGAGTAGGTGATACTACTTAAAAGTGAAAGCGTCATGATTTCATCAAGACTCACTCTGAAAGGAACATATTTTCCATCAAGGTATCATCGACTAAAGAAACACAAGATTTTCATAAGGAGAGGGAATAGACAAATAACCAAATCTTGATAGTTGTACAATTCCTCTTGTATTTCACCCTGCTTGTCACAAGGAGCCAAACATGATTTCATGGGGAAACTAATCCTATGGGTGCATAAACAAAGAAACAAGAAAAGGAAAGAAGTAAAACGAAGCAAAATAGGTAAGCATAAGAAAACAGGAAAGAAAACACTACTCCTACACCTAATCTAAGTAGAGCATGGGCCAACTCACGTGAAGTGATATTTCCAATGTAACCACCGACGCATTGGTTGACCCATGTGAGTGATGGTGTGACTCACAAGAAAGATATTCAAGACAATCAATAAATAAGAAAGATAAAGAAATGCAAACCAGAAAGTTCAATGTTTGAATGTGTCTACAGAAAAGAAAAGATTGAAAGCATATGAAAGGCACCCTACATACGTATGATGGTGTTGTGTCACATTGTGCGCGGATGACAAGGATGTACTCTTTCAAACATGACAAACGAGCAAACATGAAAAAGGAAGAAAAAATTCATTTTGCCATAGTTCTTGCTATGTATGACTCCTCCAATGCATGGGGGATAGAATTGTGTGATTCTGGTAGAGGATGTGAAAACTGTAAACTGGTTTGATTTTCAATGTGAACAAGAGATTGATGAGGAGCCTGGGGTGATTCAACAATTTTTATATCGGAAGTGGAACTCTCCTCAAGGCTACGAGAACCTGACATAACCATCAGCTTGGGTTGAAGTGCCTCGACATCTTGAGGGGTTTCCACTTCATCAGAAGATGGGTCGTCAAAGACGGGTGGCTTAGAAAGATCAAAAGTAGGGGAATCAAAATTTGAGATGGAATCCTCATGATCTGACGAATCATACAAAGGGGCTGATGTAAAACAAAAAATTTCACCCTTTGAATTTCCAGCAATGAAAGATGAGAGATCAGGTAGATTCAGGAATAAATATTTGTCTTCTTCGCAATCAAATGACAGATTGACATTTTCGTGTTCTGTGAATGGTCATAAGTGGAAATGTCTGGGGATAAATTTTCACAAGAAAAATCAGAATCGCAGAAGATGTTAGGATAAAGCAGATGAGGTGCGGACAGAAGGAGGTCATCCTTCACCGCAACTTCTTCTTTATATTCCCACACATACTCATCAAAAATGATAGTGCAGGTTGAATGCTCAACACCAAATCCATCCATAACTTGATCCTCATGAACAACGCATGTGAAGTCCTAAACAGATGAACATAAGACACCAAAATCCAGAGGATCAAAAGAACCAAAAGACAGAGGTTGAGGGGATGAGACCACGTGAAAACCATCAAGATTGAAGTTCAAATCTGTGTAGAAATATATATCAAATGGGGTGGGAGGAGGTGAAAATTCAATAGGTGGATTCATAACTTCTCCCACCTCGTCCTATAGAGCTAGAGCTATTTGATGAGAAGAGGACGGAGAGTCACTTGTGACAACAAACTTGTCCATCCTAGATTTAGAATCTCTAACACTGAGGTATGTTGGGAGGGGATCGAAATTTTCTAAATCATGTGGATTGTTAGATATGTGAAGAAGATACTTAAACCTTTCAGTGATAAATTCCAAATCAAATTCATCTTCCAAAAATTCAAAACAAAGATGACGAAAGCGTTGATAAAATTGTGCAACAGATTCGTCAAGCGCTTTTCGTAATTTTAAGATTTTTCTATTAAGTGCTTTACGTTCATAACGAAAGAAATCAAGGACTAACTCTCTGATCATGTGATTGAAATGTGAATAGAGGCTGCTGGAAATGTGAGACACCATTTCTTAATCGCCTTTTGAACATGTACGTAAACAACCCATAGGAAATTTTGTTCGAAGGGCACTTCATTCCTATCATAGAAACCTAAAAAGGGAACTCTTTGTCTTAACAAGGTTATTCCACCTTCACCATCATATTTAAGTTGTGAAAATTCATCAATAACATCCTCCGACACTTCAAAATCATAAGCATGAGAAAAACATGCTGGGGTTGAGATTTTGATGTAAGTCATGACTGATGTGTAGAGATTCAAAACAGACTTTGAGGGCTCAACTTGTCATCTGGCCCTCATAGCGCCATAAATGTTGATGGTGTTGGACCCACCAACATTCAAGGGGATCTCCCCGATAAGAAGTCCCAGCTAGACCTCATACCATTTGGAGTAGGAGTCCCAACAGTGGGTGGTAATGTAGTGCCTTGACCATGTTAACATGCAAATAAGTACAATGACTTTGGCCGGAAGCAAGTGTATGACCTTACAACGAGTCAAGAGAGATGCATGGGGGTTCTAACACATGAAGGGGAAAAGGAACTGTGTCCCTTAGAATCTTGTAATAGTACACAACCTAAAAGGAACACATGAGTGGAATGACATCACAAGCTAGAAAGTGGCATAGTCCACAAACCAAAGTGACAAGTTAATCCAACAACATGCCTTCAACAAGATTCATACAATTGCATACAAAATAGTTCATAAGAAAATGCGTAAGTTAAACAACATACATTGCTAAAGAAACCAAAATAGTACAACTACAATAACGACATATGCATGAAAACGTGTTGGTTCAGTTATATTATTATAAGTGAAAGTTGCATCCATACATACACCATTGACAACCACTAGCTCGAATAGTGGAACATTTCAGTCAAGAACACCTACTCTCCAAAGAAGTATACTCTCTCTATGCTATGGAGAAGTCAAGACTCGTCACAATACTCCTAAGCCTTCTCTAAGTGTAAGCCTAGCCAAAATCTTGGCTCCCAAAAGCCTATTCTATGAGTTATGATACTCTATTTATAACAAAGGGTGGGGTGACCCTTGACATTCCCCTTTGTGACTCTTTGACTACCCTCATGACTCTTCAACTTCCTTTACAAATAACTCATTACATTACATAGTGATTGTTCACATTCCACTAATGACACTTGGAATTTCACTTACAACATATTTACAAATAATATACATTTTCCACATGTACCCATGTAAGAAAAAATAGGCTAGAGACAACCTAACAAGACAAAACACTATGACTCTGAATTTTGGGGAAAGAACAACTCAGAAACCTCCACTTGGTGCTTTTCGGTCACATTCCAAGCTTGGTATTGCATGATGGTGTCCCCAAACTGCCTGATGTTGTCTTCCTAAAGGCAAACTCTTGCCTCCATGGCATCCAGGTGTATGGTCTCAGAACATGTATCCAACTCATTCTGAAGCATGAGCAACATGATGTTGACCTTGACAGGACCACCAATGTACTTATGCATGTTGTGTGCGTTCAACTCCAAGTCATCATGGGTGGCCTCTCACCTTAATTAATCCATGTACCTGTCGGTCTCTAGTTGGACTTGGTTCCTGTGCTTATCTTCAATGAGGGAACCAATTGACGGGATCCTATGCATTTTCACCATGACATCCAAACTCTTATGCAACTATGCACATGAAGCCTGTATGCTACTAATGAATAGGGGAAGCTACTCATAGTTATGGATCAACAATTGAACCTTTTCTTTGTCTAGCTCTGCCTAGGGCTTCACCATCTTGGGCAAGTAAATCTAGGCCCCTTTGTACCACATTGTCCACTCTTGCACATGGGTGATGGAAGCATGTATATCCATGAGAGTTTGGAAAAACCTTTTGCTCCACTACTGAAAGCCATGCATATGGAAAACTACCTTATGCATGGTGACAAATCCATCATAGAGCTTCCGCATGGTAGCCTCTATTGTTGATACTTAAGCAAGTATCACTTTCCTCATCTCTGCCATTGCAAAACCCGCACTCTTCTCTCTGGATTGTTCTGCCTCTTGCCTGGCTGCCTACAAGTTCTTTGTCATCTATTCATTCTTTGTTATTAGGTACTCAACATTTGAGTTTACTATTCCTGCATAGGCCAAGTTGGCTTGGGCCATGGCAGTTGGATGTTTCCTAGTATCCGACACTGTCACCCTTTCCTTGATGAATCTGCTAACTCTCCTCCTCTGCTGCTGGCTATTCCAACTCTTTGACCTATATGGGTGTTGTTTCCTCCATCATCATGCCTTTCCTTTGTTCTTATTCTTGTTTTTGCTTCTCTTCCTATTATTTCCTCCTCAACTCTTGTTCTTCCTTCAGTTATTATTCTACTTGCTGTGATCTCAGTTTTGCTACCTGCAAGGTCTGCGTTTTCTCTTCCTTCGCTCTATTGTCGGTGTCCTTTGCTTCGATTGCCAAAGCTTCCTGCATGAAGATTGAATCCACTTTCACTCTGCAACTTTTTTCTCCCTGTATTATGTCAACAACTTCCTCTTTCCTTGATCTTGTACTGGATTTCTGCCTTCTACTACTGTTGCTAGACTTGCTGCCATGTTAGTGTTGACTCCTTTTCTATGGAAAGTTAAGTGTCTGCATATATTGGCAAGTTGACTGACACTCACTCAACTGCTTCCCCAGTACTTATTATATTTTTCTTTCCTGAAGCAACTCTCTTTGGTGCCATGGTAAAACTATTGCTGGAGAGAAGTGCTTCACAAGCGTGGTACCTGTGGGATAGAAAGGACACTTATGGAAAGAAAACATTAGCTCTTACAAATCTAACTTCACACCAATATCAAGCAACAATCATGGCATATAATGAGAGGTATTACACAATTTTTACCAACAGGGGTGACTGTTTGACTGTGGGAACTGTGCACCGCGCAGTCCCAATAGCCAGTGTGAAAGCTTGATGACTGGAACTGCACAATGCATAGTTCAGTCTGGGCATGGCCTGGGAGAGACTGTGCATTGTGCAGTCTCAGTGACCAAGCTGGGAGACTGGCTCCTAGAACTAAGTCGTGTGCAGTTGGAGCCAGGAAAATACAACCTCTGCACAATTCCAGAGGCCAAGACAAAGCCCTTGAGCTACCATATTGTGCAATGCATGAAAGTGAATGTGAGATCCAGGCAGGGGGAGCCCAAGGGGAGTGTGAAATCAAGCAGATCTGAAGGATGGTGTGATGTTGAGTGCAAATATGATTGAGTGATGATGCATGCAAGTAAAACAAGTGCATGGATCAATCAAATAGAAGGAGAACGAAGCATGTGGAGAGAGTCACCGCAATGACGACCGTTAGTGAAAAAATAGGGTAATGCATGTGACACTTGGGAAAGACAATGCAAAAGTTGAAACAACACTTCTACAAGCTAACACATGTTAAAATTCTAGCAGTCTCTCAAAAAAATAAGTGAAACAACACTCTCACAAGTTAAACAAGAAAAAAGCGATAGAAAAGGTGAAAAAAGATGATAAAAGCAAAACTCACTTGGAAAAGTGATAATGACGCTCCGAAGGTTCCTTGATCTCCTCAAGCATGCTAGATCTTGATGATTGAGTATACAAATGATCTCTAGAGGCATACATTACATCAAATTGAGCAAAATTTGAATTCATCACACACATGCCTAAGATCAAGGACAAAAGCAGCACCCAGCAAAAACTTCTAAAGATAGCATTGTGCCACCTTCAGAAAACTAATAATAGATCCTTATTTCCTAGGAATGTTTTTTTCTTTTCTGGGAAAATATTCTATTCATTTCCCAGAGATATTTCACAATTCTAGGAAGGTATGTGCAACCCTCTGGCTTATGCACTAAGTAGCTTGTGAGTAAAAAGAATTCTGCGCAATTTTTGGGATGTGCAGTTTTGCAGCTGAAGGTTGGTTATCAACTGGCTTTGTGCAAATTTGGAGCTAAAGACTCACTACTGGCTTAGACTACGCAATTCCCGAGAGCAAGGTTGGTTGCCCTCAAGGATTGCATAGTTCACTAAGGAAAGCTCAGAACCAGGTTGAAACCAATTCAAGAGATCGACTTATGGGTTAGACAGTAAAGCAAGTAAGAAAACACAAGCCAACATGCAAAAGATAAAGCTCAATGAAAGCACAAGTACCTAGGTCAGTGCAAGATGAGCTACTATGGTTTTAGGAGGGAGTCTCCAAAATGAATCATAGGAAAATTTTTGGAGGGTGGTTGTAGTTGCTACAACATAATGTCAAATGGATTGAGTCCCTTCTTCACAAACTTATTTTGGACAACTAAAATATCTTTGTACCTAACAAGGCGATTTTTGATAATATAATCTTATGATGAAAACTTGACTAAACTGAGAGGGAGGGTGAATCAGTTTAGTACATTCATGGACTTTAAATCTATTTTCTTTAAACTTATTAACTAAACTTTTAGATGAGAAACTTAACACATAATGAACATCATATTTAATATGTGAAAATCTGGTAATAAGTAAACCATACCATCACATCAACACATAAAATCAAGCACATATGGACACCATATATAAGTGGAAACCCATAAAGGGAGAAAATCAATTTTTCTTTATTGTTATGATGTAAAGGCAAGCTCCTACTCCCTTATTAAATCTAATTTTCTATAGGCTCCAAACTACATTGTTGTCAACATGTTGTATCACCTATTGCTTCTCATTTGATTTGTTGTTGTTCATGTAAGAAAAACATTATTCATTCTCCAGTTCCTTTTACTGCTTCTTTTCCTTGCTGCTCCTGTTGTTCCTTTGCTTCTTCTTTGCCTTGCCACTACTCTTTTTCCATCAATTTCAACAATGCCATCAATCTCCCCCTTTGGAATTAATGGAAAAACATTCGTCCTCCCCCTTTTGTCTTGAGAAAGATTTGTTCTCAATTCTACTTACCTCCCCCTCTGAAATTAATGATAAGGGGATCTGAGTTATTTAGAAGACATTCAATTATTGAACAAATTATAGGTGTACAAATCATTACACTCATCAAGTTTACCATCAACTTTACAACATACCACTGTCTAAATTGTATGATTCTTTGTCCTTATTTCTGTTGATGACCAACCAAAAATAGTACACATGAACATTGATTGAAACACCACGAGAATGTTGGGTCACGGGCTGAGCTTTCAAGGACATTGCTACGTGTTTCAACCTCATTCCACCTATCAATTATGTATCAATTATCAAGGAACATGTTGAGCATTTATGAAATTTATACTTGACACATAACTCTTCACAAGGTCACTAGCATAGGCTTTGGGCTTCCCTCTAAATTAAGAGAGAGAGGAAATACATCTTCGGGGAGTTTATATCCCTCAGAAGGAGAGAGGACCTTCCAATCACCTTATATGAGAGATTGATTGGAAGGAGTTGATCTCTCTACTCGATGTGAGTAATAACTTATTTATGTTTGAATGTTCCTTCAAACTCCAGATTCTTGCTTATGTCTCAGAATGAGCCACCGAACATAATTCCATTTTTGACACCATATGTATCTCTTTAATATATATACAAGAATAGAATCTAGCAATTCAATGCTCCAATAATATATAGTAGCACCCTTAAAATATAATATAGCACATACAATATATAATGCATAGTATGCCACCCATACTATGCCAATGCACCATTAATACATATGCCAAGATACCCTAGTTGCATTCAACATTACCCATGGTACTTGAATAATATAACATGAATAAAAAACACAAAGAATGCAAGACATAAAGAAAATTCACCTTCCCACCGAAAAAAGAATCATAGATCTCCACTCCTTAGGTATCCATAATGCAATCCTACATCCCTCGATCGTATCAGCGCTCTGGATATCATAGTGATCCGATAGGAAGATTTATTTCATGCCATGGCACTGACACACATTGAATAATTAAAAAATCAACTACATATATGTGTGCAATTATAAGGATTGCTTCGTCTGACTTCCTCCAAACATTGTATTGATTTACTTTTGACCTGCTCCCCTCATTTCATTATAAATGTGAAATTATCCTGATATTCATCATTGTCCCAGTAAGTCTTCTCAACAAAAATATAATTTAGTGACATTGGGAAGCATTAACCAACAATATAATTGATTTCAGCACAAACATTGGAAACAACAACATAATTCTGATAATTGGATCAATATAATACATTGGTCGCCACGTAGCTAAAACCATCCTTGCTCATTATATTGATGATTTTAATGCACATATAAACATATCATGACAATTTTTCTAATAACATATTAACATTGACAATTCACCATCGAACAATACAAAATATCAACCCTAAAGTCGAACAGTTAGAATTTTCCATCGTATTGACGCATTGCTGCCATAAGAAAAAGTCCAAACTAGTGACACGAGATCGAAACCCAAAACTCAACCCAACACAACCACACCATGCTTATGAAATATAGATGAATGCTCGAGAGTAATCAATCTTCTTACATGTATGCAAGCTGGGAACATTAGGAAACGATGGATGATTATGTGAAGCAGCTCACCTTGGCTTCCGAGTCACATTGCAGGGCTAACCATTCTATGCATGAGGACGAAAAGTTGAATGAGTTGTAGTGGAAAGAATTGTAGGAATTTACAGGGTAAGTTCCTCAGACAGAACACCAAAGGACACCGCTCACAAACAGATCACAGATCAATACACCAGTATTTTGACGTGGTTAAAACCCTCAAAGAGGGAAATAGTCCACGGCCTGAGCCAACGCGGCCACTTCAGGCAATTTACTAATAAAAGAATGAAAATTTACATATGCTTCTCTCATAGACGGATTACCCTACAAATGAACCTCCATGCTCTTTAAATAGAGATCATGGACCAATCGGGTGTTAAGCCACGGATCAAGTGTCGGTAATACCGAGGAGAGAATGAACCGTTGGATCACTACATATCGTGACCGTCGGATTGTAAGTTACAAAATGTACATAGTAAAGAAACACACTTTACCTAACTCTATACTAGACCAAGTTGTACTTAACTATTTCCTATATGTCGGAATATCCTAACATCCCCCCTTAAGAACAACTTGGGATAGGATTGAAGGATTTACAAATATGACACAATAGGAGAAGGAAGGAGGCACTAGAGCCTATCCCCCCTTAGTGACAACTTCCTGAACTCCAACCATAAATCGAAGTTTAGTGAACTTCACCTCTGTGAGAGCCTTTGTAAAGATGTCTGCAACTTGATCATCTGTTGAACAATATTGCACTTCAAGAACATGGTCGTGAATGAGCTTTCTGATAAAGTGCATGTGCAATTCAATGTGTTTGCTGCACTGATGTTGGACTGGATCTTTGCATAGTTGAATGGCACTTTGATTATCACACCAAAGTGTAGTCGGATGCTGCTACTAAAAGCCAAACTCTGACAGGATCTGACGAAGCCACAAGGCTTCCTTACTAGCTTCTACAGCACCACGATATTCTGCTTCTGCTGAAGAAAGAGAAATGGCACCTTGTTTTTTGCAAGCCCATGTAATAGGTCCTGAACCAAGAGTGAACACATAACCTGCAATAGACTTCCGATCATCAGGGTCACCAGCCCAATCGGAATCAGTGAAACCAACCAATAGAGGAGATGCTTCGGCACTGTAATGAATCCCAAACTGAACTGTACCTTGAACATAACGAAGTATTCTTTTAGCTGCTTTCCAATGACTTTCACGTGGGTTTTGCATAAACCGAGCAACAAGGCCAACAGCAAAGGAAAGGTCAGGGTGAGTATGGGTTAGATACAAAAGTTTTCCTACAAGTTGATGGTATAAGGTAGCATCAACTTCAGGAGAAGTACAAGTGACAAAAGTTTGACTCTAGACTGAAAGGGAGAAGGGGCTGACTTACAGTCTTCCATGTGAAAATGGCGTAGAATGTCACAGGCATACTTGGATTGAGAAAGGGAAATACCTTCCTTGGATTGCAAGACTTGAAGACCGAGAAAATAATGTAAGTGTCCTAAGTCTGTCATTTCAAACTTCCTTTTAAGGCTAGACTTCACATGGTTTATAAGGTTGGGATCACTACTAGTCAGGATAAGATCATCAACATAAAGAACAAGAATGATAAGAGACTTGCCCACTTTCTTGGTGTAGACAGTATTGTCAGAATGACACCTAGAGAAGCCAGATTCTAAAAGAAAGTTATCCATTTTGGCATACCAAGCTCGAGGAGCTTGCTTGAGACCATAAAGGGATTTCTTAAGCCGACATACAAGGCTAGAGTCTGTTTGTATAAAGCCAATAGGTTGTTCCATATAGATTTCTTCATGCAAGTCCCCATGCAAGAAGGCGGATTTAACATCCATCTGATGGACTTCCCATTTGAAAGAGGCAGCAAGGGAAAGAACAAGGCGGATAGAGTTCATTTTGGCAACAAGGGAGAAGGTTTCAGTATAGTCAATGCCTTCAACTTGTGAAAAACCCTTAGCAACAAGACGAGCTTTATGTTTATCAACTTTCCCATCTGGTCCATACTTGGTTCTGTAAACCCATTTTCATCTAACAAGTTTTCGTCCCTTTGGTAGAGGAACAAGATCCCATGTATCATTTGCCAATAATGAATGATATTCTTCATTCATAGCTGCTTCCCAATCTGGATGGCCTGAAGCTTCTGAAAAGGTGTCAGGATCATAATTCACTGAAGCTTGAGCTAGTAAAGAAGAGGCTCTCTCGAACTGAGAACATGTACGTCGTTGATCTGTAGGATCACCGGCAAGATCACCTGCTGCATCCTGAGTAGCACGGACCCATTTTGGAAGCTGAGGAGCTGAAGGAGGATCCTGAGAAGGTGGGGGAGGATTTTCATCCTCGCTTTCATCATCTGAAGAAGAAATATTTTCAAAAGTAGAAGAGATAGGGAGAGGTGGCACATCCGCTGAACTAGGCTCGCAGGCTGATATATTTTCATCAAACTTTACATCTCTTCTAATGATAACATTTTTGGACTTAAGTGGAATAAGTCTATATCCTTTGACATCTTCAGAATATCCAACAAAAATACATTTTTCACTCTTTAGTTCTAAAGCTTTATGTTTCTCATCTGGAATATGGGCCCATGCTTCACTTCCAAAAACATGAAAGTGACTTACATCTGGTTTGTTTGAGCTCCATGCTTCTTCTGGAGTGATATTCTTTAAAACCTTAGTAGGAGTGCGATTTATTATGTAATTTGCACAGTTAATTGCTTCTGCCCAATAATTAAGACTAAGTCCTTTAGATTGAAGCATACAATTAGCCATTTCCTTTAAGGTGCGATTCTTCCTTTCAGCTACACCATTTTGTTGTGGAGTATATGGAACAGTATGTTGCATTTGAATTCCATTCTCAGTGCAAAAGTTGATGAATGTGTTTTTAACATATTCTTCGCCATTATCAGATCTTAGCTTAAGAATTTGATGTCCAGATTGTTTTTCAACAAAGGCCTTAAAGGCCAAGAACATGTTAAATACTTCACTCTTGAGTTTTAAGAAGTATACCCAAGTGCGTCTGGAGAAATCATCAATGAAAGTTAAGAAATACTTGTAGCCAGAGAATGAAGCAACTGGAAGTGGACCACATAAATCACTATGCACGAGCTGTAAAGGGGCTGAGGCGTGCCAAGAGGCACGTTTTTCAAAACTGTCCCGATGACGTTTTCGAGTACACATCCAGAACAAACACCATCTCTGCAAGATACCATTGGAAGACCTGTCACCATATTTTCTTTACATAGATTCTGAAGAGAGCGATAGTTTAAGTGACCAAATCGCTCATGCCAAAGTTTGCTCACTTCATCATTATGAGCAACAAATACTGAGGGAAGATTTGATGACCCAAAGTTGTGAAACTTATACAACCTTGTAGAATCATCAGCAATGCCAGTAGCTAAAATCTGTCTAGGATCTCTTAGGTCCTTAATTACAACATCGTGAGCTGAAAATTCAACGATTTTACCTTCACCTGAATGGGTTATCTGATATACAGATAGAAGGTTGCAGGATAAGGTTGGAACACATAATACATCATTAAACTGACCATTGTCTAGATGAACAGTTCCAGTCCCTACAACACTAAGAGATCTATCATCACCAACATATATATTTTTGGTGTTACAATCATTTAAAGAAGAAAACATGGCTTTGTTTTTGGCCATGTGATAAGAACCTCCAGAATCAATGAGCCACTCATGAGAATGAGAAGAAGAAGATACATTTAGTGCATAGCCAGACCGAGATGCTTGACAACCACATGCAGAAAGTGCCATTCCTAAAGATGAAGTTGAAGTTGAAGATTGCTCCAAATGGATGTTATGCTTCTTCATTGCTGCTTCCAAGGCTTCCATCTTCTTAAAGCATTTGGATTCTAAGTGGCCATCTCGATTACAAAAGTTGCAATGTCTATCAGTCTTCTTCCCTTTGTTTTTATTTGTCTTATCATTTTGTTGAAATGATTTTTCATTTTGAGGCTAAAATTGCTTAGGACCCTTGTTTGGTTTAAGACCATTTTTTTTAGGATACAACTTCTTAGGATTCTTTGGATTTGGTTGCTGCTGGGCGGCTAACACTTTATTAGAAGAGTTTCCAAGATGAAGAAGACCAAGGTGTAAGAGTTTTTCTTGTTCTCTTATTAAAGAATCACAAAAGGAATCAAAGGAAGGGAACTTGTAGGTTTGTCCTTGAAAAATGAAGGCTTCTCTTGTAGAATGGAAGGTGGAAACAAACACAGAATAGGTTGGTCCCAACTTAGTAAGAATGGAGTAGATAAGGCTACTATCTTCTTTCTTAACCTTAACACCTTCCAAAAGAAGTCTAAGGGTCTTGAACTTAGACAAAAAATCTTTAATGCAAGAAAAATTATTGGGGTCCAATGTAAGCAATTCATTTTCAAGTTGATGGGCTTTAAGTTCATTTTTAATTCCAAATACTTTAGTAATTTGTTGCAGTGCTTCATCAGGAGTATCAAGTTCTGCAATATGGAATCTAAGATCTGGAGAAATAGACATCCCTATCAACCCACGTGCTTGGTCTTGCCTATTTTCCCATTTAGCTGCCTTATCTTCATCTTTCGGTTTGGTCTCTTGGCCTGTGGCTATTCTGTAAAGACCTTTACTTCTAAGTAAATCCATAATGTAGGACCACCATTGGAAGTAGTTAGTGCTATCAAGAATGACTTGGCATGGACTTTCCATTTTTAACAGAAACTGAAGCTATAGATGCTGAAACTGAGTGTACCAATGGAAAGATCTCGAAAAATTAGGCCATTTAAAAAAAAACACTTCTGAAAACGGCTTCCAGATGAAGAAGTTATGGCTTTTTGAAAAAAAATTGACGAAGTCGCCGACGAAGTGCGGGAATGTGCGGAAATGAAAAAAATCCGACCCCACAAAATGGAGATTTGAACCCAAGACCTCTACTCTCATAAATTAGCTTTGCACCAAGTGATCTATACAAAAAGTTTGAGAGAGAGAGAGGGGGGGGGGGTTGATGCTTTGGGTTGCGTGCTTGCTTTGAGAAAGCTCTTTTTCCCTACAAAACAAAAAACACAAAACCCAACACGGACATACAAAAAAAACAAACCTTGCGGCTCGAAGTTAGCTTTAACCGAAAACTAAATATTTTCAAAAATGAACCTTGCGGCTCGAAGTTAGCTTTAGCTGGAAACTAAATATTTTCCTCAATGTTTCTAATTTTCCGAGATCACACTAAGGCGCAGCGGAAAAGCGCATACGCATGAGAAAAATCCTTCCTTTCTGTTTCTGATTTGCCTAGATCGCACAGAGTCGCAGGGCAAAGAGCATACGCAGAAATGAAAGGTATAGATCCAGTAATAAAAAAAGCTAAATAAACCGAAACCGAAATAAACAGAGAGAAAATAACTGTAAATTGCAAATAAACACTATATACCTCTAGATCATAAAAATGACGCAGCTAGGGCTACCAGAAACCTTTTCGCGTGAAACAAAAGGGGTTCCTCACTGGAACAGATGCTCCCAACACAACAGAGCAGTCCTCTCGGCCCAAAAGCAGTCAGAAACAGTAGATCTAGGAAACGGTAGTCGGATGCAGTTCTACCGGCTTCAGATTTGGATCACCAACGAACGCGGCCCTCAAATAGCTCTGATACCATGTAGGAATTTACAGGGTAAGTTTCTCAGACAGAAGACCAAAGGACACCGCTCACAAACAGATCACAGATCAATACACCAGTATTTTGACGTGGTTAAAACCCTCAAAGAGGGAAACAGTCCATGGCCTAAGCCAACGCGGCCACTTCAGGCAATTTATTAATAAAAGAATGAAAATTTACATATGCTTCTCTCATAGACGGATTACCCTACAAATGACCCTCCATGCTCTTTAAATAGAGATCATGGACCAATCGGGTGTTAAGCCTGGATCAAGTATCGGTAATATCGAGGAGAGAATGAACCGTCGGATCACTACATATCGTGACCGTCGGATTGTAAGTTACAAAATGTACCTAGTAAAGAAACACACTTTACCTAACTCTATACCTAACTCTATACTAGACCAAGTTGTACTTAACTATTTCCTATGTGTCGGAATATCCTAACAAGAATCACATTAACAACACCTTGGAAACAACATGTGGATTGTAGGCTCGTATAGGGTAATTATGCCATCAAATATAGATCGCAATATCCATGGAAAACATAAAGAAATGGATGGAAATAGATTGAAAAGGTCGCTAATGGAATTTTTGAATTTTGTTCCCATAAGAAATATGATTGATATTGAATATGCACAATATGAAACTCACAATCGTTTGTCCTCATTATAGCCCGATTTTAATATTTCCAAGCAGATTCCCACTATGGAAAATTACAGTGACCATTGTTTGTAGACTAGCAGAAAATTTGGATGCAGGGATGCAAATTTTTTCCTATAGTGGAAAAACAATGCATTGGAGGTGGAGAATACTAGAACAAAAATTGATTTGAGCCTTCTTTCTTGACACTAACCTCATAGATATGGAATTTCTCAGGAACTAGGGATATTTGAGATCATGGAAATGCAACCTTTTTAAAACTCCAAATTACTCATCCCTTGGAAATATGATAGATGAGATAATACCATCAGATAATTTCTCTACAGCTATACACTCGGCTAGTGATTTACACATTTAACATAAGTAATGACACAAAAAAAGCACCAATGTTTTACCATGCTCGCCGCACCATGATACCATAATACACTATTATGTCATGCTGTTAAGGATGTTGGTATTCAAAGGACTCTGCGAATTGTATGAAATTTCCAATAACAATGGGTTTCTCCTCTGCAAATATATCTTGCGTTGTATGCAAATTCTCCATAGTACGCTCTCCATAAGCTATTCTCCAACAATGATCTCTATAAAGACACTATTTAATAAAAGTTCACATAAAAAAAAACGGTGTTCCAATAGCACGATGTTTCCAAATGAAATAAATTCTCATCAAATATATGCCCACTATTTGATACAAACACAGCATTCAATTTAAAGTAACAACACTACGGAATAGTGTATATATATGAACATAGGCATTATTGCTTCATTGTAAATATCTAGGTATAATTTACGTAGGAATTCCATTTGCAAGATTAAAAAGCTTGTGCTCTTATCAATTTCAATTATAACCAGTTAAAAATACACCATTGCTATTTAAACAATGCATGCAATCAGATATTCAACTCTTGTGAACTCCTTCCATAAAATATAGTTTGCTAAAACTTGGCTACAAAACCCCTTTATATTTGTCATAGTAGTTGGCTAACTTGATTGGTGATGAGATAAAGCTCAAGCCTAGATAGTAGTTGGCAACTTGATTGGTGATGAGATAAATCTCAAGCCTAGATGGTTCAATAGTTGGCTTGAAGATAGGGTTTGTAGGATCCTCTTCAGCTGATGGTTCCTCACCAATAACTTTACGTGCCAGGTTGTCTACCCTTCCTTTTTTTTAAATGTGCACCTCAATGTTATCACAATGTTATACATTGGTGCTCTTCATTATTGTATTTCCTTTGTTTGGGCAGATAAAAACAAAACAACAACTTGATTCATTTGACGTTGCAATTTTTTCAATACATTTCATGTATTTCATTGTCACAATGTTAGTGATGTCAACCGTATCCATTAGGTCATCTCTATTATGCATTGTATGATCAAAGTGAATGGTACAACCTTGAATTTTCTCAAACAATTTCAATTTCACAGTTGTCAATTGGAATTTGATGAAATATTTCCAATAACTTCTTTTAATGGAGCATGTCTAGGTCTTCGATAAGAATTTTGACTTAACTTGAAATCGTAATCTTTCGGTTTACTTAGGATAAAATCTTTGAACCCTATAGTGTCTTGCATGTTACTCTACATGTCCAAGTAACATATGGATGACTACCATTTGTATATTATAATCCAACTCCCTAGACTTTCTTTTGTTGACCAAAGAATACTGCCCCACCGTGTCGGTCCATAAAAAAATGAATTATTTTGACTTCACGTCTGGTCACCATAATGCAGCTCTGTCACAACACTAATGCTAAAATTTCCACTTCATAGTGCTAACATTTAGGTTTGAACACTCATATTTCAGTAATGCATAACAAGTAACATTTTGTTGTGTTCATTGTTCTGACTTGGTAGAATTCCTCTCATAGCAACGTTGGATGCCTCTAGCTATGTGTAATGGATCAGATTGCAATAATGTATGCCTTAATTCTCCATACATTAAATTCTCTAGCATTGTCACACGCATAAAGTAACTATTCTGGCACTGTCATCCACACAAGATAATTATTTTGGCATTGTCGTCTGCTCCCTTTGTCAATCTGGCACCTCTGTCCATCCTTTGAATGTAATGCATCATCAAATATATCGTCTGCTTAATCATGCATTTCCTCACACCTCTACATATCTATGGTCTAAGTAATTCTCCTCTTCTCATTATATTCTACCACTACACCTTGTCACTTTTTTTATGAAGTTCTCTCTCATTTTGAACTCTAAGCATTGCTCGAAAAAATTTCTTCCACATTGACAATCATTTTTTTTTTCATTGATGGAAATACAGTGTGATTCCAACTAGTTGATCTTCCAACTGAGGTTGTCTCAATATTTAAACTTTCTTTGCATTGGTTGTAGGTGAATCTGTATGTTTTTTATAACACGCACGTTCAGAGTACCCGTCACAGTTTAGAAGTGTCCTGCCAAATGATTTAGAGACCATCAATCAAAATTTGCGCCTATGGTTTTTTAACAATTCTTATTGCGATAGTCATGATCTGTGAGGATGTGAGTTCATTGCAATAAAAAATTTCCTTAGCAGAATACCAAAGTCTTCAAATCATTTTCCAGAGAAAATTGTTCCCCCAATTTAGCTTTTCGGTCTCCACCAACAGTGGATTGATGAGAACCTATTCATCTCTCAGAAGCTTGGCTTTCAAGGTCTTTCTTATCTCTTCTCATGTCTTTGTATTCTGTTTCATTCCCGGAAATGAAAACCAACATTCATGATTAGGTGAGCCATCTTAGGACTTATCCCTCGAAGGGAAAGCAAGTCCATATTTTATTTTTGAACTGTCTCCATTATATTGTTCTTTACAGAGTTTTGCAACCTTCTTTAAGTAAGTAGTTTTTCGTGTATAGAATTCTACCGATTAGAAAACATCCTTGATATATTCTTCACTCGAATTAGCAATCCCCTCGACTGTTAACAACCCTTTTTGACTTAACCTTTTCGCTGCTGCATGAATTACTTCATCCTTGGTTTGGATTGAGAGAAGCGTTGAAATCAAAATTGAAAATCTCCCTTTGGCAAGAGAAAACTTCCAACCTCTTCATACCCCATGGAATCCGCAGGTGCACCCTCGGTAGCCCTCATTTGACGAATACCATCAAGCACATTCTTCTAATTTGTTGGCATCCTCAAAATTGTGGAAGCTATAAAATTTTGATATACAAAATCTTCATTATCTTCTTTCTCTTCTAGGGCATTATTAGGGCTGCACTCCCCCTCAGATGGTGCTACTCAAATATAGGCCAGGTGCTTCATTGCTTCCTTAAGAATCTCCCCATAAGGCCAAGCTAAATTCAACTTGTCATTGAAGTTAAACCCTTTTTCTTCCTCTTCCACACTTTTGTTGGTTGTTTTTTGTTGTTTGTGTTGTCACTCACTGCATTATGAGTTTCCAGTTATCCAAAGCGCCAAAGAGATCAGAGAAGTTTAAATCCATATCCTAAGCCACAAAATCTTTCAAAGCTAAATCAAACTCTCTCCATTGGATAGTGTTCAGAATAAGATTTCCTAACGGTAGGTGGAAATCCATAAATGGATCTCTAGATCAGAAGTTAGAGCAGATTGAAGATACCTTTTGATAGCCAGAAAACAAAGAGGAAAAGACTAAGGGGAGGCTAATTGCAATCACAGTTTCCTATGAGTAGAGGCAGGGGAAAGGACAGAGAAACTTGCGATCAGTGATCGCCGATATCAGCGATCGCAAATGACGGAGGTCCTTAGCCCATAGTGTATCGCAGATCGGAGGTCCCAGCAGTCAAGCATATCGGCGATCAGCGATCGCACTTAGTAACAACATGGTATTCAACGCTTCATGTAGCAGAGCTCTGATATCAGCAAATCGGTGATCGGCGGGTCCAACAAACCATTCTTAAGGAATTGCAGAGGAATATGCCGGTAGTGTTAAAGCAGCAAGGGAGGGCCGATGTCAATTTACAAAGGAAATCAAGTGCAAAACTAAAGGCAAGTGGGCCTTTTCTCTCTCCCCCAAGGGCCCACATGGCGGAATACCATTGGTCCCAATGAATACACAAGGCAGTTGATGTCAGCATGACATGGCAATACGAAGGACACGTGGCATGCATATTTGGAATTTTCAGGGCTCCTATGGGGGCATATCTGGGTGACATGTGTCACAACTTAGGAAGTACCACGTGGAACTGATGACGTAATCAATCCCGCAGACCGATGATCGGCGAAGGTAAAAGGTTGCAACTCCAGTTAAAAGTCACTGATTGCGATTTGCGGTAAAGGGGGCTCTCATAAGGGGGATGGCCTGCAATCACATGGAGGGCCGAAGGACCAAGGGTTAAGCAAAAAAGAGGCCAATCCCGCACATCAACGATCGCATAGGTCAAAGTTCCTCCTCCACCGAAGTCCCTTCTGACTTGCGATTGCGATATGCAGGAACTCTCCCGGATGCGATATTTTATGTGATCTTCCTTTTGGAAGTTTCACATCCAGACAATCAGCAAGCTCTACGAAGTATGGTAGGAAGGCCATGTCCTATATTGCAATTGCGATATCTCGGGCGGGCCCATTCCCGTAGATCACTGATCGCAGGTGTCAAGGGGAGATACCAAAGGTGACCGCTAGAAACCACTGATATGCGGGATTGTATGCAACAAAGGAAAAAGACCCCCAGAGGGGAGTCCAAAGGCCCTAGCACCCAGGGACTAAGCACCTGGTCATAGCCCCCAGTCAGATGAGAAGAAAGGCAGAAAGGGGCTAAATCAAGGGGGGCCAAAGGAGATCGAGACTTGTTGTTCTGAGATGTCTCTTAGCGTAAAGGTCTTGATGCAGTGATGCCCAATTACACAGATTTAAAGGTGGATGGGTCGGAAGCTGAGACTTTGAATAGAAGTACAGGTTAGTGGTAGAGCGATATGGGCTAATCCTGTAGAAACCCCTGCAAGAAGAAACCAAGGACTACACGGGCCATTGAAATGAATTTCACTGCTTCATCGCACAACTTCAGAAAGTAAATGGAGGCATGGGGCTCCACCCCGATACACAACGAAGGAGGGACATGATGCATTTCTACTCTGTGATAGGCACTAACAGTCGACCCACTCCCAACTCCAGAGAATGAGTTATTCAGGCAGTTAAGGCGAAAACGACAGGGACCAGCTGAGCAGCTAGAGGGACGCACGATGACAGAGACGTAGCCTAACTGGGGGTTTTCATAGAAACAACAGAGGGATACTTCCTCCCATCATCTTTCAGTTTTATTTATTTCTGATTATTTTATAATTTCTGTTTATTTCCAAGAAGGGATCAAATCTCGATTGTAATCATTTTGGGCAGCAGAGCCTTGCATGCCGAGACAACTAGTCTGTGAGACAGTTAGAGCTTAGGCGAAGATATTTTTTGTAAATTGTTGATTCAAAGCCCCCCCTTCTCTGTATAAATAAGGGGGAGAAACACTTAATAGAGGTTCCGGAATTTCGCACCCGCGAGGTCTGAATTCTGAGATGCCATTCTTGGTTCTAAATTGCTTGTTCATGAGGGGACTTGGCTGATACACTTCTGAATGTTATGGACTAGTTATTTGGACCCTCCAAATATTAATGAAACTATCTTAGTGATTCCAAGCAGATCAATGCACAGTATGTTTCCTCTTTGTAAATATCATTTCATTTGTGTTTTATTTTCTCTGAAATAGTGTAATGAAGTGATCGGTTTCTCTCTGATTCATGGATTTGTCTAGGCTGCTAAATAAGAAAACAATCCTTGTGTTTAAGACAGAGTTACTTATGTTTGATTATTGTCATATTTGCATCATTATGAATATTTGGAGCTATGAAGTATACCCTTGGCAACATTTTCCCATTGAAGACCTTACAACCGACCAAGTGATACTGAATAAAATTTTCCTCTTGTAAATTTTTGGGTGTGCAAACAAAATGTGGTAGAAGTGTTTTCTTCTGGTCCATAACATCAATTATCCAACCCAAATATTTATTTGGATTATCATAACACTTCTTTCGATTCTTGTACAACTTTTTCCTTTCACTTGTTTGTTGTTCACGATACTCTTGAAGCGCTTTGACAATGTAATCTACACAACATAAAAGAAAGTCATTAATAAATATGTTTTCATGGTTGATGACTATACAATTTTAAAAATTAATGTTATGAATGCTTACCTCTTTCTGGCCCCTTCACATTTATCCCTTTTTAATTTAAGACAAGCACATGTACTGCAAATCCCCATCCTTGTCTTCTTAGGAATACGGACATTGTTGAATTCTTTCTTCCATATCTTCACAAAATATTGATATGTAATAAATCGACCATTTCCTTCAGCACCTTCTACATATTCTTTGTATAAGTTGTAGATTTCTCGTCTTGAGAAATTATCTGGAATATTTATTGTCTCTCTATTTGGCATACACTCTCTATGCTTTGAAAAGAAGTCTTTCATCCATGACATTGCAGTATTTGATAATGGCCCAAACTGTCGTTTATGACGTACTTTTGAATAAAATGTGGGATCCTTTTCCAAATTTTCTTGGATTCTTGACAGAAGAAAATTACCCATTGAATGAAACATTTTGAAAGTCTTTCTACAGATAAATAAAGAATCAATATGATAATGATAACCTGACAATGTAGATTGCATGCACCCCACTAAATATGAATTTTGCATGCTTTTATACATTAACAAATATCTCTTCCTTTTCTCCAATGCAAACTTGAAATCCATACGTTTCAAGCAATCCTTTTGACAACATTCACTTGAAATGAGAGCATTGATAGAACTTATTCTCATGAGATATTCTTCTCTACCCCTTCTATAACTAGAACATCTTGGATTGATACGAAAAGGTCTACTCCTACTCGATATAATATCGGATGGAAACATCTCCATCATTGAATCATCATTTGTATAAGCATTTTCATCATCATTATGAGGAATATTATCCTCACTATGATCATATGTGCTTTTGAAATACTGACTTGGAGGATATTCTTCATATTTGCCTTCTTCAGTGCTACCCTCATAGTCCTTAGAGTTAGGACTAAATGTAAAATTTGACTCTATGTTTATTGGATATTCTTCATCATGTGTATTGTTAGTGTTGTTCTCATAGTCCATTGGATTAGGACTATGTGGAAAATGTGACTCTTTACTTACTGGAAATTATTCGTCCTACCCTTCATCACTAGTGCTCTCATAGTCCTTAGGATTAGTACTAAGTGCTTCATTCTTCCCTTCGTCGTTGTTGCTCTCATAGTCCTTAGGATTAGGACTGATTGCTTCATCTTGCCCTTCGTCACTGCTGCTCTCATAGTCCTTAGGATTAGGACTAAGTGCTTCATCCTGCCCTTCATCACTATTGCTCTCATAGTCCTTAGGATTAGGACTAGGTGGAGAATGTGACTCTCTATTTACTGGAAATTCATCATCCTTCCCTTCGTCACTACTGCTCTCATAGTCCTTAGGATTAGGACTAGGTGGAAAATGCGACTCTTGATTTATTGGAAATTCTTCATCCTGGCCTTCATCACTGTTGCTCTCATAGTCCATAGGATTAGAGCTAAATGGAAACTATGACTCTCAATTTATTGGAAACTCTTCATATCGACCTTCATCACTGTTGCTCTCATAGTCCATAGGATTAAGACTAAGTGGAAACCATGACTCTCTATTCATTTGAAATTCTTCATCATGTTCTTCATCGTTGTTGCTCTCATAGTCCATAGGATTAAGACTAAGTGGAAACTGCGACTCTTTATTTATTTGAAATTCTTCATCACTGTTGCTCTCATAGTCCATATGATTAGTACTAAGTGGGAACCGTGACTCTCTATTCATTTGAAATTATTCATCACTTCTGCTCTCATAGTCCATAGGATTAGGACTAAGTAGAAACCATGACTCTTTATTTATTTGAAATTCTTCATCATGCTCTTCATCACTACTGCTCTCATAGTCCATAGGATTAGGACTAAGTGGAAATTGTGACTCTTTATTTATTTGAAATTCTTCATCCTTCCCTTCATCAGTGCTACTCTCATAGTCGTTAGGATTAGGACTAAGTGGAAGATTTGACTCTTTGTTCATAGTGAAAGAATTTCCGTTATATTCATCAATATGAATAGAGTTGTTACGCGGCGAAGATGTTGATGCTTCACAAAGTGAAACTTCACTATCATAAGATTCCATGCCTTTCAAATAGAAGAGGTTGAATGATACAAATGCATTATCTCCTACTGATAATATATAGCTTCAAGAATGAAAATTTCCCTCCAAAGTTTCCTTCTAAAAATTTTTGCCGAAAATTTTCCCTCCAAAATTTTCTTCTACAATTTATTGAAAAATTTTAACTAAAATTTCCTTAGGAAATTAATCTTTTAAACTAAATCTTTAAATTAAAATTGTAAACTAAATCTTTTACCTAAATCAATTTTTTACTTAAACTATATAGCATTTACTAGACAATTTAATTTCTTTTAATTTTTACTATATCTTCTATCACATATTTAAAATAAATTACTATATCGCCATAACACGATTTATATGTTAAGTTTTTATTAAAAAAAATAATAATAAAAATAAAATAAAATAATAATAATAATAATACCACTTTCAACATGCGGTAAAACAATTCCGTAATGTTCAATTTATCATAAATTACTATATCGCCATAACAAGATTTACATGTTAAAGTTTTTACAAAAACAAATTAATACCACATTCACCATGCGGTAAAATAATTATGTAATTTCCGCTATATCATAAATTTCATTATCACTATTCCTCACATCACATCAAGGCTTTTCGAGGTTCGTTAAAAGACTTGGAGCGATTTTGTGGAGTAGCTACAATGTTATCGACAACATATTCAACAGAAGATTATCGGATTTCAAAGGTTAGTTTCCCTTTTGTTGTGTGCAAGTCTTAAACTCCCATATGTTTACTAGCAGTTATTTGTCAGTTGGGTTGTTATCTTCGTGTAAAATACCAAATATATATATATATATATATATATATATATATATATATATATATATATATTCCAGTAAAATAATATTTAACCTTTTATTAATGAAATTTAGATTAAAAATTTAGTTGAGACAGGCTTACTCGACATCCCCCTGGCAGGTAAGAGGCCACTACGTCAGAAGTGGGCGTGGTGGGCCCAGTCGTGGGCTTCCCAATTGTGAGTGTGCCCAGCTCAGGGCAGAGCGACCCCCTTGTAGGCTAGGGATATGATTCTCGGAATCACCCCCCTAGCCTACCCGGGGGGCCATTCTGTCACGGGTCCGCCAGCAGCACCCACCGCCGCGGCCCAACCCGCCAAGGGTGAAGGTCGATTCTCAGAATCGAGCCTCCATCCCCACAGGCTTGTTGAGCCGTGAGGGTGCGGTGGGAGGAGGCTACACGTAGTCCCTCCAGCCCCACCCCTGCGTTCCAATAGGCCCATGGGTGTAGCGGCCTGATTCTAAGAATCAGATCTCCACCCCCACGAGCCCGATTTTGAGAATTGAATCTCCACCCCCACGAGCCCGTTGGGCCGCGGGGGTGAGTGGGAGGGGTTTCATGCAACCCCCTCGCAACCCAACAGGGTCGTGGGGGTGGCAACCATTTTTTTTTTAAAGGTTATGTTTTAAAATTTATTTATGATTTTCTTTTAAACAAATTTCAATATTTAAGATCAGCCCCCGACAGGCTAGGGGACGGATTCTCATAATCGCCCCCCTGGCAGGCGAGAGGGCCATTTTACATTTTTCCCTAGGTGGGCATGCCCACAGGCACGAAACAACACTAAGGCACAGTGGCCCCCTAGCAGATAGGGGGTCTGCCAAGAGACCGAGGACAAATAAAAAAATAAATAATTTTTTTCTAAGGAATGGATTTTTTTTTGTTTCCTGTATGAACCTAACATCCAACTTGGCATGGGGGTCAACGTGCATGTTTCTGGTCTTTTTTCGTTTTTAGATTTTGTTTCATTTTGTTTGTTTACTTAAGCTATTGGTTCTTTTGTAATTTACTGATTTATATATATGTGTATATATTTTACAGGAAAATGGCATCAAGAAGTATTTATGTGAATCTTTCTGGACCAAAAACTGCTAAAATTAAAGGTGGATCCTAAAAAAATACTATTGAACGAACCAAACCTGAGCTAATAACTGCAAATCAATCAAGTTCCCTAAAATATAAGAAGATGATTTCTTACTGGAAGAAATCACAAGAAGTGAAGCATACATAACATATATGGTATGTGAAATATAGAGAAGACGAACAATATCTATAGATATATCTATATGTTGATATCCCTAATGATAGTCGAAGTTATGAGGTGTTGGGAAAAGTACTAGAAATTTGTTTGATATCGGACGCTGAAATTGCTTATGTACTTACAAAATTGCCCAAGTCACATGACAAGATTAAAAATCAGTTTGCATTGTCAATGTATGACATGATAGATGAATCTACAAAGATGTGTAAGCAAATCATAAATGAGATTGCACAAGATATAATAAGTGTTGTTATTTATATTTATGTGTTTTGCGTTATTGTAACTGTATCATTATATTTTTATAACTTAGTTTTTAATGACGTGATATTTTGTTTGACAGAATTTTATTGAAAATCTTTCAATTATGTTGGGATAATTTTATTTCATAAAGCAAGATATTATGAATGTTGTCAGCAGTTTCTACTCAGGGTCAGAAGAAGATATGGCAAACAAGTAAAAAAATAGTAATTCGTGATGCTACAAATCTACATCCAAAGGATCAACAAAGAATGTCTATAGTGGATAAATCTGACAAAGGTAGACATGTTACTTTTGAAGATGAGGAAGTTGAAAGTGACATTGAAGAATATGTTGTCATTTCTGAGGATGAGATTAGAACTGATGTTAGAAAGGAGAAGATCCATAAAAGACAAAAAGTAAAAATGCACAAGAATGTCTTTGTTATAGTTGATGATGAGAATGTTACTTATTTAGAAGAAAAGAGGAGGAAGAAAATAAAAGTTGATCATTCTCAAATAGTCAAGGCCAATAATGAAGATCCTAGTGAAAATTCAAAAAAAAGCAGGGAAATCATTACACCAGGAGCTGATTTAGATGATGGCATAATTAAAACAAAACAAAATGTCATTCGACATAACTTGACAAAGGCAAAATTAATTGAAGGTGATCATACATTTCAGCTTATTGTCAGACAAATCTATAAGCCAAGTGAAAGACAATTTAAATATCAAATCAAAAAACCACACCACCTGCATGTTCGCAACTTGAAGATGCTGATGAAGTACAATCCATATGCCCATGTGGTTGATTATGTGCTTCTTGTTGATCCAATTCAAGTTCCCAACAAAGAAGCATTTGATAAGTCAAAATGTTTTGAATACAATTATTATGTGCTTGGGGGGAACCATTCTGTAGAATCTCAAAGGCAATTGATGGAGGAATATCCCAATAACCTATGTTTTAAAATAATGAAACGTACCATTTATGTTGGTTTATCAGATACAGAAGCAAAGTTATTGGCATGGGATCATAATACAGATAATGAGTATAGGATGTCTATGACTTTCATCCAAAGGGTTAGATTTATTCATAATGAATTTGAAGAAAAATGTGGCGAGGATAAGATAAATGTTAGTCTAGAATTTCAAAAAGAATGTTGTATGGAAATAGGTTATCAAATTGAGGAAAAAATCAATTCAAAAGGTGGAAAAGTACATTCTGATATATTCATAAGTATTGATAACATTTTCTAGTTGGCATTTAGAACTGGAGAGATATGGGAATTGATTAATGAGATTTTTAGCATGTGGGAGAACAATGTCATTAAAAATTAGAAGGTCAAAAAGTCTAAACCATTGATATGTAGCAATAGTAAATCAGGTCCTGAAATGAACCAACTTCTAGAAGATGTGACTATCACACCTTGGATAGCATTACAAGGAGTGGAGGATGAAAAACTTGTCAAAACAATATTATCTCATGTGAAGTAAGGGGAATTATCAATGGACGAAATGTGTGAGGAATTTCAAAAGTAAGTTTGTTGAATTATTTTTACTTATTTCTAGATTATAATTTTCTTTTAAACATAACATATTGTTCTTGGTAGTATTTGTTATACATATCATTATATTAACTTTTTTTACTTTATATAGTTAGTCATAAAGTTTACATGAAAATACAAGAACATATGGTTAAATTGTTGAATGAAGATAGTTGGGATGATGTTGTACGCAACTACCCAGATTCAAGTTCTACATCAACACTAAAAGATTTTTATCTTGCATTTAAAAAGGTATGTTGATTTATACATTCATTTTTATTCATCTGTATATTATTTTTATTTTATAACTTATACATATATTTGTTTATTTTATTAAAGATGAGGAAGGATGCAAATGGAGCACTAGATATTTTCATAAGATTTATTGAAAAAATTAAGATCGGAAGACCGAGAAAGAAGCATCTTAGGAATGTTGAACTTGATCCAACTCTTACTCATTTCATTTGGAATGAGCTTGACACTATTCAATATCAAGTAATACAAGGTGACTCTGAATGCATTGCTAAACTCATACCTAAAAGGGATTATTCCCTAGTTATTGCAGATATTCCCCATGGTTTCAATATCCCAAACATTGACTATGATAGTGACCCTTATAATTATCAAGCTCTTAGTAAAGTGGTTGCAGGATTTGCAGAAGTTACATCATCACCATTATGGAGATTTGTGACATTAAATTCATACACACAATTGACAATGTTACTGACAAGCTTCAAGGGGAAAACAAACTCAAGGATGCAGCTTACATGGTAAGACGTTGAAATTGTATGTTTGATTAATGTTAAAAAATGCATTTATGTACAAGTTAATTAAACTTTCACTATTTCATGTTACAATTGAACTTTCACTATTTCATGTTACAGGAAAAAGTCAAATCTTCTTAACCGTGAAAATCAATCAATTATAAATTATTGTGAGTTCATCCATATTGATAGTTGGACAAAAGATGATAACTATAAGTTTATGCTTCTTAATCGGGTGGATGGAAAGAGTCATAGCCAAGTACTAGTTTATGATGATGTTGTGAAAAAACTAACATATGAAGATAAAGAAGCAAAATGAGAGATAGTTAACATTTATAAAAAACCACAGTCATTGATTAGCTATCTTATAGACTTATGTTCAAATGAAGGAGATTGGGTTTTGGATTTATTTTTAGGCTCAAGTAAGTTTTATTATATAGAAATGAATTTCAATATCTTTTTTTTTTTTTTTCTAAGTAATATTATTCTATTAATATGATACAAAAAAGTTGTTACAGAAAAGCTTGATCTCAAAATTACTGAGCATCAAAAATCACCAAAAATAAAGCTGTCTGTTTTTTACTACCCCAACATAGGGGAAACCAGTCCATGAATCCAGGAATAACCCACACAGGAGTTATCAGTGTTGTCCAAAAAACAAAGAGAGACATTGCATAGCTAGAACCATAAACAGTTAACCGAAAGAAAAAACCATTCAAACTAAGAATCATCCACTTGGCAAAAAAAAAGGAGTATCTGGCTGCCACGCGTCAAGACTAGAGATTCTCCGGGGCTGGTTCCTCCTCGATCCGACACGCGTATTTGTACCAATCATCATCTTCTTCAGGCTCGCCATGTCCCTGAGCTGGAGGAACAGCCGCAGTGCTACCTGTGCCCACCGGCATTGCAGACATGTCGCCTTGTCGGCTTCCCAAGGCCCTTGTGTCGCTATGTTTGCTATCCGCAGCTGGTTGACTGCTAGCTACCGCTTTTCCATGCAGGGCTACTTTACCATCGTCATGCTGTTGATTACCAGGGATGCTAATACCGCGGTTTCTTGGAGCCGCTTGGTTCTGCTCGTCCTTGTGCTCAGGCAGAGGTGCCTGCGGATCAATTTCTTCCGAGAAAGAAATGGTCACTGTGGTAGTGATTACAGGCCAGGTTAAGGTGCTGTGAAACCGGAATTGAGTAACATGGGGAGATGGATGCGGAAGAAGGGGGAAATCCGCTGAGTGAACTGTAGTGTCCCTCCCTTCTGTGCCTTGGAGCCTGGCGTGTACCCTTCCACTTTAGGTGTCTGGGTAACGACCATAGAGAGAGTTGAGAGAATTAGGATTATCAGCGGAGGAGTCAGGGGAGGCAGTGGCAGAGCTAGTCGATGCCGGTGGGTGAATGATGCCTCCGCGAGTGCCTCCACGTCTGCTTCGCATTCGATGTCTGATGCGAGCCATGGCAGGGTTGAGAGCAAGGTTGGCAGTAGAGGGGTTGGTGGAATTTCGATGCAGAGAATGAACAGGGGAGGTCTAAGCCTGGTTTAAGTTGTAGAGACTGGAATGAGAGAAGTGAAATCCATTGCCTAGATCAAGACAACTCAGTAACTAGCATCGGCTTCCTGTCATAGTGCGAGAGCAGGGTTCTGCGGCCTGCGGAGGGCAAACACAATGGAGCAAGGGGGGAAGAATTGCATGATGCTCTACAGGTTCCATGGCAATGAAGGTTGTGGAGGTGTCTCGGCCTTCGGACACAATTAATGGCTCCTGCAAGGTGGTTTGAATGCGCCGGAGGTTGGCATGGGGGACGATGCAGGTGGCCATGTGGCCATCCCGTCCTCCGACCAACCGTCTAATCACATTAATTACCATAGTAATCACCCGCATCCGAGTCAATATCTTCTTTCTTAATTTATATGTAATTATACTAATTTACTTCAATATTTCTTTTGTGTTTGATAATTAGGTACAACACTAGCATGTTGCCTACAAAAATGAAGAAATTGCATTGTCATTGAAAAAGACCCAATACAGTGCAAATTTATTCATCAAAGAATTAATGCTCTTCAATTTCTTCTAGATGCAATGCAAGAAATTGGGTTGAGGAAAGGGGATTTTAATGAATCACATGTGGCAAAAAAGGTAAAGGAACCTCAACCACCATTAAATAAAATGTGGAAATGCATAAAGTGGGAGATTCACAGACATCAAAGATCCATTAGAAGAGGAAAATGAGCAAAATGAAACAAAAAATATTGTGGAAGAAGACAATGATGAAACTCTAGAAGATAAAGACTTTGGATTACATGATATTATTGATTAAATTTAAGTTATGCTTGGAAATCAAGCTCATTTTTTGTAACTATTAATTAGTTATATTTGTAATGTTTTGACTTTGACATTTTATAAGAATAAGTATTCAATTAACGTTGTTATATGTTCAATATTTGTATTATGTGATTTTCGCTTTAATTTTTATGTGAATCATTATTTTTTGAAAAACCTGTGATTATTATTATTATTTGACATGAAATTCATTAAAAAAAAAAAAAAACTATTGTTTAACCATTTTTTGTTAAATTTTTCCTATAAAAATTGTGATTTTGACATGTCATTTCTAGCGAAAAATTATCAAAATGTGTAATTTTTTTGTTATATTTATGTTCAAAATGTTTGTTTTTATGTCAATTGTTAAAAATTATTATTTTTTTAGAGACAATTATTTGATGTGCATTGAAAAATTAATTAACGATATATAAATATGTAGAATATCAAAACTTTAAAATATCAACCTTCTTCTTTAACTATGCAAAAAAATAAAGACCTCACTAAAAAAAAAAAGTTAAAAGAAAAACAAGAAAATATGAAGAAGAAGACCACTTCAAAAATTGTTAAACTTAGAAAATAATTATTCACATTTAATAGATTAGGAAATTTAAAGTCAAAAAATAAGCCTTTTAAAAAAAGGGTCTGATGCAGAAACAACACTTTTTAAAATCTGCGTGCAAATCACTAACATTCTAAAAACTAATGTACATAAAAAAAAAATTTAAAGTGTCAAAAACTATGCTATATATAGATATATATATATATATATGTATTTTGGATCACCACTTTTCAAAATTGGTTGATTTTTTTGCTACCTCAACAAAACGAGTAATCGTATCAGTTCTCGTTTCAAAATTTACGTTGTTGTGTGGATGTATGGTTTATCTCAAGTGGTTGGGAGGCATGATTTTTCCTAGAAGTGACATGTTGAGCTCATATCCTTCTTGTTGTAAAGGCTTGAGCCCTATGGAATATCTTACCCTTTCTTATGGCTTGGAGGGTGAGGTGTTTTGTTATATATATATCTTGTGTCAAACACTCACATTTATGTGTTATTGTGCCAGTAGACTTCGTGTATAGCTAATTGACTATATGCATCCATTCCTTATGCTAAGTTATTTAGTTAGGGTCGAAGGCCTTTGGCAATCATATTGAGATCTCCTTAATAAATGTTATGTTTTGCTAGGCCATCTAAGGAATCTTAGGGAGCCAATATATCATTCAATTTTGTGATCATCCTTCAACCTTTGATGATAGATTTCTCTTAATTTAGCCCAAGTGCCTTGTTAAAGGATATCAATTGGAAATGTTTTGTTATATTTGATTTTTCTCATATTATATTTTTCATGCTTCAATTGTGTTTAAACACAAATGGCTACAGACATATTAAAAATTCCCCCTTTTTCAAATTGATTATGCCTTCTTCTTTTTTCCCTAATTCGTTGGTAGTAAACCCCAATATAATTATTAATATTCCTTGGTAGAAAAATTACCATTTTAATGAAAAAAAATGTTTTGATCTAATTAAACATTAAACCATCACATTTAATTTTCAAGTCCCCTCTTTTATATTTATTTTTCAATATGCCAAAAATATTTTGAAAAAGCCATTTAAGATCTATGGAGTAGTGGATTACTTTCCAAATTTCTAAGGTAACCCCATGGGATTTCCATAATGGTATCATTGTATATATTGTAGGCATTAAAGCCTATCTATGATCTTGTCTTATCCCTAGTCTTAGGTTTGACTAGAATTCTCTAATTCTTCATGACTTTGGGGTGTTAATAGGCATTATTCTACCTTAATGTCTTCCAATGAAATTTTTGCGATAGTAAAAATTTAAAATGCATGCATACATTTTTTAATTATAGAGAGTTATTAGAGATATTAGGCCTATGTAATGACTCGGGAATTGGAATGGGTTATTTCAAAGTGATGGTTGCAAAATTCCATAGATAGACAAAATGATAAGGGAGAGAGGATGTAACGTTGTACATGATGCTACCTAATTTTTATATAGCAACCTTTTACTTGTGAATATATTCATAGGCATGCTTGAAAATAACATATGAGCTATTTAGATTACTAATGGATTGTCATAGTTACTGCATATAACATTGTTAAATCATGGCTTCAGAACCCACACTTACTAGGGTCTGATGTTGTCAATGGTAGAAAGCCACCAAGCATTATAAGGAATTTATGTTATGCATATACTAATATTGATTTTACGATTATAGTTCTTAGGACCCACATTTACTTAGATCAGATGTTGGAAGTAACATGAATGTTTGGTAATAGCATTGTAGAATCATACTCTAGTACAATGAGAATAACCTAAACTAAGAGCCTTACATTTTGAGAAAAAATAAAGTATAAATAACGATAATGTTTTAGAATGGTAATAGCAATGTAGAATCATACTCTAGTACAATGAGGATAACCTAAACTACGATTCTTACATTGTGAGACAATTTTTTTATAAACAACCATAATGTTTTAGAAAATATCGCCTTTGATGTTTTGTTAGGGTTTAAGGCTCAAAGGGGCTAAGCTGAAGTCAGTAACTACCTATCATGTAACCTTAGTAATTTACCCTGATTCTAATTTCACCCTTAAAACTAATTACCTATCCTATTGTTTTTTTAAGAGTTTTCCTTAGTTATTAAGGAAAGTAAACTTTTTTTTGGATATTAGTGAGTTGGCTACTAGTGTTTAAGGAAATTAAGTTGTTTCTTTTGATTATTATAGAGTGGGAAAGTCCTCTTAAAGTCTTTCATGTTATATATTCTAGTTGTGTTTTCGGAAAAAGGGAGATTCTTTTGGTAACCTATTTTGGAAGTGATTCGAATACTTGGACACTCATTTTCTGAGTGGGCAAGATGGGGATAGGGTTGTTCCTAACTTGCAAGAGGTACTAAAACTCATTTGTGCATAACATTGTTTACAGACACTACTCATAGCATTTCTTGAGTGGGTAAGATGGGATTAGGGTGTACCTAGGTATACGTGACTTGCAAGAGGTATTAAAACAATTATTTGCCTAGCATTATTTAGAGAAAAACCTCAATGTCGAAGGTGTTATGGTATCATGACTAAGAATAGGTGGAATTCTTACACATCTAAACCTTAACAAGAAAGGTGGTGTAACTAAAAACCTTTCCACCAAACAATTACTTACATCACTAGGAAATTGTGGATAATTGTTATCATTATTTAGATTTATATTGAAAATAATGTTTTTAGCTAAATATATGTATAATTGAATAGGCCACTAAATATTTTTAATAATATTATGTTTTTTTTACATTTTTCATTTATTTTTATTTATTTAATAATTATAGTAAATGTGATAAATAATCAAATCTTTTTTATGATTCTTTTAAAATGAATTATCATGGACCATTTTCTTTTGAGAGGTTAACTATATAATTTAGTTTACTTAGTTTCTCCAATTTCAATCCTCCAAATTGATAGCTTCCTTTCCCATTATCTTTTACCCAAACAATGAATCCCAATAATCAACACTGATCACTTTTTGTCTTCGATGATGTTTTGAGGATGGGGTTTCATGGTGTTCCTTTGAGCTCCATTGTTCCAAGGTTCGAGTACTTAGCCATTCTTGGGCTTCTTGCTGCCAAACATGATTAAGATGGTTAGTGTTGCCTGGTAAGAACGTGTGTGACCTGTTGCAGTGTTGTGTATGTAATGAAATCCAAAAGCTCTGTTGGTGAATCCCATTTCGGCAGCATGGATACTTTTCTTGGGAAAGCAAAGCTGTATATGATCATTCCAAGATGACACTACACTCAACATGCAAGATGGTATGGTGGTTCATGCATATTGCATGACAAAAATTAGGATAATTTTCTTGGGAAAGCAAAGATGTATATGATCATTCCAAGATGACACTACATTCAACATGCAAGATAGTATGGAGGTTCATGCATATTGCATGACAAAAATTAGGATACTTTTCTTGGGAAAGCAAAGCTGTATATGATCATTCCAAGATGACACTACACTCAACATGCAAGATGGTATGGAGGTTCATGCATATTGCATGACAAAAATTAGGAGAAAACGTGGAGCACAAATATATCATGTTGTTGCTCAGCCAGCCAGCAAGGCAGCTCAATATTTGTATATATGTGGGTGGCGTCCCATCTGTCAAATATACATTATATATACAATAAATGAGTGTATGTGATTTGTTTATTCCCTGGATCTGGTCAATTCCAAAGTGTAAATCAGAAGTGACCAATAAATGCAGCAAAACCCAAGTAGGCACATTAACAAACGCACAGCTGTCAGCTTACAGGGAGGCAACGTGACCATGGCGCCAAGCTGGTGGAGTTGTACTTTGTTGGCACCCGGCAACCTCGATCCATGCTCCCTTCAATGAAAAGCTCTGCAAAACCATATAATCACCCAGGTCCGGCATCTCATTCTTGGGATTGGATTGAATTCCTGTGCCTCTGTCTGGCTATGTGCTGAATGCACAGGAAAGGCATCTTCCTCCTCTTGGTGGTGGAGAAAGCCTTCATGGTTGCCATTAATTAATTATATCTCCACCTGCTGCTGCTCTTATCTTGTTTTCAGATCCCTCTGGTGATTGTTTGCAGTTCGTTTTTAATAGGAGCAGCAGAATCAATTTATTAGGAGAGCTGCCCAAATGGCGAAATACCTGGAAATGGTGGATGCGGGTATAAGGATGGCTGCCAGGTTTAATTCTCATTGCCCTCAGACATCGCGTTTGTATTATCATCCAACTTCCAACAACGGCAACATTCACTCTAATATAACTTGCTCCAAGAATGAGCCTGAGGCCACCTCCTCTTGTGCCCTGCATGTTCCTGCATCTCCTGCAGATTCAGTCTTTGAGATACTGTGCATAGCAGTCTAGGCTGCTGCTGCAGCAGCAATTTCTGTGAGATTGGGTCTGCTCAGTTCTGTGAAATCATATGTGATTGCATGTGAAATTGGGCAGTGGGTGAATCTAATCCCTGGTAATATTATATATAGGGTCACCAAATCAAAATCCAAGCCACATGTATGGTAAGTTGTAATTATCAAAATTTTAGATTTTGTGGTTTCAACTTGCCCCCTTTAGTTCTGAGCTTGAGATCTAAATAAATAAAATCTATTTTCAGCTATCAGATGGTAAAGAATTTATGGGTAAATTTTGAACAGTTAAATTAAGGTTATCTTTTGGACAATTTCACAATTGGTTTTTATTTCCACATGCTCCTTTGGACTATGGTTTTCCAATTTCACTGAATATTTTTCTTTGGATAACTAGTGAGGATGACAGACCTTCATCATGCACTTTATTGGTAAAATAGTTTGAACAATTTATGACAGCAATAATTGGTATTGTGTAGAACTGTAGAAGAATTGAAAAACCAAATTTTTGTATCAAATTTGAGCATTCAATACTTGGAATCTCTCTCTTCCCGGTTGTAGCTGGGAGTTTGGAAAATACTTAGAATCTACTTAGAATCTTTCTCTTCCTCCTTGTAACTGGGAGTTTGGAAAACTGAAAATTTACATGCTCTGCAAATTTATGAAAAAGTAGAACAACAGAATCCACAGATGGTTCCTAAATCGCAGCACTGTGAAGATCCAAAATGTTCAAATGCTGTACAATATTTCCAAAATTTCTCTAGAGTCATTGCCAAAATGTTCAAATGCTGTACAATATTTCCAAAATTTCTCTGGAGTCATTGCTGTTGGCAACTGAATAGTTCCAGGTTAATTTCTCTCCTAATATAATTAGAATACATAATCCCAGCAATGTGAAGATCCAAAATGTTCAAATGCGGTACAATATTTTGACAATGACTAAAAATATCTCTGAGTCATTGCTGCTGGCAAATATCTCTAGAGTCATTGTTGCTGGCAACTGAATAGTGTTGATTTTTCTCCTAATATATTTAGAATTAAATCAAACACATAATTGTTGCAATTAGAAAATTCAGACCTTTCACCATCTACATGTATGCAAACGTAAATGCAAATACTATGCTCAAAGCAATTAAAATGCAAATATTGTAATCAAAATCAATCAAAGCATAAGAAAAATGAATAACTTTCTCTGCCAATCTTGTTAAATATCATTGGCCAAGCTCTAACTTCATCAATCAAAATGGGAATACGGGAGAATTTCACTACTATTTTTTTTTTGTCAATCTTTACTAAATATTTATCTTCATCAATCAAAATGGTATTTATCTTCATTAATCAAAATGGGAAAAATGGGAATACTAGAGAATTTCATTGTCAATCTTTCTAAATATTTATCTGCCATGGCAGATCATTATCAAATATCATTCGTCATTCGTCATGCTCTCTGGCCTTTACTATATTACAGTGAACACAGCTACATGCATCAATTTCTTGTAACTTAACTTGGATCTGTGGGACGAAATCAAAAATATCCTGCTTATTTTCAATAGTGTTAGATTCATACCTGGAATTTCTAGCCTTCTTGAATGGTTGTCCTCTTCCTTGATTACCAGCACTCTTTTTACTTTTGCTATTGAATTTGCCATTCCTTTGATTGCCATGAGAGGGATTTTGATCATCGTCCCGGTGTGAGTCCTTTCTATCAGGGCACTCCCTTGCATAGTGACCTGTTTTATCACAAATGTAACATCGTCCTTTTCCTCCACCCTTAGGTCCAGCCTTTCTTTTTTATTTAGTCCAGGAATTATTTCTTTTCTTAGCCTAAGAAGAAAAGGACAAAGCCCGAGCAAGAGCAAGAGAAATCACCGAAGAGAAGATTGGCAAGGCTATCCTAAAAGAACTATGGGGTCCTCCCCACTCTTCCCTGCCGAAGACAAGCTCCGTGAGAAAGCTGACTATCACGGATAGAAGATGTCTATCGATCTAACCTTTAGAAGATCAAGGAGTGTTGGACCATGTGAGAGGCAATATTGTTGAGCCTCCATCAAATGCACCCGTTGCTACCAAGAACAAATGGAAAACCGGTGAAGTCAAAACAAAGAAGATCATCCAGGATTCTATCGACAAGCACTTGGTGGCCTACATCTCCGACCTGAACACCTCCAAGGAAATCTACGATAGACTGGTGAGTTTATTTAAAGTTAATTTTGCAAATCAATTTTTGTTTCTTAGAAATAAGCTGAAGAAAATTAAGAAGGGCAAAGATGAGAGTATGCAAGCATACTTCTTAAGAATCACCAAGATCAGGAATGATCTTCTATCTATTGGGGAGACTATTACTGATAGGGAAATGGCACTCACAACTCTTGGAGGATTACCATCTGAGAAAGCTGGAAAAAAAGGGAACTCAATGAGTCCTCCCAATGCTTAAAAAAAGTGAAAGCACTACATTGAATCTCCATGTGATAGGGTTGTCTCCGATTCATGCACTAGCTAAACAACAGTTCACTTTACCATGTATTTATACCCTAAGTTACAAGAGTACCTATTTGCCATGTATTTCACTTGCGATTAGTTTGTGTTGGTGATTAGTTTGTGTGGGATTTAGTTTTTGCCATATATTTAAAAAACATTGTTTACTTTGTGTGGGATTTAGTCTTTGCAATGTATCTAAACAATAGTTCATTTTGGCAAGTTCTTTGCCATGAACTTGCCATGTTATATCCTGAATTACAAGAGTATTTATATATATGAAGTGTTGTGTGGGATTTAGTCTTTGCAATATATCTAAACAACAATTCACTTTGCCATGAACTTGTCATGTATTTATACCCTGAATTACAAGAGTATCTATATATATGAGGTGTAGATTAAACAACAATTCACTTTGCCATGAACTTGTCATGTATTTATATCCTGAATTACAAGAGTATCTATATATATGAGGTGTAGATCAATTAGTTTGTGTGGTGTAGACCAATTAGTTTGTGTGGGGTTAGATACAATAGTTCATTTTGTCATGTATTTATATCTTGAGTTGCAAGAGTATTTGTACATATGAGGTGTAGACCAATTGGTTTGTGTAAGGTTTTGTCTTCATTAGATCGTTGATTCAATTCTTATGGGAGGGGTTTGAGGATGGGAGTCACTTTTGGGGAATTAAACTTAATGGGCATCCAAGATCTTTATTTTTCTATCCAACAATAAAGTATTATTTTTTATTGTTTCCGAGCACAATTTCATCCTTATCCCACTGGTAATGATCTATCCAACAATAAAGTATTGTTTCCGAGATTCGCGCAATTTTATCCTTGTCCCCCCTGGAGTGATCCACCAGTGATGAGTAAATCACACTGGTTCCGAGCATCGCACAATTCTATCCTTATCCTACTAGCAAATCGTTTTTCCATCCAAAATTAAGGCTAGCCCTATTAGTGTTTCCATCCAAAATTAAGGCTAGCCCCATTAGTGATGAGCAGATGGTTCTGAGCTTCACACAATTATGTCCTTATCCTACCAACAGATATTTTTTCCATCCAATATTAAGACTAGCCCATTAATGATGAGCAAATCAAACTCATCCGAGCACAATTCTATTCTTATCCCACTAGTAATGAGCCGATAGTTTTTCCATCCAATATTAAAACTAGCCCAAGTAACTTAAAAAATATTGAATTTATTTTTTATTCAATATTAATAAATTCAATATATTATATTACAATTATTTATATAAAAATTCAATATATTATATTACAATTATTTATATAAAAATTCAATATATTATTCGGCCTGGAGTATGCCGTAAAACTGCTTCTGCTTGGCTAAGAGCTCGTCTTCCTCGGACGTAAGGAAACAGGTTAACGGCCCAAGACCCAGAGGCATCTGGCAGGAGTGAAAGCCTGCTCCCTTACGGACCACCAGCGGGTTATTACAGGTGGCGTGGTTTTCCTTGATAACAGTGATGAGTCAAACCAACATTCGCGGATAGCAGCCAGAGATGGTTGTCCTCACTGTTGATTTGACACCTAAGTTTGATAGGTTTTGCCACCTTCGGAAAAAAAAAAAAAAAAAAAAAAATAAATTCAATATATTATATTACAATTATTTATATAAAAGTTATATATATTATAGTTTAATAAAAAAAATTTAAATTAATTTGCACTTATTTGTCATACAAAAATGAAGATTCCAAATTCACTGGCAAAGAAAGCCTTTCATGAGAGTTACAAGAGTATTTACATATATGCGATGGTTTTGTGATAAGATACAAGTCATTAGAGCATGGTTAAGTTATCGGTTTATTTCATTAAAATTATTTATATAAAAAGGTATATTTTATGGTTTAATATGAGTAATGCATATATTTATATATGAAAAAGTATACTTTATTATTTAATATAAATAATGTTTATACTTATATTTTAAATTTTTGTTTTTATTAAAATAGATTAAAATTAATTTAAAATTATAAAATAGAAAATAAACTTTTATTATTCAATGGAATAAGTATGATAAGTAATTAAAGTTTTGTAAGTATTTGAAATTTTATTAAAAATTTGAAACTTTTTATTATTCATAAAATAGAATGAGTATAATAATATTTTTTTTTAACAATTTGAAATTTGAAATTTTATTAGATCAGCTACAACTTAGCAATAAAGTGTTGTAGAGTTAATAGAAATGTCAAAATTAAAAGAATCTTAATGAAGAATATTACTAAGAAAAATGATAAAATGGGAAAGAGAATATTACCAAGAAAAAGATAAAATGGGAAAGAGAAAGAAAATGATAAAATGGGAAAGAGAGAAAATTGTAGATGGGGAGTTAAAAAGGAGTGAATGTTAGTCTTTCAATCACTACAAGAAAGTCAACACTATGTATAAATCCATGCATGTCAATGAAGAAGGGGCTCTTCATTATAGTAAAGGATTACATAGCAAATTTTTATGATGAAATTTGTTTAATATTCCAAAGAGCCAAACATCATTGGAATTTTTACAATCATCCAATAAAAAAGGTTGAACATAGACATTCCATGTTGAATTTTTTCCTTTGGACTCCTTCAAGGTAAACTCTATAGTTTATTATGTTTAATTGGTTGTGTGATTATGGCTTACAATATATTTTCTTAATTTCGATGTATTCTTGGGCATAATCCATTTCAAAGATATGCTAAATAAATGCTAAATGATGTGAACAACCTCCTCCCCAAGTTACTTTAATAGCAAAAGAAATCCCTAGTTACCCTACCATATCATTGCTAAGGGAGATAGATGAATGAGAGTAAAATATTGTTGGTTCCAATTTCTAATTCCATCCCAAGACTTGATCATTCTACTAGAAATCAATGTTTTGTCCACTTCCTAGTTGTTGGCTAAATTATTGGGGAACCATATGCACTTCAACTTAAATAGATTCATTTTATTATAATTAATTACATCGACCACATCTCTAATTTCCTCTTTGATCCTCCAAAAAAATATTCCCATATTGTTAGATTGTTCGCTTGTAATTTACCTCAATTCCCAACTTGTGAACACCAATGAGCACTCCATCTCTCTTTGCAAATTGGCGTTTCAAGGATTTATGCATATGTCATGTTAAAAATATATGTTAATAGCACAATTGTTGCAATACATTCACTTTGATATTGTTAGGTCCCTATAATACTAGTGTAGCACCCATATTGTTATTGTTGTGCCCATAGAATCCCACTGTTGTTATTGTTATGCTCTTACATCATTATTGTTAAGTAGGCTCTGATTATATTGTGACCCCTTAGACTCTTCTATACACCAAGAAGGTCTTATCATTTGTATCATCCAAGAATTGTTCATTTATGTGATGTAAAAGAGGTTTCCCCCTGAAAAGTCCAATTTTCAAGTTGTTGATCTATCTTTTCTTCCATTTTGTGATCTAGTTGCATATCATTTGGTATTAGATCTTTGGATTCTAGGGTTTCGCTTCTTCAAATAGGCCATCTTGGTATTTTCATTATAACTTTCTTTTCTACCAGGCTTCAAAAGCTAAAATTGAGATCATGTGGAGCATAAATCTTGGTGAACCTCATGTACGAATTTTAGATCTTGGTTCACTATATTTTCTAAGATATGGTCCAAGTAAGTTAGGGTTTTTGCATGCTCCAGAATTCAATCTCAAACAAGTGACCTAGGGAAATTCGTCATAACTTTCTCTATGAGCTTCAGATTTGAATTTCATAAAAAGTTACTGAAATTGCACGGACTATAGTTTCTAGTGTATCATGTTCAAGGTCGAAGGTTGAAACAATGACACATGGACTTCCTTACAAGTTCACTCTACTGAACCAGTCCATAATCAGGTCATCGTGGGAGATTGGGCATAACTTTAACTTGAAGAACCCAATGTTGATCTAACTTGTGGCATTGGAAAGAAGATTCAAAGGGTCACCACAGAAGGAAATTTCAAACCTTGGAAAGCCTAAATTACAGAGATGCAACAATTTCAATATCGAGCTCCTAAAATGTAAAAAAAAGTGTGTATTTTTGAATTTTTGCATAACGTTTGTTTGGAAAATCATTTTGAAGTGATTCAAAGAGCATAGTGAAGCATATATATCGTTGTTTGATTCCAAAATACCTCAAAGCAAAAAAATGGATACACCTAGTAAGCAACCAGAAAGCTCTACTATGATACGTGACGATTAAGAAGAAATTCAACATAATATATCAAAATCACGAGACCAATTGCAACAAATTAGACCAAGCACAACAAATTTCATTCTCGCAAAGAGTAACCAAAAACAAATTGGAAGAGATGATGAATATTAAGATGGATGGTTTAGAAGTAAAAATAAAAAGGGACATGGAAGTTTTGAAGGATGGTTTAAAAACAGACGTGGAAGCAATGATGAATGTCAAGATAGAAGGATTGACAAAGTTGCTGTAAGAAAGGCTTCCCAATGGTGACAAGGTAATCCACAAAAATCATGATGAAGATGAAAGGAATATGAATTATGATTTTAGAGACTCCAATGTTGGGTTTAAGACCCACCACATTCCAAAGATTGATATCAGGAAGTCTGATGGAAAGGATCTGGTAACATGGATACTACAAATGGAGCAATATTTTGATCTCCATGACGTGTAACACACACAAAAGGTACACATGGCATCTTTATATTTAGAATCGAAACAGTTTGTATGGTATCCATGGCTTTGTTCTCGTAAACCACTTTTCACTTGGTCAAATTTTATGGAGGAAATGTTAGCACATTATGAGGATACAAAGAGCGACAACTTCTTTAGCCAATTGATAAATCTCAAACAAAAGGGTTCAATGGCAGAGCACATTAAGGACTTCCAAAAATTGAGTATAAGGGTAAATGATATTCTAGAGGAGCATAAGATTTATTTCTTCATAGGGACTTTAAAATATAACATCCAACATGAGGTTCGCCTTTGGGAACCTGAATTGTTAAAGAAGACATGTAGGGTGGCAAGAAAAGTTGAAAGAAAAATTATGGCAAAAAGGAAGTATACCACTCACAACTGTGAAGATGTAAGTGTTGTTTCTCCTAGCCTTCGACAACCTACTAGGTTGTCACCACAACAATTGGAGGAAAAAAATGTAAAAGGGATTTGTTATAGTTGTGATAGAAAATACAGTAAAGGTCATAAGTGTGTTGAGAAGAAATTATTTTATATGGATTGTGAAGAGGAGGAAGAAAAGGAACAAGAAACATCAAAAGACGAGAATATACACCAGGAACAAATGCCAGAGAAAGAAGAAATGAATCTGACCATATCTTGTAATGTATTGGTGAGAATTACCTATCCTCAAACTCTTAAGATATAAGGATATATCAAGAAAAAACAGGTAATAGTGTTGATTGATCCGGGCAGTACCGATAATTTTTGTCATTGTAAGATAGCCAAGGAATTGAATTGCTTTATATATCCAGCACGAGATTGTCAAGTGATGGTTGCAGATGGAGGAACTATAAATTTCTCTAGAAAGTGCCATAATATCAAGTTATCTATGGAGGAATATGTATTGAATATTCCAATGCTTTCCATTCCAATGGGTGGTTCGAATGTTCTACTAGGAGTCTAATGGTTAAATTTTTTGGGGATGATAGCTTTTAATTTTCAAGAACTCTTCTTGAATTTTTTTTTAAAGGAAAGGTAGTTGAATTAAGGGGTATTACAAGGAAACCAGGAAAGATAATCAACTCTAATGGCATGACAAAGCTTATGAAGAAATAACAACGAGGCGTAATTTCACAATTATATTCACTAGAGATTCAAACATCGAAATCATCTATTTCTCATATCTCCAAAAAAAGTTGGACAATCATTCCAAGGTATTGAGACTCGCAAAGGCCTCCCACCTATTCGTGATCATGATCATGTTATTGATTTGATTCCAAGATGTGTTCCTCCAAACATTATGCCTTACAAATATCCCTATGCCCAAAAGAGTGAAATTAAATGTATGGTTGCATAAATGCTAGATATCAGTATAATTCAACATAGTCAAATTTCTTTCTCTGTTCCAATAGTATTGGTGCATAAGACGGATGGATCATGGCGCATGTGTCCATATTATAAGGAGATAAACTGGTTCATTATTAAAGATAAATTTCACATTCATGTCATTGATGAATTGTTGGATGAATTACATGGAGCAATTTACTTCACCAAGCTGGATCTTTGTTCAATTTATCATCAAATTAGAATGAAGACTGAAGGCATTCCGAAAACAACATACAAAACTCATGAAGGTCATTATGAATTTTTGGTCATGCCTTTTGGCCTTACTAATGCACCATATACATTTTAAGGTTTGATGAATATCATTTTCAAACCATTCCTTAGAAAATTTTTGTTCGTATTTTTTGATGATATACTAATCTACAACAAGTCTTGGAAGAATCATGTTCAACATGTTGACAAGGTGCTCAAACTTTTGGAGGAGAAACATTATATGCAAACACCTCCAAATGTTTCTTTGGAGTATAAGAGGTTGAATATTTAGGTCATATTCTATCTCATGAGGGTGTTAAGGTAGACACTAACAAAACTAAAGCCATTAAGGAATGGAAAATCCCCACAACCCCAAAGCATCTTCGAGGATTTCTCAAGTTAACAGGGTATTATCGCAAGTTTGTTAAGAATTATGGGAGAATAGAAGTACCTTTAACAACATTACTAAATAAAGATGCATTTTCTTGAACTCCAGAAGCAACTAAGGCCTTTGACAATCTTAAAGAGGAAACTGCCAAGCACTAATCTTAGCTACACCAGAATTCAAAAAAAAACTTTATTGTGGAATATAATGTCTTAGGAAATGGAATTAGTGTTGTTTCAATGCAAGAAGGAAGACCCATTGCTTTTGAAAGTCGTCCAATCAAGGAAAAGTATGTACATAAACCTATTTATGAGAAAGAAACACTGGCAATACTACATGCACTAAAGCAATGTCGACCTTACCTAATGGGAAGACACTTCAAGGTAAAAAAAGGTCATGATAGTCTTAAATACTTTTTGGAACAAATCTTATCTTCAAAAGAGAAGCAAAAATGAGTCACAAAGATCTTGGGTTATGACTTTGAAATCATCTACAAAAAAAGAAAGAAAAAGGTTGTTGCAGATACTCTCAAGAAAGGATGAGGATGTGGAAGCATTGATTTGTGCCATTTCTATTATCCAACCTGATTGGATAACTAAAGCAAGGGATGAATGGAAGAATGATGAAGAGGTGTGAACACTCATTCAAAAGTTACAGCAAGATCCTTGTACATCTGATACATTTAGTTGGAAAAATGATTCATTATGGTACAAAGAACACTTATATCTTTGTAATAATTCTCAACTGAAACAAAATATTTTTTTGGAATTGCACAACTCCCCCTTAGGAAGGCACTCGGGATTTTTAAAAACTTACCATAGGGTTAAGAAGGAATTTTTTGGGATGGCCTTAAATCTGATATTCAAAAGTTTGTGGCAGAATGTTTGGTTTTCCAACAAAATAAAGTGGAGAAAATTAAGACCCCGAGTTTGTTACAACCTTTAGCCATTCCTAGTCAGCGTTGGGAGGAGGTCTCAATGGATTTTATCACATGTTTACACAAGTATGAAGGAAAGAGTGTCATCATGGTGGTAGTTGATAGACTTACAAGTATGCACACTTTTTTGCATTATCTCTCATCATTTTAAAGCCATTACAATTGCTACTACATTTATGGAAACAATTCAAAAGCTACATGGAAACCCAAAGATTATTGTAAATGACAGAGATCCCATTTTCACTGGAATTTTTGGACATTATTATTTTCTTTTCTTGGTACTCAATTAGCTCATAGCTCATCTTATCATCCTCAATTCGACAGACAAACTGAGATCATGAACAAATGTTTGGAAGGATATCTTCGTTGCTTTGTATCTGATAAACAAACAGAATGGGTCAAGTGGTCACCTCTGGCTGACTTGGTGGTATAACACATCCTTCCATAATGTAGCAAAAATGACCCCATATATGGCACTTTATGGATATCATCCATTTTACATCACATCCTCTTTAAGAGAAAATTCTAAGGTTCAGGCAGTGGAAGATCACATTGAACATTAAAAACAAGTTCTCCAACTCTTAAAAAATAACCTCACTCTGTCGCCGAATCGAATGAAACAACAGGCAGATCAGCATCGCAGTGAAAGAAGTTTTGATGCAGGCGACTGGGTATTTTTATGGCTACAACCATACAAACAAATGTCCCTCAAGCAAGCTAACAAGGATAATAAATTATCACCTAAGTACTATGGTCCTTACAAGGTGTTGCAAAAGATTGGTACTATGGCATACAAATTAGAGTTGTCTGCATCTTCCTGAGTACACCTAGTTTTCCATGTTTCATGCTTAAGAAGGTTATCAGTGACAAGCTCCTAGTTCAAACAGTATTTCCAGAACTTGACAAAGAAGGAAAAATCATATTTGAGCCTAAAACAGTCACGGAAACCAAAACTTTACAACTACATAATCAATTAATTTTAGAGTATATCATTAATGAAAGAACTTACATGTTAAATATTCCACATGGGAGGATCAGAATTTTATACAGAAGCATCTGGAACTACTCAAGCGTTGAGGACAACCATTTTTTGAAGGAGAGGGGCATGTTAGGTCCCTATAATACTAGTGTAGCCCCCTGTTGTTATTGTTGTGCCCATGTAGCCACCATATTTTTATTGTTGTGCCCCATAGAAACCCATTATTGTTATTTTTGTGCCCTTACATTATTATTGTTATGTAGACTCGGATTATATTGTAACCCCTTAGACTCCTATATATACCAAGGAGGTCTTATCATTTGTATCATACAAGAATCATTCATTTCTGTGATGCAAAGGAGGTTTCCCCCTCGAAGAGGCTAATTTTCAAGTTGTTGATCTATCTTTTCTTCTATTTTGTGATTTGGTTGCATAACAAATACATTGAAATGATATATATAAATTCATGAAAATCAATACATCCCCAATCCAATTCGTAGTAATCACCACCCACAACATTTCATTCATAATTCCATGTACATATATTCATATGGTTTTATTAAGAAGCTATGTAAAGCAAGGAGTTTTATTACTCATATTTTTGGCCTGATTATATTAAACAAATAGAGGGTGTGTTACATTTTTGGCATAACACTAGTAGAGTAGATTTATCTCATAGTATGGCAATGGGTTTTCCATATTATAATAAGGAAACCAGGTCTGGAAACTTATAAGTAAACCAAATATGGGGAATAGTGTTTGATAAACATGATCTTATTTTGTCAATGATTGCAATGACATGCATTTTTTTATTTTCACAAAGAAGGATCCATGTTGGTTAGACATATGGGCCTCTGGATCATTAAACTTCCATCAAGCCACATACGCATATCCTCCATCCAAACAAATCAACACATATAAAATATCAAGAAGGATAAATGTAGGTAATCCATTACCATCTCACTATGCTAGTACCCATGTGTAGAGTTCCTCCATTTGCATAGTTGGAAAAAATTTGATGCAATACCAAACTCCAATAGTCTCCCCTAATGACTACTTGATGATGGTTTTCCAAGGTACTAGTGTTGGATATCGTATAGTTGGCTAATATTATCACCAACATAAATCATAGATGTAATGACACATGGTTTCATGTAAGGTCATATCATAGCATATGATGAGTAGTTGGTACGTCCAACAATGATGGTCAATCAAGAAAATTTTTGTTATGTTGTAAAATTTTGAAACTCCCTCCTTCCTTGCTCAACATTTCATAGTCTGGGAATTTTTCTTTGGTGCCTTACCCCCTCATGTTTTGCAAATTCCAATGATGCTTACTTTTCCATTTCAAGTCGATGTGTTCCACAAAATAATTAAGTTTAGTGAACAATAATGAAAAATTATATCACCTCCTCATATGTCAATATAGGACACTACTTGACACTTCATTATCTTCATCCTCCCACTCCAGTGCCCCATTAACCTCTTGCTCTGTAGATTCTACCAATTCGTTCTATGTTATTTCACATTGAATGTTCTCCATAATTGGTTTGATCTCATAAGCAACATTTTTTTCCCTTAAATTTACTCCACAACTTATTTGGTCCTTGTGATGATGTTTTCAATGATCTTCCTTCCATCTATTTATGTTTCCATTGGCTTTGCATTTCTATTTTGTGCAATTGTAGGTTCATTAGTCTCTTGTTGTTCTAATTTCCCCCTTATGTTAGAGATAAAATCGACTACACAATGAAAAGAGAACCACCACACCACCATGTGAATCGACTACTACCAATGTATAAATGGGAATGAATGCATTGTGGTCTAGTATACTATGAGGCCCATGTCGCCACATTCAATTTTTGTCCCAATATGGTTGATATAGTTTAGGAACTCCCTCCCAACTTTTCATAGCTACAATAATTTTTGTTAACTCAAAACCCCTAATCTCATGCAAATGTTGTGTTCTACGTGTACAAAATCATGTTGGTGTTATAGTAAGAAATACGCTTGTTAGATGTGTATTTTAATACACAATTTACAAATTGTTATATCTTTGTGTAATGCATGCCATCATAGTCAAGTGAATATTATAGTGAGAAATACATAAGATAGTTATGTTTTTCTAATAAAAAACTTGCAAATATTTTTATCTTTTGTAAGGTCCACAATCAAAGTCAGGCCAACATTATAGTGGGATATGTGTCGGTAGGCTTTTTTTTTAATGGAAAACCTAGAAATATTTTAAATCTTGTTTGGTTCCACTTAAGTTGGATTAATATCTTTATCTTTTTGTAATGTCCACAATCAAAGTCATGCCAACATTATAGTGGGATATGTGTCGGTAGGCTTTTTTTTAATGGAAAACCTAGAAATATTTAAATCTTTTTTGGTTCCACTTAAGTTCGATTTTTGTGAATAGTTTTTGAGATACCTGCAATATTTTATATTAGCTCAAAACAATCCCATGCAAATGTTATTGGTTTGAAAATCCAAAATTTGTTGTGTTTTAAAGTAAGTTATGCTACCATGATCATGATGCCATTATATTTAAATATATGTTAGCTAGGTTTGTTTTAGCTAAAAATGTACAAGTATTTTTGTTTTTGTGTAATCCATGTAATGTACACCATGTTGAAATTATAGCAAGATAAAATCCTATATGTATTTGGCATTTTCATCATCCTAAAAGAACCCACATTATATATTTTGTATTACATTGTATAATTTCTTCATTTGTCATGGTGGTAATGTCATCATTAGAACAAGATATTGGTCAACTATGCTTTTTTTTTTTAAAAACTTAAAAAAAAAAAAAAATCTAATAAATGCAACGAATATCATGTCGATGTTTTGTGCCAATCCTATTTTTTTGTCATTCTCATAGTTCTATAAGTACCCCATTATATTTTGTGATAATCTCATGTTTCTCTTCATTTGTCATGATGGTTCTAATATTTGTGCTACATCTTCATTTGTCATGATGGTTCTAATATGTGTGCTACATTTGTTATGTGGTAAGAACATCTCAAATCATGGTAGAGAAAAGCTATATAATGGAATTACAATCAACAATTATTTTTTGATGCATAGGTTTTTGCTCAAAGCCCCCCACTATTGCCTACTATGCCTATGTAATTAGATATTTCGAATGAAGAACTGACAACCTTCATTTCCCACCACCTAATAGCTCATGGAATTATGAAACTCAAGCCAACAAGTTGAGAGGAAAGAGGGCCTAGAACACCAATTAGGTTCATAAGCACTTTGGGAACCCATATTCTCCTACCCACACAAAGAAGCAAAAATATTATTAAGCACCTCAACAAATTGCTTATTTCTTAGTTTGAAAACATTATGTACTCTTTGGCATTGAGATACCTAATCAATTGCATGGGGGCTTCTCTCAATTAACCTCTGACATATCGTGTGTATTTGTGACATACTAAACAATACCCTTAATTTGACTACATATTGGAAAATACCTCTAAAAAACACATTATTTAACCCCCTACCAATACGAACCCAATACACCTTCCTAATTTAAAAACCCCTACTTTCACTAGATATTGTAGGTATCGATTTTTTCGTTAACATTTTTTACACCCCTTTATTTATTTTCATTAACTTTGAGCTCCATTTTTTATACCAACCAATACAAAAACCTTTTACCCCTATATATCCACCAATATATTATGTCATTTTTTCCTCAATATATACCCCCCAATATGAACCCACGTGGTATGGTATTGCTCCCAAGTGAAGCCCCTGTGATTAATTGCACTATTTAGCCAAGAAATTTAGGGAAAAAGTTAAAATGAAAATTTACAAATGGGATAAGATGTAGACTTGTATAATGCATTTTGACAATAAAGCTTGGGAGTCTCCATATAAGGTACAAAATCCTATTAATAGTTTTCATTTTCCAACTTCCAATTTTTCTATACTCAAAATATTTGCGTGCAAGTGGACTTTGGCTCTCCAATCATTTCCTTCATCAAAATATTTTTTATGTTGCTTCCTCACAAGACATGCACCAAAGGCAAAGTCTTTCTTTTCCAAAGTATTTAGGAGATCATCCACCATTTTCTTATTAGTAAATAAAGGATAATGTAAATTATGGCCATAACTTTGATGCTAAATTGAACATATGTCTTACTCAATGCTAGCCATTAAGGCATGTTCTTGAATTGTATTAGCACTCACCAAGTGAAAATCCTATCCTCTTCAACACTCATACCAACTAATTTCTTATTATGTTTACTAACAATATGTCATTTACCATTACTAGATTTCACATCAAGATGATAATTATGCTTCATAATATCATCAACAACGCAAAGAAAATTCTTATCCAATTCAAGGATAAATAATACATAAGGAAGAGCAACTTTTACCATGCATTTATATCTACACACTTCCTTTTCTAACAATTTTATTTCTTCCTTGTAACCAAAAGTCACATAATCTAAGCCTGCCTTATCTGCGTTCACATAACAACACTAATCGTTTTTATAATGCAATTATTATAAGCACCTAAGTCGATATACAAATTATTATTTTTGACATGGGCCTCCTTACTCCTAACCATAAAGGAATAACACCCATCCTCTTCATTATATTTATCCCTATTTTTGGTTGGTGTGACTTGTATTAACTTGTAATTTTCATCACACAGTTTCTTTTGAAAAAAAATCTTTTATAGTGAAGCTTTCCACAATAAAAGCATTTAAAAATATTTCTAGTTTTCTTCATAATATTTATCCTTATTTTTGGTTTTTGTGACTTGTATTAACTTGTGCTTTTCATCGCACAATTTTTTTTTGAAAAAAATCTTTTATAGTGAAGCTTTCAACAATAAAAGCATTTAAAAATATTTCTAGTTTTCTTCATTATATTTATCCCTATTTCTGGTTTTTGTGACTTGTATTAACTTGTGATTTTCATCTCACAATTTTTTTTTGAAGAAAATCTTTTATAGTGAAACTTTCCACAATAAAAGCATTTAAAAAAAATTCTGGTTTTTAGAAAAGTCATTGGCCTTACTACATTTTTTCTGACCACTTGTAGTCTTAATACCCTTGCATTTTCCTTTAAAATGTATTGTTAAGTCTACCACTAAAGTATTATGACCACTGTTATTTTCAAATTGCTTTCTCTAAGCTCCACCTATCTTTCTACAAAATATCATTGTTAAGTTGATCACATGTTAGCTCATAATTGGAAGTAGTATTCAACATCTTAGTAAAATTTATAAAGGAGGACAACAAATATTCAAAGTTGTGATAACAAGATTCTCCTCTCCTACCTTCTTATAAATATTATTTATCTTATCTGTAATATATATAATCTTCTATAAATGACTTGAAAGAGAATCATGTTCTTTTATCTTAAAAGAAAATGAATTTTTTTTGAAGAAAAAAAAAATACTTTTATTATATTTTATGTCAAATTCTTGAAAAGTCTTTCAAATGATGAATGCATCATTCACAATCCAAATCTAAGTATCTCATCTATGAAAGAAAGTTCAATGACCATTATGGCCTCTATATTCTTCACATCACATTTTCCATGAGTTCCTTTGTTAGTTTCACTCTGAAATTATATTCCCCAAATAAACTTGTTTACACACTTGAACTCAAAGATTTGTAAAAAATATTTATGGTTTCCATATATCAAAATAAAATTTTGATGACCAGCAAGCGAAATTTATCAAGAAGGTTTCTTATACCTACTTTTATGTTTTAATGTAATGGTAAGTATTCATGAATCTCTTAGGTAAATAATGGATAACTTAAAATATCAAATATTTAAAATATGTTAAATTTTCATTAAAAATTATCAATACAATTATAAACAATTTATGTTGAAAGTTAGTAAATGCAAATTAGAAAACACAGAGTTTAACACAACAGGACCTTTTTATTAATTTAGGCCTAAGCCTGTGCACACTTGCTCACTACAAATATATCACAATGTGTCACATTATATTACTATGGAATCACTAGAGTCGATGGACATAACAACATGGGAGATACACTCTCTAACTCAGATACAACTCAATTACATTGGAAAACAATAACTTCGAGAACAACACCTCATAACTCACATAGATCTAGATCATTTCCTGACAACTAAGAAGACAACTCAACAAACCTATCACATTTCCAGACTCTTCCATTTCTACATTATTCTAACATCCCCCCTTAATGGAGAAATGGATTTTCTATTAAATAACAATGCCAGCTAGCCTAAGTCTCAATTAGGCTTACAAATATGACTCAAAATTTTCATTTTGACTTTCTTTGCTTCAACATAATGATGAAATTTCTTCTTGGACTTTCTACTCCAAACTCTAACGCTTTCAACCTGTTTAGTCTTCTTCCTACTCTAGATCATGAAGTCTGGATATTGCTTCTTATTGCAACTAGGATGATGCCAGTCCATTTCAACTCCTTTTTCAACAAGTTCATTTTCATCATCAATAGTTTCTTGTTCATTGGAAAACTCCCAAATCAATCCATAATAATGTTTAATCTCTTCAAGACTCCAATACATGAAAATTTCCTTAACTTCTTCATTTTCTACATCATCCATGTTGTCTTCAACATTCATTGTTATAACTTCTATGGAGACTTCATCAAAACATGGTGTTTCAAGCCATGCTTCCAGAAACTTTAATTATTCTTCAAATTTTGTTAGCTCTTCTTGGTTGCTGCTAATATCTGCACACTGAGAAACATTCATGAGATCATCATAATTTGAGCTCTTTCCAACTTTGTCTTCTTCTGCCAAATCTTTGTACTTAGTTTTATGTGGCTCATCCAATATTTCTTGAACCTGTGTTACTGCTCCTTTGAGAAATTCATCTATGAGTTTCTTTTCCTGCAACATTTGGAACCAACTTTCTCTTGAAAGTTGTTACTTATCATATTTCACTTTAAGTTCTTTTATTCATTCACTCTCTTTTCCTATAACCTTCTCTGTAGATTCTTCTGGTGATTTATCTGACATCTTGCTCCCCCTCATAGCATACTTCATCTCTAAGATATCCCAAAATACTTTTGCAATTTTTACTTCACCAAATTCATTTAAAATACTAGACAAAACATTTTGATATAATAAGAAATAATTCTACTGCACCTCTACTCTTATCTTGGGAATTTATAGAATTTTCTTGAACAAATTTCCATAAATCTACTGAACCAAGCAATCCCTCCATTTTAATTGCCCAACACTTAAAAATTTTACCTAAGAAAGATGGAAAAATTAGCATTAATCGCTTCAATATTGCATTGGTTTCTTCATATTCTTCAGGTTGATTCATGTCTTCATTAAGCATTGGTTCCATGGTTGGAAACATTCCAGATTCTTCTTTGACTTTTGTCGTTTAATTCTTTCACCTCAATTTCCTCCAAACTTGTTTAATTCTTTTTTGGTGACCCATGATTTCTTTCTCCTTACCTTTTCTTATACCAACTTAAATAAAGATTAATATATATTTCCAATGCACCACTTTATCTTTATCATTGAGCCAAATCTCAAATAAATAACAATCACATAATACCAAATAACCCTTTATGCAAACACCATATATCCAAACCTCTTTTCACCCTATATTTATACAACACCATAAAAATAAAATTCCAAAAAAAGAAATTGATCGAGGCTTTTTAAAAACAAAACCTTGTGTTTAAAAACACGCTCCAACCTTCCAAATTAATTGCAAGTGGTGCCGGCTCACGTTCAGATTCCACAAAACAATTACGGAAAAGAGTATGACTCGTCATTTCTCCCATGATGCAGGGATGGCTCTTCTTATTCAACGATAACTTTTGCAATTCTGCTCACCAAACTTGTCATAATTGCAGCGGTAGTTATGGATATCCACGCACATTGAAATGCAAAGATAAAGAGGGCGATAACTGGTTGCTTACCCTTTTTTTCTTCATGCAACACTGCTCCAAAAAGAGACCATTAAAAAAACACTTTCGCCAACTTTAAATAAGTTTATACCTCCTTTAAACACAAATTCAACTGCCATGCTAAACATGAGTGGTGGCTCCCAAAGAATGTCCCTTTATCTGTAAATGGACCCATCGATATTTCTCAAAGATTCCACGCGAAAAAGGAAAAAAAAAACAACACTTTGGATTCCACCGTGGCCACCAATTATGTGACCCTGTTTGTTTTTGTCGTCCAGACTCAACTCATGCTTCTTAGATCTGGAATAGCCACACATAAACTTTTAAACGTTCTCAGCCACCACAACATCCAACAATGAACCACAGAAGCAGAGAACTCTATGGTCCAGAATCTAACTCCTTCCCCGCTCCGGACAGATACAAACACCAACTCAGATCTACGATCCTCAACTATGGAAAAAGTCACTTTAACAACTCTGATCTCTGCCTCTGCCCTTTAGCTCCCAGAAGATATGCACACTACACACCCTCTTTAAAACGAACAATCCCAGCCTTTTTTCAAGAACAACCTCCAGCCCTCAGTTTACTATGACAGTCACACACATATCTACTCACAGATCCACACGCTCAACTCAGAGCCTTATGCAAGATTCCTTGTAGATCATAGCCACCGGGGCAGAACTATGTTCAACAACGACCCTCACGGATCATGACCGATCTCTACATTGGCAGATCTCGACCCTCTTGCAATAACACTATTCCAGACTACTCAGCTCCACGATAACCACAAAAGGGAATTTTGCAGACGTTTTCTCCTTCATAAAGGGAAATGGAGGTTTTTGCCTCCTTGCTAGCACACAGCTCAAGCAATCCAAGATTTGGGTGTCAACCTCAGAAACTCCAACACAAACAGAATGGCACAACAATTACGTCAACTCAGATCTTACACACTATTACAACAATCTTCACACAATAAACATGCCCTCAATAATCACACTGGTTCACACAACATTCACTCCAACCTTACAAACAACATGCACAAAACATCCTCGCAACCATCATGAACAATATCTTTGAACAACCCAAATCTTGCCCCTCAAATCTTAGCTTTATGGTTCTGATAGAAAACACAGTGAAACTTTTTATTGATTCAGGCTTAAGCCTGCTCACACTTGCTCACTGCAAATACATCACAATGTGTCCCATTATATAACTATGGGATTACTAGACTGGATGGACGTAACAACATGGGAGATACACTTTCTTACTCAGTTACATTGGAAAACAATAACTTCGAGAACAATACCTCGTAACTCATATAAATCGAAATCATTTCCTGACAATTAAGAAGACAACTCAACAAACCTATCACATTTCTAGACTCCATGGAAAATTTTAGGGATTAATATTAGCAAGTGGGTTAGTTTTCCATGGTTTTTCCAAAAAAGATTCGTCCATTTCCATTTTTTCTAAAAATGATTCCCCCAAATTTTATGGTATATTCTTTTTTACCTTAAAAATTGTCAAAATTGTATAAAGACTATGTATAGAACTATTAGAAATTCGCATTTTTTTAGAAAGATATCAACAAACATTTTATAATTTGCAACTTAGGGCCTAGTAAGATTCACCATGGTTTCTAAACTTTAATCCAATTTTTCATTCTTAAAATTTTCCTTAACATTTCTACATTATTCTAACAATACATATATTATTATGAAAATTTTACAAAATAATTTAAAATTATATTATGTTGAAAATGTTGAAAAATAAATTAGGTAAAAATATAATAAATTTTAAAATAATGTTATTTTATAATATTTATATTAAAAATAATAATTAAAGATATCACCAGTAGAGTAATAACGAAAGTGGGCATAATAACAGAAAAAGAAAAGGTGGGGAGACTCGAAACGGAACGCTCGGCTCTGAAACTGGAAGATGGCTACGGCAGCGAGCCTCCCCTGTGCAGGAATTGGAGCTACCGTTTGGGTGAATGTTGGAGGCGAAGCAGAAGGGACGGCCATAGTCTCTGGCCTTCGCAGACCTGGCCTCAAACGCGTGGTGAAGAAAACCCCGAAACCCCTTCGAATAACCTGCAAGGACGTTTTCACTCAGTCCATCGCCAGGGAAGATCATGATGCTCTGGGTTCAGCAGATATATTGGAAGGTTTGAACAAAACAAAGGCAGATCGGAAGGAAGAGACCGGGAAGCCGAGCGAGGACAGAGATCGGCAAACTTTTTCGCTCAGAATCCTACTCGGGGGCGGAGAATCTTTAGGGCTTGGGCCGATCTTCGCAGATCTAGCCAGTAGGCCGTTCTTCAGGCCAATCGCCCCTTTGCCATACCTTGCATGTAAAGATGGGGGACTGCATGTAGCAGATCCAACCCACCTCACAAATGCTCGGCCCAAATTTCACAGATCCAGGCCGGATCTAACAGATCGGAGCAGTTTTCAAGTCTATTCAGAACCAAGGAATCAGATCGGCCGGTTTAGGCATCAAATGAGCGGAGGGCACGCTTCCCTGAAGGCAGATCGACCCAATAAGAGGCACGACCTGGAAGAACGCACACAGCTGGACCATCTGGCAACCAGCACAGACACCGGTTCAGACAGAGCTCAGATAAACAGCAGACATCAGGTAACCAATAATCGTTTCCAGATTTTCATTAAAACCCCTGAAAAGAAATCTATCTTAATCTGGGTAAGTGGAGATAGCTATGTTTCGTTGTTAAAGCAGCAAATCTGTGCTTTGACTGGCTATCCTGGCCAGATCCAACATTTAGTCAGTGGCAGGTGGTCTCTCCAGGACAACAGAACCTTGGGAAGCTACGAGATCAGCCCAGGAGAAACCATTGTCTTGAACCTCAGGCTGAGAGGAGGGGCACCATCCCAGGGACAACCAAGCAGCACAGGAGGGGAAAAGGGGAAAACAGCACCCCAGAATAAATCTAAAGGAGCTCCATCCTATAAAAATATTCTCCAAGGCAACAGAGAATCGGGATCCTCCCCAGATCAAGGCGGATACACACCCCGGCCATACATAGTAGACCAACTAGGGCAAACTCCAGCCCTTAATTTTGATTCCACGGGGCTGGATAACTATGTTGAGACATATGAATCGCAAGCCCTCATATGCCGATTCAACAGCTTTTGGCCAACACCTACGAAGCTATTTCATTGGATCTTTGTCAATTGGACCATGGAATGCGAGATACACTTATGCTCCAAAGGGTTCTTCATAGTCAGATTTGCATCCAAGGAAGCCAGAGATACAATCATCAATGCTGGGCCTTGGTTTTGGGGAATGGCGGGGCTGTTCATGACCCCATGGTTTACAGACTTCGATCCAAATAAAATGACAGTTTCCAAAATGCCGGTCTGGGTCCGTCTACACAACCTTCCCCTACATTTCTGGAGCGAACGAGTATTAGAAGGAATCGGGAACAACATAGGGAAATACATCAAAACAGATACGGAAAGGATTGATGAAAGGATCTTCACTTTTGCACGAATTTGTGTGGAAGTGGATCTAAGTAAAGGGCTACCGGACAACATAAGGCTGATCTACAAACAACAAGACTGGTTGCAAGCATTAGACTACGAAAATACTGCTTTTAGGTGTAGACTCTGTAGACAAACAGGGCACCTGCAAAGCACATGTCCAGAAGCTAAAAAAGTAAACAGCAAAAGGAAGCAGAAAGGAAAACAGAAGAAAGGATGGTTCTTTTCCCCTCCGGTCTCAGAAGATGAAGAATCAGAAGCCGAAGAGGAAGATACCACCACAGAGAAAGTGGAGGTCTCCCAAGAAATGGGAAATCAGAAGGGAACCACATCAGACACCAAGGCATCACAGCTTTACCCAAATCAGGCAGAGAAGACTACTGATGACCAGATCATGGGAGGGATAAAGCGGCACCATCAATCAGACACATCAGATTCAGACAAGGAATTAGGCACACAGAAAGCAGAAACACAGTTAGTCTTAGCCACGATCGAGCCCACTCAAGGAGAGTGGCGCAAGGTCGAAAAGAAAAAAGGAAGGAAAACCTGAAGCGTGAGTTTTACTCATATATGATTCTCAGTTTTCTTTTCTTTCACTCCTCTCCTCTCTCTCTCTCTTCTTTTCTCTTCATTTTTTGCACGTTAGTTTAGTAACGTTGCGAAGGGTGCCATGGCACTCGAGCCCATTGGGCAGCTTATGGAAATGCATCATGCATCTGCAATTGTAACTTTTCATTTTTTAATAAAAGGTTACAGATTTTTTCTCCGGAAAAAAAAATAACTAAAGATATCACCATAAAGTTGGCAAGTTGATCAAATAAGAGATTTCTCCTCCTAGGAATTAAGCACGTGAGTAGATAACAGAACCACTAACAAATTTAACTTTTTAAATTTTTTTAATATTAAAAGTATTAATAAAATGATAATCATTTCTCAAAAGAAAATGTAAAAATATATTTAAAAAAAATTAAAATAATGAGAAGTCAAACACCTTTGACTAAAAACTATGACACATAACAAAAAGAAACATTTTTTATAAGTTTCGTTAAAATATTTCTATTAATGCTACAAGATGTTACATTGATAATCGATCATATTTCCAAAGAAACACCCTGGGAGGTTAGAACTTCAACTAGGGGTAATTAAAGACATCATTAGTGTCAATGAAACTAGGATACAAAGTTTGCAAAATTTAGGAACGCTATATAGAGATGCAGGAGTGGTAAAATAGGCTTGCTAGTGTTATACTAACGGAGCTATTACATTCAAAATGCATCCAGAAAACAAAAAATGAATTGTGTTTCAACGTGCCATGCCCAAATTCATCCAAAAACAAAAAATGAAAAAAGAATTGTGTTCCAAAGTGCCATGTCATGAACCCACTATGAGACTACTGCTAAACCATGTAATATCCAATGATTGAGACAAGTACATTATGCAACAAAGACCATTAGTCAAAAATGATGACCGAAGAGAAGGGAGAGGAGTTTTCCTTAGGAGAGTTTCTAACAAGGGCATTAATAATTGTTTGTGCTTCATGCAACTCATCAGACTCAATACCTAAATCGAATACCATAAACTGCTCCACCCTTGTTAGTCTGGCCATGATGTCATCCAGGTTGTAGTGAATGTCCCATAGAATTCTCTTGAGATCCTCTTGACTTATAAACAATTTGTAGTTGTTGACCTGCTTGTCACGAATAACCATATGGAGCAATGTTTCCATTTGTCTATGTAGAGAGAGGGAGTGAAGAAAGTGAAGCCTACACTTCCTGAATTTCCCCAAATCATGTACCCACTTGAGGTTGTTGCCTCCAATCTCAGAATCATAAAAATATAGGTGATCACTGAACTCCTTAGCTTCTAGATGGAGAATTTCTTCCTCACTTCAGGAGGAAATGAATCAAAGTGGTTCGCCACTGACTCCAATCCAAATAAATGTTGTTGATGAGAGGAAGATGAACCAGATGCGCCACCATGACGATTTGGAAATCTTTTTCGCAGAGCCATAATTACATAGGAGGTGGAGTAATAGAACAAAAGGAGTGAAGTCGAAGGCAAGTAGTTAGGGTTGTGTACTCTTATGTGTCAAGCAAGCACCCGAACGACGAGGAAATCATATGCTACTGGGAAAACTGTGGTGCAAAGTCAGCAACATCACAATTTTCCCAGTAGACAGTTGCAGGCACAGTTGATTCAGTTTGTTTTTTTTATTTTTCTCAGTTGGAGATGTTGCAGTAGCAACAACAAACATGATAAGTGTTGCATGCATTACAATCCAAGGTGCAGAATAGGGGTGGCTAATAGTCCCTTTCTTGCTGAGGCGGAGTGTTGAAAATGCAACAAGAAAGTCTCAATTTTGATTTTGCCTTAATCAAATTGAGGAAATTCGAAATTCCACATCAGCAGACAACTTGGAGGATTTATATGAAGTTACATGGTTCCTGTCACTCAGTTAAGAACACTCAATTTGAGTTAATGTGTTGAAGTTCAATTTACTTGAGTTGATTCCTAAAACATAGGAGTCTAGCTCAGTTAATTCGAGTTAGGGACATGAAGTTCAATTGTGTGCATTGGGTTCCTAAATTTTAGGAGCCTAGGTTGAGTTGATTTATATTGTAGCAATTTAATTCAATTAAATTGAGTTATAGTCAATTAAACTAGTTCTAACTTTTAGAGGAACTAGTGGAAGGTCAAGTTGTGGAAGTGGAACTTCAACCCCATTCAATGATCATCCAAATAACTAATCAATCAACATAAATTAGCTCATGCATGTAGATGATTCGAGTTACCTAATTGAGATGGAGAATTCAAGGTAGTGTACTATTAGATGTAGACTATTCCAATGTGTACAGGTGGTGCATGCAGTCAAAGGAAGGACCTAAAGGAATTGCACAATCTAGATGAGGGAATTTCCTAATTAATAGAGACCTAATTCCTCAAGGAACAGTGCAAGGAATTAGGATCTTGGAGGTCTTGAAAATTGGCTAAGTGTTCGCCAAAGTCAGTCAGTTAGGCAGAGGGATAGACTATACACTTGTAGGTTGTGCTCGGGCTTAATCATCATATGTATTTCATCTCTATTCTTTGATTAATGCAATACAAATAGGAAGGGATTTTGAGCAGTTGCTTTCCCCTAGATAAATATTTGTGCATGTTTGATCATTCATTTTGCATGTCTATGATTTGTGTTCTTTATGGTGAATTAACATCTATGGATCAGCAGAGTAGCTTCGAGTCTTGTGATTTAGTAAATTTCATGGGCATTTTCAAATCTACACATAAATTTCTACATGATATCAAAGTTGGATTCACTTTAGAGCAGAGATTTCAAAGTTGTTATTGCAGGAGGATCATATTTGTAGGATCAATTATTCAAAGCTAGAAGGATGAATTTCTATGGACTAAGACTCGAGTATTCCCTTGAGGTAAGCTCGAATTATGTTTCTTGGAAGGATCACATGGAGGCATTGTTGGAAGATAACGGGTTGAAGGAATTCATTGATAATGATATCCTGAAACCAACAACATCTTATGCTCAGGATCTCGCAGAATGGAAGAAGTGTGTAGCAAAGGTGAGGAGAATCATATTGGAGGGAGTACGAGACCATATTTTCTCAAATATCCATGGTAAAAATACTTTTCATCCAATGTGTCAAGCATTGACAAAGGTGTTCCAGAATAGCAGTGACCACAGGAAGTTGGGGCTCAAAGACAAACTTCGAAATATCAAGATGAAGAAGACTGAGACCATTCCGCAGTACTTGACCAGGTTCACACAGTGTCGTGATGAACTTGGTCAAGTTGGTGTTACTATAACAAAGGATGATTTAGTAAGGCTAACCCTTCTAGGCCTTCTGAAGATTTGGCACAACTACCAAGATTTGGTGAATGGGAGGGAAAAACTACCAAATTGGGAGCGCCTATGGTCTGACTTGGTGTAGGAGGAAATAAGGCGGAACAACAGAGATGCAACCTCATCCAAAGAAGAGGAAGAATAATTTTCATTAGTTAGCAAAGGAATGAAGTTCAAGGGGAAGAATTCCCAAGGTGAGGCTAATTCTAGCCAAGAGGTAAATAAGAAAGACTTGTCCAAAATCAAGTGTTTCAGCTGTCATGAATTCAGACACGATGCCACGAAGTGTCCACACAAGAAGGAAAGGAATAAGGATCTTGTAATATAAACAGCAGGTGAAGCTTTGGCTTCATAGTTCGAGCTTGACTTCACTCTCATTGCATGCATGGCGAGCACCATGATGGGGAGTGTTTGGTACCTAGAGAGTGGTGCCTTGTTCCACATGACGTGAAATAGAGAATTTTTCAATGACTTGGAGGAGAAATATCTCTATATGAACATTGATTTTGGAGACGATGGAAGGTACAGTGCGACCGGAATTGGTACAGTCACCTTTCATAGGGAGTCGAACTCCCTTCTCAGACTCAAGGATGTGATTTTTGTTCCAGTTCTAAATAATAATCTTGTCTCCATTGCAGTTTTGGAAGACCGTGGTTATGATGTGATCTTCAACAAAGGAAAGGCATTCTTGAGACACATAGCCACAGGACAGGTGAAGCAGATCGGGGTTCGAGTCAAGAACCTATATGCACTTGAGGTAGAAGATACATGCAAAGCCTTGAGGAGCAAGGCAGAGACTAGAGATATGGTGGTTGAGAGGGAGCATGTTAGACCTCTCAACATGCAACCTCAGAAAAATCCTCAAGAAGTTGTGGAGCAGCCACAAATGGAGAGGAAGAGAGGAGGAAGTGTGAAGACATCCACTAAATCAAAGACCTCTAGTAAGGGGACAGATTTAGACAAGTGGGTAGAGGGATCACATGCAGCTATACCTCTAGGAGTGAGGTGGAGTGAAGTAGATCATGTTGACAGCAATGGACCCGCCAAAATTTAGGGGATCTCCCCGATATGAAGTCCCACCTAGACCTCAAATTATTTGGAGTAGGAGTCCCAGCAATGGGCGGTAGTGTAATGCCTTGACCACAGTAGCACGCAGAGGTAAGTATAATAACTTTGGGTGAGAGAAAATGTGTGACCCTGCAAAGAGTCAAGTGAGATGCATGAAGGTTCTAACACACGGAGGGGAAAAGGAAGTGTGCCTCTTAAAAGCCTGTAATAGTACGAAGCTTGAAAGGAACACATGAGCGGAATGAAATCACAAGATAAAATGCATAATAGTCCCCAAATTGAAGTGATGAGTTAATCCAACAACACACATTCAACAATATTCGTACAATTGCATACAAACTAGCTTATAATAAAATGCGTAAGTTAAACAACATACATTTCTAATGCAACTAGAATAGTCCAACTACATTAACAACATATGCATGAAAGTGTGTTGGCTATGATATTATTATTATAAGCAAAAGTTCCATCCATACATACACCATTTACGACCACTAGCCCCAATAGTGGAACATTACAGTCAAGAACACCTGCTCCTCCAAAGAAGTATACTCACTCTACGCTATGCAGAAGCCCAGGCTCTTCAAAATACTCCCAAGCCTTCTTTAAGCCTAAGCCTAGCCAAAAAATTGGCTCCCAAAAGCTTGTTCTATGAGTTATGAGGTTCTATTTATAACAAAGGGTGGGGTGACCCTTGAGATTCCCTTTATGGCTCTTTGACTACCCTCATGACTCTTCAACTTCCTTACAAGTAACTCATTACATAACATGATGAATTTTCACATTCAACTAATGACACTTGGAATTTCACTTACAACATATTTACAAATAATATTACATTTCCACATGTACCCATGTAAGACAAAATAGACTAGAGACAACCTAAGAAGATAAAACACTATGATTCTGAAGTTTGGTGAAAGACCAACTCAGAAACTCCACTTAGTTCTTCTCGGTTACATATTGATGCCAATATTGTTACTGTATGATTGTGTCCCCAAACTGTTTGATGGTGTATTTTGAAAGCAGATTCTTGCCTCCATGGCATCCGGGTATATGGTCTTGGAACCTGTATCCAAGTCATTCTGAAGCATGTGCAACATGTTGTTGACCTTGACAGGACCACCGATGTACTTATACATGTTGTGTGCATTTAGCTCCAAATCTTACCTAGTGGCCTCTCGTCTTAGATGCTCCATGTACTCATCGATCTCTAGCGAAACTTGGTTCTTGGGTTTAGCATCGGTGAGGGAACTGATTGATGGGATCATGTGCTTTCTCATCATGACACCCAAACTATTGTACAACCGCACATATGAAGCTTGTATGTTGTTGATCAATGGGGTGAGTTGCTCGTAGTTCTGGATCAACATTCAAACCTTTTCCTTCTCCATCACTACTTGTTGATTCATCTTCTTTATTAAGACAAGTGGGGCCCCTTTGTAACACATTGTCCACTCTTGTACATGGGTGATGGCAGCATGTATATTCTTGAGAGTTTGTAAAAACTATTTGCTCTGCTACTGTAGGTCATGCACACAGACAACTGCTTTATGCACGGTGACAAATCCATCATAGATCTTCTGCATGGTACCCTCAAGTGTTGATACTTCAACAAGTATTGTTGTCCTCATTTCCCCCAATGCGGAAACTTCATTCTGTGTTGATGCTCAGAGTTGTTCTACCTCTTTCCTGACATCCTGCAAGTTCTTTCCCAATTGTTCATTCTCGACTATCAGGTACTTAACATTTGAGCTTGTTGCTCCTACATATTCCAAGATGGCTTTGGTAAGGGAATTTAGATTCTTCCTGTTGTTTGACACTAACATCGTTTCCTCGACGAATGCAAGTGACGCATGATCATCCAGAAAGTGCTTCCTCCGCGCCTATACAATCTTCTTCTACAACTCGTCAAATGATATATTGTACACATACATGACCAAATCATCATCAAGGAGAACAATGTCTCCTTGCTCGCTTGGGATTGGTTCTGACACTGGAGGTGGTGGATACTGAGAGATAACCTATGGTTCTCTCAGCATAAGGTCAATGTCTTCATTTTGTGGCTCCTATTCCAACTCCATGTTTGCCACTTCAATCAATTTCTCACTTTTTTTGAGCGAACTTCGATTTTGCATCTGTTCATCCTCTTCCTCATTTGCTGGCTATTCCAACTCATCAATCTGTATGGGCATTGTTTTTTTATCCTCTTGCCTTGCTTTTTCTCCTCTTCCTTCTTTTTCTTATCTTCTATTTCTCTTCTCCTCAACTCCCGTTCTTCCTCCAACTTCTTCTTTGTCTCCTACAAGTTAAGTTCTACTTCCTACAACCTCTGCTTTTCTCACTTCCTTCGCTCTGTTCTCTTTATCTGTTGCTCCCTATTTGCTTCCGCTGCCAAATATGCCTTCTCCAAGATAGGATCTTCCTTCATCTTGCATCTTTTCTCTCCCTATGGGTCCTCAACAACCTTCCTCTTTCCCTTGTCCCTCACTGGATTGTTGCCTTCTGTTACTATTGTTATTGCTTCCGTAGTTGCTGATGTCTGCAGAGCAGCCTTCCAGGTTGTTGTTATACTAACCGGATCATGGATTTGGAGGCATTATAACAATACCACCAAGGGTCCTCCTCTGGCCAATGACATTACCCATGGATCCATGGAAAGTACACTCTTGCATAGTGGTCCTTGCAAAAACCGTGGGGATCATATGGATTAAATTCTCTAGTACCGAAATCAAATTTCACTATCTCCTTAGCCTCGATATCTGCCTCTTTCAAGCTCTTAATGGTGTATAATCTGATCCACAAAGGAAGAGTAGTTCATGGAGCTTTCTTCTTCCCATGCAACCCTACTGATAACCATGTAGCGAGGTGTTATGAAGCTTATTGCATGATCAACTTGTTAGTGGCATACCTTGGTAGAACATGTAGAGGATTCTCTCCACAAAACACTATGATGAAGGTGCCACCTGGTGAGGCATACCAATCTACAATGTTTACTATTGCCTCCATTTCTTCTTGAGACATACAAGGTGGATCCTGCTCAAAGATAAGCTTGTACAACAAGATGATAAAATGGTCAATTAGCCTTGCCATCACTCCTCGATAGCTGCAGTCGAAAAGAAACTTGCAATAGATGTTGACGATAGTATATTTAGGTGTCCATGTCCAGCTCATGCTAGGGAATTGTTGTAGGACACAAATTGCATCAAGTAAGTATGCAAACATGTAAAACCTTTCTTGCTCATTCTTGGGAGGATTCCAAGCATTAGTCACATGGATCTTCAACTGATGAACCAACAAATTTGACCAGTTGAATGGCTTCCCATCACTCACCAACTTCTCCAATAAAAATACCCACCCTTCAGGAAGGGTTTATGTTTTCTCTTGACCATATATTCTGTAGGAAAAGATGATCAAGAATTGATAAGCCTTCCTAAAGTACTTTTTCTTGTAAACATGGGTAGGTTTCTGTCTAAACTTCGACGACTCTTTCACCCAGTGCTTGACAATGTCTCTAGTGTTCATATAGCTATGGGTGGCATAGAAGAGTGAGTCCATGTGCTTCACCGACTCAGGTCAATGATACATCTGCTGAAAGTTTTCTGCCATGAAGGTGGCAATCTCTCTCTCGTTGGCACTACTCAATGTCATAGTCTGTTCATTTGTGTGTGAGACAATCCAGTTGATGATGTCTGCAAATGGGAAGGTAGGTTACCTACATGCAACCATGCACCTAATCACTAGATACTAAGATAAACTTGTGGGTCCTCTAATTCTTCCTTGAAATTCTCGGCGAAAGTATCTTTGATCTGCTGCCATGTGAGTGTTGTACCCTTCTCAGTGAATAATTGAGTATCTACATAAACTGTTAGATCAGCTGATATATGCTCAAATGATTCCCCAGTACTTTTCTTGGTGGTTTCCTTTGATGCAGCTCTCTTAGATGCCATGTTAACTAAAACTGCTAGAGAGATGCTCAACAATTGTCATCCCTGTGGGACAGAGAGGACACTCATGGCAAGAAAATGTCATCTTAAAACCAAAGCAACTTCAATACGAGATCAAGCAACAAGTTGGGCTTGTGATGGGAAGGATTGTAGGAAATTATGGTGTAGTCGCAACAGTCAGTTGGGAAGCTTGATGATTGGAATTACGTAATGCGCAGTTCAGTCTGGGCAAAGGTCGAGAGAGACTGCACATTGTGCAGTCTCAATGGCCAAGTTGGGAGGCTGGCTCATGGAACTGTGCAAGGAACCAGCCCCAGATAGGCTCTGTGCAATTCCAGAAGGCAAGGCAGAGGACTTGAGCTCCCAAATTGCATATTTCATGTAGCGAAGTGTGAGATCTGGGCAAGGGGACCCATATCTGCCCATGGGGAGTGTGAAAAACATGCAGATCTAAAGGATGATTCGATGTTGAATGCAGATCTAACTAAGTGTTAATGCATGCATGTGAAATAAGTGCAAGAATCAATTAAACTAAAAGAAAATGAAGCATGTGAAGAGAGTCATCGCAATGGCGACCGTTGGTGCAAAAACAAGGTAACTCATGCGACACTTGGGAAGTCAATCTAAAACACGAAACAACACTTCTTCAAGCTAAAACAAGTTAAAATTTTAGAAGTCATTCAAAGAAACAAGTGAAACAACACTCTCACAAGCTAAAAAACAAAAAATGACAAAGAAAAAGGCAAAAGACTAGAAAATAAAAAGTCACCTGGAAAGTCGACGATGATCGCATCAAAGGTTCCTTGATCTCCTCGGGAATTCTAGAGCTCCAAGATCAAGTTTGTAAATGATCTCTAACAACATCAATTATATATATTTGGTGGAGTTAGAGTTTATGACGTGCATGCCTAAAATCAAGGAAAAAGAGACACTTGGCAGCAAATTCTAAAATAGTGCAAGTGCCTCTTTTGGGTTACTAAGAATAGATTCCTATTTTTTAGGGATGTTTTTTTTTTTTTTCAAGAAAAATGCATTGCCAGAAAGATTGCCTAATCCGGGGAAGGATTGACAACTCTTTGGTTCATGCATTGATCAGTTTCTAACATAGTGGGTTCTGCGCAATTTCTAGGCTTAGTGGCTCTAGGTTGCCTCTCATTTCTACGCAATTTCCTAGCTCAAGCCTGGTTGTCATTTAGTGCTATGAATTTCTTGAGCTCAAGGCTTACTGGAAATCAGTACTGTAAAATTCGCAAGAGCAAGGTCAGTTGCCTTCAAGAATTTCACAGTTCTCTAAGGCAAGCCCAAAACTGTCAAGTGACCAAGTCAAGAGATCGCCTTGTGGGTCAAAAAATGAACTAAGTGAGCAAACACAAGCCAAGATGAAAATAATAAGGCTCAGTCGAAGCACAAGTACCTCGATCAATGCAAGATGAGATATTGTTGTTTAGAAGGAAGGCTCCAAAATTGAAGCATAGGCAAAATTTTGGAGGGTGGTTGTAGCTACTACAACATTGGCGACACATTGGTAGAACTCTAGCTCTCTGTATGTACCTTGTCGTATGCAAAATGAGTCTAAATCTTCAGGAATTGTTGTTCAGTCCTTTGATCATCATAACTTCTTCACTTAGCTTGAGTTAAAGATGTAGTCCCTACCATTCTCTTTATCGACAACACACATACCAAGCCAAGTCAAACTGAGTTGTTTCGATTAGGGATGAGGGGTATATAGATGCACAAGTAAAATAGATTGTTAAAGTTTTAGTTTCATCTCTAGTGTTGCTATGTTGCCAGTGGGCCTGGGAAGTACCCTGATGGAGTCACTTCAGGAAGATAAGCATTTCTCCTCTTCTAGGTAACCTGGACAGTACCCCGACAGAGTTTCTTGTTTCAACTCTCTGTGCAGGAATCCTTTCTCTTCTTTCGCCTTTATTTCATTTTACATTTTTTTCATTTTTAAAGAACTATGCATATGAACTTATTTATTTCATGAGGTAGAAGAGGATCCCGACTTATTGAGAGAAAATTAGGTTGTCCCTTTAGAGAAGCATATTTATATATACCTCTGACATACTTGTTAAGGTTTTCCACCTCTCCTTACTCTACTTGACTGAGTTGACAAGGATTAACCGAAAATAAAAAATTGATTAGAATAGGCGATACAAATTAAGAGTGAAAGCATCGTGATTTCACCATGACTCACTCTGAAAGGAATGTATTTTCCATCAGGGTATCATCGACTAGAAGCAATGAAAGATTCTCATAAAGAGAGGGAATATACAAATAACCAAGTGTTGATAGTTGTACAAGTTCCTCATGGATTTCACCTTGCTTTTCTGAGAATCCAAACATGGTTTCATGCAGAAACTAACCTAGAGGCGTAAAAGCAAACAAACAAAGCAAGGAAGCATGACAAAGTAAAAAAAAGTAAGAAAATATGGACACAACAAGGAAAGTGAACACTACTCCTACTCCTAACCTAAGAAGAGCATAGGAAAACTCACGTAAAATGATATTTCCAATGTAGCCATTGGCGCATTGGTTGGCCCATGTAGGCAAGAGCATGGTCGACAAGAAAGATATGCAAGTAAACCAACAAACAAGAAAGATAAAACAATGTAAACCAATACGTTCGAAGCTTGTATGCATCCATATAAAAGTAAAAAATGGAAAGCACATGCAATGCATTATGTGGATGTATCATGGTGTCCTATCACATTGCGTGTGGAAGACAAGTATGTACACACCTTCGAACTTGAAAAATGAGCAAACATAAAGAAAGAAGAAAACTTTCGTTTTGCAACAGTGCTTTCTACGTATGACTCCTCCAATGCATGAGCAATAGGATCATGTGATTCCAATGGAGGATGCGAAAACTATGAAATAGATTGATTTTTAGTGTAAACAATAGAGTGATGAGGAGCCTGGAAAGATTCAATAGATTTCTGATCTGAAGTGGAACTGACCTCAAGGCTACAAGAACCTGACATAACCATCAACTCGGGCTGAAGTGCCTCGACAGCTTGAGGAGCTTCCAATTCATCAGAAGATGGATCATCAAAGACCGGTGGCTAAGAAAGATCAACAATGGACAAAAAAAATCGTGTTCGGATGAATGAAAGAAAAGATCATGACAACCACGATCAGAAAGTTCAAAATGATGGACAGCGACATCCTCATGATCTGATGAATCGTACATAGGGGATGATGAAAAATGATAAATTTCACCCTCTATGTTTTTGAAAAGGTGAGATGAGAGATTAGGAGGACCAAGGAAGATAGATTTATCCTCTGTGCAATCTAATGAACAACTGGCATTCCACGTGTTCTGCGAATGATTATATATACAATCATCCATAAATGAATTTTCACAATATGGAACATAAATGGAAGAATCATGGAAGATGTCAAGATAAAGCGGATGAGGTGCAAACAGAAAGAGGTCATCCTTCACTGCAGAGTCTTGTTCAGATTCCCACACATACTCATCAAAAATGATATCGCAGGTTTCAACACCAACTCCGTCCAGAACTTGATCCTCGTGAAAATCACATGTGAGATCCGAGATGGATGAACACAACACACCAAAATTTGGAGGATAAAAGGGACCAAAGGATGGAGGATGAGGAGATAATACCACATGACAACCATTGGGGTTATAGTCCAAATATGTGCAGAAATCCTGAGCAAGTGGCATAGGAGGAGATGGTGATAATCAACAGGTGGATGGTCAGATTCTCCCACCTTGACCTATGGAGCTAGAATTGTTTGATGGCAAGGGGGCAGAGGGTTACTTGGGACAGCAACCTTGTCTATCTCAGATTTATAAGCTCTAACACCGAGGTATGTTGGGATTGATTCAAAAGATTCTAACTCTTGTGGATTCTCATAAACTTGAGCAAGATATTGAAACCTTTCATCCAAAAAATCCCAGTCAACTTCATCTTCAGGAAATTCATAACAGTAGTGAAGAAAACAATCTTGAAAATCTTGAAGAGATTCGTCAGGTGATTTTCACAATTTTAAGATTTTTTATTAAGGGCTTTATGGTCATAAAGAAAAAAGTGCAACATAATTCTCTAAACAAGTGATCAAGAGAGTGTATAGAGTCTGCAGGAAACATGTGACACCATTTCTTTGCACGCCCTTCGAACGTGAAAGCGAACAACCCACAGGCAATATCATCAGACGGTACATTGTGCCTCTCATAGAAGCCAGCAAAAGAAAATGTGTTCCTAAACAAGGTTGTTCCATCCTCACCATTGAACTTATATATGGAAAAGTCATCTATGATGCTGGCTGGAACTTCAAAATTAGCAAACTTAGAAAAACATGTCGGGGTTATGATTTGGACATAAGTCATGAAATATGTGTAGAAATTCAAAACGGACTTCAAGGGCTTAGCTTGTCATCTAGCCCTCCTAGTGCTAGAAATGTTGACCATGTCGGACTTGCCAAAATTCAAGGGATCTGCCCGATATGAAGTCCCAACTAGACCTCGAACCATTTAGAGTAGGAGTCCCAATAATGGGTGGTAGCGTACTGTCCTGACTATTGTAGCACGCAAAGGTAAGTATGATAACTTTGGGTGAGAGCAAGTGTGTGACCCTGCGGTGAGTCAAATGTGATGCATGAAGGTTCTAACACATGGAGGGGAAAAGGAATTGGACCCCTTAGAAGCCTATAATATTACGCAGCTTGAAAGGAACACATGAACGGAATGACATCACAAGCTAAAATGAAGAATAATCCACAAATTAAAATGATGAGTTTATCCAACAACACGCATTCAACAAGATTCGTACAATTGCATACAAAGTAGTTCATATGAAAATGTGTAAGTTAAACAACATACATTGCCAATGCAACCAGAATAGTTCAACTACATTAACAACATATGCATGAAAGCATGTTGCCTATGATAAGTGAAATTTCCATCCATACATGCACCACTGACAACCACTAGCCCGGATAGTGGAACATTACAGTCAAGAACACCTACTCCTCTAAAGAAATATACTCGCCCTACGCTACGGAGAATCCAAGGCTCTTCACAATACTCCCAAGCCTTCTTTAAGCCTAACCCTAGCCAAAATCATGGCTCCCAAAAGCTTGTTCTATGAGTTATGAGGTTCTATTTATAACAAAGGGTGGGGTGGCCCTCGACATTTCCCTTTGTGACATTTTGACTACCTTCATGTCTCTTCAACTTCTTACAAGTAACTCATTACATAACATGATGAATTTTCACATTCTACTAATGAAACTTGAAATTTCACTTACAACATGTTTACAACTAATATTACATTTCCACATGTACCCATGTAAGACAAAATAGGCTAGAGACAGCCTAACAAGATAAAACACTATGATTTTGAAGTTTGGGGAAAGACCAACTCGACAACCTCCATTTCATGCTTCTCGGTCACATATTGATGCCAATCTTGGTATTGTATGATGGTGTCCCCAAACTATTTGATGGTTTCTTTTTAAAATTGGACTCTTGCCTCCATGGCATCCGGGTATATGGTCTTGGAACCTGTATCCAACTCATTTTGAAGCATATGCAGCATGTTGTTGACCTTGATAGGACCACAAATGTACTTTTGCATGTTGTGTGCGTTCAGCTCCAAGCTTCCCTGGTGGCCTCTTCTCTTAGTTGTTCCATGTACTCATCAATCTCTAACCAAACTTGGTTCTTGGGTTTAGCATCAGTGAGGGAACCAATTGATGGGATCATGTGCTTTCTCACCATGACATTCAAATTATTGTACAACCGCACATATGATGCATATATGTTGCTGATGAATGGGGCGATCTCCTCACAATTCTGGATCAACATTCAGACCTCTACCTTCTCCAACTCTGCCTATGGTTTCCTCTTCTTTACTAAGTCAAGAGGGGCCATTTTGTACCACATTGTCCACTCTTGTACATGGACGATGGCAGCATGTATGTTCTTGAGAGTTTGAACAAACTCTTTGCTCCCCTATTGTAGGCCATGCACATGGACAACTTCTTTATACGGGGTGACAAATCCATCATAGAGATTCTACATGGTACCCTCAAGTGTCGATACTTTAGCAAGTATCATTGTCCTTATTTCCCCCACTATAGAAATGACATTCTGCATTGATGCTCGGAGTTGTTTTGCCTCTTTCCTAGAAGCCTGTAAGTTCTTTGATAGTTGTTCACTCTCAGTCGTTAGGTACTTAACATTTGATCTTGTTTCTCTTGCATAAGCCAAGATAGCTTCAGCAAGGAAAGTTGGATGCTTCCTAGTGTCTGACTCTATCACCCTTTCCTTGACGAATGCAGGTGATGCGTGATAATCCATAAAGTGCTTCCCCTACGCATGTACAATCTTCTTTTGCAACTTGTCAAATTATAGATTGTACACATCCATGATCGAATCATCATCAAGGAGAACACTATCTCCTTACTCACTCAGGACCGATTCTAACACTAGAGGTGGTGGATACTACGATATGGCCTCTGGTGCTCTTAACATAAAGTTAGTGTCTTCATTTTTTGTCTCCTATTCCAACTCCATCTCTGTCACTTCAATTAGTTTCTCAATCTACTGAGCAATCTCCCGATCCCGCATCTGTTCACCTTCTTCTCAATTGCTGGTTGTTTCGACTCATCAACCTGTATGGGTGATGTTTGCTCTGTCCTCATACCTTGCCTTTGTTCCTCTTCCTACTTCTGCTTCTCTTCTACTTCTCTCCTCCTCAGCTCTTGTTCTTCCTCCAAATTCTTCTCTGTCTCTTGTAGCTTCAGTTCTGCTTCCTATAGCCTCTGCTTTTCTCTCTTCCTTCACTCTACTCTCTTTATCCGCTACTCTCTCTTTGCTTCCACTGCCAAAGTTTCCTTCTCCAAGATAGGATTTGCCTTCATCTTGCAGCTTTGCTCTCCCTCTAGGTCCTCAGCAACCTTCCTCTTTCCCTTGTCCTTCATTGGATTTTTTCCTTCTGTTGTTGGCGTTGTTGCTTCCAGAGTTGTTGTTGTCCTCCCCTAGCCAATGACATGCCCCGTGGATTGATGGAAAGTACACTCTCGCACAGTGGTCCTTGCAAATACCATGGGGATCATACGGATTAATGTCTCTAGTGTCGAACTCGAATTTCGTTATCTCCTTAGCCTCGATGTCTGCCTCTTTCAAGCTCTTAATGTCGTATAATCTGATCCACAAAGGAAGAGTGGTTCATGGCGCTTTCTTCTTCCTATGCAATCCTATTGATAACCCTGTAGCGTGGTGTTATGAAATCTATTGCATGATCATCTTGTCAATGGCATCCCTTGGTAGAACATGTAGAGGATTCTCTCCACAAAACACTCTGATGAAGGCACCACCTAGTGAGGCATACCAATCTGCAATGTTGACTATTGCCTCCATTACTTCTGGAGACATGCAAGGTGGATCCTACTCAAAGATAAGCTTGTACAACGAGATGATAAAATGGTGAGTTAGTCTTGAAATCACTCCTTAATAGCTGTAGTTGAAAAGAAACTTGCAATAGATGTTAACGGCAGTCTCTTAAGGTGTCCATGTCCAACTCATGCTAGGGAACTAGTGCAGGGCATAGATTGCATCAAGTAAGTATGTGAACATGTAAAACCTTTCTTTCTCATTATTGGGCAGATTCTGAGCATTAGCCACATGGATCTTCAACTGATGAGCCAACAAATCTGACCAGTTGAATGGCTTCCCATCACTCACCAACTGGTCCAGTAAGACTACCCACCCTTCAGGAAAGGTTTATGTTTTCTCTTGACCATATATTCTATAGGAAAAGATGATCAATAATTGATAAGCCTTCCTGAGGGACTTTGTCTTGTAAACATGGGTAGGTGTTTGTCTAAACTTCGACGACTCTTTCACCCAATTCTTGACAATGTCTCTAGTGTTCACATAGATATGGATGGCATAGAAGAGTGAGTCCATGCGCTTCACCGACTCTGGTAAATGATACATCTACTGAAAGTTTTCTTCCCTGAAGGTCGCAAGCTCTCTCTTGTTGGCACTACTCAATGTCATATTTTGTTCATCTGTGTGTGAGACAATCTAGTCGATGATGTCCACACATGGGAAGGCGGGGTGCCTGCATGCAACCTTGTATAAGCCAAACCGTTGGATACTAAAATAAACCTGCCAGTTCTCTAATTCTTCCTTGAAGTTCTTGGCAAAAGTATTGATGAGCCCCAAATTTGGTAACTTGTTGGGCTCATTTGGCCTAATTATCCTTGTTCAATCCTTCATTTTTCATAGCTTATGCATTATTTTTCAGTATGTTTATGTCATTTGTACGAATAAGGGTAGTCACTCTTCCTAGGTGGCTAACACATGCTCATTTCAGGTTTTTTGACACATGTTGGAGCAAAACCGAGCAATCATGGGCTAGAAGACAGCCAAGCTTGGGGTGAGGATTCATAGGGGGGTTGTCTATGGCATTAAATAGCCTTCCTCGGGATCTTCACCCCCAACTTCGAGCTCCAAAGGCCACCAAAACCGGATCTAGAAGGCAGCCAAGCAGATTTTGGAAGGAGCTGTCTACTCACAGTTTGGGCAGCCAAGTCCCATAGATTTAGGAGGCTAGCTAGGGCCCTCGTGGTGTATAAATGTTAAGGCCTCAGCCTTCGTGAGGGACTTTTGGAAACCATTGCATATTTTGCACTACAGTGCTGTTAGCTCTACTTTGTTCTCTTGTAGCCATTTTGGGCATAACTCTTGACTTATGACTATTTTTTGATAATGAGAAGCAGTCTGATTTGATATCAACTCTGAGTTTTCTATAGGAGCCATAGCTCTCAGGGTTGGGCCCAACCTGAGAGCCTAGGGCTTCCTTTTTGTACTGTTACCTTTCCTTTATGCATCGTTGTTCTCCTTTTATGCATTTGAAACGTATTTCTGTTGGGCAGATTTAGTTGTGTTGGTTAAATAGGTCACTGTTTATGAATAGAATTGCTTCAGATGTTTAACATGGATTGGTAGGATAATAACAGGAAGAAGCTCCAAAAAAGGGTCAACAACACTCTCTGTTTCACCTCATCCTTATTGGATCAGGGGCTGGAACTGAAGAAATAGTGCTGCCCCAACAAAAAAACTAGTTTGCTTGACCATGCATTCCTTAGTGTACTGTTTTCATTTGCAGAAGTTAGTTATGGGTTCAGATCTCTTAAATGTTTCTTTGCATGATTGATGTACATGGTTTTCTTTCCAAATAAAGTTGTTGTTCATTCGTTTTATTGACAGTTATATTAGATTAGCTAGGACTTTGATTATTTGTAAGACGTTGTTGATTCGGTTAAAGGTACATTGTGCAGGGCATCTCTACCACTCTCTCATCCACCTAAGCTTCATCAAAGCCAACTGTTCCATCTCCTAGCTAGGTTCCTCGTCTCACATCTGTCCTCTTGCCCACGTAACCCTACCTTTTTGTGCAATCATTGTTTCAGCCTTCTTTGAGCCAATTTAGCCATCTACACCTTCTAATCACTCCATCCACCTGTCCCTGGGCCACTTCAGCCCCCTATCCTACCTCCATATCCATTCATGCATCTTCCCTCACTCACCCATCCTCCAAGATCCAATTTTTAAACATCTTGTAGAAATTTCTGAACATCCTGTAGAAATTCCTGAACATCCTGTAGAACCCTTGCAGACTTCTTGTAGAAGCTTACAAATGAGTTTTCTTGATAGCCAAACTTTGTGAAACTCTCTGGAAGGGTGTTAGGGACTCCTTAGACCCTCTTTTAACCTTCCCGACCTCTTCCAAGCATTTCTCCTCCTTGATCCACCCTTGCACAGTCAAAGAATAGTGAAAGCATATGCATGATGAAACTGACAACTTAATCAAAAATACAAAAAGATGTTTTCTTCAAATAGAGGTAGTCTAGACACATGTATTTTACCCTCATAGAAGTAATGGCATCTCTTCCAGTAGTTTGCATTCTCTCCTTTGCATTAGTAGGACTAGCTGGTAGAATTAGGGTTTGCGTTACTTTTTGGCTTTCAGTTCTTTCCGTAAGTAGATTAGCTTCCTTTGAGTTAGCTTTCGTCCATCAATTAAAAAGCTTCTTCTAAGAGCTCATAGAAGTTGGCTTAAGCCCCTAGCGAACTTGTGCCAGCTGACCAAGTGGCAGCTGCGGCAAGAGCTAGTACTTGTGCATACAGCATCGTCGCTTCCAAGTTTGTTACGAACTACCGGGTTGATAAAAGTAAAGAAGGGAGTCCCAGGAGTTGCAACATTATTGTTGCAATACTAGAGCCCACCAAGTATATTTGATATATTGCCATGTGAGTGTTGTACCCTTCTCAATGAACATCAGATTATCTGCATAAACTGGTAGATCAACTGATACCTTCTCAACTACTTCCCCAGTACTTCTCTTGGCGATTTCCTTTGATGCAACTCTCTTGGATGCCATGTTAACTGTAACTACTAGAGAGATGATCAACAACTTCCATACCTGTAGGACAAAGAGGACACTCATGGAAGGAAAATGTCAACTTAAAAGGAAAGCAACTTCAAGGCAAGATCAAGCAACAAGTCGGGCTCATGATGGGAAGGATTGCGCAATTCTAGCTGACAGAGTTCATTGGCTGAATGTGGGAAGTGCGCACTGTGCAGTCCCAACAGTTAGTCGGGAAGCTTGATGATTGGAACTACACAATGTGCAATTCAGTCTGGGAAAATGTCTTGAGAGACTGCGCATTGCACAGTGTCAATGGCCAAGCTGGGTGGCTAGATCCTGGAATTGTGCAGTGCATAGTTGAAGCCAGCCCATGACAATATTTGTATAATTCCAGAAGCCAAGGTAGAGGCCTTGAGCTCCCATATTACATAGTGCATGCAGTGAAGTCTGAGATATAGGCAAGGGGACACAGATCTGCCCATGGCAAGTGTGAAAAATAAGAAGATCTGAAGGATGATGTGATGTTGAGTGCACTTCTAACTAATTATTAATGGATGCATGTGAAGAAAGTGCTAAAATCAATTAAACTGAAAGAAAATGAAGCATGTGAATAGAGTCACCACAACAACGACCGTTGGTGCAAAAATAGGGTAACTCACGCGACACTTGGGAAAGGAAATATGAAACTTGAAACAACACTTCTAAAATCTAAAAAAAAAGTTAAAATTCCAGCATTCCTTCAAAGAAACAAGTAAAACAACACTCTCACAAGTTAAACAACAAAAAGCTATAGAAAAAAACGGCAGAAGACTAGAAAAGCAAAACTCACCCGGAAAAGTAACTGTCAGACCAGGAGGTAACTCCCCAAATCAAAACTCATATTATTCATTCGGGTTGTTCATTATTATATACAAGAGGGAGTGATTGTTCGGTTCATCTCTCGATGACTATCTATCTTCTTTATTATTTATTTATATTAATTACAGTTGTACACCCAATCCCTCTGATTAGGCGTCAACATTCCCCCCTTAATCTGAAGGGATGTTAGTGAGTCCAATCATCATTCTAAATCTTTCAAGCTTTTCTCTTCCACGTGCTTTGGTGAATATGTCTGCAATTTGCTCATTAGTGGAACAATGGCGGAGATGGATTGTTTTGGCCTCAACATGATGTCGAATCAGATGATATTTAATATTGATGTGCTTTGTTCGATCATGGAACTTTGGGTTCTTGGCCAACTTTATTGCAGAGGTATTGTCAATCATGAGTGGAGTCGATTGTACTTGTTTTACCTGTAAATATTCAAGAATTTTCCCGAGCCACACAATTTCTTTTGTTGCCTCAACTGCTGCCACATCTTTTGCCTCTGTTGTGGAATCTGCTGGAACTGATTGTTTGTGTGATCTCCAAGAGACAACTCCTGATCCAAGACTCATAGCATAACCTAAGGTAGATACCCCAGTTTCTTTGTCTCCATCGAAGTCTGAATCAAAGTATCCAATCAAGCTGAAGTCGCCCACCTGTGTATACTTGATTCGAAAGTCTTGAGTTCCCTTCAAGTACTTTAGAACTCTTTTTGCAGTAGACTAATGTCCCTCACAATGCTTTTGCATAAATCTGGAGAGGATTACAACAGCAAACGAAATGTCTAGTCTGGTAGTAGTTAGGTAGTTGAGACTTCCTACCAACTGTCTATACTTTGTTGCATCCTCAAATTCTTTTCCTTCAATGGATGTGAGCTTTAAGTTTTGTTCCATTGGAGTAGTTAGAGGATTGCATTCAGTCACGCCAAACCTATTCAACAGATCTCCAATGTACTTCTTTTGAGAAAGGAACATGGACTTCAGATGTTGAGTTACTTCAATACCAAGATAGTAATGAACATAGCCCAAATCAGTGATTTCAAAACCTTTCATCAATTCCTTCTTTATGGATGCAATGTAGCTTTCATTGTTCCCTGTCATCAAAAGATCATCTACATATACCACAAGATATACAACTGTTTTGCCAACTTTCTTGACAAACAAAGTTGCATCATCAAGATCATAATGTTTGAAATTGAGTTTCAGAAGATGCTCAGTCAGTTTTTCATACCAGGCTCGTGGTGCTTGTTTGAGGCCATACAAGGATTTCACAAGTTTGCATACTTTATGTTCATGTACTTTCACAGCAAATCCTTCAGGCTGGGACATAAAAACATTTTCTTTTAAATCTCCATTCAAGAAAGTAGTTTTTACATCCATTTGATGGACTTTCCATCCGTTCTGAGCTGCTAGGGCAAAGAGTGTCTGGATGGTAGCCCATTTTGCTGTGGGGGCAAAATTTTCCTCATAATCGACCCCTTCCTTTTGTGCAAAGCCTTTTGCCACAAGCCTGGCTTTGTGCTTGTCAAGTGAGCCATCAACTTTATACTTGTTCTTGTAGACCCACTTGCAGCCAATTGGTTTAGTTCCCAATGGAGGATCAACCAGCTTCCAAGTGCCATTCTTTATCAGGGCATCATACTCCTTTTGCATTGCTTCTTTCCATTCATCATGAGAAGCAGCTTCTTTGAAGGAAGTTGGTTCAAAATCTGTAGATAGATTGAATTCACAATCATAAGAAACATCCATATCAACAGGTGAATCAAAGTCATCTACATTACCTCCGTTTTTCCGGTTTGAATTTCTAGTTCCTATCTTTCCAACCTCATTAGGATGAACACTTTCAAGTGTCTTTGTCAGCCACTTTGGGGGACCTTTCTCAGATGGTCCAAGCTGCTCCATTGATTGTGTTGGGACTGAATCAAGATTGAGTCTCCCAATTCTGTCAATCACATCACTCAAAGTATCATCTGTTGTTGGAGTTTCATGCAGGGGAGAGAGTGCTTCAGAAGAAGATTCCGCAGGTTGATCTAGTATAGGATTCCCCCCTTCAAGATGTGGAATCTGATTATCAAATTCTTGAAATGATTTTGCATTTGTGAATCTATCCAAGCGATTAAGTTGCCTTTCAACAACATTGTCAGTTTTGGATGATTTAAGAAAGATTACATCTCTAGATACAACAAACTTTTTGTTGACTTCATCATAGAGATAGTATGCTTTGGAGGTGTTTGAATACCCCAACTGTTATAGACATTTTTGTGCCTTACAGCATGAAGCATGAAATGTCCATAATCTAAGGGATCCAAAGTCCCTAAACATATTGTTCCTACCCCTAGAGGAACAAGGTCAGCAAACCACAGCACTGAATAACAGTTCTCCACCTGAAAACACTCAAAAACAAGCAAATTCTGGATCATGTCAACTGCTCCACTAAGCATCTGCACTGAATGTCAAGTGCTCCACTCTGTACCTGCGCTGAATGTCAACTGCAAAGAAGGCCACCTGCGCTGAGCGTACTTGGACAAGTGGCACAGTCATTCCTCAAGGTGTCAATGCCCAGGAAGCTTCCAAAATGACACTTGGATCAAGGAATTCGACTGGTGATGAGTAAGAGGGTCTAGATCTCCAAGTGGAAGCAAGAACCTCCAAGTGGACTCAAGAACTGAAGAATAACTGAAGTGAGAGAGGACACTAGTCAGCTCTCAAGCTGACTCATCCTTTCTCCAAAAATCCTATATATAGATCTCTCTCATGAGGTCTAGAAAGGCTGGAATCTTGTGAATGTAAGGAAGTGTTGTTGGTTTGAGTTTAGAACTATTGGGTGATTTGCTTTGAAGGAGGTGAAGAGGAGATTCCTTTTTGCTGGGAAGGTGATGCTGGATTGGGCCTCTTATGGTTGTATCACTTCCTGAACTTTACTTCTTCTATTAATAAAGCATTTGAGGTTCTTCTATATGCATGTGTTTCAATGATGTATTGTCATACTTGTGTATTTGATTTATTCTAATCCTAGAATCAATTATGAATGTATGCTTCTTGTAGTTTCCCTCTCTTGCCATTTTGCAGGATCTTGGTGTAGCTGGGTCAGTGAAAGAGCAAGGAGCTGGGAGCAAGCAGCAAGGAGAGAAGATTGGATCAACCATTAGCGAAAGACATCGGTTAGTGGATCTCTTTTTCCCTTATTTTACCTTCATAAAGAAGAAATCTTAGATAGCTTTGCTTCGGTTGTTGCTGAGGTACTATCACCCTTAGAGTGGGATAGAGTCATTCCGTATTGGATACTTTTCCCAACAACACCAACAAGATACACTTACGACTTCTTGCACCAAGTTTGTTTCTATGTACCTTTGGTATCAAGGCATAACATGTGGAACCAAAGACCCTGAGATGCTTTACCAAAGGAATGTGCCCATACCACATTTCATAAACAGTCTTGTTTCTGATAGCATTAGATGGACATCTGTTCTTTATATATATAGCACATAGAACTGCATCAGCCCAAAACATCATTTTTACATTTTTGAAGAACAGCATGGAGCGTACCATATTTAAGATTGTCCTATTCATTCTTTTAGCTACACCGTTCTGTTGGGGGTTATAAGGCACAATTGTTTGATGTTTTGGGAGTATGTTATATATACCAAAGGTTCCTTGATCTCCTAAGGAATTCTAGAGCTCTAAGATCGAGTGTGAAAATGAGCTCTAGTAGCGCCGATTAAATATATTTGGTCAAGTTAGGGTTTATGACGTGCACGCCTAAAATCAAGAAAAAAGCGACACTTGGCGATAGTTTCTAAAATATTACAAGTGCCTCCTTCGGGTTACTAAAAGTAGATCCCTATTTTTTAGGAATATTTTTTTTTCTTTTTTAGGAAAAATTGTCATGCATCTCCCGAAAGATTACACAGTTCTAGGAAGGATCAGGCAACTCTTTGGTTCATGCACTAAGCAGTTTTTGAGCACGATGTGTTCTGTGAAATTTCTGGGCTCAATTGCTCTAGGCTGCCTCTCATGTCTACACAATTTCCTAGCTCAAGGTTGGTTTTCATTTAGTACTGCGCATTTCTTGAGCTCAAGGCTCACTGGTAGTCAGGACTACACAGTTCTCAAGTGTAAGGCCAGTTTCCTTCAAGAATTAAACAGTTCTCTAAGGCAAGTCCGAAACTGTCAAGTGACCAAGTCAAGAGATTGGCTTGTGGGTCAGAAAATGAACTAAGTGAGAAAAAAAATGTCAAGATGAAAAGAATAAGGCTCAGTTGAAGCACAAGTACCTAGATCAGTGCAATATGAGTTGGTGTGGTTTAGAAGGAAGGCTCCAAAATTGAAGCATAGGCAAAATTTTGGAGGGTGTTTGTCGCAGCTGCGATAGATCCTTAGTCCAAGAGTTGCAAAAATTTGGGTAGATTCCATTGAGGAATTCTCCTCATGGATCATTGCCTTGTTATGGGGGGCCACAATATTTAGTAGTATGAGGGCCAGTGTCAGTTAGATACTAGGGAGTGTAGAGGAATGCTAACAACAGAGCAGGAGGCTCAATAGCAGAGTCAACAGTAGCATAGTTTTCCCAGTAGATAGTTGTAGACGCAATTGATTATGTTTGTTTGTTTTCTATGCTTCTTAGTTGCAGATGTTGTAGTAGCAACATCAACAGTGAGAGGTGTTGCATGCAGTACAATCCATAGGTGCAGGATAGGGGTGGTTGATAATCCATTTCTTGCTAAGAGAAAGTGTTGAAAATGCAACAAGAAAGATTCAATTTTGTTTTTTCCTTAATCAAATTGAGGAAATTTGAAATTCCACATCAACAGACAACTTGGAGGAGTTAATTGAGGTGACATGGCTCTCGTCACTCAGTTAAAAACACTCAATTTGAGTTCATTAGTTGAAGTTCAGTTTACTTGAGTTGATTCATAACAAATAGGAGTCTAGCTCAGTTAATTCAAGTTAGGGACATGAGGTTCAGTTGTGTGCAGTGGGTTCCTAAATTTTAGGAACCTAGGTTGAGCTAATTTCAATTGTGGCAAGTTAATTCAGTTAAATTTAGTTATGGTCAGTTAAACTAGTTCTAACATTTAGAGGAACTAGTGGAAAGTCAAGTTGTGGAAGTGGAACTTCGACTACACTCAGTGATAAACGATATAACTAATAAATCAACATAAATTAGTTCATGCATGCATAGAATTTGAGTTACCTAGTTGAGATGGAGATTTCAAGGCAGTGTACTATCAATTGTAGACTATTTCAATGTGTACAGGTGGTGCATGCAGTCAAAGGAAGGACCTAAAGGAATTGCAAAATCTAGATGTGGGAATTCCCTAATTAATAGGGGCCTAATTCCTCAAGGAACAACAAAAGGAATTAGGAGCTTGGAGGGCTTGAAAATTGGCTAAGTTTTGGCTAGAGTCAGTCATTCAGGTAGAGGGATAGACTATACACTTGCAGGTTGTGCTCAGGCTTAAGCAGAATATTTATTTCATCTCTATTTTTTGATTAATGTAATACAGATAGGAAGGGGTTTTGAGAAACTGCTTTCCCCTAAGTAAATCTTTAAGCATGTGTGATAATTCCTTTTTCATATCTATGATTTGTGTTCTATATGGTGAATTAACTTCTGCAAATTAGTAGAGTAGCTTTGAGTCTTGTGATTTAGTAAATTTCATGAGAAGTTTCGAATCTACACACTAATTTCTACACAAATTAACCCCTTATCCACACATATAAACACAAAATGTGAATTGGGAAACCCAATATAGGAGAAAAACCAACTAAAAGGTGATGCCTATACTCTGTTCTCTTTTTCTTAATTAATGCAGGTACCAAAAATGGGAACTCTCTATGAAGTTGTCCTGGACATTATAGCTTGAATGGTTGCTACAAAATATGCTACTTCATCTTTTATGTTTCAATTAACCAGTCTTAGATGCTCAAATCAATAATGAAAGAATAAAAATACTAAAGAAATGGAACCCCTTCTCTTCCTAGTGGCCTAGTATTTAACATATCCTGATAGTCATATAGGTTAGGTTTGGGATTTTTGCATGCCTCAATCCTCAACTAGTGTTATGATTTTTGGATCCTCTAGAACCTTCTTGAAAGTACACATGACTAGCCCACATTTGTGAGTAATGGGCACTAGTGTGGCACCCACTTGATACCATGGTGGCCAACATGATAGGCCAACTTATGGGAGGCATAACTCTGCATACAGACTTTGATTGATGTGATTTGTACACATGGAAAATTTTTTAATGTATAAAATAACACCAAGGAGATAGAGTTATTATATTTATGTTTTCAGCTAAAAAAATGTCATTTGATGCCTCAAACTAGTTCTATAAGGTTCTAGAACCCAAATAATCAAATTGGGACCAACCCCTATAATGGGCCATATAAACCAATTTCTCTAATTTTTCCTCCCATAAAGTACCAAATATATGACAAAATATATAATGATCCATTCCAAATTAGGCAATTCAAATTGTTAAATAGGGAAAGTAATCATACAAAATAGGTTGTATAATTTTAGGAGACTTTGGGACAACCTCTATCAATCAAGGGATTGATTGAAAGGCATAGATAGGAATTATTTTCATGTATAATAAGAATCATATTTGATAGGTTAGGCTATTCTCTTTTAAAGGATTGTCATTCATTTATTTTGCTACTCTCTAACTATAAATTTGAATTTGGATGTAATATAGATTTTGGTTCAAGTTCTTTATTGTAAACAACTTTTTTTATCTTGAGGGATTCCCCCCTATTTTTTACTTCAAGTTTTTGGCCTACTTTGAAGCTATAATGGAGGTTGAATCCCATTTACATATAGATTATATAGATGTGTATTATTTTATTTTAATGATTGTAATTTTCTTTTTACATTTCTATTCATTTATTTGTAATTTATTCTCTTTAAACTTTCATACTTTTATTTCTAGCATTCTATTGCTTTCATGTATTTCCTTTACTTGTTTTACCTTGCAATGTTCAACACTTTGAAATACATCCAATGAATCTAATATGGTTGTGAATGTTGTAAGCATTAAGTGTTCTAGTACTAGCTAATGGATCATTGGTTCATTTAATAATGATATTCATTAATTAAATTTTCATCTAATAGGAACTGACTATATACCTCCATCTTCCCTTACATATTGATAGGGGAGATAATGGTGAAGGTCATGAACTCAATGGTATGAACAATCAATGGGAATGAGCTATCAAAGTTGATAATTTTCCTAGTTAATTGCTTTACTTTACGATATTTGGTACTTTGATATATATTTAATGAAACCTAATATGATTACTAAGCCTATGAGTATTGAACGATCAAGTAGTAGCCTTGGCTTCCTAGTTTCATTAACCCGTTCACCTAAACTCTTCACTCAAGTATAGTGGTATGATACCTCTCTTTATCTTTGGATATTGTTCAAAGGTTTAAGAGTGAAGATCATGAACTCCATGGCATGAAGAGTTAAGGGAATTGTAATGCCCCATATTAATAAATCAATAAATAATAATAATAATAAAGTAAGGAAATAATAGTAATATATAAATAAGTAAAACAATAACTAATAAAGAAATATAATAACAGTAAACAAATAAATTGATAAATAATAAATTGAAGTTCTGAATAAATATATAAAAATAATAAGAATAAGTAAAATTAACAAAAAGTAAAAAGGAATAAAAAAACAAGAGTTAAATTAAGAAAAATGTTGAGTTATGGAAAACTTAAGGCAAAAAAAAATTATGATGCAATGGGATCCCTTTTCCAAACCCCTTTCCATTTTTGGAACAATTTGTTCTATTTAATGGCTAAAAAGGGAGATGAGAAACATTGATTCTTTCAGGAGGAGAATGCTAAGAGATAAAGGAGTCACTGGAAGTAGTAGTTGATTGAGGTCTTGGGTGTGCCCAACTGTAGAAAGATTTTGTGTAGTTGAGCCTGTGATTGCGGGCCCCTCGTCCCCAAAACTTTGTTACATTCAACGAGATTCAAGTAGCACCACGACACCATAATCGACAGTAAAACATATCTTCGCTTTATAGGTAAGTATTCACTCCTTATGGTTTTCAAAAATTATATGATAAAATCCATTGAATATTTTGTGTTGATTATTAATAACATCGATTGATGTAATTAATTTGTATATTTTAATACTAGGTCGTTACATATGGTATCAGAGCGAGGTTCCAACTCTATTGGACCTTTGGATTTCTATATTCTTATTTAAGTGATGTGTGTGTGTGTGTGTTTAACCCCTTATTATTATTTTACCTCATCAATTGGCCAAAGATTTAATATAGAAACTCTAGAACCACTTAAATATAATGTTTTTAAGGATTTCAAACCTTCCATGCCTGTTAGGGTTGTGATATTCTTGCATCCATATAAGTTGAGAAATTTCAAGGATTGGTAAGAGTGAAGCTTTGGAAACGCAATTAAGCCTTCACATTGATATAGGAAAAGACTTTCTAGCTTTATCAAATGCAGCATATTGGAAACATTATTTAGTTGTCTATAATTTCCAACATCCACCTTTATGAGGCCTTCATGGAGAAAGGCGAGTATGAAAGATACACACATTTAGGATCAATGTGGCCAACTTTCTAAGATTATTGATGTTGGGAGGTAATTTGCATGCATAGGTATTTCCTAGATTGAGATATTCCAATAAATTTAAATTTCCAATATGGTTTGGGAGATCATCTATGAGATTAGAGTGACTTGGGTTCAATTGGACTAGATATTCTAGCATAGAAAAGATCACGAGAAATATACCCTTTAACAAAACTTGAGCATGCAAGATTGAAACTTCGATATTGTTTACTCATCCAACACGTTGTTTGTTCGAGTAGCTTTCCAATACCTATATCTCGCAGCTTCGTTGAGATGCAACCCATTTGGGTATTTTTTGTCTCGTGGACTGACAAAAATCCAAATGAAACCCTAGGTTTTTCTCTTCTTAAATAATTTAATGACAATGAATCTAATTGAAACCCTGAATTTATCTTCCCCTAGTAATTTAATGACAATAGCACTATATATTTCTTCTTCTAGTTTGAGATTGTGATTGAAGCATATTTAATATGCCAAAGTAAAATCAAAAGCAAATAAATTGGGGTTTCCATGAATTGTATAACAAAACTTTTCTTTATCAAAGTCATAACCATCGTTATGCATACATGGGTTCCTATTGAGGGGTCAAATTCCGCTTAAAATGGCACGGGAAAACGACTCAGCTTGAATTTTCTTTTTTTCTTTTTTTTAGGAGAATTCTCTCAAATGGACCTATTCTTGCCTAACTTTTGAGTGGACACAAACCACTTCAACAACAAATTCTTTCAAGAAAGCAAAATTGACTTAGACTGATTATCATAGATGAAAGCATTTGATTCAAAGTAGGATTCTCAAAACCCTTCACTCTAATCATTTTGGTGCCACCAAGGGAATACAAATGATGCGGATTTCAAGTGAAGAGTTAGATTTGAAGGGCATGAGGCAATTAATACAACCTTAGACTGAAATGACTTATGAACACGTTCAACTACCTACAGCACTTGACAATGTGATGTTGTGAGTTGATCCCATGAAATCACATATATATTGGCACATCAATCTCCCATAACAAAAACTTTTCTGCATGACATTTGTTGGCACATCGAAAGCGGAAACTTAGATCTGAAAATACCCCAACAAATCAAAATAAAAAACAAATCTAATGCTTATGAAAACTAATTTATCATCGGTGATCTTTGATCTCATTGAAATGCCTAGAGCATATTTATAAATATGTAAAAAAATTGTGATATTCCATTCGCTAATAAATAAATTAGCAGCCTAGGAAACCCCTATTTTGATACTATTCAGATTTGTTAATATATTGAAAAGAATCCCTTAGATCTAGAAATCTACCAATCAAATTTGATTTTATATATATATATATATATATATATATATATATATATATATATATATATATATATATATATATATATAATCAAGCAACTATTAGCCCCAAGGGTTAGCTCAGTTGGTCAAAAACCGTGCCTCGCCATCGGGAGGTCACAGGGTCGAATCCACCCGAAGCCCTTGGGGTCAGGTCTTGCAGTAGGCCGAGGGGCGATTTAGCCTAGCTATCACCCAAATTTTTCCGTGGACATAGCGATCACTCACTGACCAGGGTGCTTGTGAACCACATGCAAAAAAAAATAAAAAAATCAAGCAACTATCCACAACGAATTTGTACAAAAGAAAATGATTATTACCATATCTATGCCATCAAAGGAAAGATCTCAATTTTAAATAACAGCTAACACGTTAGATATTGAGAACAACATTATAAATTTATGGAATGTAGATCTAGTAGGTTGTCAAAATTTAGATTTACTCAAATCTACTTATCATCATAAGTCCCATAGGTCCAAGGGTTGGAGCCTATGCTCTAATACCAAATGTAAAGACTCGTAATCATAACATACAAATTTTACTTTGGTATTTTAAATATGCTTCAATGACAATTTTAAAATAGAAGAAGAAAAATCTAGGGTTATTTTCATTAAATTACCAGAGGAAGTTAAATTCATGGTTTTCTTTTAGATTCGTTATCATTAAATAGTTTCGAAAGAGAAAAGCCTAGGCTTTCATTTGGATTTTTACCATTAAATAAAAATTATTTGTATTTTTTTTGTTTAATTGGGTTATGTGAATGATGGTCTAGATAGTTGCAGGTCCCCATCCCATATGATGTTACATATTCTCCCTTGTAGTTATGAGCTCCCACGAGATCATCAAATAAACCAGCCCTTTCAACCCATTTATGGATTTCTTGTGAATCACCACATCTCAACATGCAGCCAATGCATTAGTTATAACATCATATTAAAATAATCCACATGCCATCATGAGAACCTCACATCATTGTTATCAAAATATTTTGAATAGTAAAAATTGCATGTGCATGCATGTTATAAAAATCTGCATGCAATAACCACATGCTTCACATCCTGAAATACCATCATAAGTTGTTAAGTCCATATACTACTAGTTTAACCCCTTATTGTTATTAGTACAACCCCCTTATTATATTTTTGTGCCCATGTAGTCCCCATATTGTTATTATTGTGCCCCATAGAAGCCCACTATTGTTATTATTGTACCCTTACATTATTATTGTTATGTTGGCTCTGATTATATTATGTTCCCTTAGACTCCTATATATAGAAAGGAGGTCTTGTCATTTGTATCATCCAAGAATTTTTCATTTGTGTAATGGAAAGGAGGTTTCCCCCTCAAAGAGGCTGATTTCTACGACGTTGACCTTTCTTTTCTATCTTTTTGTGAGCTGGTTTCATAACATTTGGTATCAGAGCTTTGGATTCTAGGGTTTTGTTGCTCCAAACAGGTCATCATGGCATTTTCGCTATAACGTTTTTGCTACGAAGTTTCAGAAGCTAAAAAAAAAACCCATTTTAGAAGAAATCGGTCTAAACCTCGGGTCCGAATTTCAAATGTTGTCTCGCTATATTTTCGGAGATATGATCTGAGGACATTAGTGTTTTTGCAAGCCCCAGAATTTCATCTCAAACAGGTCATCATGGCATTTTAGCTATAATGTTTTTTATACAAAGGTTCAGACTCTGAAATTAAAACCCATTTGAGTGAAAATCTTGGTGAAGCTCGGGTCCGAATTGCAGATCTTGTATCGATATATTTTCGGAGATATAATCTGAGGAAGTTAGGGTTTTTGCAGACTCCCAAATTACATTCTAAACAGGTGACCTTGGGAAAATCATCATAACTTTCTCTCTTAGCATCAGATTGAAATTTCGTAAGATGTTACAAAAGGAGGACGAATTGTGGTTTTCTGTATATAGTTTTTAGATCCAAAGGTTGAAACAGTGACATGTGGCATGTCGTACAAGTTTGCTCTACTGAAACATTATATAATCAGATCATCTGAGGATATTGGGTATAACTCTTTCTTGGAGAATCGAATTTTGATTAGACTGGTGGCATTAGAAAGAGGACTCAGAGGGCTATTGCAGGAAGCAATTTTAGAACTTGGAGATCCAAAAATTATAGAGACACAACAGATTCAATATCACACTTCTACAAAGCGAAAAAAGGTGTGTAGACTTTTTAAATTTTTGCATAAGTTTGGTTTGAAAAAATTAGTTTGAAGTTGAAATGGCATAGTGAAGCATAATTATCCTTAACTGAAGCCCCGAAGAAAGAAATTGGAAACACCTAGTAAGCAACATGAAAGATCTAGCATGACTTATGATGAAGAGGAAGAAATGCAACATGATATATCAAAATTACGAGACCAAGTGCAACAAATGTCACACTGACAAAAGGTAATAGAAGCTAATATTGATGGTTTAAAGAAAGGTGTGGAAGCTAAGATGAATGATGTAGAAGCTAATATGAATGGAGTGCAAGTTAAGATGCATGGCGTGGAAGCTAAGATGGATGTCATGGAAGCTAAGATGAATGGAATGAATGCTAAGATGGATGGTATAGAAGAAAAATTGAAAGGCAATATGGAAGTGTTGTTTCCCCTAGCCTTCCACAACCTACAATGTTGACACCACAACAATTGGAAGAAAAAGAGAAAAAGGGCTTTGTTACAGTTGTGATAGAAAATACACTAAAGGTCATAAGTGTGCTGAGAAGAAATTAATTTACATAGATTGTGAAGAGGAGGAAGAAAAGGAATAAGAAACGTCAAAAGAAGAGGATATACACTAGGAACAAACCCTAGAGAAAGAAGAAATGAATCAGACCATATCTTGTAATGCATTGGCCAAAATTACCACTCCTCAAACTATTAAGATAGAAGGAAATATCAAGAAGAAAAAGGTAATAGTTTTGATTGATACGGGCAGTACCCATAATTTTATTCATTGTAAGATAGCCAAGGAATTGAATTGCTTCCTATATCTAGCACCATAGTGTCAAGTGATAGTTGCAAGTGGAGGAACCATAAATTTCTCTGGAAAGTCCCATAATATCAAGCTATCCATGGGAGAATATGTATTGAATAGCCCAATGCTTTCCATTCCAATGGGTGGTGTTGATGTTGTACTAGGAGTCCAATGGCTACAATCCTTGGGTACAATAGTTTTTAATTTTCAAGAACTTTTCATGAAATTTTCTTCGGAAGGAAATGAAGTTGAATTAAGGGGTATCACTGGGAAACGGAAAGATAATCATCTCTAACATAATGACAAAGCTTCTAAAGAAATAACAAAGAGGCGTAATTCCACAATTATGTTCGCTAGAGGTTCCCACATTGAAATCATCTATTTCTCCAAATCTCCAAAAAGTCTTGGACAATCATTCCAAGGTATTTGAGACTCCCAAAGGCCTCCCACCTATTTGTGATCATGATCATGCTATTCATTTGATTCCGGGAATTGTTCCTCCAAACATCAGGCCTTATAGATATCCATATGCCCAAAGGAGTGAAATTAAACGTATGGTTGCCGAAATGTTAGAGGTTGGTATAATTATCCAACCAATTTTGATAAATGAAGCAAGGGATGAATGGAAGAATGATGAAGCAAGGTGGGAACTCATTCAAAAGATGCAGAAGATCCTAGTTCAAACAATATTGTGAGAACTTGACAAGGAAGGAAAAATCATATTGGAACCTGAAGCAGTCACAGAACCAAGAAATCGACAGCTATGAAATAGATCAATTTCAGAGTATCTCATCAAGTGGAAGAACTTGCCCGCTAAAGATTCCACATGGGAGGACAAGAATTTTATACAGAAGCATCCAGAACTACTCAAGCGTTGAGGAAAACACTTTTTTAAGGAGAGGGGCATGTTAGGTCCCTATACTACTAGTTTAACCCCTTATTGTTATTAGTACAACCCCCTTATTATATTGGTGTGCCCATTATTGTTATTATTGTGCCCTTACATTATTATTGTTATGTCAGCTCTGATTATATTATGTCCCCTTAGACTCCTATTTATAGAAAGGAGGTCTTGTCATTTGTATCATCTAAGAATTGTTCATTTGTGTAATGTAAAGGAGGTTTCCCCCTCAAAGAGGCTGATTTCTAAGGTGTTGACCTTTCTTTTCTATCTTTTTGTGAGCTTGTTTCATAACATAAGTTATAACATCAACATATCTATATCAAAGATATATCATGATATCACATAATAAATGAAACAACATATAAATATAACCTTATATTATAACTACATATATACACTAAGAATTCTTTTGTTCAAAATCCATTATAAAACTTCAATTATTTTACTAGAGAAACGAGTTTGGTCAAAGCTTGTAACTCTAGCTTAAGTTGATGTTGTGTTTTCTGGTTCGAGAAGCCTTTTGACCTTGACCATATTTAATGAGAGGATACATGATTTTGGTAAAATGGATCTACTTTGGACCTACATAGTTACATGTTAAGACCCTGCACATAATTCTGTTAAAGGAAACCATGGAAAGATAACCTTTTGGCTCTCGTATAGACTGGTGATGCTTTATGCCTAGTTCCAAAAGTTTGGAAAGAGGCTTGATATTCCTCTGGATTTCCCCGATGTTGTGATGTAACTTTCAATACTGTTGGTATACTAGTTCAGTAGAGAGTGTTGGGAAAATGAGGGGTAATAAATAAATAAATAAAGTAATAAAACAATAAATAAGTACATGATTAAACTTAACTTCGGGACGAAGTTCTTTAAAGAGGGGGAGAATGTAATTCCTTGTATTAATAAATCAATAAATAGTAATAATAATAACATTAATAACAACAATAATAATAGAGTAAGGAAATAATATTAATATATAAATAAGTAAAACAATAAATAATAAAGAAAGATAATAATATTAAATAAATAATTTGATAAATAATAAACTGAACTTCTGAATAAATATATAAAAATAAACTATAAAAATAATAAGAATAATTATAGTTAACGAAGGTAAAATGGAATAAAATAAGTAAAAGTGAAATTAAGAAAAACGTTTAGTTAATGAAAACTTAACTCAACGAAAAACGGAAGTTATGATGACACGGATTGTGTGCATGAGGATACCCTTTCCACTTCCCTTTTCCATTTTCGGAACAATTTGTTCTATTTAATGGTTGAAACTGGATATGAGAAGCATTCATTCTTTGAGGGGGAGAACACTGAGACAAAGGAGTCACTGGTAATAGCAATTGATTGAGGGCTTGGGGGTGGTCAGTTGTAGAAAGATTCTGTGCAGCTAAGCCTACCTTTGGGTGGAGAGTCATCCCCAAAACTTTGTTGTGGTTAGTGAGATTCATGTAGCGTCATGACACTATAATTGACATTAAGACATATCCTTGTTGTACATGTAAGTATTCATTGCTCATGGTTTTCAAAAATTCTATATTAAAATCAATTGAATATTTTGTGTTGATTATTAATAATACCAATTGATGTAATTATTTTGTATATTTTAATTCTAGGTTGTTACAAGAATGAATTGTCAAAGTTGAACATTTTTTTTTGTGTGAAGAATAAATTTAGTTATGATACATCTCAACAATTTAAGACTCTAAGGTTGCATATATAGTGCATAGCACCTCATAAATTTGCATAAATCTCAAGAGGACATTTAATGTTAAGGTGAGGAGTTCAACAATCTTCTTGTAATTTTGTTGACCGATTAGTTATCTCACATGGCATCCATATTTATAACATGAGTGTAAATACCCATTCACTCTAGTTATTACATCTTAACCAACTCAATCATGACAGACATATTAACTCATGAATGCATCAAAATATTCTAACAATATTTGATACCCAAGGATTCTTTACTTTGCCTCACTTGGTATAAATTATATGAATGCATTCAAATTTCATCATAAATATATCAATGAAGATATCAAGCATGACAGAAGGAATTCTTAATTAATTCCCTTCAGCACCCATCCAATACTAACGTAACCAATTTTTTACATGTATGGGTACCATCAACATCTATCATGGTACATGCCTTATGGGCATGGAAAATTTTAAGGATGGAAAATTATTTTAAAGTGTAAAAATCTTGGTGAATCTTAATATTCCCTAATATGCACACTGTAAAATGTTTGATGATACATTTGTAAAAATATTCAAATTTCTATTTAGTTTTTATATAATCACTATAAAATTTTAGCAATTTCTAAGGTAAATTAATTTTATCTTATAAAATGGATTCGAATAATTTTTACAAAAAATAGAAATTTGGCAAAACTTTTTTTTTGAAAAAGCATGGAAAATCAGCCCATATGTGAAATTTAGCCTCTAAAATTTTCCCTGCTTATGGGAATGCACATGATCTATACATCAACCTCTTGCAAAGATATCTCCTTTTCCTCTTTCCTTATAAGGTTAACTATCATAAGTAACTACATCATGAAAATATTCAACCATGTCCTATTATATAGAAAATCAACAACCATATTTAGTTACCATGCCATACTCATTGCATATAACAACATATCGCTCCCAATGCAACATCGCATAAATATATTCTTAAGCATATCTATATGCACTTTACCACGCATCATGTCTCAATATGTCTACCAAAGCATATGCATTCTAACTAGTTTATTCTCTTGCATCCTTCACTGCCTTAAACTATCTACACACAATATGTTTCTCAATATAGAGAAACATAAAGAAGTAAGAGAAGAGTCAATGGGTTCTCTCTTTCAATTCCTCTACATAACATGGAATTCCACAATATCCTTGATCTACTCCATGCCCCTTTTACCAAGACATAAGAAGTAAAGAACATTGGGAGTTTATACTCAAGAACCCCTTGAAGGGGAAATTTGCATTCAATCAATCATCCCTTGCATCTTTATATTGTATAACAAGTGATTTTATATATCTTTAGGTGACCATAAAAAATATGAAATAATTAGATATTTAGTTCATCCACCTCCATAGTTGTCTCCAATAATCACTCCCTAATCTTTTCAATAAATTCTATGAAATCCCCATCCCTAAACTATCTCCTTGTCCTCATCTTTGATTTATATGTAGACTATTATCTGTGGACTATCTTATTACAAATAAATCATATAATTTAAACATTATTCATTATTCACAAGTATGACATATTCTTTCATACTCTCCATTAACAAATAGTTGTGATTTTAATATTTATATTCAATATACTGTTGAGAAATCCTTAGGGAAGCATTAGGTCATTTATTAACTTGATTTCTCTTTATATGAAAATTATTTGTGATTATGTATTTTCTTATTTATTAATGTTTATTTTCTCATCATCAAACAATTTCCAAAAACTACGAAGATCACAAAGAAAAGAACATAATATGTAGGCACTCAGCTAGGGAAAAACCCCTCTCTTAGGGGAAAACCCAACCAAAATTATCTTCTTCTTCAAGAACTAATTCAAAGTGAGACAAACAAGACCATTAGACCAACAACAAGGCCTACCCCATCCACCAAGTCAGCCTTCCAACCTCTCTTTATTAATCCAGACAAATATGCCCAATTCTACAAGCCTTTGACTATCCAAAGTCATCACAAGTCAAAGTAAATCTGCCCCAAAACAAAGTCTCATCCTTCCTTCTTATCTTTGTAATTTCAGTATGCACCTTCAACCCTGCAACTCGCTCTTATACCTCAGTCCTTTCACATGTGTGGGAAGAAAATGAAGAAATTTTAGACCTTTTCTTCTGTGTTAGTCTTCTTCTTCTCTTGCAATGATATATGCCTTCCTTCCCTAGCCTTCTCGCACTTCATTTAGCACTTAATATTGTAGATCGAATTCTTGCTTGATTGATACAACAATAGGTCAAATACATCACTTATTTATAGTCTTTTCGTGAGGTTGAGTTCCCTTCATGAGGTTGAATTGATGGGTGAGGAAGTTGACTTGGTGGAGGAGGGACAAGACACATTTTTTGGACATAAAAATAATTTTCTTTCTTGCCATAAATTTCCCAAGAAGGGACTAATACATGATGATAAGGACTATGACTCATGATACAAACCTAGAAGCACTCAATGGGGGATTTGACTTATAAGCATGATAAATTGAGCAAGAAACATGTGCTTATAAAAATAATTTTTCTTTGATTTTTACAATTATTTTCTTTTCTTTTCTTTTGACAAATACATAAGTATTACATCATGTCAACAATTACGAAGATTGATACTAGTTACACTTTCAACACTCCCTCTTAACTAGGGAGGTATTCATAATTGTTCAATCGATACAAGGTTGACCTAGAGTTGAAATGTTCTATGAAGAATACAATGTCATATACAATGCTAGATACCATCTAGGAAAAAAATACCGAGGTATCACATCATCAAGGTACCATCTAGGCTACCTTCGAAGGTACCAACTCAACTCATCAAAGATCCAAGTGTTTTCTAAGCTACTTTCCAAGACACTCATTCAAGGATCTAAGTGTCCTACCAAGACACTAATTCAAGGATCCAAGTGTCATCTAGGCTTCCTACCAAAACACTAATTCAAGGATCCAAGTGTAAATACACTAAATCATCATCAGGGATCCAAGTGTTAATTACCAAGACACTAACTCATCAGGGGCCCCGGTGTCATTCAAGAAACCTACTTATCATGGATCCTGGTGTCATCTAGGCCAATATATCAATTCCAATAGAGCTCGATACATCATCTAGGCCAAGGCACCAACACAGAGGGATTTAGACATCGTCAACATTAGAAAGGGATTTATATACTATCAATATATCCTCCCTAGTACCATCATACAGGGTCGCAACCTAAGGTATTCACATTTCCCTTAAATCATAGATCTCTATAATTCAAGCATGCTTATTAAATATTCAAACTTCTTAGGGAGAGATCAACACATCAAATACTAGTTCAACTGTTGAAACATATTGTACCTTCACAACCCCAACCAATACCAAACTTCCAATATAGTGGCAGTTGTGTTAGCACAAAAACCCAGGTTCCTCAATCATTTTGATCCTGCTTTGGTCATCACAATATACAATAGTGGGATCCATGATCCCTCCAAAAAAATATGATAGAAGCTCATTTTCTAACCTAACAAGAAGCAACATTCTCAGCTTCAACAATACTAAAAACAATAGAGTCTTGTTTGCGACTCATCAAACAAAAAACAATAGCCACAAGTAGTGTTCAAACCATCACTAATCTTTGATCCTCATTCTCTCATCATGGCCTTCACTAGACATACGGTTGTTAGTCCTAGCCTAGTGCATGACACATGAAGTAGAGAATCATATCCTCCCTCTTAACTACAAATTATATACACTTTCCTCCATAAAAAAAATATATCCAAACTCCTTCTCTACTTGGGATACAAGTCCATTATCAAAAATTTGTATTCTTCCAACTACACATTCTCTTTATTTTGCATCATCATGGAGAACTTTAACCTTCCAGAACATCATTCCTTTTATATTCATATGGAAACAAAGTTATCTTTCAATCATCAATGTAAATTTCAATGTCATCAGGGTTCTTACATATCCCTCTTTCCATCTGGCCCAACATCATAAAGTCATCATCAAATACAAGGTAGGCTTATATCTTTACAACCTTTTGAGAATTATGTACCTATAAATCTTATCAACAAGTACAATAAAGCACAAATATATATGTACAAGAGCATGAAGTTAACTTTATCAATCTAGGGTTATCATGTCATCACAAGGAGAGCATCTAGGGTTATCAATACTTCAATAAGGAATTAAACCATAAATATCCAAAATCTAAATCTTGTTAGGGTTTCAATCATAATGGAAGCATTTACACCTAGGGTTTCACTTTCATCTACTAAGCTCTTACATCAAATTTTTACTACGGTTTTGTCATAAACCTTAGATATTATAATCAAACCCTTAAAAAGTTAGTGTTTTACCAAGTGAACAAATAGTAGAAAGACTACAAGGTTGATTTTAATTTTGAAATCAAACACCCTAACAATATAAGAATATTTATGATTCTATAGCAAAACCCTAGATATGAGAGAGTCATAGAAAAAGAAAAATAAATGATCATACCTTCTTATATGATGGAGACCTTTTAAAAATCTTATAACTTTAAACATACCTTGAGTTGTTCTTTCTACAAACCTTGAAAGGCTTCCTCTCAATCTAGCCATAATCCCTTTTTTCACAAACATTCTTTAGAACATACCTACAAACCTTCTTTCTAAGGAAAACATAAGGGAAAGGATTATAATCAAGTGACAAAAATAATGTTAGATATAAAGAGGAAATTTGACAACAATGTAAGGAAAAGAGAAGGAAAAATAACACTTATCTTTTTGGCAATAAAGGATCTCTCTGGAACTAGTATTGATCTTTTAAGGTCTTTCTTGTTCCTTCCTTTCATCACGCTCACCAAAGAACAAGGGTTGTTTTGCTTCTTATTATGTACTTGCATTTTTCATTAACAAGTACTACCAAGTAAAAATATACCAGGATAAGGGCATGATGTCAAGTTTGTTAATCTAGGGATTTTGTGATATCTTAGAGGATGTCCTACCCTATGCTTCATTTAATTTCATCCTCGCTGGGATTTTTTGTACACCCTAGACTATCTACAAAGCCTATAAATCAAGAGCAAGGGTTTCTATGAAGGAATAATCATATTAGGGTTAGGGTTTTCACATTGATTAGGGTTCTATAATTCAATATCAATCTAGGGTTTATAATCCTATATATTCAAAATCTTCACCAAATATAAGACTACAAACCTTAGACTCAAAACATGTAACAAAACCCTGATTTCATATTTATATATAGACCCTTAAACAAAAAATAAAAAATGAACATGTTATGTCATATGTATCTTATAGTAACCTTACCTTACCCTTTCTTGAAAGTGACTACTTCCCAGGTATAAAGTTGTACCTCTTATAGTGTTGCCTTCAAGAAGACCCTCAAGATGTTCTACCTCAAAATGACTAACTATTGTTCTTTTAGTTAGGGTATCTTGTGGATACTCCTATAAATCTTCAAAATGCATTTTTATTACAATTCCTTGGCTCAAATAAACTTTGACTGAGATACCATATTATTTCCTTATTTCACTAATTTTAAAGAGGTTTTATACCTCTATAAATTCTTTGAAACTTCTCAAGTTGCTTCACTTTCCTAGCTAGAATTAGGCCACAAAACTTATAATCTTGTTTTTATTATTTCTTGTACATATGCATAAGACCTTCAACCTAAAATAGGTCTCTCTTTTGAGCTCAATCACAAACCTAGACCTTTTGAAACTTGACTTATATTCTTCCTTCTGGTCTTTGTTCTATCACAATGATATATCTTACTTCAATTCTCACTTACAGGTTCCTCTTGTAGCCATGTATTTGGTCTTGTAGGATTTCAACTGCCTCCTAGAGACTAGGCCTGATTTGGAGGTTTGATCTTATAATAGATTACCTAGAAGTAATCCATAAAATTTTGTTTTCAACTTGGTATTTCATAGAGATTACAAATAGTCCTTAAAAAAATTTGGTGGTTTCATGCATAGACCTTCGATCTAGTTTGAGAGGTTTTTACTAATATAGGTATGCTCAGAAAATGGCCTCCATCACTTCTAGTTTCTGTGGTTTTATGATTATGCAAACAATTCATTCTTTTTTGGCTTTATATAGTAATGCAAAGACTCATCTTGTGATCTTCCAATTACCTATACTCTTAACCTTAGCTATGATACCATGTTGGTAAATCCGTAGGGAAGCATTAGGTCATTTGTTAACTTGATTTCTCTTTACATGACAATTATTTGTGATTATCTATTTGCTTATTTATTAATGTTTACAGTAAATTATAACAAAGAAACACATACATAGAACCACAAAAATCAAACACATGAATGAGACCATGAAATTTCACCAAAATCTGTGTTGCTGAGCCATTTTATTAGAATAAGAAGAGGGTACAATGAGGGGGCGAAAAGATTTCACCTCAGCTTGCTCAAGGCAAGCTAGCTAAGCCCAAATGAACAATAAGAAATCCCTCTCAAATCTGTTGCTACTCTCTCCTAGCTTTGCGCTGAAAATACCCAAAAATATGTTGTTGGCTGTGAAGAATTGTTGTTAGGGCCTCCTCTAGTGCTCATAAAATTATGGGAAATTAACCCCGGGCTCTCCACCAAATACCCAAAATAACCCATGAAATAATTGGCCAAATGTTGACCCTCGAATTTCGGCCCAAATTCCCCTTAGCTCCTCTAGCTACTACCTGAGTTGGGACCCCTATTTGACCCCTCAAATATGCCCAAAAAATTCTACAAAATTAATCTCGAGCTCCTCTCATCAAACCCACAAAAACTCAGAAAGGGTTTGGCCTGAATCCACCGACTCAAAATTATCCAAAATTGGTGTGTTCTCCTCCAACTGTTGGCCCAACACCCAGTTCAGAAATCTCTGCTAAATCCCTGCTCCAAAACTCCTCCATTGAGTTGGAAATTCCTACAATATTTCTCTCGAAAGAGAAGTGAGAGTCCAACCTTCAAATCCCGCTAACTCTAAGTAATTTTATTGTTGCAAGTTGAGCCCAGAAAATGACTGCATAGGCCCTAGGAAGGAAAATTCATCCCACACTGAAGCAAGTACCTCTAGCCCTGAAAATTACTCCATAATTTCGTCCTTCCCCAAGGAAATTTCTTGTAAATTCCTGAAGGGAAATTCTCCGTGAATCTCCTCCTCCAAGCACCACAAATTAGCTTTTGTGTCCTTGTCAAGAGGTAGGAAATTTGACCCAAGTGATAGCCTCCAATCCAACCCGAAAATCCCTGTCCAAACTCTAGTCTAACTATAAGAGAATTTCCTGCAAAAACCTGGAGCCTCTAATCCACGCTTGCTCCCACAATGTGCTCCACGAAGATACCTCTGCACCCAAGAAATGTGTACTGCTAAGTAACTCCTGCAATGATGCCCAAAGGAAACTCTTAATTGAGCTCCCCAAATTTCCTCACTAGGGAGACACTCGAAGTTCTCCGAAATGAGGGTGGAATTCCTGCTCAGAAATTCCTTGTGCTAAATAGCACGGTTGTCTTGGCTAAGCATCTCAAGGGAACAATTGTTAGATTTTCAAATGATCAAAGCTGACCAAAAGTGAGACCCCCAAGTTCTATTTATAATTTGTTGGTCCCTTCTCTCCTTGTGGTCCCCACTCTCTCTCTCCCCTAATTTGCACATCCTTCTCTTTCCTCTCTCCTAATTCCCAATGTTGGAATTACGTCCTCTCCCAAAACTCATCTCTAATGCTGAAAATCAAAATTGGGGATATTACACATTACACCCTCTAGGTTTTGGTTTACCCTTAACCATTATAGTTCTCAAAAGTGATTTTCACATAGCAAAAACCATTCATTACACAAGTGGTTTTAGCTAACCTTAAACCTTCATTGTTATGATAAGTGGTTTTTAATTTACAGTGAACTATCAACAATAAAGTTATGGAGGTATACTTGCCTAATTAGGGCTTGAATCCATCATTATTTGTCTCTCATATATATAATTTCAAATGGATCTTCATTTGAAGTTAATCTAACCCTTATACAAACATAGGACCATAACCATATTCTTTTCTATCATAAAAAAATATTATCAAGGAGGATCTTCAAAATTCTTAGGGATTTCATTGTTTATGGATTCATTTTAGTTGCTTTGCATTTCAATTTTTACATACATGGTATTATTTTCACTTCTTAATTTTACCCCTTTTTGTTGCTATGTTCTTTTTTCTCTTCTTTTGTTTCTTTATGTTTCTTGGATTACCATATTTTGTGTGTCCATTATTCTTTAATCTTCTTAGATTATTTCTTATGTCTTCTATCATATTCTTTCACTTTTTCTCTCATGTTCTTCTTCTTTCATCATGCTTTATTTGCACCAATTCTATTAAATTATGTCTCCCAATAAACTTCATCAAGTGTTTGCATTTTGCTTCTTTTCTTCCTCTCACATTTGCATTTTCTATGGTATTTCTTTTACATTTTTAATTGTCTTCTTCTATCATTGACCTATCATATGGACTACACATCTTCATCTATACCTTTTTTTTACGACATAAATGTTGTTTATTGGAGTGATATCAAGGTCAAACAAGACAACCTACCTTGGCTTAGCAAGCTTAATTGACACACCGATATCATGATTTAATAAGAATTAATATTGACTTCAACTCTCACTGTGACTTTACAAATTCTTAATTGCATAATCAAGATCTTTTAACCTGCATTTGGACTTTAAATTTACTTAACATTAACTTCTACTCTACCATTGACTTAAATCTACTATGTTTTGGCTCCGTACTCATAAAAAAGAAATCTCCTACATCAACATACTCAACTATGCTTAAAAAATTTGTAAAAGTACTTTAAACTTTAATGCTTCACATGTAACAAATTCAATGTAAAGAAAACTTTTACATCAAATATTTTAACTCTTTTATGTTTATTTTTTTCCTAGTCATATATTTATATTAATATTACTCAAAATCTAATAGGGATTTACTAGAATTGCTAGTTTGAATTGCATAATCTACACAATTTGAGTGTCATAAAGGTTTTTCAAAATGTTGAGTCTATTTATACATCTAACAATACTATATAAACAATGAAAAAAAATCAAAATCTCACAAAAAAAAAAAAACATAGCTAAATTTTAGAATACACATATGATTTTAACTTTATAGTCCATATTTTTATCCTTTGAACTCAAATAAACCTTTTTATAAAATTAGAAATAAACACCCGTCATTTTGATTTTGACCCTATGGCACTTGTGGCCATTAAATAAAATGCAGCTTCAGAAACATTATGAATGTGGTAATGCTGAAACAAAGACGTAGGGAGTCAGCTACTTTTCCTTGGGAAGCGTAATTGTCCTTTGAAAAAACAATCTTAATGATCTTTAGGCAGCAACAAAAATATTCACTTCATTGGTATCACATGTTTAGATATACTAGATCTTTTTATTGGTATCACATGTTTGGATATACTAGATCTTTTGTTTCAAGTTTTGACTCCATTGATCTCATGATTCCCACGACGAAATTTCTTTGGTACACAGATTCCCACGACGACTTTAAGCTGTCCTTCATTAGCAAGTCCACGATTTTGTTTCTCTACATCATTGCAGTTCTTTCCATCTCACATTCATTGCTTCTGACTAATCTTGTGTGGCACCTCTTTGCAGTTTTTATCATCTCACATTCATTGCTTCTAAGTTACTCTTATGTGGTAACTCTTTTTCTTATTCATCCACTTCGAACTTTGTTAATTTTTTTTATATAATAACATTATTGTTATTATTTTGTATTTTTATACCGTGGGAAAATATATTATAATTTAGTTATCAAATTAATAATGAGGATAATATAGTTTGTTATAGATGACTCTATTATTCTTATTCAAGGAAAAACAATCTTACTTGGAATTATGGACTAGTGGTAAGGAACAGATTTTCACTCTTACCATATGGGGACTTTCACTCTTACCATATGGAGCAGACTTTCACTCTTACCATATGCCTCAAGGTTTTGGATTTTATTATAGATGATTCTATTACCCTTAATCAAGGAAAACAATCTTACTTGGAATTACCCGCTACTGGTAAGGGGCAGATTTTCACTCTTACCATATGGGGGACTTTCATTCTTACCATATGGAGCAAAGTTTCACTCTTACCATATGCCTCGAGGTCTTGGATCGTTAACAACAATTTTACGGTTAACATTATAGATCCATCTTAACCACGAGCCAAGAGGGATCAAATTTCTTGAGGTGAAAATGTCAATTTGAATAAAATATTTGCACCTCCACATATTTGATCTTCTGAATATATATATAAACTACTTGTAATTTTTCATTTTTTATGTTGCACTTTTGAATGTATAAAATAAATCAAAATTTACTTAGGCATAAAATAGTAAGACTCCTTAAAACATTTTATCAATACAAATTTTTTTTTCAATTATTTTATTAACGTATATATAATTCATTTTAACTTTTAACTACTTTATTTCTCTATAAAGTTAATATAATATTATGTTCTTTTATATAATATCGAAATGTTTTATTTATGATTGAGAGTGAAATATTAATCACTGGCTTCTGCTTAGTATTGACACTCAGAGTAAGATTATTAATGTTTTATTATACTTTTAATTTAAAAAACCAAATATATATATTAATTTTTGTTTTTTTAAGATTAACCAGTTAAACCTTATTTTATATTGATTGAATTAACTTATATAATTTTATAAAATTTTATATTTCTATAATAACACCAAATCAATTAAAAAGACTTTAACACCGTATAGATCACAGGACATTTGCAACACTGCGAAATTTTTTACAATGATGTCATTTTTTATATTTATATAAAAGCGCACGTCAACACCATATAGTTTATAAGACATTAAGACATTTACAACTGCACATCTCTATGTTATTACAAGTTTTAGAAATCTCACTTTGCTCGCAAAATATACAATTTATCCAATTTCAACATGCTCACTAAGATTACAATTAATATCTCAAAACCACACTGGAAATCAAGTCTAGGTAGGCGATTTTTTTTTCTCTTGCGCATGCTTAGGCCGCTCGTGAAAACCCTCGTGATCAAGCAAAGGTTGATTACGAGGGGCAAAGCACCAGTCAATTCAAAGGCGCCCTCGTGACAAGCTTCTTCAACATAGATTTATACCCTACAATGGATTTATACTCTACAATGGATTCCTAAGTTTACATTCAAGAAACATTTTTAAAGAAATTTTATATTTAAGTAAAGTTTGAAATCATATAAGCGAAATATTCGGCACAGGTTTTGAATCAATAAGTGTGATTCATTATCGAGACTAGATGAAGAGACATAACATGGCAAAGACTTAAATAGAGAGCAATGTCACACATAATTTCAAGTAACTGCTATATTTGAACAATAATATTTAAATTATGATATTAATTTATTAATATATTAAAAACAAATGTTATTAAATAACAATTATGATTCGAAACCGAAAGACTTTGCTTAATTCATTATGGATCACAAAACCTAAATACAAAAACTTTATATTTATTTAATTATATGTGTGCTTATAATAAGCTTTTTACGTTATTTTACATAACAATAATAAACATATGATATGGTTAGATATTGAGTTCAATTATCTTTATAGCTATATTATGTTTAATAATGTTTCATCTGTTTATTGATTTTATGAGATCTCTATCTTTAATTTTTCCTATTACCATATTTGATTTACAAGTAAATGGTTGTGTAGGGTTTCTGGATGTGGTTTATATTATGAAGAAAGAATTGAATAATTTAAGTACTATTTGTAATTTATAAATAGGATTTAATCTTTTATTATTTATTTCATAATTTTTGTAATCATATATAAATTGTGTTTACTATAATTTTTCATCTATTTTATGTATGTGATATATATTGTTTTTATTTTGGTATATTTTCTTTATTATCAAAATTATCCAATGGCTCTTTCCTCATTCAAATACGATGCTTTTATGGTTATGTGAACCTCATTCTTTTGATGTCTCTCTTTCTTTCAAAGGACAAAGGGCTTGCATAAAACATGATAACATTCACTAAAACCAATGATTTACATACTTAAACTAGCCATTTTCTACTTCCCTACAATGACAAATATAGCAACCAAGTGCACCATATTTTTTCGCTACCACTTATTGTCTTCAATTTTAACAACACAGGCTAATCATGCTCAATGCATTATTGTGTTTTTTTGAAGGCATTAGCATCCTTAAAAGACATTTATAGGACACCACTTTCATTGATTATAATTATCTTGCTTATTCAAGTAACCTAGCATCCTTCTTTGGATGTTCCATTACACACGATATACAATTACTTTTTGGTTTATTATGCCATATTAGGCTCATTGTTCAATCCCATATACCTTACTCCAAGTTCAAGGTATTGTGGAGATTATGCACGCATATATTATTTTGTCTAGCCAAGTCTATAGATCCTATTATACTAAGTTTTTTAAACAATCAAAGTAATTTTGCAAACATAATTCCTTTGTTATATTCTCCTAACATAGTTACCAACTCGATGAAAACTATTATCTCAAAACAATAACTCAACCCTAAAAATCTATATGAAAACTATTGTCTCAAAATAATAACTCAATCCTAAAAATTTATATTTTGAGTCCATAACACCAAAATCAACCCTTGCTTAAAAAGCAATGCTACTGATAACACCACTTTTTGGGGGCTCAAAATTACCAAGCGTTACAACCATGGATTTAAAAATTTTGCAGTGTCGTTAATGAAATAGTTCAAAAAGAAACAACCTTTGAATCAAAAAGTGGTGTTAATAGCAAGATTATTTTTTATTTTCAATATTAAAATTAAAACTTCTTTAAATTTCAAACTTGGAAACCGATATCATTGTAACCAAAATCTTAACATTACCACTTGAATCAAAAAGTAGTGCATCTAGTAGCACCCCCTCTTTTTGTAAGGATAAAATTGCAATTTTTTTGAGATTGTATCCTTGATAATGAATACCTTTTAAATGAAAATATTAATACCACCCTTAAATCAAAAGGTGACACTATCAATAACACACTCTTTTTTCAACCTTAAAATTGCAATATTTGAGAAACCATGGCCTAAAAACCCACTATTTCAAATAAAATCGTTAAAACAAAACAAAACAAAAAATATTGTAAAATGAATAAAACAGAAAAATAAATAAATATTCTAAAATGAATAAACTAGAAGAGAAAAAAATGAGAAAATCCCACATGCCAAAAAATATGATTTTTTAAAATGAGACCTCATGAAAAGGCACGAAATAAATAGACTTTAAGAGCTAGAAGACCAATTTTAGAATCCTAAGACCTAAAAATAGTAAATAACCCATGAAATTAAGTAGAAGGAGTAATGAGAACCTCTATAGGGTTTTTCCTTTGAGTTACCAACAACAAAAAAGACCAAAACTCTTCCACGTTTTTTAGCTAACTAGGTACAAATAGTTACCAATAGGGACGATTATTTCTATAAATGGTTGAGACTCAAGATTCAAGTTGTTTTCCTCATTAGACTAGAGGGATCAAACCATGAAGGATTGCATCTGCTAATAGACCTCAAGGGCCCACTAGAACTTTGTATCCCAAGTGCAGATGATGTTTACTTCCTTAACCAAATCTGAACCATATTTTATATTTCCTCATTTGAGAAGTAGGCTCTCTCCTAATTGACATCCTCCCTCAAAATGTTGAGACATTGCTTAATGTTAGGAGGGTAAGACTAATGGAAGTCTCTAGTAGTGTCCCTACTTTCCAAATTTGCTTTAATGGGACATAGTTATTCTTTTCTCCAGCATCTTATTCGATGAGCCATTGCAAAAAAGTGCTAGAGAATTAACTAGAATAAGAGAGTAAAAAAAAGAACTAGAATGGAATGTGCCCCAATTTTAAAGGAAACAACATACCATAACCCAATGATCCCATTATTCAAATGCATGATTTTCTCATACCAGGAGGGGACCTAGATGTATCTTCCATGAATACAATTAATGTCACTACATTTTACCATGATGCTCATAGAGTCTTGAGCCATAATCCATATAGACTTCACTTATACCCTTAGTGTACCCACGATATCATGTAGCATCAGGATATGTTGAAGTATTGAAACCCGCATGTGGGGGGAAACTACCAATGAACACATGGATCAATGTTCCTCCCTCACCTTGTCATATGTGTGTTTGTAACATCCCTAACTTTTTACCCCTATTTTTGTAATATTAAATTGTGACTGTAATGCCAATGTAGGAGCCCCGATTGGTTGAGATAATATAATTATAAAACATAAAATTATAAGTTTTTATAATTATATTATCTCAACCAATCGGGGCTCCTACATTGGCATTACAGTCACGATCAATCTGAATCTATTGTTAGAGTCATTACAAATCCAAATGAGCCACCTCCTAACAATATAATGTGAGTGGTTGGAGAAGTGGAGGATGACACCCCTCACCCACAAAGATGGAGGAGGTGGAACATTTGATCAAATCTCCACCTGGAAGGATGCAATGATTCCATGAGAGAGTGGAGAAGTGGAGGATGGTGCCCCTCACCCTCGAAGATGGAGAAGGTGGCACAACCCATTAAACCACAACCTGGCAGATGGAAAGAGATGTGATTGTAGAGAATCCACCACTCGAAAGGCATTCAATAGATTGGATTAGGGTGGTGAGGGGAACAGGAAGATGCACAGTCCCCCTTGTGAATCGAGGAGACAATGAAAGAAAGAGGGCAGTGCCCAATTCCTAGAGCAGATCAAAGAGCCAAAGGAGTGTTTTCTCATATTCACAATGGAATGTTGAGGATATGTATGTGTGTGTGTGAGTGGCACAATAAAAGAGAACCGAGGTTGTTCATCAGTTGATATTTTTGGTCTTGGGTTGGTCGTTGGTCATGTTCATGAGATTTATTTCTTAATATCTCTCATAGGAGAATAGACAAGGAAGGGGAAGTAGTAAAACAAAAACATGGGCCGTAAAGAAAGAGTGAGGAGCTACTAAAGCTAAGCATGAATACTAGGAAATGATGGAATTGTGGATGAGCACCATGCTTGGTGATTTAAGGGCGATATTCCATGTTTTGATGTGTTTTAGGCAACTAGACTATGTTTCTAAGCCTGAATGGTCAATGGGATGCTCATAGGATGACCAAATCACAATGGTGCTTGTTGTATGGTTGTTAAACCACTTGGATAGGGAAATATGAGCCACTGTGGTGCTTGCTGAAAGAGTCATTAGACCAAATATATAGTGGATTACAAACCCATGTGGTGATTTCTATGAAAACATGGTTGTCAAATTACCTAAATAGTTGATTAAATCTCCTGGAATTAAGCAATAACCCATATAGACTTTGGGTGAAGCCCTGTGTTTGAACTCAGATAAGTAAGTGAGTAATTGTGGTGTGTACTACTAGAGATAAATTCTTAAACCACCAAGATAGCAAAATACATCTCACGGGTGTCTACCAAATTTTGGTGTGAATTTCCTTGAGCAAGCATCCCCTCAAACTTTGGATCTGACTCAGAGGTAGTCAATCGCAAGAAATATTTTAGTGCAACTGACCTATGGTTGGGTGTTGAAGTCCCTCCTTTAGCTACTGGTCATTATAATATATTCAGATATTTACTTTATGAATAATTTAATAAGTTGTCAGTTTTTACACTCTTTCTCTATTTCTATGATTATGGATTGTAATCCATTCAAATAGTCGAAAGTTCATAATACTGAGAAATGACTAGTATAATTGCTTGTAAGTAGGTTGCAAGTCCAAGTGATATATTGAGGGATTGAATTATATGTTTGGAATATGATTTTTATGAATCTTTCCCTTTGGGTTAATACGCCTTACCTTAGGAAATTTTTGTATTTCCTCTTTTTCTCAGAGCATCGATTGAATCTGGAAATCTAGAAGTTTGGGGCTAGCATGGGAACTTTACTTGCGAATTGTACAAATCTCTTCATGGTCATATTTTCCCCTTCATTGTTACATATCTGGAATTCTGTGGGTTTGGGTGAAGTTTGTGCTCTTACAAAAGCTTAGATTTACCCTTGGATGGATTTCACATCGTATCTAGGAGTCAAAACATTCAGGGGTGGCAAAAGTGGTCCACCTCTTGGTATTATGGATGCTCACGAGCCCAGATATATTCCTTTTTACTTTTTTTTTGGTGGGTGTGATTCATAAATAGTATCGGGGCTTGCACTTGTTGTGTTGTACCTGCTTTGAATCTAAATATCCAGGGTTGGCGAAAGGTACATGTATTTCTACAACATGGATACAAAATAAGTTGGATATAGTTCTAGGTGCTAGAGGATTGTCCTGTTAGGGAACCATGTCCTAGTGGAACCTTTCATTAAGTTATCCAAAAGTCTGATGAATCTAGGGAAGTCAAGAGGTTGTATGATTATGCAGACCCATATTTGGTCAGGGTTCGATACACTAGTACTATGGTGGAGTCTTGACGTGGAAGAGGTGACATGACTTGGGGGTGGATCCTACTTTCAGATCTTGTACCTTAGACCTAGAAATTTTCCACTTAAGGTTGGAGTAGAGGTAAGGCCAAGAACCCAAAGCTGAGATGGCATGGCTTGGGCTGATGTGGTCGAGGTGATGTGACTTTGGGGTGGACCCTACTCTCAAATATTGAACCTTCGACCTTGGGCCTCAGCGTTTTTGAATTGAGATTGAAGTAAAGGAAAGATCGAGAACCCAATGCCAAGATGACATGGCTCGAGGTGACATGGCCTGAAGTGATGTGACTTGGGGGTATACCTTACTAGGCTCGTGAGTCTCTATGCCACTAGGATTTTCAATGTAACTAAATGGAGAACAATCTTATAGATCAATGGTAAATATTGATTAAGACGTCCTCCTGGTGGTTGATGTTCAATGAGAAGGGGGGTGGGGTGTGGTTAGGATTAGCACCAACCTGCGCATCTCTAATTGACGAATGAGATTAATTGATGTCACCCCCTCCCAAAATTCAAAACCACCATTGGGGGGGTCCATGCTACTAGTTATTTTGGTCGAGGAGGCTTCATACCCCAACGTGGTGCATAACAAGGTAGGTGATCTGATGGACAAGTAAATAGTTGTAGTAGCAACACATAAGTCAGGAAAGAGCCACATAGGTTCCACATGGAGATCCATGGACCGACGTGGAACCTTTTTATTGGAAAACATCGAATGGGCATAAATTGCAATCTGAGAATTTGATTGAGATAAAATTTATATTGTTGGAAAGCTCTTGACGTGATCCAAGATCTTTGACTTAAGGATGCATTTAGAATTGCATACAATAGAGCATATTAACCAAGTAACTTAAAACACATGAAAAGAAGTGGAAAAACATAATCAAACATGAGATCAAAGACATAACGATTTAACTACGGAGTTCACCCAATGTGGGCTACATCTTCGAGCCCTGTTCAACAGTGGGGAGGCCTTATTTTATTAAGTGGCATCAAAGAAATTAGTTACAAGAAACTTTACAAAAATGACCCTTATACCTCCAATCTGGATGATGGCCTGAAAATGGAGAGATAAGCTAGAGAAACAGACTACAAGTATGGATTATTGGCGCGAAAACGTGCAAAATCAACTATAAACTTTCCCAATTCTGACACTGACACCTCTAGGAATATTCAAATCATCTTGCTTGATACCTTTGATGAGGATTCCGCTTCTGGTTCCGTCGTCCTCCCTCCACCGCTCTTGTCTGATGGAAAATGACTTGAGTTTAAATAAATTTTGGTTGGGTGGAGTTACCAACCGAGTCGTTGGCTCGTTAGAAACCGGTATTATGTTAAGGCGTTTGGCTGGCGGTGGTTCCAGTGTTGAACCCCCATGGAACTATTTTAATATATACATGGCCGCGTGGTTATATAACTTTGGCACCGATTTGATGTTACAGTTTATGTCGGAAGTTTGACAACCATTCATACGTATACATATAGTCTGTTGACTAGTGGTCGGGCAGGTCCATCGCGGGTGGCATGCCCACGACACATTTTTTTAATATATTTTAATACAAGACTGTTGGGGGTATCGAGGTTGATAGCGCACCAAACCCCCCCCCCCCCCCCCCGATTTTATATTTTTTTCTGATTTTTATAACATATTGGTTCAAAATTTCCCACAAGAAAATAAGGGATATTGGACAAAGTATTGATTTGATAAATTTGCCTGTTTCGGTGGCTGGATTCCATGCGTCGGGTTTTTTCCATTTTGTTGCCTCATTAAGCCTACCACTTGACCAAGTTTGGCCCAAAATTTGACCAACTATAACTTGAGCATACAAACTCGTAATTGAGTGTCATTCACACTGTTGGAATCAGGACGACGAGCAGTATGACCCAATTCTAGTTTCACTTCCATTTGATGACTTTGATTTTTGAGTTATTTTCAAGGCCACTTGTATTTTTGGATCCTCCCAGATCATTCCTCCCCAATGAGGAGCTTATGGTCCTCCAAAAGCATGACCACATCCTGTACACTGTTTGTGTCCTCGTCAAGCCACACTTTCAACATCTGCATTGCATGCAAATTTGGTATTATTTTTTTGCAACCACATACAACCACACATGACTCAAACAACACCATACTTTCCAAGAGTTTAGAACACACACTCTTGGTCAAGTTTACATTATAATAGAAACCAAAACCCCATGTATCAACAAAAGGCCATCCCATCATCGTTGCTTTAATAAGCGATGGAAAATACATCATCAGTTTTACAATTATTCACAACACATGATTTACAAAATGAGGCCATGACAAGCTACTATATCTAGTAAAATCATCTCTTAATAAAGTAGACCACAATGAGTGTGGCGGATTCGTTTATTGAACATATTTTCCAGTTGTCTTCTTTATCGATGCTTTTCAGGCATGGATCATGTGACACGTGGCTCTCTGGTGTCCAACCTCATTGTAGTGACTACAATGATTCTTTCTCCTCCAAACTTTTTGGATCATCTTGGAACGCTTTTTTCTAGTATGCATTTGATACATGCTCGTGGAACCCTCACTATCACTAGAATGTGATAAAGTGCTCTCATCATCTGTCGTTGGTTGGTCATTGGTTGTCTTAGAGCATTCCCCAACCTCTTTTCTGACATATCCAAGTCTTGCATAACAAGGCAATTCCTCCACTTTGATGGGGTTCACAATGCCTTGGCCATTAATGTTGAGGCCCTTTCCTTGATACCCCATTTTCTTCAACAATTTTGATCCAATTCCTGTAGTATATCTCTCAAAAGCAGTGAAATCATCATCATAAAAAGTACATGAAATTGAAGAATCATTTTTTACCTCAGGCTTGTTATGTTGCAACTTTTCCAAGGCCTCCTCCTTGGCTTGTAATTGATGTTGCAACCTTTGTTTCTCCTTCTCTGCTTCTTGTAGGAGTCTCCTTAGTTCAACATTCTCTGCCTGAATTCTTTGGTTGATTTCTTCGAGTTCTTGGAGCCATGCACATTTGGTGCCCTTTTCATCTTTGGTACAACATCTACTGAAATCTTTGTCTCATCACTTGAATCAGAACCCAAGTCAATGGGTCCATCTGTTGTAATCCCAAGAGATAAATCTTCATTTCATCCCATGAATCTGATCCCAAGTCAATTGGTCTGCTGCCTGCAAATCCCGCAATTGTGATATTCTCATCATCCTCTAATTCAAATGCTTATTCTTGTTGCATGGTTGCAACTGTGTTTTTCTTCCCTTTTCTATCATTCCTCTTAGGTATCAATTCTTGCTGCAGCTTCCAACAATTCTCCTCATAATTCCCTTCTTTCTCACAATGACTACAAGAGGGCCTTGCTTCTCTTCTTTTGGTTGTTGTTGTCCTCTTCAGGTGGTCATCTTTCTCATGCTTCTCCTTGCTTTCAAGATGTACAACCTTCACACTAGCTTCATCAAGAGACTTAGGTTCAAATAATAACAATGAATGACGCAAATAACTATGCAAAGAGCCAATATATTTCATCAACGTATCAGAAGTGTCTAGTGGAACATTTAATGCTATTGCTTGTTTTCTAAACTCCTCTGTAAAATTATGAACAGTTTGACCTTTGCTTTGTTTCAAATGTTGTCATTCCATCATGACCTTCTATCTATAACCCAATGGATAAAATTGTCCTCTTAAAGCATAAATGAACTCAGACCAAGATGAAATAAGCTTACAACTACTCTTACAACCTTGCTATAGTTTTCCTTCCACCAGAAGAAAGCGGTGCCACTCAATCGAAGGGATGCTAGCGGGATCTTGGCTTCATCCTCTTTGATTTTTTGTATGCGGCAATACACTTCAACCCATCTTATCCAATTATCTAGCTTTTCTGCATTAGATTCTCCACTAAATACAGGTAAATCAAATTTGACATCCAACTTAAAAAAGGGTTTTTAGATGCATTCCTCTTATGCTTATTAGAGTGATAAGAAGAAGAAGAAGAAGAAATGTCACTATAAGATGGAGAGGGAGGAGGTTCTTCTCCACTTCCTCTATGGTTTACCAATGCATGGTCATCTGGCTCTTTCTTCTCAGGCTTGATTGTCTTCTCATGCTTTGCAAATAGCATGTCAACTTTCTTTGCCATGGTGAAGAATGCTTTGTGATAATTTTTCTCTTCCTTGATTTGATCTTTCTCATCTGCCATGTTCCGTCTTCGTGGTGCATGCCTCGCTTTGGGATCAAAGGACTTAATTTTTCCTTCACCTCTTTGGAGCTTGTTCCTGGTTATCATTCACTCATGCAACTTGCATCAAGAAGACTGACTCTGATACCAAACTTGATCCAAGATCTTTGACTTCAAGGATGCACTTAGAATTGCATATAACATAGCATATTAACTAAGTAACTTAAACCACATGAAAAGAAGTGGAAAAGCATAAGAAAATATGAGATCAAAGACACAGCGATTTGATTACGGAGTTCACCCAATGTAGGCTATTTCTTCAGGCCCTGCTCAATAGTGGGGAGCCCTTATTTTATTAAGTGGCTTCAAAGAAATCAATTACAAGCAACTTTGTAAAAATGACCGTTATACCTCCAATCCATATGATGGCCTGGAAATGGAGAGCTTAGCTAGAGAAACACACTACACAGATGGATTCCTGACACGAAAACGTGCAAAATGGACTACAAAATTGTCTAATTTTGACACTAGCACCTCTGGGAATCTTCACAGCAAATGACTTGAGTTTAAATAAAATTTGGTTGGGTGGAGTTACCAACCAAGCTTTTGGCTTGTTGGAAATCGGTACTATGTTAAGGCGTTTGGTTGGCAATGGTTCTGGGGTCGAAACACCCCCCCCCCCCCCCCCCCCCCCCCCCCCCCCCCCCAACACCCAAAATTGTTTTGATATATATATGAGCACGGGGTTATATAAGTTTAGCAATGGTTTGATGTTACAGTTTCTGCTGGTGGATTGAAAATCGTTCATATGTATACATATACTTTGTTGATTGGTGGTCGGGTGGGTCTGACAGGGGTGGCCCGCTCACCACACATTTTTTTAATATATTCTAATACAAGACCGTTGGAGGTGGTGGGGTTGATAGCCCGCCCCCCAATTTTATATTTTTTCTAATTTTTATAACATATGAGTCCAAAATTTCTCGCTGGAAAATAAGGGATATTGGACAAATTATCGATTTGACAAATTTGCCCATTCTGGTGGCCAGATTCCATGCACCGGGTTTCTGCCATTTTGTTGCCTCATTAAGCTTGCCACTTGGCCAAGTTTGACCCAAACTTTGACCAGCTATAACTTGAGCATACGAATTCAGATTTGAGTGTTGTTTGCACCGTTCGAATCAGGAAAATGATCACTACAACCTAGTCCTAGTTTCACTTCCATATAATGACTTTTTATTTTTAAGTTGTTTTCAAGACCACTTGTATTTCTAGATCCTCCCAGATCATGACGAGTTGAGTATGATGGTGGTATTAGAATTAAATTTTGTAGACTCGCAAAAATAAAGTTTTTTCTAACCCAATATTCAAAACTAACCTTGGAGATCAGGTCAAATGAATAGGTAACACCTTCCATATCCCAAGAAAATCCAAGGGGGCAAGAGGGAGTGTTACAACGTTGTCTCATTCTATTGGTAGTCACCCTATGCAAGGGATAAAGGTTAGATTCTACATACTTTTGGAAGTAAGAATGAAGGGGATCAAGAATGGGGAGGTTCTAGTCTAGATACTGGTCCAAGGATGGGGCTACAACTCTTTCATTAATGATGAGCCCCAAAAATGTACAATTATTTGGGCTCATTCAACCTCCTAATTTGGCTTAGTCCACCATTCTCATTTGTTTATTGCATGTTTTTGATTATTTTTATGTTAATAGAGTGAATTTGGTTAGTCATTATGCCAACAAGTCTAATGGGTGCTTTGTGTAGCCTTTTTGGTCAACTTGGAGACAAAATTGAAGGTCTTAATGAGCACTTGGCAGCCAAATTCGTGGGAGAACAAGCTAGAGGATTTGTAGGAAGGTGTCCCCCTCATTTATGGGCCCTTACCTCGAATTCTCCACCATCAGCTCGGAGTTCAAAAGCCACCAAATCAATGAGCACAAGGGCAGCCAAGCAAGTCAAGTTGGACCGCTGTCAACTACAAGTCTTGGGCAGCCAAGTCCCTAAATTTTAGGAGGACTGTTGGATCCTCAAATTGTATAAATAAGAAGGCTTAGGGCCTCATTTTGGTTAGCTAGTTGGTAGTCATTTTCGTAGCTAGTAGTTAGTCAATTTGGTTTTTTTCCTTTTGTAAGCCAGTTTTGGCATGACATCAGATTTTTGGTTATGAATAAAGGCAGGCAGATTTTGATCTCATTCTGAGTTTCTAAGAGAGCCATAGATCTCCTCTTCTTGTAGTGTTATTTACCTTTCTTTCCAGCATTGTATTTCCTTGTTTTGATATGCATTTCAAAGAATACAGTTTGCTGATTTGATTTGGTTAATGAGAATTGCGTAGGACTAGTTTATGGTTAATTCACTTTCAGTTGTTTAGATCAGAATAGGAGGTTTGTAATCCACTGGAGCTCCAAGAAAAGGGTTGTTAGTGTCTTCACTGCCATCTCTGTTTAGGGATTGGGGTGCAGTCCATATCAACCACCAAAAAGAACGCAGTCTTTTACTTCCATGCAAGCTGCAACATAGTCATTTTCCTTGAAGATCCATCCATGCACTTTTGATATTGAACCATACTGCTTCATTTTCACTCCATGCACAACTTCTTTTCTTGGTTTACATTGCTGTTCATAGGTTTAAAAGCACAGGTAGCATAGGTTAATGAATTCTCGTTTTGATGCAAGACATAAGTAATTTGTTTTATTTACACTGCTCCATATCCTTCTACTTCCTTTTTCTTCTTCTTAACCTCTCCTAAAGCCATCTACTCGACCTCTGTTCAGCTCGTTCACCTTCCAACTCTTCCATTGCCCACGTAGCTTCATCTTTTTGACCTTTCATTGATCCCATCCTTCTATCCACCAACCACTTCGTGCACTCTTCCTCTGTCCTATTTCTCTGCCCCTGAGTCATCACAAGCTCCATCTCCACCTTACCTATCCACCCATACCACTCCATCACCTCGCCATCACCTAAAACTCCCATGGTAGATCATCCTGTAGAAGATAACAGACCTTCCTGTAGAAATTCCTGAGTTTCCTGTAGGATCCCCTGCAGACATCCTGTAGGAGCCCACACACTCAGTTGCTGAGCATCTGAACGTGAGGAACCTCTATGGACGGATGCTAAGGATCCCTGGGGACCTCTCCTAGCCTCCCCAACCTTTCCCAAGCTTTCCTTCCTTCTGCACCACCTCTGCATAACCAAACCCTAATAAGAACAAAATCACAATCACTCCAACCATTCAAGCAAAAACATAAAAACAATGTCCTTTTTCATGAAAGTAGTTTGAGTTCATGCATTTCACATAACTAGAGGTAACGGCATCATTCTTAGACATCAGCACTCTCACTATTGCATCATAGAGGTTAAACTAGTCAGATTAGGGTTTCCTAGGGATTCCATGCTTTGGTTTGCTTTCAGTTCATTTTTGCCAAGTAGATTAGTTTTCTTTGAGCTAGCTTTCATCCATCATTTAACAAGCTTCTTCTGAGAGCCTATAGAAGTTGGCTTGAGCCCTAGCGGACTTGTGCCAGCTGACCAAGTGACAGTTGCGACAAGAGCTAGTACTTGTGCATACAGCACCGCCGCTTCCAAGTTTGTTACGAACTACCGGGTTGATAAAATTAAAGAAGGGAGTTCCAGGAGTTGTAGCATTATTGCTACAATACTGGGGCTCACCAATTAACTAGGTGGTTAGCAATTTTGTTGGCCTCCCCACGAACATGTGAGGGGATGAGAATTCAAATGTTAGGAATGAAAGAGGAAAGAAGATACAAACTTACTTTTAATTGCTAGTGAGTGGAGACTTTCCTCAGGGCATAACCACGTTAGAGCTTACTAAGCATGGAGAGGATAAGTTGTGAGTTTCCCTCTATAATGAGTTTTGAGAAGTGGTACCAAAAAAAAAATTTGAATTCCTCTAATGAAATCTCATAGTTCTTCCACATTATTGGAGGAAATGCAAAAATTTCCATCAAAAAATCTAAAAGACCACCTTTAGAATTGTTGAAGGCTCCACCACAACTTTCTTTGCTTGAATTTCCTACATGAGATCCATCAAAGTTTAGTTTCATGAAGCTAAGGGAAAGAGGGGACTAAAGAGAGGGTGAGGAGGGGTGAGGGAGATATCTAGAGTTTTGGGTAGAAATAAAAAAAGGTTGAAAGTTCTTGAGTTGAAGAAGGTGATACTCAAGGGGGGACATTTGATATATTCAGATGTCCAAGGGGATCTCTGAAGAACTTCAAAAATATGTTTTGTTATTGCTTCCCAAATGTGATTAGCTATGAGTTCCTTATATTTAAAGATCCTCCTATTTCACTCTTTACACACTTCCAATATAAGCATCACTAGAAAGAGGGTCTATTTGTGATTGAGAACTAGACTTTGGAATGGATTAGTCCTCGAAGAGGAGATGGAGAGCTTACATTTATTCTATCTTGATATATATATATATATTTGAAGGATAGAGATCCATTGTCCCGCGGGTTTGAGGTGAAGGTGTAGTCATTAAGGAGATGTTCCTAGGTTTCTCTTGCTTGTTTTCATAGTGTACAAAGACTTGGTCCTCTGAAATTTTCTCTAGATCTTATCCCAACTTAAAATTCTCCCATGATTAATGAGCTAAACAGTGGATAATTTGGGCCATAGATTATTTTTCCATATGTGTGTTGGGTAATTTATCCTCATCGACATACAATCATCCTTTACATAATTGGTTTAGTCATCACCACACCGGTAACCAATCAAAAATGGTGCACCACTGTCAACCTTGCCCTCACCCTCCCTTGGATTGGTATGCTAAAATCCTTGACCTCTAAAAGATGGGTATCTCCTTATCAAAGAAATTGCAAATGCAATAGGAAAAAATTCACTATTTGGATGACAAAATGGACAAGATGTGCCAACAAATGTCATATCTACAAGCACATAGAGCTAATGAATATAGCAGAAGCACTACCAACACTACCCCAGACAACCCCAATGACAAAATGTCTATCAACCTTCAAGATATGTCAATCCCATGCAAGTGTATTTTGTTGAATGGCCAATTTTGTAGAATCTACAGTAGTAGCGAGCCTAATTTTGGTCTCCAGATCAAGTGTAAAGAAAATCTCAAAGAAAATTTTAAGAGAATTCCCCCCATACTTTTTGAAGAAGCATATCTGGATAATATATAAATTTCCTATGTATTCTACTTTGACCAGGCACAAAATTAATAGAAATCCTCTTCTTACTATTGTCCAAAAAAAAACTCCATTTCAAATATCAATTTATTAGTCCCTGCCAAAGCATGACTATAGAAATGGATTTGCCTCTTGACCATTATTAGTTTAAAATTGATCAATGCAAATTATAATGTTTAACTTTGAAAAATAAATATGCAATTTTTCCCAGAGCATAATTTCTACCTTTAGTGGTAGAGACTAACGTACTCATTTTTACCATTAGCATAACTTGTTTTAATTTATAAAGTGAATAGAATCTTAAGTTATATCTACTACTTATGTTTTATATTTATTTTACATTTCTATATATAGAAATATTTTGATTTTTAATTATACATTTATTAATGAAGTTTATATTAATTTCACAATTCTATATTTAGAAATATTTTCATTTTTAATTATATGTTCATTACTCAAATTTATTAAGTTTTTATGTGATTATTAACTATATGTTATGCAATATCATGGTTAGCCATATGAATCATTATTTTAATGTGATGTTTTATATTTATTGACATTTTTATATTTATAAATATTTTTTATTTTTAATTATACAGTTATTAATGAATTTTATATTTATTTCACAATTCTATGTTTAGAAATATTTTGATTATTAATTACATGCTCATTAATTAAATTTATTAAGTTTTTATGTGTTTATTAATTATATGTTATGAAATATCGGAATTATAATTGTTGAATTCACAGAGCACGCTTTGCGAATCCCTCCCCACCTTTGATATCACTTCTCCTGTTATGGTTGCTTCGGAGGGGGCTCCTCCCCCTCTACCTCCTTCCTCCCAGGACGAAGCCAATGCTTTTAAAGTAGTAGTGGAATCCCTGAAGAAGCGACCATGAGGCAACAATAATTGTGATTTGTCAAAAAGGTTGAATCGATCCCTACAGTAGCCTTGCCTGCTGTAGTGAAGAAAACGTAGATTGCCTTTGCCAAAAGAGCTCTCATTGGAAAGTTTACGTGGATGTCCCCCCGCTCCCAATGGATTTCTAGATTGACCAATCTTTGCAACAAAAAATTAAAAAAAAAAAAAAAAAATATTAGGTTTTATGCATGTGGCAATGGATTCTTCACTTTTTTTGTTTGAGTTGAAGGAGGATCGGGATGTGATCTCCAGGAATGGACTCTATTTTTTCAACTCAAGAGGTATGTCTCTAAACAAATGGACATTAGGTTTTAATCCTAATGAGGATGTGCCAACAACTATTCTAGTATGGATAAAGCTACCCAAACTTCCTCTCAACTACTGGAGCGATGATTGTCTTTGTGCCATAGGAAATGGGGTTGGTCGCTATCTAGAAAGTGCAAAACCGAAGGGTTCCCAGTTTTCATGTGCCGAAATTTGTGTGGAGGTGGATCTGGAGAAGGGGTTTCTGTAAAAAATCAACCTAACCCTAGGTGGATGGATGCACTGCCAAATTATGGATTATGAACAATTCCCTATAAATGTCGATTATGCCATTAATATGGACATTTTTCCAGGGATTGTAAGAATGCTCTTGTTGAAAAGGGATCAGATCCTTCAAAAAATCAAGGGGAACAATGGTAAGTCCAAAAAAGAGGTGGAAACAAAGGGAAATATAATGGATCTAAGCAAACATTAGCAACAATAAAAAACAATGCATCTACCTCCAACAATCAATATGAGGCTCTCCAAGGATTTGGGGAGGATGAGCAAGAAGATCCAAATAATGAAGGAAATCAAAAGGAGGAACCAGTACCTGAGATCCTTGAAGAGGGTGAAAATAGAACAAGAAGAAAACGAAAATAACCAAGACATGCAAGAGCATCCCTCTTTGGAGGGGAATCAAAATGAGCCACCCAATACTCCAGTGATCAAATAAACACTCGAAAATGAAGAAGTGGTAACTTCAACCCAAGGAGTCAAAACTAGGAATATGGCACACACCCTCTTATGAGTAGAGGATGGCAGTCGCCACAAGATGGTATGCAACAAGAGAAAGCAGGGTCGACCACCTAAAAAAAAGATCGGGGAAGAAAGAAAAGCTTAATAAAAGAACAGGATAACAATCAATCATTCCAGATGTTCTCAAAATGAATGGAATAAAAGGGTATGACACATCAGAAAAGCATGGGAGCTCCTCTCAAAACCCCTTTTCTAAATGATAATCCTCTCATGGAATATAAGGGGATTGGGAACCCCTGTGAAATCCCAAGTAGTTTGTGACTTAATAAGATAGGAAAGACCCTAGATTTTCCTTCTACAGGAGATCAAACTTGAAGAACAAGAAGCAAATAGGGTGGCAGAGAAGTCCCGGGAGGACTGTGCCGGCATACAGCTAGGATCATGAGGTGCATCAAGGGGATTAGGCATGCACTGGTCGACTTTGCATTTTGACTTAAAATCATGTATAACGACATAATTTTGGATTGAAACCCTTCTAGAGAGGAAAGACACAAAGAAAAAAAATACCAATCATTAATGCATATGGTCTAGTAATTTACAGTGAAAAAATTATTCTGTGATTCTCTCAATTGTGTCAAATATTGGCGCACCAACTACATAATTGGAGGAGATTTCAATACAACCCTCAAAGCGGAAGAAAAGAGAGGTGGGAGCTCTGTTCGTTATCCATTTCAAGAAGGGATGTAAGATCTAATCAATGAATGGGAAATAGTCAACATCACTCAAAAATTAAGGAAATTCATATGGTCAAATCGAAGAAGTGAAACCAAACATATCGTGACACGTCTGGGTCAGTTCCTCATTCATAGTGTTTGGCTTCTAAAAGGACTAGAATGATTTTCTTCTATTAAGGCATATGGGGAGTCGAACCACTGACCAATTACTTTGTCCCTGCATGATGTGAAGGATTTGGGACCGATTCTTTTTTGGTATAACCCAGTATGGTTAAAAGAGGAAGGAGTTAATGATTTGATTAAGCAGGCACGGGGTACACCGGTGATAAGTTCGCCAGGTTTCGTTTCAGAGTCTAAGTTGAAGTCAGTAAAGCAAGCTCTAAGAAAGTGGTTGAAGGAGAAATACCAGTCCCCTGGAAAGAAAAGTGAAGAGTTAATTAAGTAGCTGGAATAACATCAAACACAAATGGAAGAAAATCTCGTAGAGTCGAGGTATTTTGAAAGGGAGATAAATGACAAAGAAAATATATGGAGTAAGTTGTCAAGAGGAGGAGGTTTGGCAAATAAAATCCTGAGTATGTGGCTCCAGGCGGGAGATCATAACACCTCATTTTTTCACAAGAAGATCAAATCTCGTGAGTTAAGAAATAGAGTGAAATAAATCACAACAGAGGAAGGAAGGAAGATCACCTCTTTTGAGGATATAAAGAAGGAATATTTTGGTCACTTTAAAAACATGTATCAAGAGGATCAACCAGTTGAATGACTTCAAGCTCAAGACTTCCTACAATGTGTACCCAAGGTAATTAGTGATGTTGTGAATGCGTCCTTGATTTGAGAAATAAAGGAAACATAAGTGATGGATGCAATATGGTTCTTGGATCCAGATAAGGCTCCTAGGTCAGATGGATTTACTATAAGTTTCTACAGGACTTATTGGATTTTAATCGAGAAATATCTAATCTGGATCGTGAAGAAAAAACAAGCTAGGAGGGGCCACAAATTCGTCCTTCATTGCTCTAATTCCAAAGGAGACCAACCCAGTGAACTTCTTGAGATTCAGATCCATATCTCTATGTAATGCTTCATACAAAATCTTAACCAAGATCATCACCTCGTGATTGAAAAAATGGCTTTTAGAATTCATCTCAGAAAACCAAGAGGGGTTTATGCACCAAAAGGTAAATTCTGGACAACATTATCTTGGTACATGAAGAAATCGACACCAGCAAGGAATCGGCGAACTATGGATGGTAATCAAGCTGGACATGGCAAATGCCATTGACTAGGTAAGGCACTCCTTGTATACGGTGTTATAAAAATTGGGTTTTTGTACAAAACTCATTAATTAGATAAAGGCTTGCATAAACTCCCCCTGGATAGCTCCCATGGTGAATGGAAGACCAACCTCTTTCTTTGAAGCCTCTAGAAGATCGCGACAAGGGTGTCCCCTATCCCCTCTACTCTACATGTTCATGGCAGCAAGCCTCGGTAGAAATTTGGAGAAGGCAAGGCAGGAAAATAAGTTAGTGGGGCTTAGTATAGTTAAAAACATTAGAGGAGTTAACCACTCCCAATTTTTTGATGATACTCTTTTGTTGGGAAATGTTTCAAAGATTATAACAATCAGATTCAAAAATATTATGGATGCCTACTTTGCAATCTCGGGAGGAATGATAAATAAAAATAAATGTTATATTATGGATGGAACTGCTCGAATTCACTAATCCATGAGATTGCTCGTATATTTGAATTCCCTGCTGACTCAAAACGGAAAGCATTCAAAAATTTAGGTATCCCAATATCCCTGGGTGTGACTGACAACAAATACTGGGAAGATGTGATATAAAAGATAAAGAAATGAATTCATTCATGGGGGGCTCAGTGGCCAAATTTTGCAGGAAAGACGATCCTTATTAAATTAGTGTTGTTCTCACTCCCAATTTATTTGGGGTCGGGATTGTTGGCACCAAAGGGAATCCTCATCCAACTTAGCACATGTTGAGGAATTTTTATGGCAGGGAGGGAAGAAAAATGAAAAGTGTTTTCATTTAGGTTCGACTCCCCAAAATCTATGGAGACCTTACTCTCAAAGATCCTGAGCTTATGAATATTGCAATGGGAGAAAAAATTGTGTGGAGGTTGATCTTTGAAGCAAAGGAATGGTGGAAATATGCCTTCATCCGGAAATGTTTTCACAAAAATAGATTATTACATCTGGAGCAACAGCAATGGCCAGAACATGGCTCTAAAATATGGAAATTGTGCAGGAAAGTCACTCATCTCGTCATCGACAATATTGGGTGGCAGCCATGGAATGGTGCACAAATTCACCTGTGGAGGGACCGATCATTGCTAATTGATCTTCAAAGATAGTTTAATTGTGTTTTGGAACTCACAAAATGGATGGAAGGGCAGGGAATTAGGTGGCTAGCTGATATTTCTCAATTGGATCAAGATGGGAATTGGATCGAATGGCAGTGTCCCAATGTCTTGACCAATCTCATCTGTTGAAATGTGACAACAAATAATGTAATTATTGTAGAAATTCTGCAAATTCTCTACAAATCTCGCTCTGAGAACATGTAAAAAATCTGAATGTAGGTTAACCTGATAGTGCAATATAACCAAAGCAGAATACTATAACCTACTTCTACTATCAATTTGTTGAAGATTAAAGATTGAGCTGAACACATATAACCAGAAGAAGAAGAATCAATGCACAATACACATGAAAATACTTTGGGGAAAGCCTCAGCTGAAAACCCCACTATTTATATTATCATACAAGGTGGAAATACATAGGAATCATACAAAGCATTAGCTCTCACAGCTAGCCAGCTCTCAGTACAATCCTCACAGATGCTCACATGCAATCTTGGCTTCTCTCAAGCCTTCCTCTCTACCCTCCAAGCTCCTATTTCCTTGCGTTGTTCCTCTGGGGTGATTCTCACCTCACCAAGTGGAACACTGCTCTCACACACTGTCAGAATTGCGCAATCCTCAAGGAATGATTCCTTACTGCATGCATGAGTTTTCTTTATAAGAAAACACATGAAACTGATAGTACACCGTCCTTGACTTTAATCTCAACTGGGTCTTTCTCAGAATAGACATGCATGAGTTTATAATGAGGGAATCTTCAGTTAACTGGAGTACACTAGTTGAGTGCATGCATGCATCAACTGACTGATAACTCACTATTAGTTCCTCAAACAATTTCAAACTAATTTAACTGGACTTAACTCAGTAAACTGAGTTAACTAATTACAACTCAAATATAACTCAATCTTATCTCCTAAATTTTAGGGATAACTCTTGCATGACTTCAGAAAGACTTCTAACTTGAATTTCTCCAACTAATTAATTTGAAACAAATTAATTAATTATTTCCAAGTAGTTGTTAAGACTAATATTGATTTTAATTCACAATTTAATTCAAGGACAAATTAAATTGGAATATTCTTGTTGCGACATTTCAACATGGGTAAAATCTTTATTAATTACTTCGTGTTAGTTTTATAATGAGATTCATAACGAATAGAAGTTATGTAACGGAGGAGAGGCCTATATGAAATTGGTGAATGCCTGAGAGGCTGTGTCATGGAGAATCATTCTTGGTTAATAAAGATTTCCAATCCCTTGCCCCGTGAAGGTTTCCTTGACACACTGTCAAGGTTTTACCAAGTAAATTTTTTTTGTTTACTTGTGTGTGTATTTCAGTTTCCATTCAATTTCTTTACATTTCTTTCTTACTTGATGAGCTGTTGAGACTAACAATTGGTATCAGAGAAATTTGGTCGTTGAAGTCATTGAGAAAGTATGTTTGAAGGAGATAGGGTTCATTCTGATTGAAGGAGACAAGGTTCATTTGAATGTGCCTGCACAAAAGTCGTCGTTTTGTTTAAAGTCACCAGGAAAACAAGGAGTTTCCACTAGAAACCATTGTCTTTTATTAAATCCTGCACGTTGAATCCATGCTCAATGGATAAGTTAGCCATGTGGGAGAGAAGCCTGTGTGTTGGAGAGAAGCCATAGAAACAGTCTCCACTGCTAGAGGAACATAAGAGGGTTGTCAGTTGCTCGCTGCCGAAAAAGGAGGCACTCTGTATTGGAGCCCGTTTTTTTCGTTGTTTTGCTGTGGAAGAGGAAGGAGTCGTTGTTTGAACAGTCAAGGGGCTAAGGCCGCTGGCAAGAGCCGCTCATTCTGAACAAGAAGAGGAACTGTTGCTGCCATTGAGAAAGGAGCCATTGCTAATGTCACCAAGAAAGGAAGGAGCCGTTGTTTGAAGTCAGTAGAGAGCCTCATGTCACAGCAGAAAGAAACAAAAAAATCCTCTGAAGCTGAATTGTTGTTTAAAAAAAAAACGGGTAATTTATTGTTTTTACAATAGAAACAATAATTGTTTTTTTAAATTTCGAGTATGGAAATTTATTAAAAGGGAACAAAAAAGTGGAATAGGGTTTGTTAAAAAAAAAGAGATATTTTTTTGTTCCCTCTAAATTTTGAACAAAAGGATATAGAAAAATGGAATAGGGTTTGAAGTTGTTTGTGGAAGTTATGAAAATTTATTAAAAGGGAACACAAACCAATTTTTTTTTAAGAAATTCTGGAAATTAAAGTCAGAGTTTAAAAAAAAAAGGGCAACTAAATCAGATTTTGTGTAGAAAATCAAATTTAGAAATAAACCCTAGAAGCAAAATTTTTATTAACATTATAGAAATAAATATCTAAAATGACAAATGCAAAGTTCGAGGTGGAGATATTCACCAGCGAGAATAACTTTGCTTTAAGGAAACTGAAAGTTAGGGATTTGCTTCTGCAACAAGGGTTGCACAAAGCATTAGACGGGGTGAAGAAGAAACCTGCTAGCATGACAAATTCGGACTGGGAGGACTTGGATGCTCGAGCTCTTAGTACCAGCAGGTTATCCCTGGCAGATGAAGTTCTCTTCAACATTGTTGAAGAGAGTATAACTGCAGGTTTATGGGAAAAAATGGAAAAACTGTATATGAAAAAATCATTAACCAATAGAATTTATTTGAAAATACAATTGTACAATCTTTAGATGAAGGAGGGTACAAAGGTTCCAGAACATTTAAATGTTTTTAATACACTTATTTTCCAATTATCTGATATGGAAGTTAAAATTTAGGAAGAAGACAAAGTTATAACCTTGTTGTGTTCTCTGCGCGAGTCATGGGATCACTTTGTAACTTCAATTAGTTTGAGCACTGCTGATTCTTTAAAATTTGAATAAGTTATGGGAGCTCTGTTATGTGAAGAAGTACGGAGGAAATCCAATATCGAAACATCTGCACCAGAAGCCATGATAGCTAGATGACGATCAAAGGAAAGAGGGGAGCAAGCAAGGGGTTCTTCTAGATCAAAATCAAAGGGCAATAAGTGTAAGGCAAAGTGCTAGTACTACAATAAAATTGGACAGCTCAAGAAAGACTGTTGGAAATGGAAAGAGTCTGAAAACCCAAAGAAGGAAGCAAATCAAGTTGATTCAGGTATGATTGATGAAGTTTTATCTGCTAAAGAATTATGTGTGGTAGGTGAAACTTTACTTATATGTAATGTCTCTCAAAATGCTGAAAATTGGTTGTTAAAGTCTGGTGCTTCTCGTCACATGATTCTGCACAGAAATTGGTTTACTTCATATGAAGCTGGAAATGGTAGTTTTGTATTTATGGGTAATAATGTATCCTGTAAAACTGTTGGGATGGGAAATATCAAAATTAAAATGTATGATAATACATTTAGAACATTAACTAATGTTAGACATGTACCTAAATTGAAGAAAAATTTGATTTCTTTGGGAGTGTTAGACTCAGATGGTTATAAGTTTACAGGTCAAAATGGAGTGTTGAAAGTTTCAAAAGGCGCCCTAGTTGTTATGAAGGCAGGAAAGGTCAGGAATCTTTACAGGCTTAGAGGAAGTACTCTGGACAGTGAGGCAGTGATTGTGTCATAGAATAAAGAAGAAGGTACTCGCCTATGGCATTAGCAATTGGGTCACATGAGCGAGAAAGGCCTTCAGGTACTGATGAACCGTAAATTACTTCCTGATTTGAAATCCTTGAAGTTAGATTTCTGTAAACATTGTGTGTATGGAAAACAATGTAAACAAATTTTTAAAACTAGAAGTCATAATAGTAAAGAAATTTTGGACTATATTCAATCTAATCTATGGGGACCATCTCCTATTGTATCGTATGGAGGTTCTTTGTATTTCTTAACATTTATTTATGATTTCTCCCAGAAAGTTTGGGTCTTTATGTTGAAAAAGAAAGCTGATGTATTTAATGTTTTTAAACAATTTAAAGAAATCGTGGAAAAGAGAATAGACAAATTAATTAAATGTTTGAGAACTGACAATGGTGATGAATTTACTTCTCTAGAATTTGAACAATACTATAAGGATAAAGGAATTGTTAGACATAAAACTGTTGTTTACACTCCTCAGCAAAATGGCGTTGTTGAACGTATGAATCAGAATCTTATGGAAAGAGCTAGAAGCATGATCAACAATGCTAACATGCAAAAGGAATTGTGGGCAGAAACAATATCCACTGCTTGTTATTTAGTTAACAGATCACCTTCAATTGCAATTAATTGTAAAATTCTTGAAGAAGTTTGGTCAGGTGAATCTTTTGATTATTCACATTTAAGGATTTTTGGTTGTGATGCCTATGCTCTTATCCCTAAAAATCAGCGTTCAAAATTAGATCCAAAATCGAAATGTTATGTTTTTAATGGGTATGACTATGTGGTGAAAGGATACAGGTTATGGGATCCTACTTCATGGAAAATAGTCATTAGCAGAGATGTAACATTTGATGAATCTTCTCTTTTAAAATCAGATGTTGGAAAAATTGAATAGGAACAGGTATCGCCAAGTCAACAAATTCAGTTGGAGACTAGATCTTTTTCAGAAAGTCAAAAAGAATGAGAGACTTATGAAGGAAAAGGTGAAGAAGATGCCAAGGAAACTGTTGAAGTTTCAAAACTAGTTTAGTAGCTAGTCACTCTAAGAAGGTCTACAAGGGAAAGAAAAACACCCAAAAGGTATGAAGATTTCGCTTCATCTTTTGCATTGATTACTGAAGATGGGGAACCTTCTTGTTATTAGGAAGTAGTGGATGATGCAAATTGAGGCAAATGGAAAAGGGCTATGGAAGAAGAAATAGATTCTATAGCCAAGAACAATACTTGGGATCTTGTAGAACTTCCTAGAGGGAGAAGTGTTGTTGGATGCAAATGGGTCTTCAAATTGAAACAGGAAGTTGATGGAAGTATCAAAAGGTATAAGGCAAGGCTGGTAGCAAAAGGGTATTCTCAGGTTGAAGGTATTGACTTACATGAGATTTTTTCACCAGTTGTAAAACTTGTTTCTATTCGCATTGTGTTGGCACTAACTGCATCACTTAACCTTGAGTTGGAACAATTAGATGTTAAAATAGCTTTTCTACTTGGTGATTTGGATGAAGAGATATATATGGAACAACCAAAAGGTTTTGTACAAGGTCGCAACAGAAGATTAGTTTGCAAGCTCAGGAAATCATTGTATGGCCCGAGGCAGTCTCCCAAACAATGCTACAAGAAGTTTGACTCCTTCATGGTGAGCCAAAATGTTATTATAAGTGAGTATGATCATTTTGTATACTTCAAGAGTTTAAGTGGCATATTCATTATCTTAGTTTTGTATGTTGATGATATGCTTATTGCAAGCAAAAGCATGGAAGAGACCAACAGGTTAAAGGCTCAGCGCTCTAGGACGTTTGATATGAAGGATCTTGGAGCAGCGAAACATATCTTGGGCATGGAGATACACAGAGACAAGAAAAATGGTAAGCTTTGGTTATCACAACAGAAATATGTGGAAAGAGTACTTGAAAAGTTCGGTATGAATAATGTGAAACCTATTATTAGCTTCCCATTTTAAGATTTCTTTGGTTTTGATTCATATAACTAATGAAGAAAAGCAGTATATCTCTCTCGTGTACCATATGAAAATGTTTTAGGAAACTTAATGTATGCGATGGTATCTATAAGACCTGACATTTCACATGCAGTTGGAGTTGTCAGCAGGTTCATGGCAAATCCAGGTGAAGAACATTGGCAAGTAGTGAAATGGGTGCTTCGGTATTTAAGAGGCACAAGTGACCATTGCATTAACTTTAATCGTAGTGAAGGATCAGTGTGTGAATATGTGGATGCTGATTATGCAGGTGATTTGGACAAAAGGAGATCTACTACAAGTTATGTCTTTACTCTTGTAGGTGGAGCAATTAGTTGGATGTCAAAGCTTCAAGAAATAGTTGCTTTATACACTACCGAAGCAGAATATATAGCTGCTTCAAATGCCAATAAAGAAGCAATATGGTTAAAGGGTCCACTTGATGAGATTGGAAGGACGCAGGAGAAAGTGAATGTATTATGTGATAGCCAGAGTGTTATTCATTTGGCTACAAATCCAACTTATCACAGCAAGACCAAGCACATTGATGTAAGGTATCATTTTCTGAGACATGTGATCGATGGTGGAAAAGTAGCTCTCAAAAAGGTCCATACGCGGGAGAATATGCAAACATATTCACGAAGCTAGTTACAGTAGAGAAGTTGCGATGGTGTTTGGCTTCTCTTGGCTTGCAAAATAGATGATGAATGGGCATGGGCAAGGGATTAGGAAAATTGTTGTCAAGGTGGAGTTTGTTGAAATGTGACAACAAATAATGTAATTATGAGTACAATCTTTATTAATTACTGCGAGTTAGTTTTGTAACGAGATTCATAACGAATAGCAGTTATGTAACAAAGGAGAAGCCCATATGAAATTGGTGAATGCCTGAGAAACTATATCATGGAGAATCATTCTTGATTAATAAATTTTTCCAATCCCTTGCCCCGTGAAGGTTTCCTTGACACACTGTCAAGGTTTTAACACGTAATTATTTTGTGTTTACTTGTGTGTGTATTTCAGTTTCCATTCAGTTTCTTTACATTTCTTTCTTGCTTGATGAACTGTTGAGACCAACATCATCCATGCCTAGAAGTTTGTGGTTCTTTCCCTAAAAGGGTTTTCTCCTGTAGCAACATCTCGACCAGACAAACGGATATGGGAGGGTGGAAAAAAAACGACATACATGGCCAAAGAAGGATATAAGATGCTAATGGGGAGGCTCCCTCATCCAAGCACAGTCTGATTATGGGAGAAGATTTGGAATAGAGATGGTATGCTGAAATTCAACATGTTATGTTGGGAACTAGTGCATGGGAATATTTTGATAGCAGAAACAAAATATCCACAGGCCATCCAGATGTGTTCTATATCAGAAATATGAGGAAAATATCCCCCATCTCTTCCCGTGGTGTCCCTTTGCGTTGGAAGTATGGAAATTAGCTTTGATATAGGTGTGCTCTCTCTCTACCATCCCAAGAGACTACGAGGAAATTTTTGACACTTGGAAGCAAAAAATTTCCTTGGCAAAGAAAATCAAATTCAGTTGTCATGAGATGTTGGGTGGCCCTCCCCAAGTATCTCTGTCGGGTAATTTGGATAGCGCGAAATCATGTTATCTTCAAAGGAAAATGACCCAATGCAAACTACTCAACCAACAAGGCCCTGTGAATGTTTTCAAAAACCATTTCGGCAAGGGGATTTAATCCAACCGAGATGGAGGAGATATCCACAGAGGAAAGAGACTAGCTAAAAGATCGACCCCGCCCCCATAAATCATGCTGGCAACTTCAACAATTTCCGACCCAATGAGGATTCTTTAAAAATCAGAAAGGACCCAGAGGATTTTCATCGATCGGTAAGACTTATGGGGCATTTTTTTTTCTTTTTGAGAGAGCTTTGAAAGGTAACCTTAGGGAAGTAGGAGCGAGTGGGGCTATCCTTTGTCCCGATGGAGAAAGGGAGTTACAGTATGCTTGGGGAATAGGGAAATCTAGTAATAACTAGGCAGAATTCCTGGCCTTATGGCAAGGGTTAGCCCTAACTAGCTCTAAGGAAATTAAACAGTTGATAATTTTCGACAACTCTTTGGTGGTAGTGCAACAAGTGATGAAAGTTAAGAAGAATGCAGAGACTAACCATTCTTCTATAATGCACCGCACACAACTTATACTTGAAAGATTTGAATATTTTGAAATTTATCACATTAGAAGGCATTTGAATCAAGATGTTGACTCCTTAGCCAATCAAGAAGTAGGTATTGAGCAAGGAAAAATGAAGAATGGTGAAGAGGAAATCTCGGATAGACCGATTCCATGAACAAGAGGGCTACAAGAGTAAATTCAAAATCTCACAAGGACATAAATCCAAGTGCAAACGGAGGGGGAAGACAACATCTAAAAACATGATCTCGTTCAAATCAATTAATGGACATGGAAATCACTAAGCCTAGCAGTCATGTCGATGACATTAGGGAGAGGGAGCATACAATTTCCTGGGCAAGGATCCCAACAGGGTATTGCATTACGCGCAGACAACAGTGTGGTATAAACCCCAGAAGATGGATTGCATGCATGCGACATATAAGTTTGAGCCAGAAAACTGTAGGAATTCCCCTGGAAGTGCTAACCTTCTCAACAACAAACATTCTTGCCAAGATTAAATCAGATTCGGGAGTTCAGGCAAGATATTAGATGAGGACAGGTAATAAAGAACATATAATGAGGACAAATTTGCAAGGATTGGGAGTTGGTATTTTAAATAAATGAAGAGGCACAATGGGAGCAAGTTATCTGCATATAGAAGCTTTCAGTGCGGCCGAAGAGGAAAAAGAAGTGTTGGAGGAGATATGGCGAGCAACATGCAAGATGAAGGAGATGAGAATGCTAAGAAGATGATGGTTATGGCGGACGCGACAGAGTTCATTATCTCGTTAATCTTGAAGCACTAGGACATGATCTTGTCTGAGTCCAGAGCTCACAATGAGTTGAAGAAGCAAAAGTTGGAGATAATTGAGATCCCTCTGGAGAGGGAGCAGCTAGAAAAGGATTTGTTGGATCTACGAGTGGACAAAATTGTGCCTGACCTAGATGTAGAGGAGGAACATGGTGACGACCAGGAAAGCCATGTGGTGCAGCTACAATATGAGGAGATGAATTGGTGTTTTTTGGAGAATTTTTTTTAGGACAGTTTGTTTAGAATAGTAAATAGTATCAAAAGAAAGCCCAATAGAATCTCCCTTTGGATGAATTGGACAATATTGGTAGAAGTAAGGGAACTAGATGTAAAAGGTGCTGGCCTACAAACCATTCTTTTACAATGTAAATATAACCACTCATACATACATACATACATACATACACACACACACATATACATACACACACACATATATATATATATATATATAATTCAATTTCAAGGTCATGACCAAGCCAAACACCAAATTGATGTATGCAAACCTCTTGTTTGTGGGACAAGGGACCCACGACCCCTTGTTTGTGGGACATCTGAGTGCAACGATTTTGACTAATAAATCTACAAAGGCATACATACTCTAGCTCCTCTGGTTTTGAACCTGTGACCTCTCAGGAGGAAACACATGCTCTTAACCATTAGGCCCACTCAAACTATATATATAAATCATGATTAGTCATATGAATCATTATTTTAATTTATTTTAATGTGATATATAAAAACAAAATTACAATATAACAATAATAAATACAATTAGATAGATATATTATATTTATTTATTTTCACTTTTATAACCTTTTAAATTAAATTGACATTATTATAAAATATCTTTAATAGTGAATATAGATATAATTAATATTTAAATATTTACACTAATCTAAAAAAAACAACATTTTCCTTCCCACAATAATATTAATATTCAACATTATATTAACCTATAATATTTATAAAAATATTAATATTAAATAATATTTTAAAATTAAAATAAATAATAAAAATATAATTATTAATTAAATTAAATTTAAAAAATTGATATAAAAATTATCATCCTCTTCCCCCAACTTTCCACTGATAACATATTGATTCTTTATAAACCAAGTTTTTGGTGATAAAAACTTGGCGATCCTCTAAGGTTTGATTATTTGAATCCTTGATAATACATTTGTCAAGGCGTTTCAAACCAACAAGTGTGGTTCATCGTCAGAGATGATGGAACGAGTGTGGTTCATTGTCAGAGATGATGGTTGGAAGATCAGTAGTTGCTAGATTCCTGCCCTCTCTTCCTAATCATTTTTTTTTTTTTGCCCCCTTCCTCCCCTAGCTTGTTCGAGATTTCTTGAACCTAATTCTTTTGATCCTCTTTGAATACCTCCCTTGATTTTTTTATTTTTTTTATTGAGATAATCCTTGTCTTAACTGGATTAATTATCTAGTTTAAGACAGCCTCCCTAATAAATTTATATTTATTAGTTACCCATCCTTTAACAATAATATTGTTTTTTTTTTGTAAATTTGTCTACTCCTATTATTATACAAAAAAAGTTTACAGTGAGGCAAGCCTCAAAAATCTCTCCATACTGACTATGGATTTAGCAGTGCTCTTACATTGGAGGGCAAAACTTCCCTTTGAATCTGACTTGACCCACAAATAGCCATGAACAGACCGACAGACTATTGGTAGTTGACTAAGCCCATCTATACCAAAAACTACCCAGAAAGTAATACAAACAGAGGTAGAACCTTGCTGAGTCCAAGCATGGACTGAATTGGAGACAGACTTTAACCTGAACATCACTAAGCCATACAATAACTTTATCAAAAACCAGCAGCCAGGAACGGGTAATCCTGAAGCACCAGAGAAGTGCATTCCTGTTGGAGTTGTGCATCCACTGAATCATTGAGAGTACCTGAGAAAGGAGGGAGCTGCAGGTCAACCCCTTGGTTGGCCAATCGATCTGCTACCTTGTTGGCTGTGCGCCTGACATGCTTGAAAATAATGCTATGGGGGCGCCTTAGCCTTTCCTCCAAAGTTTCGAGCCTACTAAGCAACCTCCAACTGGACGCTATTTTAGCTGCTGAGGTGCCTGCTTGAATTCTTGTAGCTGCATTGATGAGGATAAGGGAGTCTCCCTCTACTTCTAGCGGGTAGAAATTGTGTTGATCGGCAATGCATATCCCTCTCCACAAGCCTTCCAATTCCGCAACATTGTTGGTGTCTTTGCCAATCGAACCATAGTAGATATGCTCAGCTACTCCTCTGTCATTTCTGAAAACTCCTCCATACCCTGCCGGCCCAGGATTTCCTTTAGCTGCTCCATCAAAGTTCAATTTGAAAGAGGAAGCGGCAGGAGGGGACCATTGTATGGGGGAGACAGATTTAGCAGGGGGACGGGATTTGATGTTAGGCAAGCAGGATAAGTTAAGATTCCAGGAGTTCAGGATGAGCTGCTCTTGAGGAGAGTCCGGCCAGTCAGTTTCTAGCCAAGATCGAAGCGCCAGAGTTTCTTGGAGATTTTGCTTTAAGAGGAGCCAGAGTATTTCTATAGGCCGTCTACTATTGTTGAAGACTCTGTTGTTCCGTTCCTTCCATAAAATCCAGTAAAGAAAACCTGGAATGAGGTTCCATAGAGAATTTAGGATGGGGCTATGATAAGGGTGCTTGGGCTAGGTTCTTAGAGTGTTTGCTATGTCCCCCTGCCGAACTCCTGCTCTTTTATTACATTGATCAACTTTCTCCCATAGCTGAATTGTGAGAGGACAGGTCTCCATGAGATGCAGGATGGTTTCCGAGTGAAGAGTGCATTTGGGACATCTTGAGGGTCAGATGAAGCCCCTTTTTTGTAGATTGTCCCATGTGAGGATGCGCCTCTTACTTAAAAGCCATAGAAAGATTGATACCTTGGGCCAGAGTCTGGACTGCCAAATACGATCCCAGAGCTGATCCATAGCTATGTTGCAATTAGAATAGCGTAATCTATATGCTTCCTTGGTGGTGAACATACCTTTTGTAGTGTATCCCCACCTCAGTTTGTCTTGCTGAATCGAATACTTGATTTTTCTATGACTTAACTCCTGTTCTATTTCTGTATAGGTTTCTTTGTGCCAATCGAGCTGCCAGGAGCTGGCGGGTTTCCATTGTTGGAAATATTGAAGCGGGTGCTGCTGCCAGAATTGAGAGACATGAGTGAGGTTGGCTTGCTGCATAGAATTCTGCCAGATAGGTTTATGGAAGATCGAGGTGAGTTTCGGTAACTACTGCCATGAATCCTCCCAAAACCGTGCAGAGTTTCCCGAATGAATTTCCCAGAAGCTATTCTCTTGTATGAAGGCGCTATGAATTTTGGCAACATTCCAAATCATGGAGCCTGAGATGATAGGACTGATTCTAATGAGTTCGTCCCAATGACTTCCTGGCGCATATTTGGCTTGCCACAGCTTCGCCCAGGGAATATGTGGCTTCACTAACCAATTCCACCATATCCTGGCTCCCATAGTGTTATTGCTTTGGAGAGGATCCCGTAGTCCTAGTCCACCATTGGATTTCGGCTGGCATACCTCTTTCCAATTGACAAGGGCCCATTTCCTGTTGAGCCCCGTGGAGCCCCATAGAAAACTCCTTTGAAGGTTGCGGATCGCCTTAAGAACCCATTTGGGAGCTGCCAGTATAGAGAAGAGATACAGAGGCATAGCTTGAAGGACGGACTTGATCAAAATGAGTCTACCTGCTATGTTGAGCGATCGAAATGTCCATGAGGAAAGTCTGGCTTCCAATTTGTCCAGCAGCGTTCGCCAAGAAGCATGCTTAAGGGCGGAGACCATAAGAGGAGCTCCCAAGTATTTGGAGGGAAGCGCTGCAATGGAGAATCCTAGAATACGGGCAATGTTTTTTTGAGTGGAGACAGGGGTGTTGAAGAAGAAAAGCTGGGATTTGGTGGCATTGATCGAGGTTTCGGAGGCTTCTGAGAAAAGAGAGAGCAGGGCTTTAAAGGCTTTGGCTTCTAGGGAAGAAGGATGACCAAAGAGCATCGTATCGTCAACAAACTGTTGATGGGATAGGGGATGGAGACCATGGAGCGCGATACCTTTTATAGCTTGAGTAGAAATAGCTTGATGAAGGAGGCGGCTGAGACCTTCTGCCATGAGGACAAATAGGAAGGGGGATAGGGGATCCCCTTGACGAATGCCTCTAGAGGGGCGGAAAGGTACAGATGGAGAGCCATTGAGGAGGACCGAGAAGCAGGGTGAGGTAATAAGATTCATTATCCATCGGGTCCAGGTGGCATTAAAGCTGAAGGCCAACAGCATTTGATGAATATATTCCCAACTGAGCTTATCGAATGCTTTGGAGAGATCAAGCTTCAGAATCATACCTGGTTTTTTTAGAATTTTTAAAGAGTGGATCACCTCGTTTGATAGAATAATGCCATCCATTATCTGACGCCCTTCTACATATCCAGTCTGTTCCAGAAGGATGAGAAGAGGGAGAAGAGGTTTGAGCCTATTTGCCACTACTTTGGATATGAGTTTGTAGATAACATTACAGAGAGCAATCGGCCGGTATTTGTCTGGCGTATTTGATTCCTCCCCTTTGGGAACTAGAGCAATGAAAGTAGAATTGAGGGAAGGGAGGATCCAGTGCATGGATCTTGATTCTTCCACTAATTCCCAGACTTCTGTGCTGATCAACTCCCAGAATTCATGAAAGAAATTGGAGGTGAAGCCATCAGGACCTGGAGCCTTGCCATCCTTTAGCTGAGCCATTGCCTCTTCTACTTCCTGCATAGAGACTTGTTGTAATAGATTTTGATTATGATCTTCTGTGATTATTTTGGGTATGTGCTGCGTGATAGATCGTATGGCTGTTGATCTACTTCCTGTTTGTTCTTTGAGCGCTTCCTGGAAGTACTCTTTGAATTCCTTTTCAATGTCTTCATGCCTTTCTAGTCTCTCCCCTTGACTGTTATTGATGAAGGCTATATTGTTGTGCATTCGTCGTTGTATGGTGGATCGATGAAAAATTTTTGTGTTCTTTTCCCCTTCTTTAAGCCACCTGATTCTGGATTTTTGGCGCCAAAGGATTTCCTCTTGTAGTCTTCGAGCTTCTATTTCTGTCCAGAGGGTTTGCTCCTTATTTGCCAGTTCCTCTGTTCTTCCCTCTAGGATAATGGTTTGCTGTAGAGAACACATATTCTGCTCCAATGTTTTCCTGGTTTCCAGAATGTTGCCAAATTGGGTTTTATTCCAGACTTTGAGCACTTGCTTGAGATTTTTTAGTTTCTGTTGAAATTGGAACATCTTTGCACCTGCTGGGGGAGTGAAGGATTTCCACGCAGCTCGGACCATTTCTTTGAAGTTAGGATGTGTGAACCAAAAGGCCTCAAAGCGAAATGGACGATTGCAATGTTTACCTGGACGTGTCCATTGAAGCATAATGGGCCAGTGATCAGATCCACCCTGAGGCAGGATGGAGGCATGAAAATCCCCTCCCAAATGTATAGCATTGTCTGAAATGAGAAAAAGATCTAACCTGGAGGCAATATTTTGAATTCCCCTGCGTTTGTTTGTCCAGGTGTACGTGCCATTTGAAGTCTGAATATCCATGAGCTGATTGCTTTGAATGAATTCTTTGAATCCTGTGCTGTCCTCTTCTAACTTCGAGCATCCTCCCTTTTTTCCTCTAGATTCGTGATAATGTTGAAATCCCCCCCGCTAATCCATAGAGGGTACTGTCTGTTAGAGTTAAGAGCTGTAAGTGCATCCAGCACTTCTAATTTATGATGTAAGTCTTGCGGGAAGTAGGTATTAGTGAGAAGACCGTGCAGATCCGTCCCAATGAGATGAAATGAAGCTTGAATGAAACAATGAGTGGCATGAAAATCTTGAAGCGTAAGGATCTGCGGATTCCAAGCTATAGCTAGTCCACCGGAGGCCCCTACCGCATCCACTGAGACTGAGCGACTGCCTGTCCATGCTTTGTTGAGGATCCTTTCGAGGGCAGCACTATTACTTTTTGTTTCTTGTAGAAAAACTAGGGAAGGCTTCTCTGGCTGAATCATGTTTTTTAACATTCTGTGTTTTGAGGAGCTGTTGAGCCCACGCATATTCCAGGAGATGAGCTTCATGAGGAACAGTGGGGTTGGGGCTTGTAGAACTTCGTCAACTTTGGAAATCTCCCTGATTCCATTAAGATTTCTCCTAAAATGATGGTCCTTTGCAGATCAGTTTTGCCCCCTCTTTTTTTTGTTTCTTTTAGGATTTTCTTTCCATCCCAGGGACTTCCTGCTTGTATACCTAGACATTTATTATGTTGAGCTTTGGTGAGAACACCTTCCAATCGATCTATTTCCCATGGAGGTATTGAGTTGTACTCTTTCTGCTTGCATGCTGTTTCGAGTTTGAGTATATCCAGTCCTTCCAGACTCACAGTCTCTGGGTCTTCCTCCATTGTTGTGGGGATGTTCTGGCATTCCTCTGGGATATCATCTTGTAAACTGAGTGCTAAAGCTGCATCAAGTTCCATCGCTGAAGGTTGCATTTCATCTTCTAAAGCCGGCTTTTTCGATTCCGAGGAGAATAGAAGGCTGGAGGGCTTAGAGGAAGATGGGGGCGGGTTAGATTTGAGACTCTGGGAGGGAGATGGGCGCGATGGGGAAGCCTGAGAGTCATTATGTTGCTTTTCTGAAGGATCTTGAGGGGTAAGAATTTGGAATCTGTTCTGGGTTTCAGCTTTTTTGGGGCTGGAGGGTGCAACATGATGTTTTTTAGCATGCCTACGGCGATTGGGCACCTTGGTAAAGCCTTCAGAGTCTTTGTTGGCCTCATTAGCAGGAGATTTGATCTGAGTGTTCAGAGGACAATCCCGAAAAAGATGGCCATGTTCATGGCATTTGCGGCATCGAAAAGGAATATGCTCATAGTCTAATGGTTGAATCCATTCAAAATCATCATGGAAAAGACTTACCGAGTCTGCAAGGGCTTTAGTAAGATGCATCTGGACGCAGATCCTGGCGTAGGAAGTATATCTTCGATTTTTGGTTTCCTCTGCTACTTTGATGAAAACCCCGATGCTATTGCCAATGTCCTTTAATGTTTCTTCTTTCTAGTATTCTGCAGGTAAAGAATACATGCGTATCCACACTGGAGCATGACTGAGATCTTCTGTATCTGGATTGAACCTGGGTTTCCAGTCACGAAGGAAAAGACCCGAGGAATTGAAGAAATACGGACCACCCTCAAATATGCGGGATTTGTCCTCCAGGCAGGAGAATATTGCAGTGAAGAAGCCTTTGGGGCCAAGTAGCAAGGTGACTTGTCCTTTGGGCTTCCATTTTGAGGCTATCCACCCCTGTAGGGCTTTTTCGGTTGGCCAAAAGCCAAGAAATTTTCCAATGAGAGCGTGATCCTTCATGTATTGTATTTCGCCGTTGATTCTATGGCTGGGGAGCTCAACTTTGATTCGTTCCGTTGTTTTTGGAATGCAGGTAGCCGAAGTCGCCTTTGGTTGTGACGCCGGTTGTTCTGGATTCGCCCCCTGTTCGTTTTCTTCCTTTTCACGTGCTACTGTATGCTCAACTGCTATGTCAGTCTGAACTGAGCCCTGTTCTTGTCCTGAAAAGTCGCCTGGAGGGAACAGCGATGCAGAGGATTTGAAGATGTCAGACGAGAGGTTATCTGGAGGAGGGGGGAAAGGTCCCGCCCCTCCCACAGGGGAAGCCATGACGTATTGTTTACCAGGAGCGCGAGGGATGGATCGCCGGCGGCTCAGAAAAGGGATGCGATCGGGTTGGTGCAGAATGCGCAGATCTGAACATTTGCTCAGAGAGCAGAGCCTAGGGTTTTTAAAAATCACCACAACAATGTTATAACAATAATATTGTTATTATAACACTATTATATTATTAATAATAATGCAATGAATCCTTACATTTTATAATTTCCCTAAAACTATTAATATATGTTCCTTTTAGGTAACTTTACTAGTAAATCGACATTATTTAGTTATAAGAATAAGACTATAACAAGAATATACTAATAACTAATAGTATACTACTAATAATATATATATTCATTAGTATAAATATTCCCTTCTCTATGATCTATTATATATAATAATTGATATTATTTTAGTTATTATTAATCTTTACAATTACTAATTTCCATTAATACTTACTCCCATTAAATAACCTTACTTTTGAATTTGTATTAATTAATTATACAAGCCATTAATATTAAGATTAATACTATAACAATAATGCAATATTTATTATTATTAAAATTTTCAATTACTAATTGTAATCTTCCCTAGATCTATTATTATGTTCCATTTGGTAATCTTTCCCTTAAAATAACACTTGATAGGCGTTGAAATAATATTTATGTTATCATATTAATATTATTATAATTTAAACAATTTGAATAGTAAAATCTAGTAATTTTTTAGTTAATTTTAACCATTTATCTTGTCTGGTCTAATTTAGCCATTTTTCACACAAATGTAGCTGTTGGAAGTATCATATTAATATTATTATAATTTAAACAATTTGAATAGTAAAATCTAGTAATTTTTTAGTTAATTTTAACCATTTATCTTGTCTGGTCTAATTTAGCCATTTTTCACACAAATGTAGCTGTTGGAAGATCTGCGCTCCCTATTTAATATGTATCCATGATCGGATTCTTCAACTTGTCGTGGCAATGAACCACACTCGTTGGTTCGAAACAAGTAGACAAATACAAATAAACTTTTCATAAACTTGATATAGATCACAAAACCCTCAATTCAACTATTTAAATCCTTCCAAACAAAACCAAATACTACCGCAATTGTGTGCGGTGAAATTCAATGACCCCTGTTAAGTGAATTTTCTCGCCCTCCTTATTTCTTATTCTCGACAGCATCAGATCTCCATGGGCAGAGCATGACTCTTAGTAGATTCATCTACCTCCCAATAGTTGTGAATGTGGCCTTGGCATGTGTTCATCAGTTCTTGGTAATTGTGCACATTTTATTTGCTTCTTTGAACTTTGGTACAGTCGGTGCAAGATGCAACAAACAGACAAGGAGGGAGATTCCTTGCTGCCACCAGGCTGCACTTCAACTTAAAATATCGGGCTTTGGCCTTAGTGAGGAGTAACAACGAAGATTATGGAAGGAAGGGAGCGATTTGATTTTAACTTATATTTTTTAATGGTTATAACTTATATTGTTTAATGGTTATAAGGAGGTTGGGTCTTCACAGGTTTTATGGTAATTTAATTGATTTTTTAGATTTTCTGGTTTTTGTATTTTTAGAAAAATTTGAGGTGGAGTTTTGATTTGTCTTATTTAAATTGATCTTGAAAAACTTCAGAAGTTATTCATCAAACTTGTGATTTCACTAAATTATTGTCAGATTTTAAAAAAATTAAACCAGAAAAACTTATCCAAAAAACTTCAAAAAAATCTAAATAATTAAATTGTAAAAAAACTGAAAAAATAAATTTTAACCTCACAAATTTTTATAACTTTTATATCCAGATTCCAATCCACGATAAAATGGTCCAATCCCAACAAAACTATTTACAATCACAAATTTTTGATCCAGATTCCAATCCCCGATAAGATGGTCCAATCCCAACAAAACTATTTACAATCCCGAAAAAGACTATTGAAAACTGCTCTAACCTTAATTTCCTGATTGTAAAGAAAAAGAATATAATGAAAATTCATTCCTACTTTACCCTTATATAGGTTGGAAGATCTCCACACTCTCACCCTGTGATTGCATTTCATCTGTTCTCATGCCCAAGTAGTCGTCTTCCTCCGGCTGCCATTGCTGGTGGTGGACGCCTATTTGTTATTAATTAGTCACATCCTGAACTGCTGTTGTTCCGTTCAGATCCCTGTTACACTCTTTGGCACATCCTCTTCCTGCTGATTACTTACAGTCCGTTTGTAATCGAAGCAGCAGAATCATTCATTGCGGGATCGGCCGAGATGGCGAAATATATGGAAATGGTGGACGCGGGTATAAGAATCGCTGCCAGGTTCAATTCTCACTGCCCTCAGACATCACGCATGTATTATCATCCAACTTCCAACACCAACACTCAGTCTGATATAACTTGCCCCAAAAATGAGGTACAGGGCGCCTCGTCTCGTGCCCTGCAAGTTTCTGCATCTAACACCGATGCAATGTTTGAGATACTCTGTATTGCTGTTTAGGCTGCAATTTCTTCATCTCCTTCCGCAAGAAAGACAATGTGACGGAGACTGTCCCCTCTCCCCAATTTTTAATCAATTATTCTTACAGCCTTTTTCCATGTAATGTTGTTATGCATGATATTAGAGAGCATAATATCTGGGTATGCTTCTATTCTTTTTGGTTTAAATGCAATCTTAGTGCTAGTTCAGTGATTTCCATGGTTATTTTCATTGATTTTTGTGGTTTAAATACGGCTGTAGCATTCGAGCCGCGTATTTCCATACTTCCAGTTATGTCAGATCGATTTCCTGAAATCTATTTTTAAGTTTTTTTCCTATTGATATGAAAATAAAAATGGGGAGGGTTACAAAGAAAACAAATCTATTTGAAAACCACGAAAACAAATCTATGGCACTCAATGCCCAACAAGAAGAATGGAATGGCATCAACAAAGGCAGGCTAACCAGACATAAATTCTCTAATTGCAAAGGCTACGAGTCAGACTAACCATATTTTGGTATTGCCCAAACGCGTTGCTATGCGTTAAACTATAACGCTTCATTTTCGGTCACAGGAGTATGGCAAAACAAAAATCTCTAAAATTGGTTGGTTTGATGGACAGATTGCCTTTCTGATGTTTTAGGCCTCTAAGAGTTGTTTGTTTTTGTATTTATTTTTGGTTCATTTAGGCTGAGCGGAGCTAGGCTGGATGTTGTTCAATTATGGGATGCCACCACCATAATTGTGTATCATTTCATAGACAGTTCAGTTTTTATGGTGAGTTATTCAATAGGCCGTTTTTATGGCTTACAGTTGGCTCCCAATTTGGACGACTCCAATATTTGAACTTGTGACTTGATGAGTCTAGATCAACTGCTGAACCCAAACTGATTGGTCTACATCTCATTGGGTACGTCTATAAAGAGTTACCTACATCTTCTTTATAACTATGAAATCACATAGCTTGAACTTATATCCATGTGGCATAGTTTAAATGAAAAGTTAATTTTGTAGTAAATAGACTTTTTTGGTATCTACGTTAGACATTTTACCATGATTCAAGATCTATACAGCATAGAACAATGCCCTTAGTTACTGATTTTACGCTATCCTAAATTCACTCAGATCTTCAAAATTTCAATAAAAATCCAGATCTATGGAGATAAAATACACTCGGAAATCTTTTCAGAGAATCTTCCAAACATAAGAAATTTGATTTAGGCTTTTATTGCTCTCAGGAGCTTGAGAACTGCACTTGTGCTGAAGTCACATCTAACAGTTCGTTCTCCCACTTCTTCATACAACCATCTACTCGTCACTTGACCATTTCACAAAGACGGAGCTACAGATAAATGCCAGTCCAAACTCCACTCTGATGAATTTTTGTGAATAACATAGCTATCACACTTAGGCTAACAATACTTTTCAGTCTCCATTTTGAGAAATATATTAACAAATTAATGCTTCATTAATTATGTAGAGGAATTTGTCTTAGGGACTACTACTACTAGTACTGCAAGCAAGCAATCTTAACCTGACAGACTCGGGAATCTGCCCTGTATTTTGCGGAATCTGATATCATTTATCCGTCATCAATGTCCAATACTGAGATAGTTCATAGACTACTTGTGTATAAAATTAAAGAAACAAAGAGAATTTGGCCAAATTAAAGTTCCCGGTTTGATTGAACAGACATACCATGAGAATTTCTGGAAAAATCATTATCTTATGTAAGACATGAATCCCTCATTCTGACTTCAACAATATAGGTTGATTCTGAGGATGCTGTGAGAGGAGAAGAAACATTATGTTCCACTCAGTTGGTGACCTATTTTCTATGCAGGATCAGTTGGGGCACTTGAAGGGGGTTGAAAACCATGATAACCTTTCAGATACCGTAACGGAGGGGGTTATGCAGGAGGTACAGCTGGTTGCATACCTTCAGAAGATGCATCCCCTGGCATGGTCATCGATGCATTCTTGATATTGCTACGGACTGAATGTGAAGTACCACCTTGGGCACCTTGGATGGCATTGGAAAAGATTGTGAGGACAACTTTTGAGGTGACCTGGAGGCAAGCTTTGAGGTGGTTCGGTAGGATGCATATTCTCAGGCGGTGGACCAGGTGGAGACAGCGATAAGTACCTCCTTCTGCATAGGGATTTTAAGGCGGAGGTGCAACAATGGAACTTGGCCAATCAGTCTCATCCCTGTCATTCCATTTCCAGACCTGCTGGGGAACATTAACCTTCAATAGAGTGATGTGTTTTTGGATGTGAACTAAGAATTGGGGTTTGGACACCTCCATGAAAACCATCTTAACGCTTTCTGCCTCCTGATTTGACTGTATAATCTCGACATACCTGTTGCCATGAAACACTATCTATGAAGTTGAAGAAATATGGTAGATGTTACAGACAACAAACTATAGTTTCCTCAGTTAACCAACCCTGATTGCTTTCACTACCATGATTTCACCAAAAGGATCACTCAACTAAATCATCTCGTCGTCAGTGTGACATTGAAAGCATCCTATATACAAATTTCAAGTCTAACAATAGATCGAAAGTTTTTCTGTCAACCTTGGTTTGGTTTCAAACTCAGTGTATAGCTTCCTCTTCTATATTCATACTCCTGCGTTTATCTCGTTTACAGATTCTTTGTATTGAAATATGAACTATAAAATTAAAATTGACTTTGTAATTAAAGCTCCTAATCTAAAAATCTGTGATTAAAAAATGACCCGTTCATAAAATAATTCCTTTCTATGAGTTTCAGAACATACTCAGATTCATTGTATTACCTCCTCCCCCATCCAAAAAAAAATCCAATATCCCATAAAGCGATCCCTTTCAATGAGCCAGAGAGAGACAACAATGGATTCGGATCACTAATTTCACCACAAACCGTTTGGCCACCGAACTCTCGAATCCCTCATTCTAATTAAATTAAAAATATTGTCTTTTCATCGTTCATCTTTATACTTTTCATCATTCCTCTTCATACATGATCATCTTCGGAAGAAAATGAATATTACAATTTTCATTTTTACTATAAATTTTATATAAAACATTTAATCTTCTTTTTTTCCCCTTTTTTAATACTGAGAGAAATTGATAAGCAATGTTGGTCAACGAGAATGGTTTAAAGATTGAGGGGAAGAAACTAGCTCTATATTAATAACATAAATATTACGATAAACAAGTTAATCAAATTTTAAACTTAAACAAAACACTAATATTGATTAATTTAACAAATATTTTCCAATATAAATCATCCACAACTCAATTTTTAACCAAATGAATCATACAAAACATCACTTCAAAAATCCACCCAAATCCCATGGATGAAAAGTATGTTGCCTAAGAAGATTACACAACCTCATCATCAGGTTTGTTATATTCAGAGCTCCAAGTTCTGTCATGAGCTCCTAGATGTGTTCATTCAAACTTTCATCCATAGGCTTAGTGCATTATAATAGTGTATTTGGAGAGGCCTAGGTATAATGGTTATGGCGGACGCGACGAAGTGCAACATCCCGTTAATCCTGAAGCACTTGGACAAGATCTTGTTTGAGTCCAGAGCTCACAATGAGTTGAAGAAGCAAAAGCTCTAGATAATTGAGATCTTAGTGGAGAGGGAGCAGCGAGCAAAGGATTTGTTGGATCTACGAGTGGACACAATGGTGCCTAACCCAAATGTAGAGGAGGAACATGGTGACAACCAGGAAAGCCCTGTGGTGCAACTACAGTCTAAGGAAATGAATTGGTATTTTTTGGAGAAATTTTTTAGGACAGATTGTTTAGAATAGTAAATAGTATTAGAAGAAAGACCAATAAAATCTCCCTTTGGATGAATTGGACAACATTGGTAGAAGCAAGGGAACCAGATGTAAAAGGAGCTGGCCCACAAACTATATATATATATATATATATATATATATATATATATATATATATATATATATATTATGGTTAGTCATCTGAATCATTATTTTAATTTATTTTAATGTGATATGCATTTTTTTCAACAAAAAAAACGTTTCCATCACTGGAAATAAGAGAAATGCATTGTTACTTGGATCTAGGGATCCAGTTTTACTCAATACATTTTAGTGTTCTACAAGGCTCTCCTTGTGTGTTAATAAAGCACAGAATTTCTATCCTCAATGTGTGTTTATATCCCTTGTGAAGAGAGTGTAAATCAACAACCCTGCATGATAATTAGACCCTTTGTGAGATGATTGTAAGGGGTCTGTACTTCTTTGTCCTCTGCCTCCAAAAACAGAGTATGCTCTGCCTCATATCTCTGATATGTTTGTGGAGGAGTCCCGGTTTTCTTTTAGCCAACTGTGGGTCTATCATGGGTAGACACATTTTCCCTCTTATCCATACAGCTCAATTATGCATTGAGTCTATCATCCAAGAGTTGAAACTTGAGATATATATCTCAATACCAAGCACCTCACACCACATTCATGTCTAGACAGTGGTCTTTATAGCTCGATATGGCCCAACTCAATCAAACATTTATGCAGGAAGGATTGATAATATATTCGTTTGGGGTCTGTTGAGCATCCTTGTTTTGATAATCAATTTGCAATCCTGTTTTATCTCCTATATACGTGGGCAATGTTGATGGACTAGAATACTTTGATCAGTGTTTTAATGTTGGTTTTCTAGTTGTCAAAAGACATAGAGTGCAGTGAGCCATGCCCATTAGCCCAATCAGTGACAAAGTTGGAGTCTCCAAAAATCTTGATCTCTCGAAGTCCGAACCAATTAGCATAATGAAGAACTCCCCATAAGGCAAGGAGTTCGGCTCTTGTGTTGGTTCCAGTCCCACCATGCTAGTGGAAAAGATAAGAATGTGCAACATTTATGAATATAACCATGCCACATCTCTGCATAAATTGAATGAAGAAGACCCATCAAAGAAACCTATAAGGAATGTTTCCCAAATGTTGCAAGGTGGAGGGATGTGTAGGAGAGTTGGAGTTGAAGGTGCACAATACTCATGGTGAAAATTTATAATCTTGCAGTAGGTACGCCAGATGTTGGGTTGCTCATTCTCAAATATAAGAGTGTTTCGAGTCCAACATATGCCCCATATGATGAAGAAAATCAGTGCTTGGTGGAGATGAGAGTTTGTGGTCCAGCGGTGTAAATAGGAGACAATGTTGGTACGATCCCAGGATGGTGGCTTCTCAATCGTGTGCAATATCTCGATCCAAACTGCTATTGCAAAGGGACAGTGGATGAAAAGGTGGTTAATGTCCTCACCATGAGTATTGCAGAGACAACATCGTCTTGGACCTCAGAAACCCCTCTTGACAAGGTTCTCCCAAGTGAGGATGTGATTGTGGACCACCAGCCAGGAAAAACATTTCAGCTTGAGGGGGAAATTCCATTTCCAGGTCCTAGCCAACCAGGGGTGCAGCAGATTCAGGCAGGGAGGCCGAGTAATGAGGCAGTAAGCCTCTTTGACAATGATTGTGTCTAATTTTGATCCATTGGCCCATACAAGACGGTCTTCGGCATTCGAAATAATAATCCTAGAGAGATTTCAATTATTGATATAATTTGTCCATTCCTGTGTTAGATGGGTCAGCAGACAAATCGCAACCGCATCTTTCCAGTGTGTGTAGAGAGGAGTAGACCGCTCTACATCAGCGTTGTCCTGGATCACACGGAAGCCACTGAAATGAAGAGTAGTAATGAGGGCCAGGGATAAGAGGTGAGAACCCATCATACCAACCATGGAATCCAATCCGATCTTAGGGGAAGATCCGTAGCCAACAGACCAACGAAGGTATCCAAAGTACGAATGCTTGGAAGTAAGAAGACTGTGCCATGAACAAGAGATTTGGGAGGGAACAAAAGCACCATTTCAAAGCCAGGCATTGAAGCTCAGGTGTTGTAAATATTTTGCAGTGATGACACACTGCCAAAGGCCCTTATGGGGAACTACCCTCCAGAATTTTTTTAATAGAAGTGTCGAGTTGAAGGTGTCAGTGTCCTTCAGATTCCATCCACCTAGTTTGACAAGGGAAGAGATCAATTACATTTTAGCCAAATGGAATTTTCGAGAGGAATTCAGGCCAGCCCAAAGGAATTTGGTCAAGATGGTGTTGATTTTCTGAGTGACAGCCTAGGAAGTTTATAAATGTGCATCGAGTAAATCAGTATGCCATTGAGGACCAATTTAATGAGAATCAATTGTCCACCCAATGAAATCCACTTGTGTGACCAATGTGATAATTTTGATTCAATTTTTCTGAGGAGCCAGTCCCAATCCATGATCTTGTAGCCCATCAACTTCAAATTGAATATGAGGTATGTGTATCCCCTATCCAAGTGTACAATGGTGACACCAAAGCAATTTGCTATGTCCGTAGACGACTCCACCTCCGGGTCACGGGACATGAGAAGAGATTTAGACTAATTTATGAGAAGCTCAGATGCAGTCCCAAAGTCCTGTAGTATCTAAAAAATGTGGTGCCATTCCAGTGGGTCTGTTTTCCCCATAGTCAGAAGATTATCCACAAAGAGTAAATGGGTGATGTGGACCAAGGCAGTGATCAAACACCCAGAGATTAACCCGTTGTTGTGAACAGCACTGAATTTTCTGCTAATACCATCCATGATGGTGATGAAAATGAGAGGAGACAGGGCACATCCCTGGCAAAGGCCATGAGAAACCGAAAAAATCAGTGGGAAGGCCATTGAGCAATACGGCAAATGAGGCAGATAAATTTTGACCCATCGACCTCAGCACCTTACCTGGGATAAAGACTAGAGTCCTTATGAGTACCTTGAGGCTTGTATGCCTTAATGACAAGTTCTCTCGCTGACAATCATGGGAATACATCAATGTCCCTTGATCGTTTGATCTTGCAAGTGGCTCGACATTAGCTCATTTATTCGCACTTCACAAGATGTACTTGGGTACCTTGGCACTCATTGCCATTAATGGTGAGTTTGCCTCGCATTAGTTAACGACATTCATTAATGGCCGGTAATCCAATGACTTCTCTTCATGCTCGACATCAACACATTTATTCGCATGACTAGAATTGTACCATCGGGTTTTGTAGCAGGTGAAGACTATATACTTTTCATGACTCCATCAACAGTTGCAGCAGTATGTTTTCAACCATATGAGAGTACCACAGTTCCACTTTCAGACTCCATCTTTTGATCTGTGATCCAGAAGTAGCAACAACCACATTTTCCATGATCCAGCAGCAAAATCAGCCACATTCCTATTGCATAGTTCATCAACTTTTGAGATATGCACAATTTGTCCACTTCTTAGGTAAGTGAAGGTATGTTCTTTCCTAGCTTTTTATCATATAATTCCTTTAATACTGAAATTATAATTTTTGGAAAATACTTCACCATATTCCCTTTCTCATTTCATAAAAACTAAAATACCTTTAGCTAGGTGAGAGGATACCAATTCATGTTCATACCTCATGTTCACATTTCACGATACATATCACATTCATATTTCATCATCACCTTTGATATCACATGTCATCCTAACCAACATACTTTTCCAAACAACTACTATTGCATTATGATTCAAAAGTTATATGTTTTGCAAATGATGATCGAAGGATGAGCACATTAGATGGTTGATTAAATGATTTCAAAAGTCTTTTTTTTATGCAACACAAAAGTATTGTTACACAAGAACCAATACTAATAAAATTTGGTTGCCACACAAGAACCAACCAAAGTAATATGTTGCAATCAAATGTTTTTCAAAAGAACACTTCGCAAAAGGAACAAAGTTATCAAATAATTATGTGAAGTTGAAAGAAGAATCAATATCAGCCAAAGTTCATATAAAAGCAAGACAATTCAAAAGATCAAATCATGATTAAAGTAAATCAATGCAATAGATTGCATGAGGACATGCAATAACTTCAGTTGGGGGGTATGTTGAGCCTCCAAAATGTCTTCAAAATGTCATACATTTTTACCTTCATCACCACTATTTCACTCACATTTCGCAACTCTATAACCTTACATTAGCCTCCATTTTCATGTTCATATGTGGTGACATTAGTATTTTCCAAAGTTATTAGTTTCAAGTATTTAGAGTGGATTTATGATTAAAAGTTAGAAAAATAACATAGATTTACTTATACCTAAAGGTGGAATAAGTTTGGTGACATGTGTAGGTGATTTGGAAGCTTCCAAGACACTCTTATGTGGCCTCCAAGGTTCAATTTTGCATTCTCTTCAAGATTGAAACAAGATTTGGGAGGAGTCAAACATATCTCATGGGAGAAAATATCTCAATAAAGGATTATTCAAAGAGATTTGAGGAGATAATCATTCAAGCCCATTTCAAGGAGAAGATCATGAGGATATGGATATCTCATCCAAGATTTGTGTGAGGATTTGAAGGGATCATATTTTGTAATTATGGAAATTGGTTGAGAGAAAAGTGGAGTTGTATTTATGAGTTGCTTATCTCCTTTTCAAAGAAACTCATGTATAAATATGAGTGCTCTCTCTCTATTTTGGAAGATCTGATATGAGAGGAATGTAATGTTGGGTTATGTTATGTAATGTTATGGTTGGAGAGAATTGTAAGTTAGTGTAATGTAATAGATTGAGTTTTCTTTATTGTGAATGTGAGCTCACATGTGTTTGTTTTTGCTATTTGTTATTTATCCTTTGTTGCTTATCACATGTTTTTTTTTATGCAATTTCATATTTCTAGATTAATTTAATTTATTCAATTCAATTTTAGTTGTGTGCTTCAATTTAAAACATTAGATTATGTTAATTTGGCTTCAATTCTGCATATATTGTGCATGTGCCTCGTAAGTCTATGAAATCCTCAGGTTGACAATTAATGATTGGGAAATTATTAAACGACAATACTTTCGCCCAACAATTGGATCCAGGCAGTCATGGTGGAGCCAAAGCCAATCTTTCGTAGGGTCATCCAAATTAGTTCCCAGTCCATGCAGTCAAATGCTTTGATCAGATTGATTTTCATGAGGCAGACATCTAAATTGTGGGATTTGATGGAATGGATACATTCTTGTGCTATAGAAACCGCGTCGTGGATTTGACAGTGTTTGAGGAAGCCAAATTGTTCAGCAGTGATATATGAAGACAAGAAGGGTTTGAGGCGGTTGGCAATAATTTTGGATATAAGTTTGTAGGTGGTGTTGCACAATGATATAGGGTGGAAATCAGAAAATGAGATAGGCTTATCTATCTTCGGGATTAGTGTGATGAAAGTGGCATTGGTGGCAGTAGAAACCCATCCGTGGATTCTGGACTCTTCCACCATATCAGTGAGCTCATCTATCATGATGTCTTGAAAGTGTAGGAATATCTCTGTTGTCCATCCATCAGGTCCGAGACTTTTCCCTCTGCCCAAACTTTTCAAAATAGAGATGATGATGAGCCTCATCATTGGGTAATTATATGGGCCTTAATTGGCCTTAATTCACCTCCTAGCTTAGTCAAACCAACTATTCTCACAACTTATTGCATACTTTTGATTATATTTTGTTTATGAGATGAGTTAGAGTTGGATATTTTGCTTTGTGGTCTAATGTGCATGTAATGCATGAATAAAGGATAAAAGCAAGGAAAAATGCAGGAATAAAGGAATAAAGGGTAAAAGAAAGGAACTGTGGCAAAGACCTTGGTCAAAACTCGAATGGGACAAGGGAGAGTAATTATAGGAGGTAAATCCTCCTCATTTACTACCCCTCCATTCGAATATTCCTCCATCAGCTTGGAGTGCAAACAACCATCACTTTGAAGACTAGAAGACAGTCGAGCAAGTGAAAGTGACAAAAACCAGTTTATCTTGAGTGGGGAGCCTAGCCTCCCTAATTGGAAGGAAGTCGTTGGAGACTTCAGATGTATAAATAGAAAGGCTTAGGACCTCAGTAGGATTTAGATTTTTATTGTAAAACTCTAGTTTATATCTAAGCTGCAAGACTTGTGATAATTTTTTATGTAATCCATGGTTTTGATAATGAGAATGAGTTTCATTTTGAGCCAGCTCTGAGTTAACTTAGAGGGCTGAAGCTCTTGGGTTAGGGCCCAACCCGAGCAGCCAAAGCTCCTCTTTACTGTACATGTATGCTAGCATAGATTCCTGGTTTTCATTGTTCATTTGCTTAAGTAGCATAGATTTTTGTTCTGTTCATTTGCTTAAGTAGCTTTCTAGTTCTGTTCATTTGCTTAAATATATGCATTTTCATTACAGTAGCATAGAGTAGATCGGTTGTGCTTAAGTTTACTTCCATTTGTGCCTTCTTTCAGTTCACAAGGTAGCTAGAGGAAAAAGATCACCATAAGGTTGTGCGCAGGTGTCTTGGCCTCATCTCCTCCCTCTGGGACCATGACTTGAGGAAGAGACCCTTCAGCAACCCCAAAAACACAGGTTTCTGGTTCTCGCATGAGCTATGGAGTTTGTGGTTTGATGCATTTACTTTTCCACCCTCACTGGTTTTTCTGTCATTTTTCATTTGAAACCACCTTCAGCACGTTCTTCATGCATCGTTTCATTACCGTCTGATCCACAACAAACCTTCCCAAACACATTTGTTTATCCAACTATCGCCTCACGTGAAGTCTTCCACTTACTTTATGCGCTTTAAGTCCCCACTGTTGATTTGCCTTGCTTGATCTGACGGCTATCGCATCACCCGATCGCCAACTAGCTTGACCAATACCCACCGTTGATCTGTCTAGCCTGATCCAATGGGTATCGCGCAATCTCGCACGGATTCTTGCACGACCGTTATCCACCCGAAAGCATGCGAGAAAAGTGGTTTTCTCGTGCTACGTGTCGCGCAGTTAGCCTAATCAGATGAAATTTCAAAATACGACTTACAGCCTTGAGGGCACGCGAGAAACTACTTACTGCCTTCGAAACCCGCTTCATCATTTCCGCACGTTTCTTTTTCCCGCGATACAATCTTTGTCGTCCATCCTCTGATTAATCTTATCTGTCCATCTCTTGACTTAATCTCCGCGATAAGATCTCCGTCGTTCATCCTGTTCGTTCGTCTGGTTCGTCCATCTATCCACTTAACCTCCGCGATAAGACCTCAGTTGTTCATCTTGTGCGTTCACCCTGTTCATCCATCTAGTCACTTAAGCCTTCGCGATAAGATCTCCATCGTTCATCTTTTGTTCATTGGCTGATCCAACGGTTCTTATGCACTACTGCTTCCTTACGTCCTCCTTTCACTAATTTCGACCTTTGATTGCTCTTCCGCTTGAAAACCGATTTAGCTTAAGTTTCTTTGCTTACACCTTAGTATAGTTTGATGCTCTTTACCTCTACAACTTAGATAGCAGCATTATTTTAGTGATTGATTTAGCAATTTTGCTTAGCATAGTTGTTTAATTGGTTAATTAGGTTATGGTGTGGTTTAGGATTACATGTTGTTTTCTTCATTACTGCAGTAGAGTAGCTCTCTCTGAGAATAGATTTGCTCTTCTTCCATCAAATAATTAAGCTTCTTCTGACCCTATAGAAGTCTGGCTTGGAACCCCTTGGGTCTCTTGCCAGATGAGCAGTGACAACAGGCAGTACTTTCACTTTTACTTGTGCATATAGCATTGTCTCCTCCAAGTTTATGGGAACCCCGGGTTGATAAGTAAAGCTGGTAGCCCTGGGAGTTGCAACATTCTTGTTGCAATACCTAGGCTCATCAGATGACTTTGTCCTTTGTGACCGAGCGTTCCGTCTATTCTAAAGCTTCCCTGTTAGTCGTTGAGGGATAGAAATCACATTGTTCGAGTTGTTTGTTGAAGGGAACCTCATCCCAGGTCTGGTAGATTTTGCTAAAATATTTGTGTGTCGCCCCCTTAATATCTTTCTGGTCTATTAGCTGGTCTCCAAAGGTTGAGTTAATTCTCCAGATATTACTTTTTTTTTCGCCTACCAGAAATCTGTTTATGAAATTTTTTTCTGTCCCCATCCTGTATCCACATAATGCAACTCTTTTGTTGTCGTGCTTCGACCTGTCTGAGGAGGATTTGTGATCTGCATCCTTCCAGCTAAAGGATCTCTGATTTACGAGTAGTAGAGAAGAAGTTGGGGTCGTTTGGGTCCTCCAGGACCTTAATTTTTTCCGCTATATTTATCAGTTCCTTCATCAGTGTCCTATTCTTGTTTCGTGCCCATCTTTTGGTGGCTTCTTTCTGCCTACAAAGTTTTTGATTAATTCTATCCATTTGTCTATGCTCCGAGTCCGTTGCAGTCGTTTTCCAGACAAATTTGACCATTTCTGTGTAGTATGTCTCTTTAAGCCATAAATTATTAAATTTGAACGGTTGATCCCGGTGGATCTCTAGACACCAGGGGCATGAAAAAGGCTCAAAATTCAAAGTGGCAGAAAATCGATTAACTTGACATCAAATCGAAGTGCTTGTCGCCCGGATTCCAACAGTGCAAATGGCACTCCAATCCGAATCTGGATGAGGAAGATAGAGGCAGTCAAAGTTGTGGGTTGACTTACCCATGTGGCAAGGTTAAGGAGGGTGCAATTTGGCAAGAACCCGACACCGGAATTCGGCCATTTTTCTAGGCGGATTTGTGGGTCCGTTAATTTGTCTCCTAATGCCTAAGGTTCTGGGAAAAACCCAAAACAAGCTAGTGGTTATAATTTTTTTTTTGTTTAAAAATATAAAATATTAAATAGGGCGGGCGGCCATGACCCCGCCGCCCCCGGGAACCACCACACAACTAAATATTAATAGTGGAGCAAGCGGCCATGACCCCGCCGCCCCCGGGAACCACCACACAATTAAATATTAATAGTGGGGCGGGCAGCCATGACCCCGCCGCCACCAGTACAACAAAATATATATTAAGTGGGGTGGGTGGCCATGACCCCACCACCCCAGAGCCCTCACAACAACCATTGTTTAAACATAATAAGGGAACGGGCTTTCAACCTCGCCACCACTCCACCTCTCCACTACAATGAACCACCGGCGGGGAAATACGGGCACAGGCCACCAAAACTGTGGACCCGCTGCCCCAACGATCAAACCAACATTTGTACCATGTTAAAAATGGGAGGGGCGGGATTTGATCCCCCAACCCCTCGTCAATGAATTTCCAACTTTTCCATTGCACCAAACTAATTTCTTGTTAAGTCTGCCCATCAAAACATTAAATAAACCTATTTTCTCAGTGTGCCGGGAGGGGAAGAGCGCACACACAGTTTGAGGCAATTCCATTGCAGGTGGTGGAACCATGAGGAGTAAAGAGAGGGGGCCGGAACCATGATCTGAGCAATTTCTCCAGGGGCAGATTTTCACTTCATTAGATTTCGACAAATTTTATATGGTTTCAGCATTTCTCGATGCCACGAACTCAATGGTGTTGTCCGTTCCTCCAACAGAGCTCTCCATTTTTCGGTCATTTTCCAGAATGGAGGTATAAGACTCCTTTTTGTAAATGATGATTGTACTCTTGTTTCTCATGCCACTTAATGAATGAAGGCCTCCCCATTGATTGAGAAGGGCCCAGAGATGTAGTCCAAATTGGACGAACTCTGTTATCAAATCTCTTGTCTTCTTTCATGCTTTTATGTGTTTCTCATTTTCTTTCATGTGCACATAAAATTTCTATGGTTAAGCTGCAATTTATGCATGTAATTCTTTAATACATCTATAAGAAAAAGGTATTGGATCAAGTGGTATCACAGCAGGTCTTTGTAGATGTGAATTGCATGTTTGTATGCTAACAAGAAATAGGCTCCGAAGAGGCGAAGGGAAACTAAAGTCTTTCGATCCCGAAGCAGGGCATGCACATCGAAGGAGAAACATGGCAAATGAAGAGGCTCGTCATGAAGAGGAGCGCAATTTTCACAAAACCTTCTATACCATGGCAGAAAATGTCGGTTAGTTGCTTTAAAGGCTGGAGAAAGCAAAAGAGAGAAATCTAGAAGAACAAGGTTCAGTGCATGGAAATGGTGGAGAATAACCCCCTCCTTCTCCTTCCACGAGTGATAACTCTTCTTCCTCTCATCACCATCATCATAGAAATTCAAGGGATGCATCTAAGAAAACTTTCTTTAAATTAGATGTCAAATTTGATCTTCCCATGTTTAATGGTGAAAGTAATGCAGAAAAGCTTAATAATTGGATTAGGCAGATTTAAATCTACTGCATGATTCAGTAGATCGAAGAGGATGAGGCAAAGATTCAGTTGGCCTCTCTTCGGCTGAGTAGCACCACTCTCGTCTGGTGGGAGAGAAAATTGCGAAGCAGTAAGAGTGTGGGTAATCTTCTTTCCTCATGGCCTAGTTTCATTTCTGCATTAAAGGAACAATTTTATCCCTTGGGTTATAAGCAAAAAGCCTTAATGGATTGGCAATACTTAAGGCAAGGCAGAGGTCAGGATGTTCAAAGCTTTACCGAGGAGTTTAGAAAACAAGCACTTAATTTGGGCATTGCACTTGACTCACCTGAAGTAGTAACTAAGTATATTGGATCATTACATAGTTACCTTAGACATTCATTATTATTGTTTGAACCAACTACTATTGACTCGGCCAGTGTAAAGGCCATTCATCTTGAGAACAAGGGAAAAAATGAAAGAGATAATCATTTCAAGAAACCACCTTTCAAACCTCCAAATGGAAAACCCAAAGTGAAAGGAAAGGGAAAGGAGAAGAGGACGGCATCAACCAAGAAGGAAGAAGGAGAAAGGCCTTATTGCATTCACTGCAAAAAGGAAGGTCATGACGACGATCATTGTTGGAAATTGTACTCGGAAAAGAGACCAAAGAAGTATGGAGGAAAAGGCAAGCAGAACACAGTGGCAATTGTGCAGCAAGGCCTTGGATCTGATTCCGGAGATGAAGCATTGATCACAGCAGCAGAAACAAAAGGTACTCTTACACCTCATGTTAATTCTGAATCACATGAAGGCACTAGTTCAATAGTTGAGTTTCTTCCTAATGAACGAAAGAGAATTGAGTTATTTCATATTAGAGTTGTTATAAATCATACAAAAGTGGAAACTCTATTTGATATCAGATCCCAAGCAAATTTAATTCCAGAGTCCTTGGTAAAGAAGCTAGGCTTAGAAACCAAACCACGTCCAAAACCTTACCCGCTTGGATGGATACATGATAAAACAAAATTGAATGTAACTAAGCAGTTCAAGGTTAAATTTGTGATCACTTCTAAGTTAGTGGATGACGTAGAACTTGATGTGATACCATTGGATATCTGTGGCATGGTGTTAGGGAGTCCAAATCTATATGATAGAAAAGAAATCTTCTTCTGTCATGAAAACAAATACCAAATCACAAAAGATGGGGTAGAATATATTGTGAGGGCTCATCAAACTAAAATCAATGCCAACCTTGTAAGTGTCAGACAAATGAAGAGGTTGGTGAATTCCAGTAAGGGTTGCATGCTTATGGTTGTAAGGGGGAAAGATGCAGAATTATCCGATGATTTCCATGGTTGTGATCATGTGCATAAAAAGGAATTATGTGAATTGATTTCTAACTATGATGAGATGTTTCAGGAACCAAGGGGATTACCTCCGAAGAGGGAAATCCAACATGAGATCCATTGGCAACATGACGCTCCTTTACCAAATATTGGCATGTACAGGATGTCAACCATTGAGATGGAGGAGATCAAAAGGCAAGTGCAAGAACTATTGAACCAAGGGGTCATCAGACCAAGCACTTCTCCATGCGGCTCACCAATTGTCTTAGTGCCGAAGAAAGATGGCACATGGAGGATGTGCGTGGATTACCGAGCACTAAACAAAATCACGGTGAAAAATCGTTACCCTCTCCCGCGCATTGATGACTTACTAGATCAGTTAAAGAATGTTATCTATTTCACCAAATTGGATTTGTGTAGTGGTTATCACCAGGTCCGAATTGCAGAGCAGGATGTGTGGAAAACCACCTTCAAGACCAAACAGGGGTTGTTCGAATGGATGGTGATGCCATTCGGACTTTGCAACACTCCAGCCACTTTCATGAGGGTCATGAATGATCTCTTTAGGCCTTTTATTGATGAATTTGTTCTTGTATATCTAGATGATATTCTTGTCTTTAGTAAAAGTTGGAATGAACATGTATGCCATGTGAAGAAAGTGCTTGATGTATTGAAAAAAGAAAAACTCTATGTAAAATTGTCAAAGTGTGAGTTTGGGAAAACCTCTTTGGTTTACCTAGGTCATATTGTTGGTCATGGTCAGCTAAAAATTGATCCTTCTAAAGTTGAAGCAATTGTAAATTGGCCTAAGCCTACTAGTGTAACCGAGGTTCGCAGCTTTTTGGGTGAAGTACAGTATTGGAGGAGATATATTACCAATTTCTCTATTATTGCAACACCTTTACACACACTGACAAGTGTAAAGCAGGTCTTTCAATGGGGAGGAAAGTAGGAGAAGTCCTTCGAAACTTTGAAAGAAAAGATCAACACCACACCGGTCTTGGCCTTACCAGATCTCCAACAGCCATTCGAGATCGAGACAGACACCAACGGATATGCCATGGGAGTTGTACTGATGCAACAGAAGAAGCCGATATCTTACCATTCAGAGGAATTCTCTCAGGCTGTGATAAACTATCCCACTTATGACAGGGATTTATATGCCTTGGTCCAGAGTGTGAAAAATTGGAAACACTACCTGATCGGCAAGGAGACCATCATCCATACGGATCATCAATCCTTGAAGTATCTTCAGTCACAAACCAAGTTACAACAATATCGTCATTTCAAGTGGATGGGTTTTCTTCAACAGTTTCATCTGGTAATAAAGTATAAGAAGGGTACTAGCAACAAAGTGGTCGATATGCTATCTCGCCCTCCTATTTCTGCTTCTGTTATTTTGCATAATGCTTCGTTATTTTTTGAAAGTTATGCTGAACAATATGCTAACGATGATGACTTTAAGGAGATTTATGCAAAACTAGCCCATGGTTCACAGGTGGACAACTATCACTTGCAGGGGAAATTGTTGTATCACCTTAGTAAATTATGCATACCCACAGGGTAAAGGGTACATGTAATCTGGGAGGCCCACACCTCCCTTGTGTCTGGTCATTTTGGTGTTGAAAAAACTTTGTGTCATGTACAAAGATTTTGTTTTTGGCCTCATATGAAGAACATTGTGACTCGCTCTGTAAAGAGATGTGTGATGTGTTCTGTTTCAGAGCCATCTAATAGAAAACTCGGGCTCTACACACCACTCCCTATTCCGAGTCATCCATGGGAAAGTGTGTCGATGGATTTTGTAGGAGGTTTTCCTTTGTCTAGAAAAAATCACGACTATTTGTATGTTGTCATTGACCGTTTTAGTAAGATGTGTATTTAATGCCTTGTAAAAAGCATATCACTACATAGAAGACTACTTATCTTTTCTTTCAGCATGTTCGGGTCCATTTTGGGTTACCCACATCGATTGTGTCAGATCGAGACTCTCGCTTTCTCGGAGAGTTTTGGACTAGCTTGTGGAAGATGATGGACACCAAGTTGAAAAGAAGCACGACATTTCATCCACAAACCGACGGACAGATAGAGTTTGTCAACCGGACCATGGTACACTTGTTGCGAGGCTATTGTGGGAAACATCCTAAGTTGTGGGATGAGCATCTTCCATATGTGCAACATTCCTACAATCAAGCAGTGCACTCATCTACACATCGTTCACCATTTGAGACATGTTTTGGCTACCTGCCCAAAGATCCTTTTGATATGGTCTTTGGAAGGGAAGACGACTCTAGTGGACATGATGACAGGGACAAAGCACAGTAATTCATTCAGCGGATCGAGTTGATTCACCAAGTAGTACAGGAGCAGTTGAAGAAAAGTCAAGCCCGGTACAAGGCTCGACATGATAAACACCAAGTCAACCACCAATTTCAAGTGGGCAACAAAGTGTGGTTCCATATCAACAAGGACAAGATGAAGGGGGAAGGGAAGAAGTTGCGACCAATCTAGTATGGTCCATTCACCATCTTGGAGAAGATTGGAAACAATGCCTTCCGTCTCGATTTGCCGACATATATGCAAATGTACTCCATAGTGAAAGTGGAAAACTTAAAGCTCTATGAGCCACCACTGATTATGGACACCAAAGATGTGGGATCAGTTCCTACAGTTGATATTTTGCACCAGAGTATCTCGATGAGTTGCCTGAAGATATCATCCTTGATAGAAGAACCAAGACTTCATGACGGGGAGATGTGGAATACCTTCGAGTTGGTTTCAAAGGGATGCACACTAGCAAGGAAAAATGACTGGAAAAAGAAAGAGTGAGGGAACAATACCCTCACTTGCCAATTGACTGATAAAGCTTTTGGAGGTCCAAAAGCTCCTCAATGGGGAGGATTGATCCAGGTGGATCTCTAGACACCACGGGCATGAAAAATGCTCAAAATTAAAAGTGGTAGAAAATCGATTAACTTAACATCAGATCGAAGTGCTCGTCGCCCTGATTCCAACGGTGTGAACGGAACTCCAATCTGAGTCTAGATGATGAAGATAGAGGTAGTCAAAGTTGTGGGTTGACTTACCCATGTGGCAGGCTTAAGGAGGGTGCAATTTGGCAAGAACCCGACACCAGAATCCGACTAGTTTTCTGGGCGAATTTGTGGGTCTGTTAATTTGTCTCCTAATGCCTAAGGTTCTGGAAAAACCTAAAACAAGGTGGTGGTTATAATTTTTATTTTTTTCCGCCCCCGGGAACCACCACACAATTAAATATTAATAATGGGGCGGGCGGCGATGACCCTGCTGCCACCGGTACAACAAAATATATATTAAGTGGGGTGGGCGGCCATGACCCCACCACCCCGGATCCCTCACAATTACCATCGTTTAAACAAAGTGGGGGCATAGCCTGTCAACCCCGCCGCTCCTCCACCTCTCCACTACAATGAACCGTTGGCGGGTAAATAGGGGCGCGGGCCACCAAAAATGTGGAACCGCTGCCCCAATGGTCAAACCATCATTTATACTGTGTTAAAAATGGGAGGGGCGGGATTTGATCCCCCGACCCCTCCTCAACGAATTTCCAACTTCGCCATTGCACCAAACCAATTTCTTGTTAAGTCCGCCCATCAAAACATTAAATAAACCTATTTTCTCAGTGCGTCGGGAGGGGAAGAGCGCGCACGCAGTTCAAGGCAGATCCATTGCAGGTGGTGGAACCATGAGCAATGCAGAGAGGGGGCTGGAACCATGATCTGAGCAATTTCTCCAGGGGGCAGATTTTCACTTTGTCAGATTTCGACAAATTTTATATGGTTTCAGCATTTCTCGATGCCACGAACTCAACGATGTTGTCCGTTTTTCCAACAGAGCTCTCCATTTTTCGGCCATTTTCCATAATGGAGGTATAAGACTCCTTTTTTATAAATGATGATTGTACTCTTCTTTCTCATGCCACTTAATGAATGAAGGCCTCCCCATTAAGCAGGGCCCAGAGACGTAGTCCAAATTGGACGAACTTCGTTATCAAATCTCTTGTCTTCTTTCATGCTTTTATGTGTTTCTCCTTTTCTCTCATGTGCACATTAAATTTCTATGGTTAAGCTGCAATTTATCCATGTAATTCTTTAATACATCTATAAGCAAAAGATCTTGGATCAACGGTGGAGCCTTGTTCTGATGTATTTCCGTCCAATTTAGCAAAAATGGGGAAATGATCAGAGATCTTAGTGTGAATAATGGTGGATGTGAGACCCATTAGCCTGCTGATTGTATATTCGTGCACTAAAAAATGATCAAGTCATTTTGCAATTCCCTGAATACTAGAACGTCCATTCTGCCAAGTTGGTCCAATAGGATTGGGAGAGATGTCCATGAGTTCTTTATCCTTGAAGAAGACATGAAAGTAATCCTCCAGTGGATCAGGTCTGCTCATTTGTTGGGTCCCTATAATACTAGTGATTACCCCATTGCTATTGTAGTTGCATCCCTTATTAATATTGTTGTGCCCCTATTATCCCCATATTGTTATTACTGTGCCCCATAGAATCCCTCTATTGTTATTTTTATGGCTTTATATTATTATTGTTAGGTCGGCTAGGTTATATTGTGACTCCTTAAACTCCTATATATAGAAAGGAGGTTTTGTCATTTGAATCATCCAAGAATTGTTCATTTATGTAATGTAAAGGAGGTTTCCCCCTCGAAGAGGCTAAATTCTAAGGCGTTGATCTATCTTTTCTATCTTTTCTTGAGCTGGTTTCATAACATTTGGTATCAGAGCTTTGGATTCTAGGGTTTCGTTGCTCCAAATAGGTCATCGTGACATTTTCGCTATAACTTTTTTTCTATGATGTTTCAAAAGCTAAAAAAAAAACCCATTTGAGAAGAAATCGTGCTGAACCTTGGGTCTAAATTTCAGAGCTTTTCGTACTATATTTGCGGAGATATGATCTGAGGAAGTTGGTCTTTTTGCAGATTCCTGAATTACATTCCAAACAGGTGACCTGGGGAAAATCGTCATAACTTTCTCTCTGAGCATCGGATTGAAATTTCGTAAGAGGGTACAGAAAGAGGACGGACTGTAGTTTCCTGTGTATATTTTTCAGAGCCAAAGGTCGAAGCAGTGCTCGTGGCACGTCGTACAAGTTCGCTCTACTGAACTAGTCTATAATCAGGTCATTGTGGGAGATTTCGCATAACTCTTCCTTGGAGAATCCAATTTGGATCAAACTGGTGGCATTGGAAAGAGGACACAGAGGGCTACTGCAGGTCGCAATTTCAGAACTGGATGATCCGAAAGTACAGAGATACATCAGAGGCAATATCGAGCTCCTACAAAGTGAAAAAAGGTGTGTAGATTCTTTTAAATTTTTGCTTAAGATTGGTTTGAAATTTTATTTTGAAGGAATTCAAAGGGCATAGTAGAGCATTATTATTGGTAACTGATGCCCCAAGGAAAGAAAATGAAAACGCCTAGTAAGCAACCTGAAAGCTCTAGCATGACTCATGAAGAAGAGGAAGAAATGCTACATGATATATCAAAATTACAAGAACAAGTGCAACAAATGTCACTCTCACAAAAGCTAACAGAAGCTAAGATAAATGGCGTGGAATCTAAGATAAAGGGCATGGAAGCTAAGATGGACGATTTGAAGATAGATTTGAAGACAGATTTGAAGAGAGACATGGCAGATTTGAAGACAGATTTGAAGACAAACATGGCAGATTTGAAGACAGATTTGACAAATTTTCTACAAGAAATACTTACTAATGGTGAAAAGGTAGTAAAGGAAACTCATGATGCGAACAAAAGAAATGTTAATCATGATTTCATAGACTCTAATGTGGGATCAAAGACCCACCATATTCCAAAAATCGATATGAGGTAGTTTGATGGAAAAGATCCTGCAACATGGATATTACAGATGGAGCAATTTTTTGATCTCAATAATGTGCAAAACACACAAAAGGTACGTATTGCAACTTTATATTTGGAACCCAATCAGTTTGTATGGTATCAATGGTTTTGCTCTCGTAAACAAATTATCACTAGGACAATTTTTACGGAAGAATTGACAGCACATTATGAGGATACAAAAAGCAACACTTTTTTTAGTCAATTGATAAGTCTCAAACAAAAGGGTTCAATAATGGAGCACATTGAGGAGTTCCAAAAATTGAACATAAGGGTAAAAAATATTCCAGAGGAGCATAGGATTGATGTGTTCATAGGGGCTTTAAGGGATAATATCCAACATGATGTTTGCCTTTGGGAACCTGATTCATTAGAGAAGGCATTCAGGTTAGCAAGAAAAATGGAAAGCAAAATTATGGCAACCAGGAAGCATACCACTCACAACTATAAAGATGGAAGTGTTGTTGCCCCTAGTCTTCCACAACCTATAAGGTTGACACCACAACAATTGGAAGAAAAAAGAGCAAAAGGGCTTTGTTACAGTTGTGATAGCAAATACACTAAAGGTCATAAGTGTGCTGAGAAGAAATTATTCTACATAGATTGCGAAGAGGAAGAACAAAAGGAGCAAGAAAGATCAAAAGAAGAGGATATACTCCAGGAACAAAGCCTAGATAAAGAAGAAATGAATCCGATGATATCTTGTAATGCATTGGTGGGAATTACCACTCCTCAAACCATCAAGATAGAAGGACAAATCAAGAAGAAAAAGGTAATAGTGTTGATTAATTCAGGAAGTACCCACAATTTTATTCATTGTAAGGTAGCAAAAGAATTGAATTGCTTCTTATATCCAGCACCAGAGTGTCAAGTGATGGTTGCAAATGGAGGAACAATAAATTTCTCTGGAAAGTGCCATAATATCAAGCTATCGATGGGAGAATATGTATTGACTAGCCCAATGCTTTCCATTCCAATGGGAGGTGTTGATGTTGTACTAGGAGTCCAATGGCTACAATCCTTGGGTACAATAGCTTTTAATTTTCATGAAATTTTCTGTGAAAGGAAAGGACGTTGAATTAAGGGGTATTGCAGGGAAACCGGGAAAGATAATCAGCTCTAACAGTATGAAAAAGCTTCTAAAAAAGGAACAAAGGGGTGTAATTGCACAAATATGTTCGCTAGATGTTTCCACATTGGAATCATCTATTTCTCCAGATCTCCAAAAAGTATTGGAAAATCATTCCAAGGTATTTGAGACTCCCAAAGGTCTCCCACCTATTCATGATCATGATTATGCTATTCATCTGATTCCAGGAAGTGTTCCTCCAAACATCAGGCCGTACAGATATCCCTATGCCCAAAAGAGTGAACTTGAACGTATGGTTGCAGAAATGCTAGAGGCTGGTATAATTTAACCGAGTCAAAGTTCTTTCTCTGCTCCAGTAGTATTATTGCACAAGAAGGATGGATCATGGTGCATGTGTCTGAATTATAGGGAGCTCAACAAGCTCACTATTAAAGATAAGTTTCCCATTCTTGTCATTGATGAATTACTGGATGAATTGCATGGATCAATTTACTTCACCAAGTTGGATCTTCCTTCAGGATATCATCAAATCAGAATGAAGACTGAAGACATTCCGAAAACAACATTTAGAACTCATGAGGGTCATTATGAATTTTTGGTCATGCCTTTTGGCCTTACCAATGCACCTTCAACATTTCAAGGTTTGATGAATTCATTTTCAAACCATTCCTTAGAAAATTTGTGTTAGTATTTTTTGATGATATACTAATCTACAACAAGTCTTGGAAGGATCATGTTGAACATGTTGATAGGGTGCTACAACTATTGGAGGAGAAACAATTATATGCAAAAAGATCCAAATGTTTCTTTGGAGTACAAGAGGTGGAATATCTGGGTCATATTGTATCTCATGAAGGAGTTAAGGTAGACCCTAGAAAAATTAAAGCCATTAAGGAATGCAAAATCCCCACATCCATAAAGCATCTGCGAGGATTTCTCGGGTTGACAGGGTATTATCGCAAGTTTGTTAAGAATTATGGGAGAATAGCAGCACCTCTAACAACATTATTGAAGAAAGATGCATTTTCATGGACTCCAGAAGCAACAAAGGCCTTCGAACATCTTAAAGAGGCAATGTGCCAAGCACTGGTCTTAGCTACATCGGACTTCACAAAAACCTTTATTGTGGAATGTGATGCTTCAGGAAATGGAATTGGTGCTGTTTTAATGCAAGATGAAAGACCCATTGCTTTTGAAAGTCGTCCAATCAAGGGAAAGTTTTTACACAAAGCTATTTATGAGAAGGAAATGTTGGCAATACTCCATGCACTTAAGAAATGGCGACCCTACCTAATGGGAAGACACTTCAAGGTAAAAATGGATCATGATAACCTTAAATACTTTTTAGAACAAAGATTATCCTCTGAAGAGCAACAAAAGTGGGTCACAAAGATGTTGGGCTATGACTTTGAAATCATCTGCAAAAAAGGGAAGCAAAATGTGGTGGCAGATGCACTCTCAAGAAAGGATGAGGATGTGGAAGCATTGTTGTGCGCCATTTCTATTATCCAACCAGATTGGATAAAGGAAGAAAGGGAGGAATGGAAGAATGATGAAGAAGTGTGGGCATTTATTCAAAAGTTACAACAAGATTCCAGTACGTCTGATACATTTAGCTGGAAAAATGATTCTTTATGGTACAAAGATCACTTATACCTCTGTAAGAATTCCCAACTAAAACAAAAGATTCTTATGGAATTGCACACTTCTCCCTTAGGAGGGCACTCGGGATTTTTAAAAACTTACCACAGGGTTAAGAAGGAATTTTTTTGGGATGGCCTTAAATCGCATATTCAAAAATCCGTGGCGGAATGTTTGGTTTGCCAACAAAATAAAGTTGAAACAATTAAGACACCAGGTCTATTACAACCTTTATCCATTCCAAGCCAATGTTGGGAGGAGGTTTCAATGGATTTTATCACAGGTTTACCCAAGTCTGAGGGAAAGAGTGTCATCATGGTGGTAGTTGACAGACTTACCAAGTATGCACACTTTTGTGCATTATCACATCCATTTAAAGCCAGTACAGTTTCTACTGCATTTATGGAAACAATTCAAAAGCTACATGGAAACCCAAAGATTATTGTAAGTGACAGAGATCCCATTTTCACTGGAAATTTTTGGACATAATTATTTTCTTGTCTTGGTACTCAGTTAGCTCATAGCTCATCTTATCATCCTCAATCTGATGGGCAAACTGAGATAGTAAACAAATGTTTGTAAGGATATCTTCGTTGCTTTGTATCTGATAAACATACACAATGGGTCAAATGGTTGCCTCTGGCTGAATGGTGGTATAACACTTCCTTCCATACAGCAACAAAAATGACCCCATTTATGGCACTTTATGGATATGAGCCACCATCCATCACATTATATTTAAGAGAAAATTCTAAGGTTCAAGCAGTGGAACATCACATCGAACATCAACAACAAGTCCTCCAACTCTTAAAGGATAACCTCGTGTTGGCACAAAATAGAATGAAACAACAGGTAGATCAACATTGCAGCGAAAGAAGTTTTGATGTAGGTGATTGGGTATTCCTACGACTACAACCATATAAGCAAATGTCCCTCAAGCAAGCTAAGAAGGATAATAAATTATCACCAAAGTATTATGGTCCGTACAAGGTGTTGCAAAAGATTGGTACTATGGCATACAAATTAGAGCTTCCTGCAGCTTCTCGATTGCACCTAGTTTTCCATGTTTCATGTTTAAAGAGGGTTATAGGCGACAAGCTCCCAATTCAAACAATATTGCCAGAACTTGACGAGGAAGGAAAAATTATATTGGAACCGGAAGTAGTCACAGAAACAAGAACTCAACAGCTACGAAATCGATCAATTTCAGAGTATCTTATCAAGTGGAAGAACTTATCCGTTGAAGATTCCACATGGGAGGATGAGAATTTTATACAGAAGCATCCAGAACTACTCAAGCGTTGAGGACAACACTTTTTTGAAGGAGAGGGGCATGTTGGGTCCCTATAATACTAGTGATTACCCCATTACTATTGTAGTTGCATCCCTTATTAATATTGTTGTGCCCCTATTATCCCCATATTGTTATTACTGTGCCCCATAGAATCCCTCTATTGTTATTTTTGTGGCTTTATATTATTATTGTTAGGTCGGCTGGGTTATATTGTGACTCCTTAGACTCCTATATATAGAAAGGAGGTTTTGTCATTTGAATCATCCAAGAATTGTTCATTTATGTAATCTAAAGGAGGTTTCCCCCTCGAAGAGGCTGAATTCTAAGGCATTGATCTATCTTTTATATCTTGTCTTGAGCTAGTTTCATAACATCATTTGTCCCCATCATTCAGTTGGCCCAATGATGAGATTAAGATCCCTTGCCAGGATTATGGAGCTAAGGTCGAGGAGTCCACTTTGGTCGACCTTGTTCTAGAAGTCCCTTCAGTGTTCATATGGAGCATAAATGTTTATGATACGGAAACGTGTTTTGGTGCTGTGTCTACCTCTAATGATAATGAGTCCAACAGAGGTGGTATATGCTTTGAAGTTGAAGATGTAAGGATTCCACATTTTCACGAGACCCCAGATAAGCTTAATGCATTAGTAGCACAAATGTGCCAATTTGGATAGATTTTGGAGAGATATCCCCAAGTTTTCTCCCTTCAGGTCATAGTCTCTTGAAGTAGCACAATCCCTGGTTTGTTAATGTCAATTATGTGTCTAAATTGATTGTCTTTTGGGTGTCGATCCCAACCCTAAAAAATTCAGGGATAAGATAGTCATTACTGAAGGTCGAATTTTGGTGGCTCAACTCTAAGGACTCGAGATTTGGGGAGATTTACATCCAGATGAGCAAATCAAAAGGTGGCGGGAGCAATGAGTGCCTCAACAATGGAGGATTCTGAGAAGTGGTTTATAAGGTTGGTGGGAGCAAGGGAATAGGCGGAGACCCTTTTATATCTCTTGGATTTTCTCTTGGTTGTGACACTTTCCGCTTAGCTGGGCATGGAGGAGTGTTATCATTTTCAAAGAAATATCTTTTAATGGTAAGAGGCTCCATGGTGAATATTTTCTCATGATGTAGCACTTCTAACTCCATGTCTTCAGAGAATGGGGTGAATCTACGCCTAGATGGGGCCCCCAATTTGATGGGGGAAGAGAAGTCTGGTTCGGCAGATGATAGGGGAGTGAACAAAGGAGCAAGATATATGGGTTTATGGTTAAGAAGTGATGACAGTGGCCGAGTAATGGAGTGAGATGAGGATTTGATAACCAGATTAATGGAGTGGGGGGAAGTGAGTAACATCCGGTGAGTGGAGCGTTGGGGTAGAGGATTCAAGTGGACATGAATGTTAGGTTGCGAAGAGATCGAGTTTAGGTCAGGATAGTTGGTTTGAGAAGGGGATTTGGATGATGGAGGAGGGTGTGAGATAACCTGTCTTTTCATGAATTATGGTATTGTTTGCTTTGAATTTGTCTCGCCTTCCATCAACAATATCCAGTTGTGAGCGGGAATTTTGGCCATATCGATCTGGAAAGTCATACATTAGGTGTCTCGTCCCATGACAGCGGAGGCATGTGAAGGGCACTGCCCAGAAATCAATGATTTTCTTTTGTGAGCATGGCCCCTAGTATAAGTCAATGCATTCTGGAAGCCCCCCTGTAAAATCTTTTTCAATGAGAACCCATGTTGTATGCTTGTTCTTATCCCCTAGGCATCTATCGTCTAAGTAGTAGAGCTTGCCAATGGTGTTTGCAATATCTGTTATTGCCTTCTTGGTCCATAATTCCAGGGGCAAGCCCGGGAGCTTCATCCAAATGATGTTCCTTCTTGGTTTTTCTATCACTGGATCAAATCTGAAAGTCCACCTTTGAAATGTTAAGTATCCCTGCCCACTTACCCACGAAATTTTTGGTATTTGGGTTGCATCCTTCAGAGATTTGAAATTGAATGCAAACCAGCCATTCTAAAGTGTGTTGATGTGAGGCCGGTAATTTATTTTGGGAAGCCACCATGTGTCCATCCATTTTCCCATCTGTGCCTCGTTCAAGTTGCAGTATATGCATCGGCCAACCAATGTCATAAATTTTAGTTTTATTGATTCCTCCCAATATCCGTTGGCATCGAGGACCAGTCCAGGGAGCTATGAGGCCACTTTGATAGCCCTGTTTTTCTTTTTGTCAGTGCCATGGGACATGTTGTGTTCAGGTCTCTTAATTTGTTGAGTAATGGTTCGGGAGGGCGTTTTGGAATGGAAATATTGTTCTTTCGCTTGCACTGTGATGTCAATCAGTGGTTCCACCTCCAGGGATGAAGGTAGAGGGATGTGGTTGTCCATCATTGTTCAACCCAATCAGACTGAATATATTGGGCCAGGTCCGATGCACTATTAATCTGCGCGCGATCTGTCAATTTCCACAATCAATTGTGCACAATTTCCAACTGTTACCCCAAATATGTGTTTTCCACCTTCATTTTATTTTTGTTAAGAGTGTTGTGCAGTCAATCCACCTGTTTCGATCAGCTGGGCTCTCCGAACCCAATCCTTTGTGACTGTGATCCGTTCCAATTTTCCACTTTCTCTGTCTAATCCTATAGTGTGCCTATACGAGAACTGTTCACTTTTCCCTACCAAAATACATCCTGTTCCAGTTCTCCTCATGTTCTGACAAAATCACGCAGTCAACTGAACGTGTTTTGTTCAGTGACATGCCAACATTGTCCCTAAACAGTCAGATCTACAGTTACGATGTTGCAGATGATAGGTAGATTGTTAAATCGGTTAGGAAGTCCTCATGCAGGTTCATGTTGTGGATATCCTAAACTCGCATACCCACAGGCGGGGTTGGAATTTGACGGGCATTTTGCCCATCAGAGGCCATTTTAGCCATTAAATACGTTGAAATTTTTTAAATGCCTGTTTGGCATGACGTGGTTTGAAGAGTGAAGAACATGTTTTTTATGGCTTATAATATTTTGAAAACGTTATTAATATCTTATCCGGACACTTTTCTCCTACAAACTTCGCGATCGTAGAATAGAATATAAGTCTCTACCTTGAATAAGAAATTGAGGTATGTCGTGTACTCTGAGTGGGCGTTGTGTTTGATCATTAGTGATAGTCTAAGATTTGAACTTGAAGTGAGTTTTCATTATGAATTAACTCGATGTAAATGGATTGGTATGGTTTACACTTGCAATTATAAAGACATTAATATCATTTCCATATAAATCAACTGGTTTACATTTTAGAAAGCTTAAATAACACTCTGATCATATTTATAATTAAAGAATTGAACTTTTCAGTAATAATTATTTTTAAATGTTAATTTTTAATAGTTATTTTTAAATGTTATTTTTTATATTTATTTTATAAAAATATATTAGTTTTGGTTTCAATTTATCAATAGATATAATAATAATTACTTTTTATATGTGGTGGTGTATGAAATTTATATTTAGAAAAGTGTTTATCTATATATAAGAGTTAAAATTTTATATTGGGATTACTTTGAGTTATTTTTCGTTTAATTTATTAATACATATAATAATTATTATTATTTTTTATGTGTTTGAAATAGAAAATGAAAATTTAGAAAAATGTTTATTTTATATATGTGTATTTTTTTTAATCCTGGAATTAAGTAATTTATTTTTTAATGAAATTGTAGTTTTGTGTTGTTTAAATCACTTTTTTCAATGTATAAATCAATTTAGTAGGTTTAAAAATCCCTCAAATATTAAACAATTAGAATTTAATAAACACAATTCTTGTTTTCTTTATGATTTAGTTAAAAACATATTTGAAATATATTTAGTGAATTGCTCTCCATAATAATTTAATATTTTTGTCTACTTTTTTCTTTTTTAACATATTAGGGAAAATGAGTATGTTTTCTTTATGATGTTTTAGTTAAAACAATAGCCAATTGTTCACCACAATATTTTAATATTTTCTATCTAGGTTTTTTTAACATATTGGGAAAAAAATTATAATTCAATTGTCAAACTCATATTATGGATAATCATCCAACCATCCATAATGCAGGTTGACTCACCATAGTTATTCCAGAAAACCATGACCCTGGAATTACCCTACTAGTGGTTTGGGTCTGGTTTTCACTCTTACCAAATGCCTCTACTTCTACGTCCATTAACTTGTTTCTTTATGTCTCATAAACTCAAACTCTTAGCCAAACAAAAACAATTTTAAGACATACTCTAGACCTAAAAAAAATTTGTCAACAATTCCACTTTATAAACACAATTCTTTTATAAAATTTGTAAAATTTGTGTATATATTTAACTAATGTCATTGTTTGTGTTTTACTCCTCTATCCATCACTAACAATGTGTTTTATGAAAGGCGTATTTGAAATGTTTTTTTCATGATGAGATCTCATTGGGTGCTTGATCTAGTATGATTTAATTATCGTAGGTGTCACCTAGACGTTCACTATGTTCACCTTAGGGAAAAGGGGAAAAAATACATATTTCATACTCCTTGGAAGGAATGTCATTCAATAAATCACAATTTGTTCATTTCATCCAGGTAAGTTGGATTAGAATCCAAGTCCAAATAGTTTCCTTGAAATCCAATGAACATGCATTTATCTCTTATGCAAAAATCATTAACAATCCCACTTGAATGAAACAAACAATCATTTCTTGAGTGTGCTAGAAATAGAGTGAAAGAAATCACAACAGACCAAGGAAGGAAGATCACCTCTTTTGAGGATATAAAGAAGGAATCTTTTGGTCACTTTAAAAACATGTATCAAGAGGATCAACCAGTTGAATGACTCCAAGCTCAAGACTTCCTACAATGTGTACCCAAGGTAATTAGTGATGTTGAGAATGTGTCCTTGATTTGAGAAATAAAGGAAACATAAGTGATGGATGCAATATGGATCTTGGATCCAGATAAGGTTCCCAGGCCAGATGGATTTACTATAAGTTTCTACAAAACTTATTGGATTTTAATCGAGAAATATATAATCTGGATCGCGAAGAAAAAATAGGCTAGGAGGGGCCACAAATTCGTCCTTCCTTGCTCTAATTCCAAACGAGACCAACCCAGTGAACTTCTCGAGATTCAGACCCATATCTCTATGTAATGCTTCATACAAAATCTTAACCAAGATCATCGCCTCGCGATTGAAAAAAATGGCTTTTAGAATTCATCTCAGAAAACCAAAGGGGTTTTATGCACCAAAAGGTAGATTCTGAACAACATTATCTTGGTACATGAAGCAATCCACACCAGCAAGGAATTGGGCGAACCAGGGATGGTAATCAAGCTAGACATGGCAAATGCCTTCGACTGGGTAAAACACTCCTTGTATATGATGTTATAAAAATTGGGTTTTTGTACAAAATTCATTAATTAGATAAAGGCTTGCACAGGCTCCCCCTGGATAGCTCCCATGGTGAATGGAAGACCAACCTCTTTCTTTGAAGCCTCTAGAAGATTGCGACAAGGGTGTCCCCTATCCCCTCTGCTCTACATGTTCATAGTAGCAAGCCTCGGTAGAAATTTGGAGAAGTCAAGGCAGGAAAATAAGTTAGTGGGGCTAAGTATAGTTAAAGACATTAGAGGAGTTAACCACTCCCAATTTTTCGATGATACTCTTTTGTTGGGCAATGTTTCGAAGATTATAACAATCGAATTCAAAAATATTATGGATGCCTACTTTGCAATCTCGAGAGGAATGATAAATAAAAATAAATGTCATATTATGGATGGAACTGCTCGAATTCACTAACCCACGAGATTGCTCGGATATTTGAATTCCTCGCTGACTCAGAATGGAAAGCATTCAAAAATTTAGGTATCCCAATATCCCTGGGTGTGACTGACAACAAAGACCGGGAAGATGTGATATAAAAGATAAAGAAATGAATTCATTCATGGGGATCTCAGTGGCCAAATGTTGCAGGAAAGACGATCCTTATTAAATCAGTGTTGTTCTCACCCCCAATTTATTTGGGGTCGGGATTGTTGGCACCAAAGGGAATCCTCATCCAACTTACCGGCATGTTGAGGAATTTTTATGGCAGGGAGGGAAGAACAATGAAAAGTGTTTTCATTTAGTATAGTTCGACTCCCCATCATCTATGGAGGCCTTACTATCAAATATCCTGAGCTTATGAATATTGCAATGGGAGAAAAAATTGTGTGGAGGTTGACCTTTGAAACAAAGGAATGGTGGAAATATGCCTTCATCCAGAAATGTTTTCACAAAAATAAATTATTACATCTAGAGCAACAACAATGGCCAAAACATGGCTCTAAAATATGGAAATTGTGAGGGAAGTCACTCATCTCGTCATCGATAATATTGGGTGGCAGCCATGGAATGGTGCACAAATTCACCCGTGGAGGGACTGATCATCGTTGATTAATCTTCAAAGAGAGTTTAATTGTGTTTCAGAACTCACATAATGGATGGAAGGGTAGGGAATTAGGCGGCTAACTGATATTGCTCAATTGGATCAGGATGGGAATTGGATCGAATGGCAGTGTCCCAATGTCTTGACCAATCTCATCTGTTGAAATGTGACAACAAATAATGTAATTATGGGTAAAATCTTTATTAATTACTTCTGGTTAGTTTTGTAATGAGATTCATAACGAATAGAAGTTATGTAATGGAGGAGAGGCCCATATGAAATTGGTGAATGCATGAGAGGTTGTGTCATGGAGAATCATTCTTGATTAATAAGGATTTCCAATCCCTTGCCCCATGAAGATTTCCTTGACACACTGTCAAGGTTTTACCATGTAAAGATTTTGTGTTTACTTGTGTGTGTATTTCAGTTTCCATTCAATTTCTTTACATTTCTTTCTTACTTGATGAGCTGTTGAGACTAACAAGTGGTATCAAAGAAATTGGGTCGTTGAAGTCGTTGAGGAAGTCTGTTTGAAGGAGACAGGGTTCATTCCGATTGAAGGAGATAGGGTTCATTTGAATGTGCTTGCACAAAAGTCGTCGTTTTGTTTAAATTCTCCAGGCAAACAAGGAGTTGTCACTGGAAACCGCTATTTTTTTAAAACCCTACACATTGAAGCCATGCTCACTGGATAAGTTAGCCACGTGGGAGAGAAGCCTACATGTTGGAGAGAAGCCATAGAAACAGTCTCCACCACTAGAGGAACATAAGAGGGTTTCCAGTTGCTCGCTGCAGAAAAAGGAGGCATTGTGTGTTAGAGCCCGTTTTTTTGTTGTTGTTCTGCTGCGAAAGAGGAAGGAGTCATTGTTTGAATAGTCAAGGGGCTAAGGCCACTGGAAAGAGCCGCTCATTCTGAACAAGAAGAGGGACTGTTGTTGCCACTGAAAAAGGAGCCATTGCTGATGTCACAGAGAGCCTCCTGTCACAACAGAAAGAAACAAAAAAATCCTCTGAAGCTGAATTGTTGTTTTTAAAAAAAAACCAGGTAATTATTGTTTTTACAACAGAAACAATATTTTTTTTTTTTAATTTGGAGTATGGAAATTTATTAAAGGGAACATAAAAGTAGAATAGGGTTTGTTAAAAAAAAAGAGAATTTTTTTTGTTCCCTCTGAAATTTTTTTGTTCCATCTGAAATTTTGAAAAATGGAATATGGTTTGAAGTTGTTTGTGGAAGTTATGAAAATTTATTAAAAGGGAATAGAATCAGTTTTTTTCAAGAAATTCTAGAAATTAAAATCAGAGTTAAAAAAAAAATGGCAACTAAATTAGATTTGTGTAGAAAATCAAAATCAGAAAGAAACCCTAGTTGAAAGCGGATTGTGGAGAAAATCAAATTCATAAATAAACCCTAGAAGCAAAAATTTTATTAACGTTATAGAAAGAAATGTCTAAAATGACGAATGCAAAGTTCGAGGTGGATAAATTCACCAACAAGAATAACTTTGCTTTATGGAAACTGAAAGTTATGGATTTGCTTGTGCAACAAGGGTTGCACAAAGTATTAGACGACGTGAAGAAGAAACCTGGTAGCATGAAAAATTTGGACCGAGAGGACTTGGATGCCCGAGCTCTCAGTACTAGTAGGTTATCCCTGGTGGATGAAGTTCTCTTCAACATTGTTGAAGAGAGTACAACTGCGGTTTATGGGAAAAACTGGAAAAACTTTATATGACAAAATCGTTAACCAATGGAATTTATTTGAAAATACAATTGTACAATCTTCGGATGAAGGAGGGTACAAAGGTTGCAGAACATTTAAATGTTTTTAATACACTTATTTTCCAATTATCAGATATGGAAGTTAAAATTTAGGAAGAAGACAAAGTTATAACCTTGTTATGTTCTCTGCTTGAGTCATGGGATCACTTCGTAACTTATTAGTTTGAGCACTGCTAATTCTTTCAAATTTGAATAAGTTATGGGAGCTTTGTTATCTGAAGAAGTACAGAGGAAATCTAGTATCGAAACATCTGCACTAAAAGCCATGATAGCCAGAGGACGATCAAATGAAAGAGGGGAGAAATCAAGGGGTTCTTCTAGATCATAATCAAAGGGAAAGAAGTGTAAGGCAAAGTGTTGGTACTGCAATAAAATTGGACACCTCAGGAAAGACTATTGGAAATGGAAAGACTCTGAAAACCTAAAGAAGGAAGCAAATCAAGTTGATTCGGGTATGATTGATGAAGTTTTATCTACTGAAGAATTATGTGTGGTAGATGAAACTTTACCTGTATGTAATGTCTCTCAAAATGCTGAAAATTGGTTGTTAAAATCTGGTGCTTCTTGTCACATGAGTCCGCACAGAAATTGGTTTACTTCATATGAAGTTGGAAATGGTAGTTCTGTGTTTATGGGTAATAATGTATCCTGTCAAACTGTTGGGATGGGAAATATCAAAATTAAAATGTATGATAATACAGTTAGAACATTAACTGATGTTAGACATGTACCTGAATTGAAGAAAATTTTGATTTTTTTGGGAGTGTTAGACTCGGATGGTTATAAGTTTACAGGTCAAAATGAAGTGCTAAAAGTCTCAAAAGGTGCCCTAGTTGTTATGAAGGCAGGAAAGGCCAGGAATCTTTACAAACTTAGAGGAAGTACTCAGGACAGTGAGGCAGCGATTGTGTCATAGAATGAAGAAGAAGGTACTCGCCTATGGCATTAGCGATTGGGTCACATGAGCGAGAAAGGTCTTCAGGTACTGATGAACTGTAAATTACTTCCTGATTTGAAATCCTTGAAGTTGGATTTCTGTAAACATTGTGTGTATGGAAAACAATGTAAACATAGGTTTAAAACTAGAAGTCATAATAGTAAATAAATTTTGGACTATATTCAATATAATCTATGGGGACCATCTCCTGTTGTATTGTATGGAGGTTCTTTGTATTTCTTAACGTTTATTTATGATTTCTCCCAGAAAGTTTGGGTCTTTATGTTGAAAAATAAAGTTGATGTATTTAATGTTTTTAAACAATTTGAAGCAATGGTGGAAAAGAGAATAGGAAAATTAATTAAATGTTTGAGAACTGACAATGGTGATGAATTTACTTCTCTAGAATTTGAACAATACTGTAAGGATGAAGGAATTTTTAGACATAAAACTATTGTTTACACTCCTCAGCAAAATGGCATTGCCAAACATATGAATCAAAATCTTATGGAAAGAGTCAGAAGCATGATCAACAATGCTAACCTGCAAAAGGAGTTGTGGTAAGAAGCAATATCCACTGCTTGTTATTTAGTTAATAGATCACCTTCAGTTGCAATTAATTGTAAAATTCCTGAAGAAGTTTGGTCAAGTGAGTCTTTTGATTATTCACATTTAAGGATTTTTGGTTGTGATGCCTATGCTCTTATCCCTAAAAATCAACGTTCAAAATTAGATCCAAAATCGAAATGTTATGTTTTTGTTGGGTATGACTATGCGGTGAAAGGATACAGGTTATGGGATCCTACTTCATGGAAAATAGTCATTAGTAGAGATGTAACATTTGATGAATCTTCTCTTTTAAAATCAAATGTTGGAAAAATTGAACAGGAACATGTATTTCCAAGTCAACAAATTCAGTTGGAGACTAGATCTTTTTCAGAAATTCGAAAGGAAGTTGAGACTTCTAAAGGAAAAGGTGAAGAAGATGCCAAGGAAACTATTGAAGTTTCAAAACTAGTTCAGTAGCTAGTCACTCTAAGAAGGTCTACAAGGGAAAGAAAAACACCCAAAAGGTATGAAGATTTCGCTTCATCTTTTGCATTGATTACTGAAGATGGGGAACCTTCTTGTTATCAGGAAGCAATGGATGATGTAGATAGCGGCAAATGGAAAAAGGCTATGGAAGAAGAAATGGATTCTTTAGCCAAGAACAATACCTGGGATCTTGTAGAACTTCCTAAAGGGAGAAGTGTTGTTGGATGCAAATGGGTCTTCAAATTGAAACGGAAAGTTGATGGAAGTATTGAAAGGTATAAGGCGAGGCTGGTAGAAAAAGGGTATTCTCAGGTTGAAGGTATTGACTTTCATGAGATTTTTTCACCAGTTGTAAAACTTGTTTCTATTTGTACTGTGTTGGCACTAACTGCATTACTTGACCTTGAGTTAGAACAATTAGATGTTAAAATAGCTTTTCTACATGGTGATTTGGATGAAGAGATATATATGGAACAACCAGAAGGTTTTGTACAAGGTCGCAGCAGAAGATTAGTTTGCAAGCTCAGGAAATCATTGTATGGCCTGAGGCAGTCTCCCAGGCAATGGTACAAGAAGTTTGACTCCTTCATGATGAGCCAAAATGTTATTAGAAGTGAGTATGATCATTGTGTATACTTCAAGAGTTTAAGTGGCATATTCATTATCTTAGTTTTGTATGTTGACAATACGCTTATTGCAAGAAAAAACATGGAAGAGACCAACAGGTTAAAGGCTCAGCGCTCTAGGATGTTTGATATGAAGGATCTTGGAGCAACAAAACATATCTTGGGCATGGAGATACACAGAGATAGGAAAAATGGTAAGCTTTGGTTATCACAACAGAAGTATGTGGAAAGAGTACTTGAAAAGTTTGGTATGAACAGTGTGAAACCTGTTAATGTTCCATTAGCTTCCAATTTTAAGATTTCTTTGGTTTTGATTCATATAACTAATGAATAAAAGCAGTATATGTCTCGTGTACCATATGCAAATGTTGTAGGCAACTTAATGTATGCGATGGTATCTATAAGACCCGATATTTCACATGCAGTTGGAGTTGTCAGCAGGTTCATGGCAAATCCAGGTGAAGAACATTGGGAAGTAGTGAAATGGGTGCTTCAGTATTTAAGAGGCACAAGTGACCATTGCATCAACTTTAATCGTAGTGAAGGATCAATGTGTGAATATGTGGATGCTGATTATGCATGTGATTTGGACAAAAGGAGATCTACTACAAGTTATGTCTTTACTCTTGCAGGTGGAGCAATTAGTTGGATGTCAAAGCTTCAAGAAACAGTTGCTTGTACACTACCGAAGCAGAATATATAGTTGCTTCAAATGCCAGTAAAGAAGCAATCTAGTTAAAGGGTCCACTTGATGAGATTGGAAGGATGCAAGAGAAAGTGAATGTATTCTGTGACAGCCAGAGTGCTATTCATTTGGCTACAAATCCAGCTTATCACAGCAAGGCCAAGCACATTGATGTAAGGTATCATTTTCTAAGACATGTGATCGATGGCGGAAAAGTAGCTCTCAAGAAGGTCCATACGTAGGAGAATTATGCAAACATATTCACGAAGCCAGTTACAGTAGAGAAGCTGCGATGGTGTTTGGCTTCTCTTGGCTTGCAAAAGAGATGATGAATGGGCATGGGAAAGGGATTAGGAAAATTGTTGTCAAGGTGGAGTTTGTTGAAATGTGACAACAAATAATGTAATTATGAGTAAAATCTTTATTAATTACTGCTAGTTAGTTTTGTAACGAGATTCATAACGAATAGCAGTTATGTAACGAAGGAGAAGCCCATATGAAATTGGTGAATGTCTGAGAGACTGTGTCATGGAGAATCATTCTTGATTAAAAAATATTTCCAATCCCTTGCCTCGTGAAGGTTTCCTTGACACACTGTGAAGGTTTTACCACGTAGATATTTTGTGTTTACTTGTGTGTGTATTTCAGTTTCCATTCAGTTTCTTTACATTTCTTTCTTACTTGATGAATTGTTGAGACCAACATCATCCATGCCTAGAAGTTTGTGGTTCTTTCCCTAAAAGGGTTTTCTCCTGTAGCAACATCTCGACTAGACAAACGGATATGGAAGGGTGGAAAAAAAACGACATACGTGGCCAAAGAAGGATATAAGATGCTGAGGGGAGGCTCCCTCATGCAAGCATAGTCTGATTATGGGAGAAGATTTGGAATAGAGATGGTATGTCGAAATTCAACATGTTCTATTGGGAACTAGTGCATGGGAAAATTTTGATAGCAGAAACGAAATATCCACGAGCCATCCAGATGTGTTCTCTATCAGAAATATGAGGAAAATATCCCCCATCTCTTCCCGTGGTGTCCCTTTGTGTTGGAACTTGGAAGTATGGAAATTAGCTTTGATATAGGTGTACTCTCTCTCTACGATCCCAAGAGACTGTGAGGAAATGTTTGACACTTGGAAGCAAAAAATTTCCCTGGCAAAGAAAATCAAATTCAGTTGTCATGAGATGTTGGGTGGCCCTCCCCAAGTATCTTTATCGGGTAATTTGGATAGCGCGAAATCATGTTATATTCAAAGGAAAACGACCCAATGCGAACTACTCAACCAACAAGGCCTTGTGAATGTTTTCAAAAACCATTTCGGCAAGGGGATTTGATCCAACCGAGATGGATGAGATATCCACAGAGGAAAGAGACTGGCTAAAGATCGACCCCGCCCCCATAAATCATGTTGGCAGCTTCAACAATTGTAGACCCAATGAGGATTCTTTCAAAATCAGAAAGGACCCAGAGGATTTTCATCGATGGGTAAGACTTATGGGGCATTTTTATTTACTTTTTGAGAGAGATTTGAAAAGTAACCTTAGGGAAGTAGGAGCGAGTGGGTTTATCCTTTGTCCCTATGGAGAAAGGGAGTTACAGTATGCTTGGGGAATAGGGAAATCTAGTAATAACTAGGCGGAATTTTTGGCCTTATGGCAAGGGTTAGCCTAGCTAGCTCTAAGGAAATTAAAAAATTGATAATTTTCGACAACTCTCTAGTGGTAGTGCAACAAGTGATGAAAGTTAAGGAGAATGCAGAGACTAACCATTCTTCTATAATGCACTGCATACAACTTATACTTGAAAGATTTGAATATTTTGAAATTTATCATATTAGAAGGCATTTGAATCAAGATGTTGACTCCTTAACCAATCAAGAAGTAGATCTTGAGCAAGGAAAAATGAAGAATGGTGAAGGGGAAATCTCAAATAGACCGATTCCATGAACAAGAGGGCTATAAGAGTAAATTCAAAATCTCACAAGGACATAAATCCAAGTGCAAACGGAGGGGGAAGACAACATCTAAAAGCATGATCTCGTTTAAATCAATTAATGGACATGGAAATCGCTGAGCCTAGCAGTCATGTCAACGGCATTAGGGAGAGGGAGTGTACAATTTCCTGGGCGAGGATCCCAACAGGGTATTGCATTACGCGCAGACGACATATAAGTCTGAGCTAGAAAACTTTAGGAATTCCCCTGGAAGTGTGAACCTTCGCAACAACAAACATTCTCCCCAAGCTTAAATCAGATTCGGGAGTTCAGGCAAGATATTAGACGAGGACAGGTAATAAAGAACATGTAATGAGGACAAATTTGCAAGGATGGGGAGTTGGTATTTTAAATAAATGAAGAGGCACAATGGGAGCAAGTTATTTGCACGTAGAAGCTTTCAGTTTGGGCCGAAGAGGAGAAAGAAGCGTTGGAGGAGATATGGCGAGCAACATGAAAGATGAAGGAGATGAGAATGCTAAGAAGATGATGGTTATGCCGGACGTGACATAGTTCATCATCTCGTTAATCTTGAAGCACTTGGACGTGATCTTGTCTGAGTCCAGAGCTCACAATGAGTTGAAGAAGCAAAAGTTAGAGATAATTGAGATCCCTCTGGAGAGGGAGCAGCTAGCAAAGGATTTGTTGGATCTGCGAGTGGACAAAATTGTGCCTGACCTGGATGTAGAGGAGGAACATGGCGATGACCAGGAAAGCCCTGTGGTGCAGCTACAATCTGAGGAGATGAATTGGTGTTTTTTGGAGAATTTTTTAGGACAGTTTGTTAGAATAGTAAATAGTATCAAAAGAAAGCCCATATAGGTTGGACGATCTCCACACTCTCAACCTGTGATTGCATTTCATATGTTCTCATACCCATATAGTCGTCTTCCTCCGGCTGCCATTGCTGGTGGTGGACGCCTATTTGTTATTAATTAGTCACATCCTGAACTGCTGTTGTCGTTCCGTTCAGATTCCTGTTACACTCTCTGGCACCTCCTCCTGCTGATTACTTACAGTCCGTTTGTAATCGAAGCGGCAGAATCATTTATTGCGGGATCGGCCGAGATGGCGAAATATATGGAAATGGTGGACGCGGGTATAAGGATCGCTGCCAGGTTCAATTCTCACTGCCCTCAGACATCACGCATGTATTATCATCCAACTTCCAACAGCAACACTCACTCTGATATAACTTGCCCTAAAAATGAGGTCCAGGGGGCCTCGTCTCGTGCCCTGCAAGTTTCTGCATCTAACACCGATGCAATGTTTGAGATACTCTGCATTGCTGTTTAGGCTGCAATTTCTTTATCTCCTTCTGCAAGAAAGACAATGTGACGGAGACTGTCCCCTCTCCCCAATTATTAATCACTTATTATTTCATCCCTTTTCCATATAATCTTGTTATGCATGATATCAGAGAGCATAATATGTGGGCATGCTTCTATTCTTTTTGGTTTAAATGCAATCTTAGTGCAGTTCAGCGATTTCTATTGTTTTTTCCATTGATTTTTATGGCTTAAATACCGGAAAATGTTGAACGGCTATAGCATTCGAGCCACGGATTTCCATACTTCCAGTTATGTCAGATCGATTTCTTGAAATCTGTTTTAAAACTTTTTTCATGTTGGTATTAAAATAAAAATGGGGAGGGTTACAAAGAAAACAAATCTATTTAAAAACAGCAAAACAAATCTATGGCACTCAATGCCCAACGAGAAGAATGGAATGGCATCAACAAAGGCAGGCTAACCAGACATAAATTATCTACTCGCAAAGGCTACGAGTCAGACTAACCATATTTTGGGATTTGCCCAAACGCGTTGCTATGCGTTAAACTATATCGCTTCATTTTCGGTCACAGAAATATGGCAAACCAAAAATCTCTAAATTTGGTTGATTTGATGGACAGATTGCCTTTCTGATATTTTAGGCCTGTAAAAGTTGTTTGTTTTTGTATTTATTTTTGGTTCATTTAGGCCGAGCGGAGCTATGCGGGATGTTATGGGATGCCACCACCATAATTGTGTGTCATTTCATAGACAGTTCAGTTTTTATGGTGTGTTATTCCATAGGCAGTTTTTATGGCTTACAGCTGGCTTCCAACTTGGACGACTCCAATATTTGAACCTGTGACTTGATGAAACTAGATCAACTAATAAACCCAAACTGATCGGTCTACATCTCATTGGGTAGGTCAATAAAGAGTTACCTACATCTATGAAATCACATAGCTTGAACTTATATCCATCTGGCATAGTTTAAATTAAAAATTAATTTGGTAGTAAATAGACTTTTTTTTGGTATCTGCGTAGACATAGTTTTACCATGATTCAAGATCTATACAGCATAGAACAATGCCCTTAGTTACTGATTTTACCCTATCCTAAATTTACTCAGATCTTCAAAATTTCAATAAAAATCCAGATCTATGGAGATAAAATACACTCAGAAATCTTTTCAGAGAATCTTCCAAACATAAGAAATTTGATTTAGGCTTTTATTGCTCTCAGGAGCTTGAGAACTGCACTTGTGCTGAAGTCACATCTAACAGTTCGTTCTCCCATTCTTCATACAACCATCTACTCGTCACTTGACCATTTCACAAAGACGGAGCTACAGATAAATGTCAGTCCAAACTCCACTCTGATGAATTTTTGTGAACTATCAATGATAACATAGCTATCACACTTAGGCTAACAATACTTTTCAGTCTCCATTTTGAGAAATATATGAACAAATTAATACTTCATTAATTATGTAGAGGAATTTGTCTTAGGGACTACTAGTACTGCAAGCAAGCAATCTTAACCTGACAGACTCTGGAATCTGCGCTGTATTTTGCGGAATCTGACATCATTTATCCGTCATCACTGTCCAATACTGAGATAGTTCATAGACTACTTGTGTATAAAATTAAAGAAACAAAGAGAATTTGGCCAAATTAAAGTTCCCGGTTTGATTGAATAGACATACCATGAGAATTTCTGGAAAAATCATTATCTTATGTAAGACATGAATCCCTCATTCTGACTTCAACAATATAGGTTGATTCTGAGCATGCTGTGAGAGGAGAAGTAACGTTATTTTCCGCTCAGGTGGTGACCTATTTTCTATGCAGGATCAGTTGGGGCACTTAAAGGGGGTTGAAAACCATGATAACCTTTCAGATACCGTAACGGAGGGGGTTATGCAGGAGGTACAGCTGGTTGCATACCTTCAGAAGATGCATCCCCTGGCATGGTCATCGATGTATTCTTGATATTGCTACGGACTGAATGTGAAGTACCACCTTGGGCACCTTGGATGGCATTGTAAGGAGATTGTGAGGACAACTTTTGAGGTGACCTGGAGGCAAGCTTTGAGGTATTAAAACAGAAAACTCACAAACTTCATTAATCTATTTGTTCAATTACATCACACTTATATAGGAATAACACCTAACCACTCATAACTAATTCTGTTCAACCACCTACAACTAATTCAGTTCAACCACTCATAACTAAATCTATTTCTGCATTATTCTCACATCCTCCCTTAATGGAGAAATGGATTTTCTACAATACCTAACTGACTTCTAGAATTTGTGCTTTGAAGATCTGTTGTATTCTCTAGATTGATCTAGCTACTGCATTAACAGAGGGTAGTTGGAATTAATACCTTCCAACACTCCCCCTTAATTCCAACTATATAACAAATATATACTATAGCACGATATACAAGAAACTATATTCTTAATCATGACGACTTAATCTTTAACTTGCCTGCTGGTCTAAGTCTCAGCTAGGCTTACAACAAAACATTTCATTTTTGTCTTCTTATTAAAAGATCCATGCTTGTTCCTTTTCCATTGCTGGTGCAGTTTCATCTTCACCTTTTTGGGTTTCCTTATGAAATTCCTTTGCTCCTTGCTTACATACTTAACGTCAACAACCTCTTTTGGATTGAGAGGCAATGCAAGATCTCGAACGAGGTAATTTAATTCATGTTCTCCCCACTTTCCATGAGGAACCAACGAAGGAGTCACCAAAATGCAGTCATCTTTGAACATGAGCGGCCTTCGAAGAACATCCATGGTAGTATCCTCCAAAGTAGCAGTCATCTTGAAAGTAGATCCAATAAAACTTCTAACAACCGGGCAAGTTTTAATCTCAGTGATTTCTTCAACAGCGTGATCCTCAACAACATGAGTGATTTCTTCAGGGACATGATCTTCAACAACATGAAACTCTTTGTCAATGGACTCAACAACACTGCTAATCCCAAATGGGTTCATGAGAAAATGATCATTAAAAAGATCATTGTCAAAAAAATCTAAAATAATAGGCATATCAGTTAGCTTTATCACACTTCAAACAGCTTTATCACACTTCAAACAAAACGCCTTTTCTACTGCCTCTCTCTGCTCTCCTTGGCCCTCCGGGCTCCTCCAATCAGACCCGCTGTCACAAACGGTGCTCACTAACAGCACTCTCTTGAACAAGACCCACTTACACGATTTTTGCAACAAAACAAAGAAAACCGGGCCGACTGAAAAAGAATATGACCACGGTAGTAGAAACGGTGGAAGCTTGCAAAACACACCAGCAAAGTTCTGGCAGCAAGGTTTCAAGAAAATCAAAGAAACACGCGCAGGGATTCTTCTGGACACACCGGTTCTCACACCAGCAACTGCAAACGATTCACAACAGCTTCTTGACAGCACCGTCTCCGTCTTGCTTCTTGACAGTTCTAATACCCGAGTTCTGGTCTCGACGGTTCTATTCTGGACAGGGCGGTTCTGGACAGGGCGTTCGACAGCACACCAGCAAACCTCGACGCAACAGCTCACGAAGATCTCGCTTCTCCACCACGGCACGGCCACACTTCAGCACTTATCAGCACCAATGCCCGAGTTCTGGACAGGGTCAGCAATGGCTTCTCGACGGACGGTTCTGGACGCCTCACTGTCTCGCTTCTCGACGGACGATTCTGGACGCCTCACTGTTCACGGCAGAGCGCAGCACAAAGACAACACCGCAGACACAACAGTTCACCGCAAATCAAACGGTCGACATTCAAATTACTCCACAATGATTTAAAGAAAAACACAAACCTCCACACAATCTTTCTTCAGTTTAAAAACCTCGACCCACTTCAAACTGAACGTAGGCACAGAGACGTTTTTTTTACTCGCTCTGAAATGGGGCGACAATGCTCACTCTAACAGCAGGACAGGATTCTGCAAAATAACATATAGCAGCAACAAATTCACAGTGGTTTCAGCGTATCTGGCAATTTTCGCGTCTTGCCCTTATGTTACAGCAGGCGGCAATGGCAGCACTGAGCCTTCAACAACAGATTTGATCACTTTCACACATTAACGCTTCTTTCACTCCTTCTTGGCTTGGAACACATCACTCAACACCTTCCAAACACTGGGCACCACCAACCGGCAGTAGTTGTCGAGGACACAAATCTCCTCCTCAATGTGCATACATTAACAAAACTTATTCGACCCTCTATAGGTCACGCAACCTCACCAAAACTCCAACGCACAACGCCCTCTTCTCAACACAGCGTCACAGCATTACAATACTGCAACTAAGCTGAAACCCTCAGCTCCACATATGCACAACTCCAACTCAGAGGCTCCAAAGCTAGCCTCACACTTGTGCAACACTCAAACAGTGGCACTCAACAGCACCCTAGCGGGTCTCAGGGCTCTCGGCATCTCCAGCAGCAACAGACAAAACACTCGGTTCCACAGCTTCGCAGGTGGCACAAACAAGTTCACTCTTCAACAGCAGATACACCACTCGGCCTTTCTCACCTGCGCTCTCACCCCAGCTCAAACCCTGAGCTCTGATACCAAATTAAAACAGAAAACTCACAAACTTCATTAATCTATTTGTTCAATTACATCACACTTATATAGGAATAACACCTAACCACTCATAACTAATTCTGTTCAACCACCTACAACTAATTCAGTTCAACCACTCATAACTAAATCTATTTCTGCATTATTCTCACAGTTCGGTAGGATGCATATTTTCAGGCGGTGGACCAGGTGGAGACCGCGATAAGTACCTCCTTCTGCATAGGGATTTTAAGGCGGAGGTGCAACCATGGAACTTGGCCAGTCAATCTCATCCCTGTCATTCCATTTCCAGACCTTCTGGGGAACATTAACGTTCAATAGAGTGATGTGTTTTTGGATGTGAACTAAGAATTGGGGTTTGGACACCTCCATGAAAACCATCTTAACGCTTTCTGCCTCCTGCTTTGACTGTATAATCTCGACATACCTGTTGCCATGAAACACTATCTATGCAGTAGATGTTACAGACAACAAACTTTAGTTTCCTCAGTTAACCAACCCTGATTACTTTCACTACCATGATTTCACCAAAAGGATCACTCAACTAAATCATGTCGAACTAAGTCATCTCGTCGTGAGTGTGATATTGAAATACAAATTTCAAGTCTAACAATTGATCGAAAGTTTTTCTGTCAACCTTCGTTTGGTTTCAAACTCAGCGTATAGCTTTCTCTTCTATATTCATACTCCTGCGTTTATCTCGTTTACAGATTCTTTGTATTGAAATATGAACTATAAAGTTAAAATTGACTTTGTAATTAAAGTTCCTACTCTAAAAATCTGTGATTAAAAAATGACCCGTTCATAAAATATTCCCGTTCTATGGGTTTCAGAACATACTCAGATTCATTGTATTACCTCCTCCCCCTTCCAAAAAAAAATTCCAATATCCCATAAAGCGATCCCTTTCTATGAGTTTCAGAACATACTCAGATTCATTGTATTACCTCCTCCCCGCTCCCCAAAAAAAAATTCCAATATCCCATAAAGCGATCCCTTTCTATGAGTTTCAGAACATACTCAGATTCATTGTATTACCTCCTCCCCCCTCCAAAAAAAAATTCCCATAAAGTGATTCCTTTCAATGAGACAGGGAGAGACAACAATTGATTCGGATCACTAATTTCACCACAAATCGTTTCGCCACCGAACTCTAGAATCCCTCATTCTAATTAAATTAAAATTATTGTCTTTTCATCGTTCATCTTCATACTTTTCATCATTCATCTTCAGACATGATCATCTTTGGATAAAAATGAATATTACAATTTTCATCTTTACTATAAATTTTATATAAAACATTTTTCTTTTTCTCCTTTTTTTAATAATGAGAGAAATTGATAAGCAATGTTGCTTTTTTTTAATAATGAGAGAAATTGATAAGCAATGTTGCTGGTCAACGAGAAAGGTTTAAAGATTGAGTGGAAGAAACTAGCTCTATATTAATAAGATAAATATTATGATAAATAAGTTAATCAAATTTTAAACTTAAACAAAACACTAATATTGATTAATTTAATAAATACTTTCCAATATAAATCATCCATAACTCAATTTAACCAAATGAATCATACAAAACATCACTTCAAAAATCCACCCAAATCCCATGGATGAAAAGTATGTTGCCTGAGAAGATTACACAACCTCATCACCAGGTTTGTCATCACCAGGTTTGTTATATTTAGAGCTCCAGGTTCTGTCATGAGCTCCTAGATGTGTTCATTCAAACTTTCATCCATAGGCTTAGTGCATTATAATAGTGTATTTGGAGCGGCCTAGGTATAATGGTTATGGCGGACGCGACGAAGTGCATCATCTCGTTAATCCTGAAGCACTTGGACAAGATCTTGTTTGAGTCCAGAGCTCACAATGAGTTGAAGAAGCAAAAGCTCTAGATAATTGAGATCTCAGTGGAGAGGGAGCAGCTAGCAAAGGATTTGTTGGATCTACGAGTGGACTCAATGGTGCCTGACCCAGATGTAGAGGAGGAACATGGTGACAACCAGGAAAGCCCTGTGGTGCAACTACAGTCTGAGGAGATGAATTGGTAATTTTTGGAGAAATTTTTTAGGACAGATTGTTTAGAATAGTAAATAGTATTAGAAGAAAGACCAATAAAATCTCCCTTTGGATGAATTGGACAACATTGGTAGAAGCAAGGGAACGAGATGTAAAAGGAGCTAGCCTACAAACTATTTTTTTATAATGCAAATATAACCTCTCCTTTATATATATATATATATATATATTAGGGTTAGTCATCTGAATCATTATTTTAATTTATTTTAATGTGATATGCATTTTTTTTCAACAGAAAAAAACATTTCTATCACTGGAAATAAGATAAATGCATTGTTACTTGGATCTGGGGATCCAGTTTTACTCAATACATTTTAGTGTTATATAGGGCTCTCCCTGTGTGTTAATAAAGCATAGAATCTGTATCCTCAGTGTGTGTTTATATCCCTTGTGAAGAGAGTGTAAATCAAAAACCCTGCATGATAATTAGACCCTTTGTGAGATGATTGTAAGGGGCTGTACTTCTTCGTCCTCTGCCTCCAAAAACAAAGTATGCTCTGCCTCATATCTCTGATATGTTTGTGGAGGAGTCCCGGTTTTGTTTTAGCCAGCTGTGGGTCTATCATGGGTAGACACATTTTCCCTCTTATCCATACAACTCAATTATGCATTGAGTCTATCATCCAAGGGTTGAAACTTGAGATATATATCTCAATACCAAGCACCTCACACCACATTCATGTCTAGACAGTGGTCTTTATAGCTCGATATGGCCCGACTCAAGCAAACATTTATGCAGGAAGGATTGATAATATATTCGGTTGGGGTCTATTGAGCATCCTTCTTTTGATAGTCAATCTGCAATCCCGTTTTGTCTCCTATAAATGTGGGCAATGTTGATGGACTGGAATACTTTGATCAGTGTTTTAATGTTGGTTTTCTAGTTGTCAAGAGATAGAGATTGCAGTGAGCCATGCCATTAGCCCAATCAGTGACAGAGTTGGAGTCTCCAAAAATCTTGATCTCTCAAAGTCCAAGCCGGTTAGCATGATGAAGAACTCCCCATAAGGCAAGGAGTTCGACTCTTGTGTTGGTTCCAGTCCCACCATGCTAGTGGAAAAGATAAGAATGTGCAACATTTATGAAAATAACCATGCCACATCTCTGCATAAATTGAATGAAGAAGACCCACCAAAGAAACCTATAGGGAATGTTTCCCAAATGTTGCAAGGTGGAGGGATGTGCAGGAGAGTTAGAGTTGAAGGTGCACAATACTCATGGTGAAAATTTATAATCTTACAGTAGGTACGCCAGATGTTGGGTTGCTCATTCTCAAATATAAGAGTGTTTTGAGTCCAACATATTCCCCATATGAGGAAGAAAACCAGTGCTTGGTGGATATGAGAGTTTGTGGTCCAGCTGTGTAAACATGAGACAATGTCGATACGATCCCAGGATGGTGGCTTCTCAATCGTGTGCAATATCTCGATCCAAACTGTTGTTGCAAAGGAACAGTGGATGAAAAGGTGGTTAATGTCCTTGCCATGTGTATTGCAGAGACAACGTCGTCTTGGACCTCAGAAACCCCTCTTGACAAGGTTCTCCCAAGTGAGGATGCGATTGTGGATCACCAGCCAGGAAAAACATTTCAGCTTGAGGGGGAAATTCCATTTTCAGGTCCTAGCCAACCAAGGGTGCAACAGATTCAGGCAGGGAGGCTGAGTAATGAGGCAGTAAGGCTCTTAGAGAATGCTTTTGTCTAATTTTGATCCACTAGCCCATACAAGGTGGTCTTCGACATTTGAAATAGTGATCCTAGAGAGATTTAAATTATTGATATAATTTGTCCATTCCTGTGTTAGATGGGCCAGCAGACAGATCGCAGTCGCATCTTTCCAGTGTGTGTAGAGAGGAGTAGACTGCTCTGCATCAGCGATGTCCCGGATCACATGGAAGCCACTGAAATGAAGAGTAGTAATGAGGGTCAGGGATAAGAGGTGAGAACCTGTCATATCGACCATGGAATCAAATCCGATCTTAGGGGAAGATCTGTAGCCAATAGACCAGTGCAGGTATCCAAAGTACCAATGCTTGGAAGTAAGAAGACTGTGCCATGAACAAGAGATTTGGGAGGGAACAAAAGCGCCATTTTGAAGCCAGGAGTTGAAGCTCAGGTGTTGTAAATATTTTGCAGTGATGACACACTACCAAAAGGCCCTTATGGCGAACTACCCTCCATAATTTTTTTAATAGCAGTGTCGAGTTGAAGGTGTCAGTGTCCTTCAGATTCCATCCACCCAGTTTGACAAGGGGAGAGATCAATTCCATTCTAGCCAGGTGGAATTTTCGAGAGGAATTCAGGCCAACCCATAGGAATTTGGTCAAAATGGTGTTGATTTTCCGAGTGACAGCCTTCAGAAGTTTATAAATGTGCATCCAGTAAATCAGTATGCCATTGAGGACTGATTTAATGAGAATCAATCGTCCACCCAATGAAATCCACTTGTGTGACCAATGTGATAATTTTGATTCAATTTTTCTGAGGAGCTAGTCCTAATCCATGATCTTGTAGCCCATCGACTTCAAATTGAATCTAAGGTATGTGAATCCCCTATCCAAGTGTACAACAGTGACACCAAAGTGATTTTCTATGTCCGTGGACGAATCTGCCTCCGGGTCACTGGATATGAGTAGAGATTTAGACTAATTCATGAGAAGCCCGGATGCAGTCCCAAAGTCCTGTAGTATCTCAAAAATGTGGTGCCATTCCAGTGGGTCTGTTTTCCCCATAGTCAGAAGATCATCCACGAAGAGTAAATGGGTGATGTGGACCGAGGCAGCGATCAAACACCCAGAGATTAGCCCGTTGTTGTGAGCAGCATTGAATCTTCTACTAAGACCATCCATGATGGTGATGAAAATGAGAGGAGACAGGGCACATCCCCGGCGAAGGCCACAGGAGACTGAAAAGAAGTCAGTGGGAAGGCCATTGATCAATACGACAAATGAGGCAGATAAGTTTTGACCCATCAACCTCAACACCTTACCTAGGATAAAGACTAGAGTCCTTATTAGTACCTTGAGGCTTGTATGCCTTAATGACAAGTTCTCTCGCCGACAATCATGGGAATACATCAATGTCCCTTGATCGTTGGATCTTGTAAGTGGCTCGACATCTACTCATCTATTCGTACTTCGCAATATGTACTTGGTTACCTTGGCACTCATTGCCATTAATGGTGAGTTTGCCTCGCATTGGTTAACGACATTCATTAATGGCCAGTAATCCAATGCCTTCTCTTCATACTCGACATCAACACATTTATTTGCATGACTAGAATTGTACCATCGGGTTTTATAGCAAGTGAAAACTATATACTTTTCATGACTTCATCAACAGTTGCAGAAGTATGTTTTCAACCATATGAGAGTACAACAGTTCCACTTTCAGACTCCATCTTTTGATATGTGATCCAGAAGCAAGAACAACCACATTTTCCATGATCCAGTAGCAAAATCAGCCACATTCCTATTGCATAGTTCATCAACTTTAGAGATATGCACTGTTTGTCCACTTCTTAGGTAAGTGAAGGTATGTTCTTTCCTAGCTTTTTATCATATAATTCCTTTAATACTGAAATTTTAATTTTTGGAAAATACTTCACCATATTCCTTTGCTCATTTCATAAAAACTAAAATACCGTTCGCTGGGTGAGAGGATACCAATTCATGTTCATGCCTCATGTTCACATTTCACAATACATATCACATTCATATTTCATCATCACCTTTGATATCACATGTCATCCTAACCAACATACTTTTCCAAACAACTACTATTGCATTATGATTCAAAAGTTATATGTTTTGCAAATGATGATCCAAGGATGAGCACATTAGATGGCTAATTAAATGATTTCAAAAGTCTTTTTTTATGCAACACAAAAGTCTTGTGACATAAGAGCCAATACTAATAAAATTTGGTTGCCACAGAAGAACCAACCAAAGTAATATGTTGCAATCAAATGTTTTTCAAAAAGAACACTTCGCAAAAGGAACAAAGTTATCAAATAATTATGCGAAGTTGAAAGAAGAATCAATATCAGCCAAAGTTCATATAAAAACAAGACAATTCAAAAGATCAAATCATGATTAAAGTAAATCAATGCAATAGATGGCATGAGGGCATGAAATAACTTCACTTGGGGGGTATGTTGAGCCTCCAAAATGTCTTCAAAATGTCATACATTTTTACCTTCATCTCCACTATTTCACTCACATTTCGCAACTCTATAACCTTACATTAGCCTCCATTTTCATGTTCATATGTGGTGACATTAGTATTTTCCAAAGTTATTAGTTTCAAGTATTTAGAGTGGATTTATGATTAAAAGTTAGAAAAATAACATAGATTTACTTATACCTAAAGGTGGAATAAGTTTGGTGACATGTGTAGGTGATTTGGAAGCTTCCAAGACACTCTTATGTGGCCTCCAAGGTTCAATTTCGAATTCTCTTCAAGATTGAAAGAAGATTTGGGAGGAGTCAAACATATCTCATGGGAGAAAATATCTCAATAAAGGATTATTCAAAGAGATTTGAGGAGATAATCATTCAAGCCCATTTCAAGGAGAAGATCATGAGGATATGGATATCTCATCCAAGATTTGTGTGAGGATTTGAAGGGATCATATTTTGTAATTATGGAAATTGGTTGAGAGAAAAGTGGAGTTGTATTTATGAGTTGCTTATCTCCTTTTCAAAGAAACTCATGTATAAATATGAGTGCTCTCTCTCTATTTTGGAAGATTTGATATGAGAGGAATGTAATGTTAGGTTATGTTATGTAATGTTATGGTTGGAGAGGATTGTAAGTCAGTGTAATGTAATAGATTGAGATTTCTTTATTGTGAATGTGAGCTCACATGTGTTTGTTTTTGCTATTTGTTATTTATCCTTTGTTTCTTTTCACATGGTTTTTTTTATGCAATTTCATATTTCTAGATTAATTTAATTTATGCAATTCAATTTCAGTTGTGTGCTTCAATTTCAAACATTAGATTAGGTTAATTTGGCTTCAATTATGCATATATTGTGCATGTGCCTCGTAAGTCTACGAAATCCTCAGGTTGACAATTAATGATTGGGAAATTATTAAACGACAATACTTTCGCCCAACAATTGGATCCAGGCAGTCATGGTGGAACCAAAGCCAATATTTCGCAGGGTCATCCAAATTAGTTCCTAGTCCATGTGGTCAAATGCTTTGATCATATCGATTTTCATGAGGCAAGCATCTAAATTGTGGGATTTGATGGAATGGAGACATTCTTGTGCTATAGAAACCGCGTCGTGGATTTGACAGTGTTTGAGGAAGCCAAATTGTTCAGCAGTGATATATGAAGACAAGAAGGGTTTGAGGCGGTTGGCAATAATTTTGGATATAAGTTTGTAGGTGGTGTTGCACAATGATATAGGGCAGAAATCAGAAAATGAGATAGGCTTATCTATCTTCGGGATTAGTGTGATGAAGGTGGCATTGGTGGCAGTAGAAACCCATCCGTAGATTCTGGACTCTTCCACCATATCTTTTGCACAATGGAGGCGGAATATCAGCAAGGAAAGGGGTTTCAAACAGAGATATACTGATTACAAACAGCAAAACTCATGAATAGAACTGAAAAGAATGAACACAGAAACCAAAACTGAGGAACAATGCCTAGTCTGATCAGCGCACCTGTAACACAGGGAACTTGAAATGCAGCGCACCTACTACACTCGGGAAGTGCACTGAATTTCAGATTCACAGAACAGAGCCTGTACTAAGCCAGAGAAGAGACTTTGCTTGGGTTCCGGGTCACAGTTTGCAGTTCAATTCAGGGGTTTTGGCCGAGCAAATGGTAATCAGTAAATCAACAATCAGGGGTAGATCTAAGGAGGTTCCAAGAGCTACCACGAGGGCAATTAGAGAGTTTGTGAATCAGTTGTTTAATTCATAAACAAATCCCGGAGATTGACTGAAGCGGAATTTATCTACTTTGCATTTGCATAGCAAATGCAGTTCGAAAGCTACCTGGCTTGACTTCAGGCTCCGTCTGTAAGTTTATAAAATAAACAACAAAGAAGATAAACAAACCACCTAGTCGCTCCCTAGTGGAGTCGCCATTTTGTTACAGGGAAAAGTGTCTACACATAACTGCTTATCCCACTAAGGTGTGGTAGCTACCTTAGAAACAAACAAGGTAAAGCTACTTTCGTTTTTCCTTTATGAAATATAGATGAGAGAAGAACAAAGAAGACCAACCTCTGTCTTGCGCTTATCTCCTAGTTCGATTCCTCTCTCTCTTGATAGTCTTTCGCTACTTGCTCCCTTGTACGCCAAGCTTCATAGAGTACCTGTAGGATCACAGTAGCATAACACTATACAAGAACATGGATCTATAATCATAAACAATCTAGGATCAGATGTAAATTGACCATACAAATGCATAAAACATAAATGACACAAGAGTATGGAGGAAAACTTGAATAGCTTTTATTGATAATCAAGAAAGAGCCAAGGGAGTTACAACCAGTTGTTCTAACCCAGCATCATCCTCTCAGCAAGTAAGCCCTTCTTCACCTCATACAAAGCTTAGATCACCCAACACTATTATGTTGTCTCAAGAAACCAACAGCAATTCCTTACAAGATGCAAAATTCCAGCCTCTGGATCTCTGGGATGAGGAATCCATATATAGATATCTGTAAGGGAGATGAGTCAGCTTGTGATTTGATTAGTGTCTTCCCTTTGATAGTTCTTGCTTCCACTTGGAGATTGATGATCTCTTACTCATCCTTGGTCGAATTCAGAGAGGCAAGTGTCACAGGAGAAGTTTCTGGAAGATTCCATGCCTCTCCACCTCGCGGATTGACACTGCCATTTGTCACTTCTCGCCCATCGCACCCCATAGAAGGGCTTTTTGAAATGCAACGCACCCACAGAGTGTAATTAGGTGAGATGCAACGCACTTTGCCTATGGAGCAGCTGAAATGATCCTGTTTTGACCAGTTTTGAGCAGTTTTTCATGGAGAACTTCTGGGAGAAGCTGTAATCAGTTGACCTTGTTCCTTTAGGGGTTAGAACAACACTTTTAGGGACTTAGGAGCCCTTAGTTTATGGACATTTCATGCTTGGGGTTGCAGTGCCCAAAAATGTCTATAACAGTTGCCCCCTAAAGCATGAGGTCGTTAATCTTTTGATGTCGGGTGAAATGCTTTATTATGAGGATCCGAAGTTCTTTCAAGCTAGGAGGAGACCTGTAATAAGATACAATACAATACATTATCTTCATAATATTTTCATGATCTAGCTGAGGCGGGCATTCCCATGCTCAGCTTTATAAATTCATTTTCATGTACATAGGACAGATAATCGTCTGAGTATAGACTGATGATTCTGGTAGAGCCATCATCCCTTTGATTGGATGATTATCTGTGCAGCAATAATGTACATTTGATGTCTTTATTTCCCTGAATATATATCGCATCCTGGATGGATGAAACTAAATCCGGGGTCTTCAATCTCGTTCGATCTTCACTCAAAGTACAAGTCTATCCATGTGAGAGATGTTCTGGAGTCGAACATGGAAAGACATCGCCTGATTACCAGCCAATGATGTAAGCTGTTAACAGGCGCGAGAGGAATCACCGATAATGATAATGACCCTCAAGGTACTGCAGTACAATTCACGTGGTGTGAATAAAGGACTTGGCATCGAACACCACGCAAAATCTTTCGGTCGAAGGCCATTGATGTAAACCTGTCGCCGGAAGTGAGAAACTTGCCATTGAGGCATGCAAGCTTCAAAGTACTGAACAGGGTGTTCCTAGATCGACTTCTTGGATAATGAGCTGATGTCGACAAGAAGCGATCCGTCACAGGAGGGCCTTAATGAATCCCACATCAATGACACGGAACAGAGCAAATGATTTTAATGGAGGTGAAAACGATCTGATGACATAAGGTTCAGGGTGGCGGTCATGAAAGAATGGAGTGTAAATGTATTGTAGCGGGTGAGACACAGGTGAATTCTCTGAATGACTTCTCTTGAACATATCGGCGACACTGACGTGATGGATTGGTAGCATTAACCCCAAATGTGGATGGTTTGATGGGACCATGGTGATGTGACCGGTGAATGAAACAACCCAACCCGACTTGGATGCGGAGTGAAAGTGTCATGTTCAAGAGCGACTTGCTACCAACAAAGTTTCTTCAGGTTTTCTTCCCAATTTTTCCCCAGTCATTGTTGACCAGTACCTCTTTATTTTTGTCAAGCTTGAGGAGGATAACATATGCTTGTTCTATAATTTGCCCTTCGGGCAAACCCATCGCTATGTTTTAACGAGCCTAGCGATAGTGAAACTCGTTCTTATCTGCTATGGACAAGTTTGTCGCTATTAAGTTTTAACGAGTTTAACGACAAAGATAACTCGGTCCTTTTCAATTCTAGAGAGTCTGAAAAGGGACGTAAAGGAAACTCCAAAATTCCTTTTTCGTCATCTAATCCCTTAAGTCCGAAAAAGTATAAAACAATACAGAAGGGATGAATTTTCGACACTTTTAACGAGCCGAACAAAACAAGCGCTCGATCTTTTTGTGTAATAATCCCTCAGGTCCAAAAAGATTAAAATCTAAAGGAGGGATAGCACTTCTGGTCCCTTTAACGAGCTGGAGAGGCCAATGGCTCGGCAATCTTTTCATACTTTATGAGTTAGTTGAAAAGAGCTTAAAGGAGACTCGTCTTTTGAGGGACGAGTGATAAAATTGGGTAGCAGCTGATTCCAGGTAAGGTTTGGAATTTTCCAATCACGACAGTGTTACAAGGATGGCTAGTGGGATCACTCTTCGCAGCTATTCCTCAAAAGGGGTAAACAATCAAATGGAGGTGAATGATCGGCCAATACAGAGTGGAGGTGATGATGAGAACACGGCCAAGGCTTTAAAGGCTAAAGTACTACATTCACGATGGTTATTTACCAGGAAATAGTTCAATTTTTAATGAGCTTAAACGCAGGGAGAAACATTTGCTCATGACTTATGTTTATTTTTTAACGAGCTTGAACTATGTGCTAAAACTGCTCGATACAACGGTCATTTCTTGACTTTACCATAAATAGCTTTGTTCTTTCAAAGATTGTACTGCATTTTCAATTGCTTCATCAAAATAGTTAGAAATGAACAATATATGTTTGAAAAATGAGTTAGAACACTAATGTTTTACTCGAACTACGTAAAAAGAAATGTAAAAGTGCTTTTACCTCTCATTTTACCATTTCATTTGAACTTTGGTTTGTTGGAGTTTTGGAGGTGCTTTTCCCCCCTTGATTTTAATCAGCTGATTCCGGGAGATTCTGTGGACGATTCTCGGCGCCGTCTAGACCAGGTAGGAGCTAAACCTGAGCTCTTTCATTTCATGCTTTCCATTTTGCATTCCGAGCTTGATTCCTGGTTTTTCTGAGCCTCTGGGGTTTGAAAAACTCGCCTTGGCTTCAGCGCACCTCTTGTGCATCGAAAGGTGCGTTGGATGTTAGCCTGTCTACTGGCTAACTGACATGCAACGCACCCAGAACACTACTGTAGGTGCAATGGGTGCAAGGAAGGAAGTTTATGCACAGTTTTTGATGGAAATTTTGCCTGTCTCTTACCAAAATCATGATCTAACTCTTCTCTTGTTTGTTTTAAGAGATTTTTGGAGCAAGATGACCAACATGCCTAGACATATGGTCGACCCATCTCTGCATACGTGGTTCAGTCGGTGAAGGTAAATCGAGTGCAATATACTGCGGCTGCATCAGTGGTATCTTTTCCAAGGCAAAGGCAGTCAAGATAGAACCATACCCAAAGTTCTTCAACCTCCCACTCTTCACCTTGGTCAACTGTTCTTTCATCACAAGAAGTACTGCGTCGCACCAGTTGAACACCTTCAGTTGGAGACATTCCAAGGCATACTGCATATAAGATCGGTTGGCTACATGAAGAGCCGCACCACCAGCCATCCTACCAAAAGTGAACAGAATAGTCCTGAGGGACCTGTCAGTGACATGACGGATGATGATCTTGCTGTCTTTACTCGGCTGAGATCCCTCTTTGCAATACCGGTGAACATAATCTCTCACAGATTCACCTCCTCGGGCCGAACCTGATAACGAGATGGGGGCACCCCGCCTTGACAAGCCAGTCAAGAAATAGATGTCCACTACAGTCAAGGGAATGGATTTGCCCCTAATCCGGAACACCTGGCTAGTAGGATCCCAAGCATCGAGAAAACACTGCAGCAAGTTGATTTGTTGTCTCATGCTAGAAATGCGGAAAAACTTCAGCAAGCCACGGTTTCGCAGTGCGTTTACTATAACCGGATCATGTAAAGCAAGCATGTCCTCTTCTTCATGCTCCTTTGTGTCCTTCCTGGTGGTGATCTTACAGGGAAAAGTGTCTACACAGAACTGCTTATCCCACTAAGGTGTGGTAGCTACCTTAGAAACAAACAAGGTAAAGCTACTTTCGTTTTTCCTTTATGAAATATAGATGAGAGAAGAACAAAGAAGACCAACCTCTGTCTTGCGCTTATCTCCTAGTTCGATTCCTCTCTCTCTTCCAAACCAAGGGCTCCTAAGTACCTAAAAGTGTTGTTCTAACCCCTAAAGGAACAAGGTCAACTGATTACAGCTTCTCCCAGAAGTTCTCCATGAAAAACTGCTCAAAACTGGTCAAAATAGTATCATTTCAGCTGCTCCATAGGCAAAGTGCGTTGCATCACACCTAAGTACACTCTGTGGGTGCGTTGCATTTCAAAAATCCCTTCTATGGGGTGCGATGGGAGAGAAGTGACAAATGGCAGTGTCAATCCGCGAGGTGGAGAGGCATGGAATCTTCCAGAAACTTCTCCTGTGACACTTGCCTCTCTGAATTCGACCAAGGATGAGTAAGAGATCATCAATCTCCAAGTGGAAGCAAGAAATTTCAGAGGGAAGACACTAATCAAATCACAAGCTGACTCATCTCCCTTACAGATATCTATATATGGATCCCTCATCCCAGAGATCCAGAGGCTGGAATTTTGCATCTTGTAAGGAATTGTTGTTGGTTTCTTGAGACAACATCATAGTGTTGGGTGATCTAAGCTTTGTATGAGGTGAAGAAGGGCTTACTTGCTGAGAGGATGATGCTGGGTCAGAACAACTGGTTGTAACTCCCTTGGCTCTTTCTTGATTATCAATAAAAGCTATTCAAGTTTTCCTCCATACTCTTGTGTCATTTATGTTTTATGCATTTGTATGGTCAATTTACATCTGATCCTAGATTGTTTATGATTATAGATCCATGTTCTTGTATAGTGTTATGCTACTGTGATCCTACAAGTACTCTGTGAAGCTGGGTGTATAAGGGAGCAAGTAGCGAAAGACTATCAAGAGAGAGAGAGGAATCGAACTAGGAGATAAGCGCAAGACAGAGGTTGGTCTTCTTTGTTCTTCTCTCATCTATATTTCATAAAGGAAAAACGGAAGTAGCTTTACTTTGTTTGTTTCTAAGGTAGCTACCACACCTTAGTGGGATAAGCAATTCTGTGTAGACACTTTTCCCTGTAACAATTAGGTTAGTGATTGATTTAGCAATTTTGCTTAGCATAGCTGTTTAATTGGTTAATTAGGTTATTGTGTGGTTTAGCATTACATGTTGTTTTCTTCACTATTGCAGTAGAGTAGCTCTCTCTTAGTATAGATTTGCTCTTCTTCCATCAAAGAATTAAGCTTCTTCTGACCCTATAGAAGTTTGGCTTGGAACCCCTGGGGTCTCTTACCAGATGAGCAGTGACAACAGGCAGTACCTTCACTTTTACTTGTGCATATAGCACTGTCGCCTCCAAGTTTGTAAGAACCCCGGGTTGATAAGTAAAGCTGGTAGCCTTGGGAGTTGCAACATTCTTGTTGCAATACCTAGGCTCATCAGATGACTTCGTCCTTTGTGACCGAGCATTCCATATGTTCTAAAGCTTCCCTGTCAGTGGTTGTGGGATAGAAATCACATTGTTCCAGTTTGTTGAAGGGAACCTCATCCCATGCTTGGTAGGTTTCACTAAAATATTTGTGTGCTGCCCCCTCAATATCTTTCTAGTCTATTAGATGGTCTTTAGAGGTTGAGTTAATGCTCCAGATATTAATTTTTTTTTTGCCTGCCAGAAATCTGTTTATGGAAAAATTTTTTTTTTTTGTCCCCATCCTGTATCCACATAATGCGACTTTTTTGTTGTAGAGCTTCGGCCTATCTAAGGAGGATTTGTGATTTGCGTCCTTCCAGCTATAGGATCTCTGATTTACGAGTAGCAGAGAAGTTGGGATCGTTGGGGTCCTCCATGGTCTTAATTTTTCACTATATTTATCAGTTCCTTCATCAGCATCCTATTCTTGTTTCATGCCCATCTTTTTGTGGCTTCTTTCAGCCTACAAAGTTTTTGATTAATTCTATCCATTTGTCTGTCCTCCGAGTCCGTTGTAGTCATTTTCCAGACAAATTTGACCAACTCTGTGTATTTCGTCTGTTTAAGCCATAAATTATTAAATTTGAACGGTTGATCCGAGTGGATCTCTAGACACCAGGGGCATGAAAAAGGCTCAAAATTCAAAGTGGCAGAAAATCGATTAACTTGACATCGGATCGAAGTGCTCGTCGCCCTGATTCCAACAGTGCGAATGACACTCCAATTCGAGTCCGAATGAGGAAGATAGAGGCAGTCAAAGTTGTGGGTTGACTTACCCATGTGGTAGGCTTAAGGAGGGCGCAATTTGGGGAGAACCCGGCACCGGAATCCGGCCAGTTCTCCGGGCGAATTTGTGGGTCCGTTAATTTGTCTCCTAACGCCTAAGGTTCTGGAAAAACCCAAAACAGGCTGGTTGTTATAATTTTTTTTTGTTTAAAAATATAAAATATTAAATAAGGCGGGCTGCCATAACCTCGCCACCCCCGGGAACCACCACACAATTAAATATTAATAGTGGGGTGGGCGGCCATGACCCTGCCGCCCCTGGGAACCACCACACAATTAAATATTAATAATGGGGCGGGCGGCCATGACCCCGCCGCCCCTGTTACAACAAAATATATATTAAGTGGGGTGGGCGGCCATGACCCCGCCACCCCGGAGCCCTCACAACGACCACCGTTTAAACATAATGGGGGCATGTGCTGTCAACCTCGCTGCCCCTCCACCTCTCCACTATAATGAACTGTCGGCGGGGAAATAGGGGTGCAGGCCACCAAAACTGTGGACCCGCCGCCCCAACGGTCAAACCAACATTTATACTGTGTTAAAAATGGGAGGGGCGGGGTTTGATCCCCTGACCCCTCCTCAATGAATTTCCAACTTTGCCATTGCACTAAACCAATTTATTGTTAAGTCTGCCCATCAAAACATTAAATAAACCTAAATTTTCTCAGTGCTCCGGGAGGGGAAGAGCACGCATGCAGTTCGAGGCAAATCCACGGCAGGTGGCAGAACCATGAGCAGTGCAGAGAGGGGGCCAGAACCATGATCTGAGTAATTTCTCCAGGAGGCCAGATTTTCACTTTGTCAGATTTCGACAAATTTTATATGGTTTCAGCATTTCTCGACACCACAAACTCAACGGTGTTGTCCGTTTCTCCAACAGACCTCTCCATTTTTCGGCCATTTTCTAGAATGGAGGTATAAGACTTCTTTTTTGTAAATGATGATTGTACTCTTCTTTCTCATGCCACTTAATGAATGAAGGCCTCCCCATTGATTGAGCAGGGCCCAGAGACGTAGTCCAAATTGGACAAACTCCGTTATCAAGTCTCTTGTCTTCTTTCATGCTTTTATGTGTTTCTCATTTTCTCTCATGTGCACATTAAATTTCTATGGTTAAGCTGTAATTTATGCATGTAATTCTTTAATACATCTATAAGCAAAAGATCTTGGATCAAGTGGTATCAGAGCAGGTCTTTGTAGATGTGAATTGCATGTTTGTATGCTAACAAGAAATAGGCTCCGAAGAGGCGAAGGGAAACTAAAGTCTTTCGATCCCGAAGCGGGGCGTGCACATCGAAGGAGAAACATGGCAGATGAAGAGGCTCGTCATGAAGAGGAGCGCAATTTTTGCAAAACCTTCTATACAATGGTAGAAAATGTCGGTCAGTTGCTTTCAAGGCTGGAGAAAGCAAAAGAGAGAAATCTAGAAGAACAAGGTTCAGTGCATGGAAATGGTGGAGAATAACCCCCTCCTTCTCCTTCCACGAGTGAAAGTTCTTCTTCCTCTCATCACCATCATCATAGAAATTCAAGGGATGCATCTAAGAAACCTTTCTTTAAATTAGATGTCAAATTTGATCTTCCCATGTTTAATGGTGAAAGTAATGTAGAAAAGCTTAATAACTGGATTAGGCAGATTGAAATCTACTGCAGGATTCAGAAGATCGAAGAGGGCGAGGCAAAGATTCAGTTGGCCTCTCTTCTGCTAAGTAGCACCACTCTCGTCTGGTGGGAGAGCAAATTGCGAAGCAGTAAGAGTGTGGGTAATCTTCTTTCCTCATGGCCTAGTTTCATTTCCGCATTAAAGGAACTATTTTATCCCTTGGGTTATAAGCAAAAAGCCTTAATGGATTGGCAATACTTAAGGCAAGGCAGAGGTTAGGATGTTCAAAGCTTTACCGAGGAGTTTAGAAAACAAGCACTTAATTTGGGCATTACACTTGACTCACCTGAAGTAGTAACTACGTATATTGGATCATTACATAGTTACCTTAGACATTCATTATTATTGTTTGAACCAACTACTATTGACTCGGACAGTGTAAAGGCCATTCATCTTGAGAACAAGGGAAAAAATGAAAGAGATGATCATTTCAAGAAACCACCTTTCAAACCTCCAAATGGCAAACCCAAAGTGAAAGGAAAGGGAAAGGAGAAGAGGACAGCATCAACCAAGAAGGAAGAAGGAGAAAGGCCTTATTGCATTCACTGCAAAAAGGAAGGTCATGACGACGATCATTGTTGGAAATTGTACCTGGAAAAGAGACCAAAGAAGTATGGAGGAAAGGCAAGCAGAAGACAATGGCAACTGTGCAACAAGGCCTTGGATCTGATTCCGGAGATGAAGCATTGATCACAGCAGCAGGAACAAAAGGTACTCTTACACCTCATGTTAATTCTGAATCACATGAAGGCACTAGTTCAATAGATGAGTCTCTTCCTAATGAACGAAAGAGAATTGAGTTATTTCATATTAGAGTTGTCATAAATCATACAAAAGTGGAAACTCTATTTGATATTGGATCCCAAGCAAATTTAATTTCAGAGTCTTTGGTAAAGAAGCTAGGCTTAGAAACCAAACCACATCCAAAACCTTACCCGCTTGGATGGATACATGATAAAGCAAAATTGAATGTAACTAAGCAGTGCAAGGTTAAATTTGTGATCACTTCTAAGTTAGTGGATGAGGTAGAACTTGATGTGATACCATTGGATATTTGTGGCATGGTGTTAGGGAGTCCATATCTATATGATAGAAAAGAAATCTTCTTCCGTCATGAAAACAAATACCAAATCACAAAAGATGGGGTAGAATATATTGTAAGGGCTCATCAAACTAAAATCAATGCCAGCCTTGTAAGTGCCAGACAAATGAAGAGGTTGGTGATTTCGAGTAAGGTTTGCATGCTTATGGTTGTAAGGGTGAAAGATGCAGAATTATCCGATGCTTTCCATGGTTGTGATCATGTGCATAAAAAGGAATTATGTGAGTTAATTTCTAACTAAGATTAGATGTTTCGGGAATCAAGGGGATTACCTCCGAAGAGGGAAATCCAACATGAGATCCATTTGCAGCGTGACATGCCTTTACCAAATATTGGCATGTACAGGATGTCAACCATTGAGATGGAGGAGATCAAAAGGCAGGTGCAGGAACTATTGAACCAAGGGGTCATCAGACCGAGCACTTCTCCATGCGGCTCACCGATTGTCTTAGTGTCGAAGAAAGATGGCACATGGAGGATGTGCGTGGATTACCGAGCACTAAACAAAATCACGATGAAAAATCGTTACCCTCTTCTGCGCAATGATGACTTACTAGATCAGTTAAAGAATGTTATCTATTTCACCAAATTGGATTTACGTAGTGGTTATCACCAGGTCCGAATTGCAGAGCAGGATGTGTGGAAAACCACCTTCAAGACCAAACAGGTGTTGTTCGAATGGATGTTGATGCCATTCGGACTTTGCAACGCTCTAGCCACTTTCATGAGGGTCATGAATGATCTCTTTAGGCCTTTCATTGATGAATTTGTTCTTGTATATCTAGGTGATATTCTTCTCTTTAGTGTGAGTTTGGGAAAACCTCTTTGGTTTACCTAGGTCATATTGTTGGTCATGGTCAGCTAAAAATCGATCCTTCTAAAGTTGAAGCAATTGTAAATTGGCCTAAGCCTACTAGTGTAACTGAGGTTTGCAGCTTTTTGGGTGCAGTACAGTATTGGAGGAGATTTATTGCCAATTTCTCTATTATTGCAGCACCTTTACACACACTGACAAGTGTAAAGCAGGTCTTTCAATGGGGAGGAAAGCAACAGAAGTCCTTTGAAACATTGAAAGAAAAGATCAGCACCACACCGGTCTTGGCCTTACCAGATCTGCAACAGCCATTTGTGATCGAGACAGACGCCAACGAATATGCCATGGGAGTTGTACTGATGCAACAGAAGAAGCTGATATGTTACCATTCAGAGAAATTTTCTCAGACTGTGATAAACTATCCCACTTATGACAAGGATTTATATGCCTTGGTCCAGAGCATGAAAAAGTGGAAACACTACCTGATGGGCAAGGAGACCATCATCCATATGGATCATCAGTCCTTGCAATATCTTCAGTCACAAACCAAGTTACAACAATCTCGTCATTTCAAGTGGATGGGTTTTCTTCAGCAGTTTCATCTGGTAATAAAGTATAAGAAGGGCACTAGCAACAAAGTGGCTGATATGCTATCTCGCCCTCCTATTTCTGCTTCTGTTATTTTGCATAATGCTTTGTTATCTTTTGAAAGTTATGCTGAACAATATGCTAACGATGACGACTTTAAGGAGATTTATGCAAAACTAACCCAAGGTTCACAAGTGGACAACTATCACTTGCAGGGGAAATTGTTGTATCACCTTGGTAAATTATGCATACCCACAGGGTAAAGGGTACATGTAATCCGAGAGGCCCACACCTCCCTTGTGTCTAGTCATTTTGGTGTTGAAAAAACTTTGTGTCATGTACAAAGATTTTGTTTTTGGCCTCATATGAGGAACATTGTGACTCGCTATGTAAAGGGATGTGTGATGTATTCTGTTTCAAATCCCTCTAATAGAAAACTCGGGCTCTACACACCACTCCCTATTCCGAGTCGTCCATGGGAAAGTGTGTCGATGGATTTTGTAGGGGTTTTGCCTTTGTCTAGAAAAAATCACGACTATTTCTATGTCGTCGTTGACCGTTTTAGTAAGATGTGTATTTTAATGCCTTGTAAAAAGCATATCACTGCAGAGCAGACTGTTTATCTTTTCTTTCAGTGTGTTTAAGTCCATTTTGGGTTACCCACATCGATTGTGTCAGATCGGGACTCTCGCTTTCTCGGAGAGTTTTGGACCAGCTTGTGGAAGATGATGGACACCAAGTTGAAAAGAAGCACGAAATTTCATCCACAAACCGACGGACAGATAGAGGTTGTCAACCACACCATGGTACACTTTTTGCGAGGCTATTGTGGGAAACATCCTAAGTTGTGGGATGAGCATCTTCCATATGTGCAACATTCCTACAACCGAGCAATGCACTCATCTACGCATCATTCACCATTTGAGACATGTTTTGGCTACCTTCCCAAAGATCCTTTTGATATGGTCTTTGGAAGGGAAGACGACTCTAGTTGACATGATGACTGGGACAAAGCACAATGGTTCATTCAGCGGATCGAGTTGATTCACCAAGCAGTACAAGAGCAGTTGGAGAAAAGTCAATCCCGGTACAAGGCTCGACATGATAAACACCAAGTCGAACATCAATTTCAAGTGGGCAACAAAGTGTGGTTCCATATCAGCAAGGAAATGATGAAGGGGGATGGGAAGAAGTTGTGACCAATCTGGTATGGTCCATTCACTATCTTGGAGAAGATTGGAAATAATGCCTTCCGTCTCGATTTGCCGACATATATGCAAATGTACTCCATAATGAATGTGGAAAACTTAAAGCTCTATGAGCCACCATTGATTATGGACACCAAAGAGGTGGGATCAATTCCTACAGTTGATATTTTTCACCAAAGTATCTCGATGAGTTTCCTGAAGATATCATCCTTGACAGAAGAACCAAGACTTCATGATGGGGAGATGTGGAATACCTTCGAGTTGGTTTCAAAGGGATGCACCCTAGCAAGGCAAAATGGCTGGAAAATGAAAGAGTGAGGGAACAATTCCCTCACTTGCCAATTGACTGATAAAGCTTCTGGCGTTCCAAAAGCTCCTCAATGGGGAGGATTGATGCAGGTGGATCTCTAGACACCAGGGGCATGAAAAAGGCTCAAAATTCAAAGTGGCAGAAAATCGATTAACTTGACATCAGATCGAAGTGCTCGTTGCCCTGATTCCAACGGTGTGAACGACACTCTAATCCGAGTCCAGATGAGGAAGATAGAGGCAGTCAAAGTTGTGGGTTGACTTACCCATGTGGCAGGCTTAAGGAGGGGGCAATTTGGTAAGAACCCGGCACCGGAATCCGGCCAGTTTTCTGGGTGAATTTGTGGGTCTGTGAATTTGTCTCCTAATGCCTAAGGTTCTGGAAAAACCCAAAACGGGCTGGTGGTTATAATTTTTTTTTAAATATAAAATATTAAATAGGGCGGGCGGCCATGACCCCGCCGCCCCCAGGAACCACCACACAATTAAATATTAACAGTGGGGCAGGCGTCCATGACCCTGCCGCCCCCGGTACAACAAAATATATATTAAGTGGGGTGGGCGGCCATGACCCCGCCACCCTGGAGCCCTCACAACGACCACCATTTAAACATAGTGGGGGCATGAGCTGTCAACCCCGTCGCCCCTCCACCTCTCCACTACAATGAACCGCCAGTGTGGAAATAGGGGCACGGGCCACCAAAACTGTGGACCTGCCATCCCAATGGTCAAACCAACATTTATACCGTGTTAAAAATGGGAGGGGTGGGATTTGATCCCCCGACCCCTCCTCAACGAATTTCCAACTTTGCCATTGCACCAAACCAATTTCTTGTTAAGTCCGCCCATCAAAACATTAAATAAACCTATTTTCTCAGTGCGCCGGGAGGGGAAGAGCGCGCACGCAGTTTGAGGCAGATCCATTGCAGGTGGCGGAACCATGAGCAGTGTAGAGAGGGGACCGGAACCATGATCTAAGCAATTTTTCCAGGGGGCCAGATTTTCACTTTGTCAGATTTCGACAAATTTTATATGGTTTCAGCATTTCTCGACACCACGAACTCAGCGGTGTTGTCCGTTTCTCCAACAGAGCTCTCCATTTTTTGGCCATTTTCCAGAATGGAGGTATAAGACTTCTTTTTTGTAAATGATGATTGTACTCTTCTTTCTCATGCCACTTAATGAATGAAGGCCTCCCCATTGATTGAGCAGGGCCCGGAGATGTAGTCCAAATTGGACGAACTCCGTTATCAAATCTCTTGTCTTCTTTCATGCTTTTATGTGTTTCTCCTTTTCTCTCATGTGCACATTAAATTTCTATGGTTAAGTTGCAATTTATGCATGTAATTCTTTAATACATTTATAAGCAAAAGATCTTGGATCAACTGTGGAGCCTCATTCTGATGTATTTCCGTCCAATGTAGCAAAATGGGGAAATGATCAGAGATCTTAGTGTGAATAATGGTGGATGTGAGACCCATAAGCCTGTTGATTGTATATTCGTGCAATAAAAAACAATCAACTCGTTTTGCAATGCCTTGAATACCAGAATGTCCATTATGCCAGGTCGGTCCAATAGGATTGGGAGAGATGTCCATGAGTCCTTTATCTTTAAAGAAAACATGAAAGTAGTCCTCCAATGGATCAAGTTTGCTCATTTATCCCCATTGTTTGGTTGGCCCAGTGATGAGATTAAGGTCCCTTGCCAAGATTATAGAACTAACGTCGAGGAGTCTACTTTGGTCGGCCTTGTACGAGAAGTCCCTTCTGTGTTCAAATGGAGCATAATTGTTGATGATGCGGAAATGTGGTTTGGTGCCACGTCTACTCCAGTGATAATGAGTCCAACAAAGGTGTTGTATGCTTTGAAGCTGAAGATGTAAGGATTCCACATTATCGCGAGACCCCCAGATAAGCCTGATGCGTCAGTAGCACAAATGTGCCAATTTGGACAGATTTTGGAGAGATATCCCCAAGTTTTCAGGTCATAGTCTCTTGAAGTAGCACAATCCCTGGTTTGTGAATGTCAATTATGTGTCTAATTGATCATCTTTTGGGTGTCGATCCCAACCCTCAAACATTCAGGGATAAGATAGTCATTAAGGAAGGTCGAATTTAGGTGGCTCAACTCTAAGGACCCGAGATTTGAGGAGATTTACAACCTGATGACCAACCCAGAAGGTGGCGGGAGCAATGAGTGCCTCAACAATGGAGGATTCTGAGAAGTGGTTTATAAGGTTGGTGGGAGCAAGGGAATAGGCGGAGACCTTTTTATATCTCCCAGGTTTTCTCCTGGTTGTGACACTTTCCGCTTAGCTGGGCATGGAGGAGTGTTATCATTTTCAAAGAAATATCTTTTAATGGTAAGAGGCTCCATGGTGAATAGTTTCTCTCGATGTAGGACTTCTAACTCCATGTCTCTAGAGAATGGGGTAAATGTACGCTTAGATGGGGCCCCAAATTTGATTAGGGAATAGAAGTCCAGTTCAACAGATGATAGGGGAGTGATCGAAGGAGCAGGAGATATGGGCTTATGGTTAAGAAGTGATGACAGTGGCCGAGTAATGGAGTGAGATGAGGATTTGATAACCAGATTAATGGAGTGGGGGGCAATGAATAACATCCAATGAGTGGAACGTTGGGGTAGAGGATTCAAGTGGACAAGAATGTTAGGCCACAGGGAGATCGAGTTCAGGTCATGATAGTTGGTTTGAGCTTGGGATTTGGATGATGGAGGGTGGTGTGAGATAACCTGTGTTTTCATGAATTATGGTATTGTTTGCTTTGAATTTGTCTCGCCTTCCATCAGCATCCAATTGTGAACGAGAATTTCAGCCATTTCGATCTAGACAACCAGACATTAGGTGTCTCGTCCCATGACAGCAGAGGCATCTGAAGGGCACTGCCCAGAAATCAATGATTTTCTTTTGTGAGCATGGCCCCTAGTATAAGTCAATGCATTCTGGAAGCCCCCCTGTAAAATCGTTTTCAATGAGAACCCGTGTTGTATGCTTGTTCTTATCCCCTAGGCATCTATCATCTAAGTAATAGAGATTTCCAATGGTATTTGTAATATCCATTATTGCCTTATTGGTCCATAATTCCAGGGGCAAGCCCGGGAGCTTCATCCAAATGATGTTCCTTCTTGGCTTTTTTGTGACTGGATCAAATCTGAAAGTCTAGCGTTGAAGTGTTAAGTATCCTTGCCCACGTACCCACAAAATTTCTGCTATTTGGGTTGCATCCTTCAGAGATTTGAAATTGAATGCAAACCAGCCATTCTAAAGTGTGTTGATGTGAGGCCGGTAATTTATTTTGGGAAGCCACCATGTGTCCATCCATTTTCCCATCTATGCCTCGTTCAAGTTGCATTATACCCATCGGCCAACCAATGTCATAGATTTTAATTTTATTGATTCCTCCTAGTGTCCATCGGCATCTAGGACTAGTCTACGTAGTTGTCAGGCCACTTTGATAGACCTGTTTTTCTTTTTGTCAGTGCCATGGGACATGTTGTGTTCAGGTCTCTTAATTTGTTGAGTAATGGTTCGGGAGGGCGTTTTGGAATGGAAATATTGTTCTTCCGCTTGCACTGTGATGTCAATCAGTGGTTCCACCTCCATGGATGAAGGTAGAGGGATGTGGTTGTCCATCATTGTTCAACCCAATCAGACTGATTATATTGGGTCAGGTCTGGTGCGCTATCAATATGCACGCGATCTGTCAATTTCCACAATCGCGCCCAAATTCCAACTGTTAGCCCAAGTATGCATTTTCCACCATTTTATTTATGTTCAGAGTGTTGTGTAGTCAGCCCACCTAGTTCGATCAGTTGGGCTCTCCAAACCCAATCCTTTGTGACTGTGATTCGTTCCAATTCTCCACTTGCTTTGCCTAATCCTGTAGTGGGCCGATTCGAATACTGTTCACTGTGCCCGGCCAAAAAACATCCCATTCCAGTGCTCCTAATTCTCTAACAAAATCACGCAGTCAGCTGAACGTGTTTTGTTCATAGTGACATGCCAAAAATATCCCCAACAGTCAGATTTGCAGTTGCGATGTTGCAGAGGAAAGGTAGATTGTTAGTTCGGTTAGGAAGTCCTCATGCATGTTCATGTTGTGGATATCTTAAACTCGCATACCCGCAGGCAGGGTTGGAATTTGACGGGCATTGTGCCCATCAGAGGCCATTTTTTAGCCGTTAAATATGTTGAAATTTTTTAAATCACTGTCTGGCATGACGTGGTTTGAAGAGTGAAGAACATGTTTTTGACGGCTTATAATATTTTGAAAACGTTATTAATATCTTATCCAGACACTTCGCTCCTACAAACTTCGCGATCTTAGAATAGAATATAAGTCTCTGCCTTGAATAAGAAATTGAGGTATGTCGTGTACTCTGAGTGGGCGTTGTGTTTGATCATTAGTGATAGTCTAAGATTTGAACTTGAAGTGAGTTTTCATTATGAATTAAGATGTAAATGGATTGGTATTGTTTACACTTGCAATTATAAAAACATTAATATCATTTCCATATAAATCAATTGGTTTACATTTTAGAAAGCTTAAATAACACTCTGATCATATTTATAGTTAAAGAATTGAACTTTTCAATAATAATTATTTTTAAATGTTAATTTTTAATAGTTATTTTTAAATGTTATTTTTTATATTTATTTTATAAAAATATATTAGTTTTGGTTTGAATTTATTAATAGATATAATAATAATTATTTTTTATATGTGGTGGTGTATGAAATTTATATTTAGAAAAGTGTTTATCTATATATAAGAGTTAAAATTTTATATTGGGATTACTTTGAGTTATTTTTGGTTTAATTTATTAATAAATATAATAATTATTGTTATTTTTTATATGTTTGAAATAGAAAATTAAAATTTAGAAAAATGTTTATTTTATATATGTGTATTTTTTAAAATTTTATATGACGATTATTATTAACTATTTTAATTTTTAGTTTTTTTTTGGAATTAAGTAATTTATTTTTTAATGAAATTGTAGTTTTGTGTTGTTTAAATCACTTTTTTCAATGTATAAATCAATTGAGTAGGTTTAAAAATCCCTCAAATATTAAACAATTAGAATTTAATAAACACGATTCTTGTTTTCTTTATGATTTAGTTAAAAATATATTTGAAATATATTTAGTGAATTGCTCTCTAATAATTTAATATTTTTGTCTACTTTTTTCTTTTTTGACATATTAGGGAAAATGAGTATGTTTTCTTTATGATGTTTTAGTTAAAACATTAGCCAATTGTTCACCACAATATTTTAATATTTTCTATCTAGGTGTTTTTAACATATTGGGAAAAAAATTATAATTCAATTGTCAAACTCATATTATAATGCACGTTGACTCACCATAGTTATTCCAGAAAACCATGACCCTGGATTTACCCTACTAGTGGCTTGGGTCTAGTTTTCACTCTTACCAAATGCCTCTACTTCTTCATCCATTAACTTGTTTCTTTGTCTCATAAACTCAAACTCTTAGCCAAACAAAAACAATTTTAAGACATACTCTAGACCTAAAAACAATTTGTCAACAATTCCACTTTATAAACACAATTCTTTTATAAAATTTGTGTATATATTTAACTAATGTCATTGTTTGTGTTTTACTCCTCTATCCATCACTAACAATGTGTTTTATGAAAGGCGTATTTGAAATGTTTTTTTCATGATGAGATCTCATTGGGTGCTCGATATAATATGATTTAATTCTCGTAGGTGTCACCTAGACGTTCACTATGTTCACCTTAGGGAAAAGGGGAAAAAATACATATTTCATACTCCTTGGAAGGAATGCCATTCAATAAATCACAATTTGTTCATTTGATTAGGGTAAGTTGGATTAGAATCCAAGTCCAAATAGTTTCCTTGAAATCCAATGAACATGCATTTATCTCTTATGCAAAAATCATTAACAATCCCACTTGAATGAAACAAACAATCATTTCTTGAGTGTGCTAGTACATCATCGAACCTACGTAGCCCAAAACATTACGTAGTTGAAAGCACAAAACCTCTTCCTTGTCATAATGAATTTGGACCACAATCCTGCTTGTTGCCACTTGCTCTCTCTGAGTGTATTCACCACCCATCTTTATTGGCTTATTTGGGGGGGGGGCTATCACAGTGTCAATAACACTACCTTATGAAAGTTATCATATGTCACGTGTCACCTATGGAACAATGGAAGTGTCGCTTCAACTACAGTCTGCACCAGATCTTTAGTGTCTCAACATATCACTTAAAAGCTCTGAAAGATCAGCTCATGAAGAACAACACTTATGGAACAATGGAAGTGTCGCTTCAACTACAGTCTACACCAGATCTTTAGTGTCTCAACATATCACTTAAAAGCTCTGAAAGATTGGCTCATGAAGAACAACATCTACCGCCACTTATGAAATATTAAAACACTTTTAATACATTGTGCTTGCTTGACTTCAAACTCTCCATCGTGGACCTCCATATTGATTCCATGTTATTATGATTGTGGAGAGGATGGGGGGATAGACCATCTTATAGTTTTACTTTGTTGGTCATCTTATATGTCACATAAGATCTCCTTAGTCATATCTTATATATACAAATGCTATGGCATGTCCTGGTCTAGGACATTTGATTTCAGAGTTATGAATATTTTATTGTGAGTGTTCCATATAATTTCAAACCAAGATTCAGAATTCAATAAGTCATTTGTTTGTTATGGTCATTTTGTTTTTTCTTATCTTATCATAAATATGTGAAATTTTTTAACATAACTGTGTTATTGAAAGGTAATTTTTTAATGAAACCTTTATTAGTAAAGGGTTAATTTATTATAAAAACATCACTCTTGAAGGACAAAATTTTAAATATAATGTTTTTTGAAAAGAAAAGTAAAAACTTAAAATTTCAAAAAAAAATTATATGACAAATAAAAAGAAATCAAAATTCCAACCCTATTGGCAAGTCCAGTTTCGAGATGGACCCTTCAAGGGGCGCTGCCCGTTATTTGACTGTTATTTGACTATATGTGTGCTGTTGACCTGTTGATCAAGTCGGGGACGCTCCAATTGGACACCTGTCAGTGTTGCTGGCGCCACTGTGTTGTTGGCGCTATGAAATATCGCCAGATATCGCATGTTGAGTGAGTGTTGAGAGCGTAGCTTCTGTCTCAATTCTGACGGATTCGGCGGGATAGAAGTGTCATTGGCCATGGTAGGTTTTTGTCCAGACGTGCGGGATCCGGAGATATTTTGTTCTGCCGCTCGAGGTGTGTGAAGCAAGAGCCGGAGATATTTTGTTCTGCCGCTGGCAGTATGTGAGGTTGTTGTCCGGAAACCGGAGATATTTTGTGAGGGCGCTAGCAATATGTGAGGTTATGGTGTTTTGCCAAAGTTGAGCCGACGTCACAGCGGTCATCCTGTAGTGAAGGATCCTGTAGTGAAGGAGACGTGTGCAGGGGGTTTTGTGGGAAGTTGGCGAATTTCTGACATCTCCTTTATGGTCAGATCACATTCCATCGGCCAATCCGTTGTTGTCAGGGATTTTGAAAATCCCCGCAGTTCTGTTCGGTCTGGACCCCTCCAGTGTTCGAAACACAGGCTCTGTGAATAAAAAACTCCTCTATCTTTCCCGTGAACAACAGCCCTGTAATGTCCCGGCGCTCCAATAGTTCAGTCACTTCAGACAGTTAATCCTATTTAACCTATAATATTTATAAAATTATTAATATTAATATTTTAAAATTGAAATAAATAATAAAAATATAATTATTAATTAAATTAAATTTAAATAATTGATATAAAAAATTATCATCCCCTTCCGCCAACTTTCCTCTGATAACATATTGATTCTTTATAAACCAAGTTTTTGGAGATAAACACCTGGCGAATCGCGATTCTCTAGGGTTTGATTATTTGAATCCTTCCAAGCGGAACTAAATGCTACCGCAATTATGTACAGTGAAAGTCAAGACTGTTGCGTGTCATTTGTTCACATCAATTTTCTCGCCCTCCTTATTTCTTATTCTTGACAGCATCAGATCTCCATGGGCAGAGCACATGTAGACTCTTAGTAGATTCATCTACCTCCCAATAGTTGGCATGTGTTCATCTATACTTCGCAGGTAAATAATTTCACTTCTTGGTAATTGTGCACATTTCATTTGCTTGTTTGGAACAGTCAGTGCAAGTTGCAACAAACAGACAAGGACGGAGATTCCTTGCTGCCACCAGGCTGGACCTTAACCTAAATGAGCGGGCTTTGGCGGTAGTGAGCAGGAAGAGGAAGATTATGGAAGTAAGGAGGATTTGACTTTAACTTATATTTTCCCAATGGTCAGAGGTAGGTTTGGTTTTCAGAGTTTTTATGGTAGTTAATGGTTTTTTAGAAAAATTTGAAGTGAAATTTTGATTTGTGTTTTTTTTTTTCCCCTAGGAAAAAATCGTAATTTTATTCATGTTGATAAAATTACATTTTGTAGATGCTTAATAGCATATGCAAATGGCTGAACCTGTAATTTCAGGCAGCGGACAAAAAATAAAAGCTCAAAATGGCAAAAATTAGTTCCTGAGATGACAGGAAGACAAAACAAGTAGTAAATGTTAGCAGGCCTATTTCCTGCCTTTTTTCTTTTCTACTCTACGCCAGACTCCAGTGCTGATAGTAGGATCAAAAACAGCAAGTTGGTTTTCTTCTGAGTGCGCTGGTTGATCTTTATCTGAGTCCGATCCTTCTGGGCTATGGGCTCTTTTGATTCCGCTTATTTCCAGCTGTAAATTTTGCTGTTGTGCCGCGCTGTGTGTCTCCAGATTGGGTTTCTTTGTGTCCTCATTAGACTCTTCCCCCTGCATCATTTGTGCATCTGTTGGTTCTGTGTTCAGTGCTTCCTCCTCCACAGGTTCCGTATGCTGCCAACCTTTTGGTTTTTTCTGTTGTTTCTTGTTCCCTTTTGTCTCCCTACTAGTCAATGGACATGCGTATTGCAGGTGCCCTGTCTGCAGACATCTTCGGCATCTGAATGCCGTGTTCTCATAGTCAAGATTTTGCGTCCACGCTGAATTATTGAAATTCAGTGTGATGTGGTCTGGCAATCCTAGACTTAGGTCCACCTCTACACATATTCTAGCATATGTGAATAATCCCCGCATAGCTCTATCTTCATCTGTTTTAAGATGTTTTCCTAAAGAGTTCCCAATGGCTGTTAATGCTTTGCGGTGCCAAAAATGCAGTGGGAGGTTATGCAGCCTTACCCAAACTGGTGTTGTCGAAACAATCATGTTGTTGGCATCAAAGTCCGGGAACCAGGGGGTGATGAAGAGGCCAGCACTTCCCCAAAACCAAGGCCCCTGGTTAATGATGTTGTCTCGTTCAAGTTCTGTGTTAAATCTGACTATGAAGAAACCCTTAGGGCATAGGTATATTTCACATTTGGTTGACCATGATGTAAATACCCACTGATGCAGTGCATCAGCTTTGGGCCAGTAACCATTGAATCTGCATATAACGGCATTTTGCATTAAATCTGAGTATAGATCTGATACCTCCGGCAGTGTTACAGTAAGTGAAGGTGATTCTTGCTTCTGTTCCACGATGTAGGGACCTGGTAGCTCGGGGGTGGGTGCTGTTCTGTGATTCAGTGGTTCCTTTCCTTTGACTGCGTCGCGGAAGGTTCCTGTGGTTTTAGAGCTGGTTCCCTTACAGCCTCCTCGTAGCCTCAGGTTGAGTATGATGGTTGAATCATTTGCAATTCCATAGTGCTGGAGTGATTGATGATCCTGCATGCAGAGTCCGGAGTATATGAGATTTTGGACTGTGACTGGAATTCCCAGTTTGATCTGGATCTCCTTTTTTAACCCTAAGACATTCATCCCTTCCCTGATCTGTATACAGTGATGTCTGCCTTCCACAGATCTGATAAATATTTGAGTCAGAACTGACAGATCGGCCATGTTCGTGCCCCGATCTATATGACTAAGCTTCAGATCTGGCGGATCTATAGTGATTCGGGAGTTTTCATGCCTTTCCATTGAATAAGAGGGTTTGATGCCTCCTATCTGCGTTGTTCTGGCTATGTCTGCCCTTGCTTCTCCACTTCCGCCATCAATATCCGTCAAGGACTTATGTTTATGGAGACCTTGAAATCTGTCTAAAAAAACCCTCATCATAATGCGTACCTTGCGGATCGCGTCGGGCTCAATAAATTCATTGAAGACGGGATGTGTGATAGCATGAACCCGGATCTCTGCGTCTTTGGTCCTCGTGAAGGCCACGCCGCCGTCCAATATACTATGTCTCTGCCACAGCAATGTATTTCCCCCATCGATCTGCAACCAGCTCTTCAGATCTATCAATATCTGCCTGAGATCTTTGATCGGCCGTGCGAGTACAGGCTTCAGGCATCCTTCGGGATCTGCTGCGGCTCGGTCCAGGTCCCTCTTGCCCCGGACACGGAGGTTTCTGGTTAAGCCTGAGGCTGCCATTCGATACCCTAGCTTCGCGTATTGTTTCAGAGAGATCGCCCGCGGGATTTTTTCCAAGTTTCCTTTTCAAAATTTTGATTTGTGTTATTTAAATTGGTTTTTTATTATATATAGATTCAGTATTGTGAAAAAATTCTAAAGCATTTTGATTATGCAAAAATTATTCATCAAATTTGTGATTTCAATAAATTCCTGCGAAATTTAAAAAAATTAAATGAAAAAAACCAAAAAACTTCAAAAAAAAAAATCTAACTCCATGGTAAAATAAGTTAAAAAGCAAATAGGTAAGTTTTGTCGTGATCCAAACTCCAATCCCTGACACCAAAATAGTCCAATCCCAGACAAAACTTTTTACAATCCCAAAAAAGACTATTTACACCTGAAAACTGCTCCAACCTTAATTTCTTCCGAGTAAATAAAAAGAAAATAATGGAAATTAATTCCCACTTTACCCTTATATAGCTTGGACGATCTCCACACTCTCAACCTGTGATTGCATTTCATATGTTCTCCTGCCCAAATAGTCGTCTTCCTCCGGCTGCCATTGCTGGTGGTGGACGCCTATTTGTTATTGATTAGTCACATCCTGAACTGCTGTTGTCGTTGCGTTCAGATCCCTGTTACACTCTTTGGCACCTCCTCCTGCTGATTATTTACAGTCCGTTTGTAATCGAAGCAGCAGAATCATTTATTGCGGGATCGGCCGAGATGGCGAAATATATGGAAATGGTGGACGCGGGTATAAGGATCGCCGCCAGGTTCAATTCTCACTGCCCTCAGACATCACGCATGTATTATCATCCAACTTCCAACAGCAACACTCACTCTGATATAACTTGCCCTAAAAATGAGGTCCAGGGGGCCTCGTCTCGTGCCCTGCAAGTTTCTGCATCTAACACCGATGCAATGTTTGAGATACTCTGCATTGCTGTTTAGGCTGCAATTTCTTTATCTCCTTCTGCAAGAAAGACAATGTGACGGAGACTGTCCCCTCTCCCCAATTTTAAATCAATTATTATTTCATCCTTTTTCCATATAATCTTGTTATGCATGATATCAGAGAGCATAATATCTGGGCATGCTTCTGTTCTTTTTGGTTTAAATGCAATCTTAGTGGTAGTTCAGCGATTTCTATTGTTTTTTTCATTGATTTTTATGGCTTAAATACTGGAAAATGTTGAATGGCTGTAGCATTCGAGCCGCGGATTTCCATACTCCCAGTTATGACAGATCCATTTCCTGAAATCTATTTTTAAACCTTTTTTCCTGTTGATATGAAAATAAAAATGGGGAGGGTTACAGCAAAAACAAATCTATATAAGAACAACAAAAACAAATCTATGGCACTCGATACCCAATGAGAAGAATGGAATGGCATCAACAAAGGCAGGGTAACCATACATAAATTCTCTAATCGCAAGGGCTACGAGTCAGACCAACCATATTTTGAGATTTGCCCAAACGCGTTGCTATGCGTTAAACTATACCGCTTCATTTTTGGTCACAGGAGTATAGCAAACCAAAAATCTCTAAATTTGGTTGATTTGATGGACAGATTGCCTTTCTGATATTTTAGTTTAACGCTTCATTTTCGGTCACAGGAGTATGGCAAACCAAAAATCTCTAAATTTCGTTGATTTGATGGACAGATTGCCTTTCTGATGTTTTAGGCCTGTAACAGTTGTTTGTTTTTGTATTTATTTTTGGTTCATTTAGGCGCGGAGGTGGAGGTCAGTTTTTATTGTGTGTTATTCCATAGGTAGTTTTTATAGCTTACCGTTGGTTTCCACCTTGGACCACTCCCAATTTGAACCTATGATTTGATGAGACTAGATGAACTGGTGAACCCAAACTGATTGATGAATATAAACTGACTAATCTACACCTCATGAGTAGGTCTATAAAGAGTTACCTACATCCTTTTATAACTGTGAAATCACATAGCTTGAACTTATATCCATCTGGCATAGATTATTTTGGTATCTACGTCCGACATAGTTTTAGCGTGATTCAATATCTATACAGGATAGAACAATGCCCTTAGTTACTGATTTTAGTATTTACCCTATCCTAAATTTACTCATGAGTAGGTCTATATAACTGTATAACTGTGAAATCACATAGCTTGAACTTATATCCATCTGGCATAGATTATTTTGGTATCTACGTCCGACATAGTTTTAGCATGATTCAAGATCTATACAGGATAGAACAATGCCCTTAGTTACTGATTTTAGTATTTACCATATCCTAAATTTACTCAGATCTTCAAAATTTCAATAAAAATGCAGATCTATGGAGATAAAATACACTCAGAAATCTTTTCAGGGAATCCTCCAAACGCCCTTAGTTACTGATTTTACCCTATTCTAAATTTACTCAGATCTTCAAAATTTCAATAAAAATCCAGATCTATGGAGATAAAATATCGTCGGAAATCTTTTCAGGGATTCTTCCAAACATAAGAAATTTGATTTAGGATTTTATTGCTTTCAGGAGATCCTAAATTTACTCAGATCTTCAAAATTTCAATAAAAATGCAGATCTATGGAGATAAAATACACTCAGAAATCTTTCCAGGGAATCTTCCAAATGCCCTTGGTTACTGATTTTACCCTATTCTAAATTTACTCAGATCTTCAAAATTTCAATAAAAATCCAGATCTATGGAGATAAAATATCGTCGGAAATCTTTTCAGGGATTCTTCCAAACATAAGAAATTTGATTTGGGATTTTATTGCTCTCAGGAGCTTGAGAACTGCACTTGTGCTGAACTCACATCTAACAGCTCGTTCTCCCACTTCTTCATACAACCATCTACTCATCACTTTGACCATTTCACAAAGACGGAGCTACAGATAAATGCCAGTCCAAACTCCACTCTGAACTATCAATGATAACATAGCTATCATACTTAGGCTAACAATACTTTTCAGTCTCCATTTTGAGAAATATATCAACAAATTAATGCTTCATTAGTTATGTAGCGGAATTTGTCTGAGGGACTACTAGTACTGCAAGCAAGCAACCTTAACCTGACAGACTCTGGAATCTGCCCTGTATTTTGTGGAATGTGACCCTAATTTATCCTTCATCAATGTCGAATACTGAGATAGTTCATAACTACTTGTGTATAAAATTAAAGAAACAAAGAGAATTTGGCCAAATTAAAGTTCCCGGTTTGATTGAATAGACATACCATGAGAATTTCTGGAAAAGTCATTATCTTATGTAAGACATGAATCCCTCATTCTGACTTCAACAATATAGGTTGATTCTGAGGATGCTCTGGCTTCAACAATATAGGTGATTCTGAGGATGCTGTGAGAGGAGAAGAAAAAATATTTTCCACTCAGGTGGTGACCTATTTTCTATGCAGGATCAGCTGGGGCACTTAAAGGGGGTTGAAAACCATGATAACCTTTCAGATACCGTAGAGGAGGGCGTTATGCAGGAGGTCCAGCTGATTGCATACCTTCAGAAGATGCATCCCCTGGCATGGTCATCAATGTATTCTTGATATTGCTACGGTCTGACTGTGAAGTACCACCTTGGATGGCATTGGAAGAAGATTGTGAGGAAAACTTTTGAGGTGACCTGGAGCTTTGAGGTAGTTCGATAGGATGCATATTTTCATGCAGTGGACCAGGTGGACACCCCTGTACAGGAGCTCTATGATAAGTTCCCCCATATGGGAAGCTGTCATATTTTTAGAGATTCTTCTAGGTGGAGGAGGTTCTTGCATTGTGGAGACCTCGATAAGCATCTCCTTATGCATAGGGATTTTAAGGTGGAGGTGCCACAATGGAACTTGGTCAGTCAATCTCATCCCTGTCATTCCATTTCCAGACCTGCTGGGGAACATTAGCCTTCAATAGAGTGATGTGTTTTTGGATGTGAACTAAGAATTGGGGTTTGGACACCTCCATGAAAACCATCTTTGACTGTATAATCTCGCCATACCTGTTGGCATAAAACACTATCTATGCAGTTGAAGAAATATGGTAGATGTTACAGACAAACAAAGTTTAGTTTCCCCAGTTAACCAACCCTGATTACTTTCACTACCATGATTTCTAAAATAAATCATCTCGTCGTCAGTGTAATATTGAAAACATCCTATACATATTTCGAGTCTAACAATAGATCGAAAGTTTTTCTGTCAACATTGGTTTGGTTTCAAACTCAGTGTGTAGCTTTCTCTTCCAAAAATTTAACATATTCATACTCCTGCGTTTATCTCGTTTACAGATTCTTTGTATTGAAATATGAACTATAAAATTAAAATTGACTTTGTAATTAAAGCTCCTACTCAAAAAATCTGTGATTAAAGAATGACCCGTTCATAAAATATTCCCGTTCCTTGAGTTTCAGAACATACTCAGACTCATTGTATTGCTTTCTCCCTCCCCCCAAAAAAAATTCCAGTATCCCATAAAGCGATCCCTTTCAATGAGCCAGGGAGAGACAACAATTGATTCGGATCGCTAATTTCACCACAAACCGTTTCGCCACCAAACTCTCGAATACCTCATTCTCATTAAACTGCAAAAGATCGGCTTTTCATCATTATCTTCATATTTTCCATCATTCATCTTCATACATGATCATCTTCAGAATAAAATGAATATTACAATTTTCATTATTACTACAAATAAGTTTATCTTTTTCTTTTTCTTTCTTTTCTTTTTTTAATCAGAGAAATTGATAAACATGTTGATTAAGGTTTAAGGATTGAGTTAAAAAAACTATCTCTATATTAATAGCATAAGTATTACAATAAACAAGTTAATCACACTCAAACAAAACACTAATATTGGTTAACCTAACAAATACTTTCCAATATAAATCATCCACAATTCAATTTAACCAAATGAATCATACAAAACATCACTTCAAAAATCCACCCAAATCCCATGGATGAAAAGTATGTTGCCTGAGAAGATTACACAACCTCATCATCAAGTTTGTTATATTCAGATTTACAGGCTCTGTCATGAGCTCCTGAATTTGCTAATTCAAACTTCCATCCATAGGCTTAGTTCATTACAATAGTGTATTTGGAGAGGCTTAGGTAGGTATCAAACTTCCATCCATAAGTTTAGTTCATTATAATAGTGTATTTGGAGAGGCTTAGGTAGGTATCAAAAGAGAGAATATCAAGAACTATAATAATTAAGAGAGAATATCAAGAACTATAATAATTAAGAGAGAATATCAAGAACTATAATAATTATTAATATCTAGTATCACAAGTTTTGTAATGAATGTAACAAATATGTATAGGTTATATGTGTAAGATGTGCATAAGTATCTCATTTTATAATGTAAACTTGTTTGGAAGAACTTATGGATTAGAAGTAAATTACTTAATCACTAAATTGCTACATGGGCACCAACAACAATGCATCTAGTAGCAATGAGAAACTTAGAACCTAAAGCAAAGTCACTTAAAGTGAAGACTAGAGAGACATGTAAATGCAAACTATGGATTTGAATCTAATGCTACAATCATGCTTACCAACCTAACATAATTTTATAGCATTCATCTATTATAAGATAAATAATTTCATATTCACTTATCTCCTCCCTGTTTTTGTTTTTGCATTGCATATGAAGCAATGAATATGTAAAAAGTTGAATTCACATTCCACTTAGCCCTAGCATTTCCTTTAGAGCTTTTAGAGAACAACATTTGTATTTGTGGCAATGAACATGTGATAGGTATATATCCATATTCCACATATCCTTAGCATAGCTTCATATTTAGAACTTTTAGAGTCATTTTAATGAATGGCAGTAATAATCTTAATAATATACATAACCTAAAACCAAAGGCAAGAGTGATTCAAGAGAAGAAATGTCATGGATTCACAAAAAAAAACAATTAAGATAGAGTTGCTTTAAACATTTCCATGTGATCCCTTGATGTACATTTACATGTTAAATTCAACTTCTAGCTTATAACAAGTATTCAAGGAACTACACACATAATAATATAACATAACTTCAATTAACTCTAAATTCTAAAGCAACCATCTAAATCAAATAAATTCATACAAACTTCAAAGAAGGCTATGATTCAAGTGGTACATTTAACATCTAATAAGAACTTTTTTAGCTATAATCATCATTGCTTTACCAACTAAAGGCTGAAAACAAAATTATATACATATATGTAGATACTCTCAAAACAAAGCAATAGCTAATTATAAAAATAAAATATCTCGAACTCAACTAATTTCATCTTCTCAATAAAAGCCATTATAGCCAAATTCATTTGGAGATTCAAAGAAATAGGATCCAGGTGCTTACCAAATTAAAATGTAGGAAGTTGGGGAGCCTGTGGTAGTTATAACTTGTGGTGGCTAGAAAGAACATAAAAGCCAATTCAATTTTTGGCTCAACATCCATTGCCATGGTCCTTAAAGTAGGGATGAAAAATATCGCCTATAAACCCCCATTTCCATGAAGTGTGGATTAAATGTTACCTAAAACATCATTCTAACAATTTTTGGTGAATGAAAAACTTGAATAGAGTGAACATAAATTCCATAGGGTAAAATACCTCCAAATAACTGTCATTTTCATAAAATGGGGCAAAAGATATCCCAATAATTGTCATTACCTGAAAAAATAGTGAATAGGAGGATATAGTTTGAATTTTGCAAGGAAAAATGGATTTTGCTAGCTATCCACTCTCAAATTCCCATGGGTTAATGTTTTTACAAATATTTTTTTTTAAATAAACATTGGGTGACACATATCTAAATCCCTCTTGAAAAAAAATCACCCCATCAAAATGAAAAATGCTTTAATTTCACCCATGGGACAATTTTTGCCTTTAAAATTTTCTATGTCACGCATATACAGTGGTTAAGTCATATCAAACATAAACCTATTAAGTGGTTACCTTGGCATGCCAATACTAAGCATACTGATTTAAAGCATGTTGATGTGATATGATGTTGTTCACTCATCTAAGACCCATGTCAGTGACATAAAATAAAAATACATGTAAATATTTTACCAAGGTTAGCAGCCGCGACATCTGCAAGTTCAAGGTCAACACACAAACACACTCATCACAAATAAATTATTAGAATAAATTTTAATCCATTGCATGTGAACCTCTTCAGGTCTAGTGTTGATCCTTTTCTCTGATACCACATAGTATCAGATCTTTTTTCTTTATCCCTAAAGGTCTAGTGTTGAACCTAGCTCTGATACGACTTTGTAACACTCCCTTTCACCCCTGTGTACTATCTCGAGTTGCAGGACGTGTTATTTATTGAATTGACTCGACCTCCAAGGTTTATTATCTAGATGAGGTCACAAAAATCCCCCTTTTTCAAAGTTTGTGGAATTAAAATTTTGATACCACTATCGTATCCAGCGCATCGAGAGCTTTCTAGTGATATAAATTTTATCTCAATCTGACTCCTAGATTGAAAACTATACCCAATTGAAGTTTAACCAATTAGATAATGTCACATCAACAAGGGATTCCCATGTGTCATCCATGTCTAGCCCACGTGGCTTTGCGATGTCATTGTAGGTAGTCCACATCATTTATGCCCTTAGGTGGCATCCACGTTGATCTATCATGTAATCACAGGGAGTCCACATCACATAGGTCCTTACATGTCATCCATGTGACCACTACCAAGTCCCCATGGCACTTACCATGTCAATCGCAGCACGTGGATCCCATTGGGCCGTGACTCTATAATTTATGTAGTGATTCCACATTATATCCAAATCTGGGTTCCCAAAAATTGGAGTGGGTTTAACACAGGTGGTTACCTGTTTTAGATCTCTCCCCATTAACTCACGGTGAATGAGGGGTGGCCCCAGGGTACACGTGGGTTGTTCATTGAGTCTTGACTATGATTGCATCGCCATGAGGTGGCACATTTTTGACATTGGATCCTCAACAGGAATCCCTAAGTCAATCCCAACCCCCCACCCCGTTAACTCACAATGGACCAAGGGGTCCCAAAGTGAATGAGGGTCATTGATCTGACCATGCCCCAATCATGTCGTTCGAAGAAGACATCTCGTGAACGGAGGCCTAGAGAGGTCGATCCAACGAGCAGTGGGTGATCTTGTCGGACACGACCCTGATAGACAAGAATATTTCATGGAAATTATTGCTCTGTCTACTGCCACTTGTCTTTGCGACCACCATCAAGGAGCGCTCAAGGTTGAATGTTGTTGACGAATGACAGGTGATCCTGTTAGTTGACAGGTTCAACAAACAAACCTTTTAGTAGTAGCTTTTGCCATCGCTCCACTGTGCCTTGGTGCAATGCATGTGTTATGGTTGCGAGCGATGGGTGGTAAGCGGTGGTCACGAGGGCTTCACTCAATGAACCTCTGACATATCACGTACATTCGTGGCATACTAAACAATGCCCTTAATTTGACTACTTATTGGAAAATACCTCTACAAATCACATTATTTAATCCCCTACCAATATGCATCCAGTACACCTTCCCAATTTAAAAAGCCTCTACTCTCACTAGATATTGTAGGTGTCCATTTTTCATTAACATTTTTTATACCCCATTATATTTTTTGATTAACTTTGAGCTCCATTTTTATACCTATCAATATAAAAACCCTTTACCCCCTATTATATGCTCAATATATTATGTCATTTTTTCTTCAATATATATCCCCTTTATGAATGCACGTATGTGGTATGGTATTACTCCCCCAAGTGAAACCCCTATGGCGGTGGTGAGGTTCCAACTCACCTCACCTCTACCATGTGGCATACACGTGGCACTGCCACATCATATTGCCACATGGGCCCCTCCACCAAGACCAATTTCATGTTCTGTGGAGTTGTGCTCATTATAAAAGTTTTGGATTGAATCCCCTCCACTTCCCCTTTGTAATTTTCAACAAACACAATCGCTGTGGTGTTGGGTGGTGTATTGGACGAAGGTTCTAAAGGGGCGAAACCACAATCAGATCGATTGATTAGTATCGCTCAGTACAAATGATAACGTGCAAGATTTGGGTAGCAGGTAATAAATAGTGGGTGGAGTAAAGAGAAATGAAATAAAATAAAACACTAGTATGCCAACAAAAAACATTTTGCAAATATTAAATCACTAAAAACATTTTTTTTTTTTTTAATTTACCATTTTTTTGCCTTCATTCAAAACTCAACACTTAATGAATACAAAAATAAATATGAAGTTAATTATGAATAAAAAAAAAATAATGAAATGAAATTATTAGTTATTAGTTAGGTTGATAAGTGTGTTTATATAAAAAGGTGAGTGCTAAATTTAATTTCAAATATTATGTGTATATTCTAGATTAAGAAAAAAAATCCAATGAAATGTTGTGATTAACTTTATTAAGTTGTGTTTCATAAATGAGAATTTGTGATTATTTGAGTTATTAAAAAAAAATTTGTGATGTAACTAACTACTATTATAAGTTTTAAATCTCCTGCTATAATTGTCTTTTTTATTTGCATCAATATCTTAAGCTTAATGACATTCATTTACCATTTAACTTAATTAAATTAATGAAATTTTATTTTTATTTATCTCTGTAATAGAGAGGTGGCAACCAAAGATGGAATTTGACTCTGCAACTATCACTAGGTGATTTATTTGTCAAATACCATTAAAAATTTTGCAACACTGTCAAGATACTTCCTTTAAAACTGTAAAAACTAATTGGAAACATGTAAAATAAAACTATGAAAACAGCGAAATTTGACCATTAAATTTATTTTAAAATTCCAACCCTAGTGACAACCTAGCGACATCTTTTCCTCATTGATATATTTTTCTGCTTTACTCTCTTCATCTCTATTCGGAGTGGCCACCCTTATAGCCACATTTTATTTCCTAAAGGATGTGTATATTTCCTTGCTTTACTTTATTCATCTCTATTGGAGGTAGGAATTTGAAGATGAAGGATAGAGTAGTCTAATGAGGTGGAGGAATTGCCAAGACGGTTAAAAGTGGTCGGAATCCGGGCAAAAATACTTCAAAAAATCTTGTAGAGGCAGTGTTTGAATCGTGTTTTTGATGGTGGAAATGGATTCAGTACCATAAAAAACGTCTAAGACATCTAAAATTTTGAAATTTAACCACTATAATTTGGATTTACAAAAATCCTAGCCTGATTTTCTCTAAATATTACCAGAATTTCCATAACTTTCTGGGCAATTCCTCTGCCTCATTAGACTACGCGATGAAGGATATCCTTCCTGGTAAAGAAGATGAAGGATATCTATAGTCATGTACAATTTTTAATGATATTTGATAGAGAAATCGTCCCCTCGCCACTAATGCACGCCTCAAATTTCATCATCGTTTCTTCTTGGCGTGCATATTTGTCCACCTGGCACCGACCCATCAACTCGATTTAATTCTTGAATGACAGAACAGCATTTTTCAAATTCGTTCATCATACGTCAGCTAGTCATTGTTCTCATTTGTGCCGCACAATCGATGTGATACACATTAAAAAACAAAAAACAAAAATGACGTGGAAATAACATCCCAGAAAAGTGGGCGCGTGCGTAAAGTATTGAGAAATGCATGCAATACCTGTTACAACATATATGGCACATATGGCAGATGCTTCTGTTTTTAAGTAGCTAAAAAACCAGTTATATATGTATCTGCCATTGATGCTGAGTTTCCGAATTAATCGGCAAAATCCATCATGGATCAAAATAAAGAGTCATCATGTTTTTGAATACAAAAAGATTTCCAGCCTACATATCTATGGAAGACTTGAAATATCAAATTTAAGACAGAGAATGTAGTCTAAAGATCAAAGTCTAATCTATGTAACCACTGTATATGTCAGTACGTAGATGGAACCAGCAGTTTGCAAAAACGACTATGGGAGATCGATGTGCCCCACTTCCCTGGTGACACCATCAGAAACAAAGGTATAGTAAATATATCCTTCCATATCATTCAATCTCCTTTCAGATAGGGAGTTTATTTGTTTTATTTAGTTCTTTGAAGATATGTTGAATGTCAAAACTATTAAAAGATTGTATGAGAGTATCCGCCTTCTCCTTCCAACCTCTGAGATCAGGTGGATCGAATATCGAGTTGCCCAAGATGCCCTGAATAATAGCCTTGGATTCTCCATAAACTTGAATGTTCTAGACCTGTTTTTCTCTTGCAAACCATAAAAGGCCCCATAATGTCACCATCTCCACCCTGGAGTTTGTGTCCATGCCCCCAAACCAATGCAATTTGTAGTGAGAATTTTCACTAATGCGAAGCCAAGCTTCACATCCGCATCTCCTGATTTGAGCTGCACCATCTAAAAACCCTGCCAGTAGGATGATCTGTGGGCACAAAAATCTCCTTCACACATCCTTGAAGGTCTTCTTCTATTGTTTTATATATTCTATCAAGGCAATAATCTTAGAGCATATCCTATAAACATTACATTGAAGCCCCCAAAATATGAGGTGATTTTGGACCTTCCAGATCTCCCAAATAACAAATATGGGAATGTATTTGATTATACCATTTCCATCCAGACCCCACTGTAGACATTGCTCCATTGAAGTGAAACTTCTAAAGGCAATTTGAAGAAGGAAAGTGTATCCGCCCATATCCAAAGAGAAAACATGCAAAAGCGAAAAAGATGAAGAATGATTTCTAAATCACCACCGCAAAGTGGATACCGATCAGGGCCATGAAAACCCCGTATGCAAATATTGTCCCAGGTTAATATACTATTCTTCCAGGTCAGCCAATTGAAAAGTATTATTTTTAGAGGTGTGTGTAGTCTCCATAGATCCATAGACCACGATGCCAATGTGGACTCCTGTGTATTGTGCATGAAGTGTAGATAATTTTCAGCAACCACCACAACTCCTTTTCTTAGAGGCCCATCCCATGAAAGAGAGTCACCTCTCTCATTCCGACACATAACAACTCTTTTTAGAGATGTGGCATAGGTATCCCAATCCTGAGCGCTCAATCTCGATAGCCCAAGTAGTGTCATCGTATTCCAAAGTGGATGAACACCATTCCATCCATTGATTACATGACTCGACATAAAGATACCCTTCTGATGTAGAGCCTCAATCGCGTCTGCCATCAAGGTTGTGGAATTCGGTATGCCAACTATCCTATCCCGCCCAATAACCAATAAATGTCCATTTCCAAATGACCACTTCAACCTCTACAAGAACCAAGTCTTCACCTTTTGGAATCCAAACCCTATATACAATCCCCTCCTAATCCCTATCTTGTCCATCTTAATCTAGTACAAAATCGGCCTGTGTAAATGATATTTAGCCGAAATGATTTGTCCCCAAATGCCTTCATCGAATAAGGCACGCCAGAGAGATTTTATTAACAAAGACTTACCGAAGACCTGTATGTTCAGTGTCCCCCATCCACCTAGTTCTTTAGGCTTTGAAATGGAGGACCATGCAATTGAATGGTACTTTCGTTCCTTATCAACACCAAGCCACAAGAAACATGCCAGTATGGATCGAATTTTAGATAAGATATGAGCAGGGATGGTAAAGAGATGCATCTAGTATGTACCCAGTTGTTGTAGTATAGATTGAATTAAGGTGAATCTCCCGCCCAGTGTGAGCCAATGATGTGTCCACCCCTTGAGTTTTTTATCAAATTTGGAAAGTAACCATGTCCAATCCTCCAAACAGTGGCCTATTGGCTTCAGTGTGAATCCTATGAGGTAAAATCATCCTGTGGTCGCTTAGTGCCCACTCCAAAAATGTTAGCGATGTGTTGAATCTCGCCCATGTCACCAGAAATGAGCATAGACTTCTGCCCATTTGTGATGAGGCCTGAAGCCTCTCCAAAGCGATGCAATATATAATGTAGTGCCTCCCATTGCATTCTTGAAATCATGCCAAATGTAAGTATATCATCGACAAAGAAAAGGTGTGTTATACTGACCTCTGGAGCCATATGCAATCCCCTGAACGTTCCCAAATTCTTTGCCAAGTTTATCTTCCTGTTGATGCCATCCATAACAAGAATGAAGAGGAGTGGTGATAAGGAGCATCCATGTCTCATACCTCCGTTAGCTCAAAAAAATGCAGTGGGTAAACCATTTACCATAACAAGCAGCCAAATATTAGTCACACATGCCATAATCCATTCAACATTCTGGATCTCTAACCCAACCTTCAGAAGAATAAACCTAAGAAATGCCCAATCCACACAATCATATGCCCTTTGCAGGTCAATCTTCATTACCACCGCTTCCAATTTTTTAGTGTGGATTGTATGGATGCATTCCTGAGCAATAGAAACATTTTTTTCTTATACCTATTCGATCTCCAAAATAATCTAGCCACCCTAATCTTCTTATGATATTTGAGCTCTAATCTTCTTATGAGATTTGAGAAAAAAACATCTATGCTGAAAAAATACTATAAAAGTACCTTCTATATTTTGAATGAAGTAATGCAGTATTGAATCCAGAGACCCATTCTACAACTTAATATGAGGGATATGTGTAATTCCTTCAATACTCAACTTGGAATTCACACATGTATTTTAAAATAAAAAACAATGTAAGTCATAATAAACAACAAAAATGAATATACATGTTTTTAATAGTTTTAATTAAAAACATTATAAAATATTAATAATCTCACTCTCACTGTGATCACTCAATTAGTTGTTCATGTTACAACACACTATTAAATATATGTGGTAAAAATATTTCACTCGCTCCTAGTTACAGATAAAATATTTAGATGTCCATGTGAAGTACAACATAATTTTATATCAACTTTTAACAAACCATAGAGTAATTAAAATGAAATAAAAAATCTTATATTTTCACTAAAGTACAAGTAAAATGTATAATTTTTAACCCACGGGGTATAGCTCAATTGGTGATCACCTTGTTATGAAGTGATATGTAAAGTAAGAGGTTCAAAGTTCAAATCCCTATGGGTTAGACCAACAAAAAAAATTGTGTGTGTGTGTGCCTAAAATAATTCGCTCAATTCTTAATATAAAATTAATATGTTATAGCCTTAAAACTATTTTACTAAATTTGACAACAATTAGAAGATCTTATATGTATGGATTTAATTTTACTTTGTGAGATTTGATACAAGAGCTTTGTTAAAGTTAAAATATTACCAACACAAATGTTATTTTTAAAACAATTTTACCAAATTAACAACAATTATGGATTCAATTTTACTTTGTCAAATTTGATTGTGAACCAACATACATTTGATAAAAGGCTTTGTTAAGGTTACAATATTTAACACTCAAGGGTTAAAATTCTAAAATGATCCCTATATATCAAGATTAACGGGTAGAAAACACCAAAATTTATTAATCTAACAAGGTAGTAGAGAGAAGGTACCAACAAGCAATTAGAAGATCTCAAAGATACGAATTTATTTTTATTCATATTTGACAAACATATGATACAAGAGCTTTGTTAGGGTTAATATATTTAACACTTACATTTATTAAACAGAGGGAAGATCTATAATTCACTTGATTGTTAATATAAGATTAAGATTTTACATTTAAAAAAATATTATTAAAAAAATATTCACTATAAATTATAAATATAATAATTCAATGTCATGTTAAATAAAATATTTCAATGAGTAAGTAAGTAAGTAAGTATGTGTATATATATATATGATTAAAACAGAATTTTTAATGTCAAGTCAGTAAGTAAGTATGTGTATATATATATGATTAAAAGAAATTTTAGTTTCATTATTATATATTTTGGTTATTTTTCAAGTATACTTTTAGGTCAATTTTGTTTAATAAAGATTTGTTAAAATCGTAATTTTAATATATATAGTTTATACAATTCAAATGTTCAAGAAGATTTTCAAGGCGTTGACTCCATTTATGCAGTCAAAAATGCAATTTAAATAATAATATAAAAAACAATGCAAATCCATATATATATATATATATATATGGTGAATTGGTAACAATTTTCCAAAGATAAAATAAAAGATCAAACCTAGTAGTTGCCACTATAACACCAAGACTATATTCAATATTCCATAAGCCATATATACCAGGAATTTATGACTTAGTAAGAGCCTACTACTTGAGCCTTATCACAAGGGGCAAAAGACGTTTCCCAGGTGGATTTGAAATAGATCTCTATCAAGCTTCTAAATCAGTCAAATATCTTAAGATGCAAAATTTTTTTCTTTTAGTTTTTCATTTTAAAAGAGATTTACACCTAAAAAGATTTGATCTTTCTAAACACTTACTATGTGACAGCTCCACCCATGGTTCTCACAAAAAATGCATTGTAAATATTTATACAAATATAAAAACTTAAAAGGGGTTGAGTCAAAGGAACACGTATTCAAGAGTTAAGGAGGAGGATTGCTTGCTTGGGATGTTGAGGTTTTCTTGTGCAGAAAATATGAAATTATTGGACAACCATAAAAAGTTTGTTGGTGCATGAATTTAATGAACTAGTTATTAAAATTGAATGAGTTGCAATGGAAGGTACGCATGCCCATGCACTTGGGAACCTGCACAAGGAAAAAGGGATAAGATATTAAGAAGGGAACAACACAATGCAAGAAAACGAGGACAGGGTAGTAAATGTCATCTTAGGAAAAGAGGTCAGAGGAGGAAAAGGAGGGTATCTAAATTCATGGTGAAGGCAGGAGAGTTTCTGGAGCCCTATAATAGCTTGGGTTCCCTAGAGGCTGTGGATTGAGATAGGATCACTAGAGCCCTGTAACAACTTGGGTCCTTGGAGGTTGTGCGTTGAGACAGGGTCTCGATAGCCCTGTAACAGCTTGGGTCCCCTGGAGGTTGCAGGTTGAGATAATAGACTCTGGAGCCCTGGACAGCTTAGGAAGAGACTAATCCTAAAGCAACATCAAAGGAAGACTTGGTTGAAGACATTTAGTTATGACATTACTATTACAGTGGATTTTGGACTCCCTGGAAAGGAGTGAATCACTGTGTATGCACTTGGGGTGAGGCAACAACATCTAGACTCCTTGTGTTGAAGAAGATGGAAACAACTAGTTGGTAGGATTTTGGAAGTAGGTCCTCTATATTCCCTATTTCGGTTGGAAGCTGGTATTTTAATCCCACAAGCAAGCCCCTTAGTCTCTAGAATCTAGCTCGGGGGTAATAGTTGTGAGTAAGTGTGGTTGTAGTTGTCTATGGTTAGGTGGAGAGCCTTTGTCCCAAACTTGGTTGCCCGACAAATTTAAAGATAAGTAACCATATGGGCTTATTTACACATTGATTAATTTATGATGCATTTGTGGTTGAAATGGTTCTGGATTCATGGACTGTAGTAGTGTTGTTGATGTAATGAGCATGTGATTACTCCTCTGTATGGAGATGGATTTTATGGTTATGACCAATATATATGGCGATATATGTATGTGTTTGAATTCTGAAATTGTTTTTGTTATTAAATGAATTACTCAAGTGTGTGCCTCTGAAATGGAAAGAGGTGATGTGTTAAGTGTTTTCTAATGCTATCATAACCTATAATATGCAATAAAATGTAAATGGATAAACTTGATAACAAAGATTATGCCACATCTCTACACTGCAATTTTGTTCTATATGAAATACATAACAATGTTGCTAACAATATATATGTGAATAACTGAAGGACAACATGATTGCCACAAGAAGTGGAAGGATCCATAAGGACCTGGAATAAAACTTGGGAACCTTGGGCATATAGACCCATTTTATTATGATGAATGCTTGCAAGGAGATTGCCTACTTGGCAAGGTCTATGGTTTCATACATATAATTATTCGTATAGCTACATGCCTGTGATTTTACATAGGAAGCGTTGCTTAGATGTTGGAAGAGTTACTATATCTTTAAGTACAAGGATAGTTGAATTCCTTGCATCAAGGCTTAGTCAACCTTGCATTATTAGCAGACTGGATGTCTTCTGTTAGCTTCCTAACGTCCGAACAAGTCAACCGCGCGATAAGAGCGATAACTGTAGGATCTAGAGGCCCTAGATCTAACGACGGAGATTGCACCTGATGGGAGACCGGATTTGACGGAAGAATGAGCCACGATGCATAAAGGGTTGAAGTCCAATTTGACCGTTGACCTGACGGATGAATCATTTCATAGAGTAACCAAATAACGAACTGTTGAGGAAGAGCTGGCACACAGTTCGTGAGAGGACAAGGGGCCACCTCCCTATGAAACTTTACACAATGGCAATGACGCAGAGGCAGGGAATTCCAAGTGGACAGTAGCAGGCGATCTGAAGAGACGGAAGAGGAAGCGAACAGTCAAGGGACGGATTGGCTTTAAGCCATGAACAGACAGAGAACAGAGGACAATGAGAGGAGAAGAGACAGTGAGACAGAGAGACAGAAGCAGAGAAGCGAGCTGACCTGTAGAGCTAAGGCAGCATCGAGCAGACAGAACCAGGCTTGAGAGGTTCAAGAAATCCCTGTGAGGATATCTGTCGGGGAACTGAGTACCAAATTAGACTCATCCCATTAAGACCAGTTGAAGTCGAGACTTGGTAAGGGGGAGTCTGTGCACTCTAGTGGCTTAGGGAATCCAAGAACCACCCTACTAAGCATCATCTGTTTCAGGAGACTCAAATTGAGCTCCTCATTGTAAAAAAAAACTCTGCTTAAAGACACAATAAAAGAAGGCCACCACTGAAAGCTGGACCGGAGATGTAGCCTAGGAGGATTGGGTGAACTCCTTATTAAATTTTGTTGTGTTCTGTTTTGCTTGCTGTGTTTCTCTTACTGTTTTCCAGTGTCTGTGTATTTTGCAATCTTATCGATCCGTTGCCTAAGGTAACATAGACACACACCAACACATGAGTCTGTAATATCTTCATTAATTAATTAACTGAGATCACTCACGAGTGATTTTCAGATCAAGTAAGTACCTTTAACTCAAGCAATGTCACCTCAACCATTGGGGATGATGTCATCCCCTAAAATGTGATTGGTTCTCATAAAGTGAATTTTGATTGTACAATTTCCTTAAGACGCTGATTTTAGACCTCAAAGTTCCCCTAATAAGTTTCTAATCCCAATAAATCAACACTTCTACCACGATAGCTATGGCAACTTTGACCACAACACGTTCAACCACGACAACTTTGACCACGATAACTATGGCAAATTCGACCACGACAACTATGATAGTTTCGACCACGACAACTATGATAGTTTCGACCACGACAACTATGACAACTTCGACCATGACACTACAACAACTTCGACCATGGCAACCACAACAACTTCTATGCTCCTAGCTCAAACCCGTTGGAGTCTATTTAACCCAAGAACAATTCCACAAACTTGTCTTCCTTGCTTTTTTAGGTTGACACTACTTCTCTACCTCTTGTCTTGTCTCCACCAAAAAATATGAGCTTGAATGGACGAATTGAGGCTTATATTTATAGTGGTTTTTCCATATTCTAAAGGGACACGTCTCTTTGCTAAGGCATATGAGCCTACTCAAGTCGGCTTGGCAGTTTGATAATTTTTGACATATGTTGATTTCAAAAATTGATTTCTCTTCAACGGTAAGGAACTAGGAGGCAAGTGAGTACTCATTGGAAAGCTTATTTTTTCTTTCATCATATGCATATTTTTTCATAACAACCCTATTAAAGAATTTCTTTTATAGAATTAAAGCATAAAGTGCATTAGATTTTATTTTTTCACTATTTTGACATGCTAGTGCATGTGATCTTCATTAATTAGGATTTGTATAAGGATAGTCTTCAATAAGGTTAGGGAAACATCACAAAATGGTTATTCATCCATCACAAGGGTTAGGACATTTGTCATCTCCCAACAATTCCATATTAACATCAATGACAACTTTGACCAACAATCTTCCCCTTTGTCATTGATGGCAATATTCTCTCCCCTTCCAACATTCTCTCCCCTTTGACATTAGTGGAAAATGGGGTGTCCAAGTACTCCCCCTATCAAGTTTCTTCTTGACATGCTTCTCCCCCTGTTATTGTGCTTCTTCTTGTTATGTTGCTTTATCACGTTCTTTTCCTTTCTTCATCAAGGATAATTCTTCATGATAAGTATGTTGTGCCCCCTGTCATTATGCTTTCCTTCTTCTGGCAATGTGGTACATGATAGATGTGTTTTCATTTCTTCATGTGATGAACCAACTCCCCTTGCCTACATAAACTCCTCTAGCTCTTCTTTTTTCTTAAGCCAAAAATGATTGTTGTTGTGTGATCAAGTGGCAGACATCTTCAACAATGCATCAGAGAACTTTTGAAGTCTAAAATGGGCCTCCTAAGAAAAATGTACAATGAAAATAAACTTTATAAGAACCAATAGGATTTAAGATGATGATGTCAACCATGGGGGATGATTCACCATTTTTTTGGTAAAAAAGTAAAAATATTAAAAAATAATAAAATAATAAAACTATTTTTTCAACTTGTATTTTCAACTTATCTTCTTAATGTTTTACTCAAATTTTGAGCGAGAGAACTTGTTGGGTGGAAAATTTAATTCCTCATCCAAGGAGTATTCATGTTGCATACTTTTGATGGACCCTGCTACACGAAAAATGAGAAATACATGAAAAATGTGATTGCAATCACATTTTTTAATGTATTTCTCATTTTTCGTGTAGCAGGGTCCATCGAAAGTATTCAATATGGGTACTCCTTAGATGATGAATCAAATTTTGCATCCAACAAGTGTTCCCCTTCGAAATTTGAGTAAACCCATAAGGAGATAAGTTGAAAATACGAGTTGAAAAAGTAGTTTTTTCTTTTTTCCTCTAAAATTTGATGATGTAATGTAATCTTATTTTATTATTTCCACTATTATTTTATAATTTCATTAGGAGACCCATTTTAGACCTCAAAGTTCCCCTAATGGATGTGTAGTGAAGACACAATATCATAATTTTCTTCAATGGAATTACTCCTGAGAGATGATCTATCAAGAGATGATTGTCCATGTGTGACTCATCAAGGATTTCATAGGGCTCTTCACGGATAGCCTCAGCAAGAATAGTCAAGAATCACAAGCTCCCCCTAACAGTATGCATGGTCTCCTTTTTGGCAGAATTTCATCCTCAAAATTTGGAATATCACATCTTGCCAAAGATTAGATCAACAACATGAGTTGATGTCTTGAGTGTTCAAGAGGCTTTTTGATCCAATTTGATTCCTTCTCCATACTTGTGTAACTTTCTTTTCTTACTTGGTAGTCTTGGCTTTAGCTTGTTTAGGGACCCAAGTCAAGTTACAATCACGAGCCATATGTCGAATGTTATGACATTTTAAACACTCCATCTTGTTCATGAATGAGGAATCATGAATTTTTCTTGCAAAGTTGCTTCTAAGGAGTTGATGTGGACCATTATAAGTGTCCTTGTGGTATGCCCTACAATCCTTTGCCATGTGCCCAAAATTTGTACAAGAATAACAAAACCAAGAAATATACTTTGGCACATGAAGGATGGAGATCATCTTGATGTATTTCTAAAGTTATTCTATCTTGGGATCCTTTGATCAAATTTATTATCTCTTGCATTCTTAGCATTGTCTGCATATCTTCTTGGAGTAGGGTTTCTTCCAATGTCATCTTGACTCTTCTCCTTGCTTTTGTTGGAACTGGGGGCATCAATATTTCTTCCAAGCTTCTCCACATCCTTTTTATTTGAAGCATTAGGGTTTGCATCATTTCCGTTTGAGGGTTCACCTGCATAACCAAGACTTGATGTATCAAGAGGATATCTTTTATGACTTAGGATGTCACCTAGGGTTCAATATCTATTTAAACTCTTGTTCAGATGATCAACTCCTTTTATTAGGAGATTAATTTATTCTTTCATCATCTTTCATTCTTCATCCTTCCTTGCTATATGGTTCTTCATTTCTTCCTTCATTCTCGTTGCTTCCCATGACTGGGCCTTAAGTGAGGTGATTTCTGATTTTAATTTGGTGATATCTTCATCCTTTTCTTCTAGTTGGCATGTCATGGCATTTATTTCATTTTCCGCTTCATCGATTTGTCCTTTAAGGAGGGCCAAAGCTTCCATTACCTTTTCAACTCCTTGTGCTTGTTTCTTTGCTTCTTCCAACTGAGATTTAAGGGAGAAGACCTCTTCCTTGTATTAAGCAATTTTCTCTTCAAGTTTGTTCAAGTCCTTGTGACTTTTTTCAATATGGCTTGATAAAGTGTCTTCCCTTTTCTTTACTTTATCCAATTGATTTTTCATGGATATGACTTCTTCATGATGCATTTTCTTGTTTTAATCCAATTCCTCCTTTAGGTTGATGAGCTCCTCATTTATTTCTTGTATTTTCAACTTAACAATGTCAACTTCCTTCCTTTTCTTGTCAAGGTTATGGTCACCATATTGTGCTTGCTTCTTGAGCTCCTTATTTTCCTTTTTCAAACTTCTTATCTCTTCGAGGGCAACTACAAGTTTTTCCTTCAAATCTTCTTTGAGATCTTCTTCATTTTCTATGTTTTTGTTTTCAACTTCCTTTATGGGTTCTAGATTTCCTTCTTGCTTTCCATCACATTCTTGATTAGATTTCATTGTCAATGCTCCTTTTTAGTGAAGATCTTGAAGTTTTTCCCACATATCTTTTGTTGAAGAACATTTTTTCACTTTGTCCTTTATAGGATCTGTTAGCCCACTCAAGATTTCTTGTATTGCTCTTGCATTATATTCCCTGGATTCTTCTTCCATCGTGCTTTCAATATTCACTCATTCCCACACTTCAAAACCTTGAGCCATTAAGAAATTCTTCATTCTTGCCTTCCATATATCAAAGTTTCCATTGAATAATGGAGCTTTCCAAATTTCATTATCTTCTTCTTTGACGATTGAAAAAGAGGCATCTTTATAAGGATTGGAGGATTTCTTCCTTGGCTTTGTCATTTGTGTTCTAAGGATCTACCTTCAAGTTGTTAGGCTTTGAGTGAAGGTACTAGCTCCAATTCCAATTGTTTGAAATACTGAGAGGCGGGGTGGGGGGGGGGGTGAACCAATATTCCTTTTACAATTGTTATTTTACCAGTTTTAGATCACTTATAAACTGAACACAAAATGAACAATATAGAATAAATGATTTTATTAATAAGAAATGACAAGGACTCCAATCCTCTTCTTTACAATAAATCAGGTACAATAATGTTTAGGGCTCCAACCCTAGATGAAGACACCAATCTCCAATCTACTAGGCTCCAACCTATACTTTTCCAAGCACCGACTTGGATTTCACAAGGCTCCAACCTCTAGGGATCCAACCTTGTCTCTATGAGGCATCAATCTCTAGGGCTCCAACCATCTCACTGGTATAGGCTCCAACTTGATCTTCTTGAGGACTCCTATCCTCTAGGGCTCCAACCCGTCTGCTTTAGATCTTCAATATGGGTTCAACGGTTCTTCAAGGCTTCCAATTTCTTCTGCAACAAACCATGGTAATGCTCTCAATCAATCTTCGATGACCCTTCTTTCATTAATGACAACTTTATGGTTCTCAAAAAGTGTCTCCATAGCTCTTCATGTCACCCAAACAATTTTCTCGTGGGTCACATTATGAAGGCTCCCATCAATGCATTATGATCTCCAAGGGCACCTTTAATATCAGCTTAAGTCTTCATTAATTATTTCTTAATATGTCTTCATAATATTCTCAACAAGCTTCTTAATTTTGACTTTAAGGGGTCTTCAACAATGCTTTGACTAAACCTTCAAAATAGCCTTTCAATCTGAACGCAATCCTAGGTCTTCAATGTCCCTTCAACAAGCCTCAATAGTACCCAACAAGCCTTCAATTTATGCTTCAAGGAATTCCTAAGTATACTCCTTTAAAGACTGCTCATAAATTCTTCAAAGGTTCTCCAACTCTGCCCTATTTTGTTCTCAAGAGAAGACTTCAACAAGCTCTATTTTTCCAATCCTAATAAATCAACACTTCGACTACGACAACTTTGGCAACTTCAACCACGGCAACTTCAAATATGAAAACTACGGTAGCTTCGACCACGGTAACTACGACAACTTCGACCATGAAAACTACGACGAATTTGACCACAGTAACTACCGTAGCTTCGACCACGAAAACTATGACAGCTTCGACCACGACAACTACAACAACTTCGACCACGGCAACTACAACAATTTCGACCAAGACAACTACAACAACTTCGTCCACGGCAACTACAGAAACTTCGACCATCGCAACTACGACAACTTCTCTGTTCCTATCTCGAACCTGTGAGAGACTATTGAACCCAAGAACAATTCCACAAACGTGTCTTCCTTGCTTTTCTGGGTTGTGGTTGCTTCTCTACCTCTTCTGTTGTCTCCGCCGAAAAATCTGAGCTTGAATGGACAAATTTAGGTTTATATTTATAACGGTTCTTCCATATTCTAAAGGGACACGTCTCTTTGCTAAAGGGTTATAAGCCTACTCAAGTTGACTTGGATAATTTGACAATTTTTGACATATGTTGATTTCAAAAATTGGTTTCTCTTCAACATAAGGAATTAGGGGGTAAGTGAGTACTCATTGGAAAGCTTATGACCTCCTCTATAAGTTGATATAGTATTCCCTTCAAGATATGACCTCTAATGATGCAATTTATTGTTTATTTTATCATATGCATATTTTTTCATAACAACCCTATTAATAATTTCTTTTATGGAATTAGAGCATCAAGTGGATTAGATTCTTTTCACTATTTTGACATGCTAGTGCATGTGATCGTCATTCATTAGGGTTTGCATAAGGAGAGTCTTAAATAAGGTTAGGGAATCATTACAAAAGTGTTATTCATCCATCACAAGGTTTAGGACATTTGTCATCTCCCAACAATGCCATATTAACATCAATGACAACTTTGACCAACAATGTCTATTATGAAGATGGGGTCATAAAATCCTCCCTTTTCTAAAGTTTGTGGAATTAAAATTTTGATACCACCATCGTATCGAGCTTGTTGAGAAATTTCCATTGATATACATTTTATCTCAATCTGACTCCTGGATTGAAAATTATGCTCAATTGAAGTTTAACAAATTAGATAATGTCACATCAACAAGTGACTCCCATGTGTCATCCGCGAATAGCCCATGTGGCTTTTCCATGTCATCACAAGTAGTCCAAATCACCTAGGCCCTTATGTGGCATCCACGTGGCTCTGCCACGTCAACACAAGTAGTTCACATCACTTGGTCCTATACGTGGCATCAATGTCACCACTACCTAGTCCTCGTGGCACTTGCCATGTCAATCCTAGCACATGGATCTCACTGGGTTGTGACTTTATGATTTAGGAAATGATTCCACGTTATATCTAGATTTGGATTCCCAAAAACTGGAGTGGGTTCAACATTGGTGTTTAACTATTTTAGACTATTCCCCCCAGTAATTCACAACCAACAAGGGGGGACCGTAGGGTACACATGGGTTATTGATTGGGCCCTGAATATGATTGCACCGCCACAAGATGGCACTTTTTAACGTTGGATCCTCAATAGGAATTGCCATGTCAGCCCCGACCCTCCACCTCGTTAACTCACAGTGGAGAGGAGCCCAAAGTGAATAAGGGTTGTTGATCTGACCATGCCCCAATCATGCCATCTGATGAAGACCACTTGTGAATGAGGGCCTAGAGAGGTTGATTAAACAAGTAGTGAGTGATCTCGTCAGTTAATGACCCCAAAAGACAAGAATATTTCACAGAAGTGTTTGCCTATATACCACCACTGATCCCCACCACCACCAATGGGGAGCGCTCAAGATTGAAAGTTGCTGACAAATGATGAACTATCATGTTGGTTGACAAGTGTGACAAACAAAACCTTTTAACAATAGCTTCCACCACCCCTCCACTATCGTCGCCTATGCCTTGGTGCAATGCATGTGTTATGGTGGCGAGTAGTGGGCGATGAGAGGTGGTAAGGTTCCACCTCACCTCACCTCTACCATGCGGCACAACCACATCATATTGGCACGTGGGCCCCTCCACCAGGTCCATTTCATGTTTTGTGGAGTCATTCTTGTTATACAAGTTTTGGATTAAGTCCCTATCTGAGTGAGTCCCACGGGCCACGTCACATCAAACCGGTCATCACGTCATCAATTTCCCCTTTGTAATTTTCAACAAACACGATGATTGTGGCGGTGTGTGGTCTATTGATCCAAAGTTCCAAAGAGGTGAAACCATCACTGGATCAGTTGATCGATATCACTCAATACAAGTGATAGTGTGCAAGGTATGGACAACCGGTAGTAAACAATAGGTGTAATAAAGAAAAAAGAAAAGAAAATATTAATATGAGAATAAAAACATTATTGCAATTATTAAATCATTAAAAACTAAATCAATTTAGAATTTACTTTTTTGCTTTTATTTAAAATTCAACAATTTAAGAATACAACATAAAATTTTGTTTTTAAATAAAATTGCTGAAATTAATTATTAGTTATATTCATAAATGTGTTTATTTAAAAGAGTAAGTATTAAATTTTATTTCAAATATTATCGGTATGTTTTAGATTTAAAAAAAAAATGAGTCGGACATAGTAACTCAGAACTCCATGAAAAAAAAAAAACACTAGTTGCTGTTATCTTTGATGCGAAAGAAATTAGGGAAAAGTTCTATAGAGAAGCCATCTTTTCACTGGTTTTATATGCCACATAGTAACCATCTTTTCACTGGTTTTATATGCCACATCTACATCACTATGCCTTTTTCGCCCCTCCACCCACTTAAAAAGGCCACCGTTAAGAAGATCACTCGTCAACCACACCTAAACGTTTGCGGTTTGAGACCTGGCATCCAGTATATCAAAAATTTTGTGTTGATATGAGAGCAGAAAGAGCTGGACATGCACATGAAGCCTCCCGGAATTGTCGGTTCCTTCCCAGAGTTAAGCACATGACAACATTTTTGAGAAGGTATCAACGGTCCTCGATTCGGCGCAACAGATCCGACTTCCACGTGCACAAGGCCTAACAGAGGGAGTGCGAAATATCTGCAACAGTGTTGGGATCGTGGAATCGACCTCCTGCCAGCGTAACACAAGGCCTAACAGAGGGAGTGCGAAATATCTGAAACAGTTATTGAATAGAACAGATGTCATAGTCATATGGTTCCAGATGTCATGGTTTTCTGTACAAATGTCATGGTTAAATAGGAAAGGTAGACGAAAATCCAAGGTCGACTGATTCAAAAAGAAGGCCTAACGGCCTAAAAATATTTATTTCATTGTATATTTCAAATAGTTAAAATTAAAACATTCATAAAAATTAATTAAATTAAATTATTATTATTATTATTATTATTTCTTAAAAAGAAATAATATATAAGTGAAATATATATACATTTAAAAAAAACATAACAATATTCTTAACCATAGAGATTCAGGTTATTTTATCATGGAAATTTATAATATGTAAATAAACTTTTTTACAATACCATGGGTTAATACTATGACTTATCAATACCACATACCCAAAAACCATAACTCATTTCATATGACAATTTTTTTAATTAATGAATTTAACTAAAATGGGTAAAAAAGACAACTACTTAAATAAATCTCCAATATACTATTAAGAATATTCTATGGAAATTAAATCATACCAACAATGTAATAATTATTGATAATTAAAAGAGATTCGTAATTCCTTCCATGCTTAAGATGGACTTGACTTGTAACATTTTAAAAAATATTAACAACAACAAAATATTATTATTATTATTATTATCAGCCTATATCCATTTTAACTATGGATCTACAAAGTACGAGAGGGATCAAATCTCTTTTCACTCTAAAAGAGGTTTGCATATCAAGGGATTTGATCCCTCTAGCTTGGTAGATCCAGTTAAGAAGGATTAAGGCTAGTTTAATTTCTCCCTTTAAATAGGCTATATTTTACATGAAAACCATGGGTCAATATAATAGAACATTTTTTTTATAGGAGTTATTTTATTTTATTTTGAGTAGTTAAAACGTTGACATTACATTATATTAATCTTTTAATTTAATTTAATTTTTATTTGTATGTAATTTGACTTAGTCAAAATGTTGAACATCACATTACAACATTTGTCAGTGCAATAATACACACACATATATAGAGATTCACTTGTGTATTTACTAGTACAACCACATTAAAAATATTAATGTGGTTGATATCGCTGGAGGTTTTATAAATATAACAAAAAAAACTATTGTAACAAAAAAACTATTGCAACATAGAATGTCTTACCAATGTACACATTTACCTTATTAACCATGTATAAAAAGGTTATGGGTCAACTTTAACTTGAAAATAAAATAAAATAAAATAAATTACACATCTTAATGTAAAATAAACTATTTTGATAAATAAAATTTGCTTATATATTCATTTCATCATCTAATTAGAATATGAACTTATTAGAATTGGAATAATCTCAAATATCTAGGAAATTGGTTTAATTTGAGAAAAAAAGGAATTACACATCTTATTGTAAAATAGACCATAAATTTGCTTATATATTAATTTCCCCACCCAATTAGAATATGAACTTATTAGAATTTGAATAATCTCTCCCTAGGAAATTGATGGGCACGGAGCCATGTGGCTCTAATTTTTTAAATTGATTAAAAGTCAATCTACAACTGTTGATAAGAATTAAGACTAAACATACATTGAGCATATTCCCATGAGAATCAATCTAGGTCCTCAATGAAAAAAACAAAAAAAAATCAACAGATCTTCATCCACCTTAAGAAATAAGAAGCGACAAAAAATTATTAATAACAAAAAAACAAAAATTGAAAAGTGTGAGTATAGAGCATAAATAAAATATTTCAATATCAACTATGTATATGCTATATAAAATAAATGAAAGCAATTTTATTTTTTATTTTATTATTATTATTATTATTATTATTATTTTTTAATCAAAGCATTTGAAGATCCAAATGTTTCTTTGAATTTTGTTCTCTAACATGGATCTATGCTACTTAAAAAATTTCTCAAAAATCAAAACACATATATATAGAAGAAAGGAAGAAATTATTTTAACGTCCACGAGGCTAAAGATAGCCTATGGGACAGATTGCTTTGCTTGAGATATTTGGCCATTTTTTTGTGAAGCTTCAAAATAAATGTTCCTAGCTTATTAAGCAATTTTCTCTTCAAGTTTGTTCAAGTCCTTGTGACTTTTTTCAATATGGCTTGATAAAGTGTCTTCCCTTTTCTTTACTTTATCCAATTGATTTTTCATGGATATGACTTCTTCATGATGCCTTTTCTTGTTTTAATCCAATTCCTCCTTTAGGTTGATGAGCTCCTCATTTATTTCTTGTATTTTCAACTTCACAATGTCAACTTCCTTCCTTTTCTTGTCAAGGTTACGGTCGCCATATTGTGCTTGCTTCTTGAGCTCCTTATTTTCCTTTTTCAAACTTCTTATATCTTCTAGGGCAACTACAAGTTTTTCCTTCAGATCTTCTTTGAGATCTTCTTCTTTTTCTATGTTTCTCTAGATTTCCTTCTTGCTTTCCATCATATTCTTGATTAGTTTTCATTGTCAATGCTCCTTTTTAGTGAAGATCTTGAAGTTTTTCCCACATATCTTTTGTTGAAGAACATTTTTTCACTTTGTCCTTTATAGGATTTGTTAGCCCACTCAAGATTTCTTGTATTGCTCTTGCATTATATTCCCTCGATTCTTCTTCCATTGTGCTTTCAATATTCACTGATTCCCACACTTCAAAACCTTGATCCATTAAGAAATTCTTCATTCTTGCCTTCCATATATCAAAGTTTCCATTGAACAATGGAGCTTTCCAAATTTGATTATCTTCTGTTTTGACGGTTGAAGAAGAGGCATCTTTATAAGGATTGGAAGCTTTCTTCCTTGGCTTTGTCATTTGTGTTCTAAGGATATACCTTCAAGTTGTTAGGCTTTGAGTGAAGGTACTAGCTCCAATTCCAATTGTTGGAAATACTGAGAGGGGGGGGTGTTGAATCAATATTCCTTTTACAATTGTTATTTTACCAGTTCTAGATCACTTATAAACTGAACAAAAAATGAACAATATAGAATAAATGATTTTATTAATCAGAAATATCAAGGACTCCAATCCTCTTCTTTACAATAAATTAGGTACATAATTTTTAGGGCTCCAACCCTAGATGAAGACACCAATCTCCAATCTACTAGGCTCCAACCTATACTTTGCCAAGCATCGACTTGGATTTCACAAGGCTCCAACCTCTAGGGATCCAACCCTATCTTCCCCAAGGCTCCAACCTTGTCTCTATGAGGCATCAATCTCTAGGGATCCAACCATCTCACTGGTATAGGCTCCAACCTGATCTTCTTGAGGACTCCTATCCTCTAGGGCTCCAACCCCTCTGCTTTAGATCTTCAATATGGATTCAACGGTTCTTCAAGGCATCCAATTTCTTCTGCAACAAACCCTGGTAATGCTCTCAATCAATATTCAATGACCCTTCTTTCATCAATGACAACTTTATGGTTCAAAAAGTGTCTCCATAGCTCTTCATGTCACCCAAACAATTTTCTCGTCGGTCACATTATGAAGGCTCCCATCAGTGCATTATGATGTCCAAGGGCGCCTTTAATATTAGCTTAATTCTTCATTAATTATTTCCCAATATGTCTTCATAATATTCTCAACAAGCTTCTTAATTTTGACTTTAAGGGGTCTTCAACAATGCTTTGACTAAACCTTCAAAATAGCCTTTCAATCTCAACGCAATCCTAGGTCTTCAATGTCCCTTCAACAAGCCTCAATAGTACCCAACAAGCCTTTAATTTATGCTTCAAGTAATTCCTAAGTATACTCCTTTAAACATTGCTCATAAGTTCTTCAAAGGTTCTCCAACTCTGCTCTATTTTGTTCTCAAGAGAAGACTTCAACAAGCTCTATTTTTCCAATCCTAATAAATCAACACTTTGACTACGACAACTTCAAATATGAAAACTACGATAGCTTCGACCACGGTAACTACGACAACTTTGACCATGAAAACTACGACGAATTCGACCACAGTAACTACTGTAGCTTCGACCACGAAAACTATGACAGCTTCGACCATGGCAACTACGACAACTTCGACCACGACAACTACAACAATTTCGACCAAGACGACTATGAAAACTTTGTCCACGGCAACTACAGAAACTTTGATCATGACAACTATGACAACTTCTCTGTTCTTGTCTCGAACCTTTGAGAGACTATTGAACCCAAGAACAATTCCACAAATGTGTCTTCCTTGCATTTCTGGGTTGTGGTTGTTTCTCTACCTTTTCTGTTGTCTCCACCGAAAAATCTGAGCTTGAATGGACTAATTTAGGTTTATATTTATAGCGGTTCTTCCATATTCTAAAGGGACACGTCTTTGCTAAAGGGTTATAAGCCTACTCAAGTTGACTTGGATAGTTTGACAATTTTTGACATACGTTGATTTCAAAAATTGATTTCTCTTCAACATAAGGAATTAGGAGGTAAGTGAGTACTCATTGGAAAGCTTATGACCTCCTCTATAAGTTGATATAGTATTCCCTTCAAGATATGATCTCTAATGATGGAATTTATTTTTTCTTTTATCATATGCATATTTTTTCATAGCAACCCTATTAATAATTTCTTTTATGGAATTAGAGCATCAAGTGGATTAGATTTTTTTCACTATTTTGACATGCTAGTGCAAGTGATCATCATTCATTAGGATTTGCATAAGGAGAGTCTTAAATAAGGTTAGAGAATCATTAAAAAAGTGTTATTCATCCATCACAAGGTTTAGGACATTTTTCATCTCCCAACAATGCCATATTAACATCAATGACAACTTTGACCAACATTGTCTATTACGAAGATGGGGTCATAAAATCCTCCCTTTTCTAAAGTTTGTGGAATTAAAATTTTGATACCACCATCGTATCGAGCTTGTTGAGAAATTTCCATTGATATACATTTTATCTCAATTTGACTCCTGATTGAAAATTATGCTCAATTGAAGTTTAACCAATTAGATAATGTCACATCATCAAGTGACTCCCATGTGTCATCCGCGAGTAGCCCATGTGGCTTTTCCATGTCATCGCAAGTAGTCCACATCACCTGGGCCCTTATGTGGCATCCATGTGTCTTTGCCATGTCAACACAAGTAGTTCACATCACTTGGTCCTATGCGTGGCATCAATGTGACCACTACCTAGTCCCCGTGGCACTTGCCATGTCAATCCCAGCACATGGATCTCATTGGGTTGTGACTTTATGATTTAGGAAATGATTCTACGTTATATCTAGATTTGGATTCCCAAAAACTGGAGTGGGTTCAACATTGGTGTTTAACTATTTTAGACTATTCCCCCCCAATAATTCACAACGAACAAGGGGGGACCCTGGGGTACACATGGGTTATTGATTGGGCCCTGAATATGATTTCACCGCCACAAGATGGCACTTTTTTAACGTTGGATCCTCCATAGGAATTCCCATGTCAACGCCGACCCTCCACCTCGTTAACTCACAGTGGAGAGGAGCTTGAAGTGAATAAGGGTTGTTGATCTGACCATGCCCCAATCATGCCATCTGATGAAGACCACTTGTGAATGAGAGCCTAGAGAGGTCGATTAAACAAGTAGTGAGTGATATCGTCGGTTAATGACCCCGAAAGACAAGAATATTTCACAGAAGTGTTTGCCTATATACTGCCACTGATCCCCACCACCACCAACGGGGAGCGCTCAAGATTGAAAGTTGCTGACAAATGATGAACTATCCTGTTGGTTGACAAGTCTGACAAAGAAAACCTTTTGACAATAGCTTCCACCACCCCTCCACTATCGTCGCCTATGCCTTGGTGCAATGCATGTGTTATGGTGGCGAGTAGTGGGCGGTGAGCGGTGGTAAGGTTCCACCTCACCTCACCTCTACCATGCGGCACAATCACATCATATTGGCACATGGGCCCCTCCACCGGGTCCATTTCATGTTTTGTGGAGTCATTCTTGTTATAAAAGTTTTGGATTAAGTCCCTATCTTAGTGAGTCCCACGGGCCACGTCACATCAAACCGGTCATCACCTCATCAATTTCCCCTTTGTAATTTTCAACAAACACGATGATTGTGGTGGTGTGTGGTCTATTGATCCAAAGTTCCGAAGAGGTGAAACCATCACTGGATCAGTTGATCGATATCACTTAATACAAGTGATAGCGTGCAAGGTATGGGAAACAAATAATAAACAATCGATGGAAAAAAGAAAAATAAATTAAAATATTAATATGAGAATAAAAGCATTATTGGAATTATTAAATCATTGAAAACTAAATCAATTTAGAATTTACCTTTTTTGCTTTTATTTAAAATTCAACAGTTAAGGAATACAAAATAAAAATTTGCTTTTAAAAAAAATTGCTGAAATTAATTATTAATTATGTTCATAAGTGTGTTTATTTAAAAGAGTAAGTGTTAAATTTTATTCCAAATATTATTGGTATGTTTTAGATTTAAGAAAAACACAAAAAATTGTGAGTATATTTATAAAGTTGCATTTTATAAATGAAAGTTTATGATTATTTAGATTATTAAAAAGTTTTCTTTTGACACTACTGCGAACCATAAAATTTAAATCTCTTTATCATAATTGTCTTTTTTATTTGCATCTATATAAATGCAAATTTGTGATTAATTAAATTATTAAGAAAAAATATTTTGCTATATTATTAACTACTACCAACCCTAAAATTTAAATTTCTTATCATAATTGTCTTTATTATTTACATCCATATCCTATCAACATGCATGTACCATTTAACTTAATTAAATTAATGAAATTAATTGCGTCTACCTCCGACTAATTTTCCTTACTAATTGTGGCCACCCTTCTTGACACTTTTTTCTGTTAAGGATGGGTTTATTTTTCTGATTTACTCCATTCGACGCGGCCGCCCTTCTCGGGACATTTTTTTTTTCTAAAGGATGTGTATATTTTTCTGCTTTACCCTCGAATTTGAACATGTATTTTCACAATTTCAAAGAAGAATATCAATAGTCGTGTATAATTTTTAATTATATTTCACAGAGAAATCGTCACATCGCCCCTAATGAACACAGTCAATTTGTTTCAAATTCGTCCATCGTACATTAGCAACTCATTGTTCTCATTTGTGCCGCACAATCAATGTCATACCTATTAAAAAAAAATGTGGTGGAAATAATCAAATCATTTGTAAAGATGCCAGAAACGTGGGGGCGTGCATAAAGCTATGTTACCAGAAACGGTACGGGAGCATTCGTTTCTGAAGAAAAACGCAAAGAAAACAGAACGGTATGGAAAACGCCGTTTTGTACGGTCGTTTTCGTTTTTCAATACATGAAACCGGTTTTTCCGGAAACGAATGGTTTTTTGACACAGAAGAACGTTTGCTCTGGTTCATTTGTAATGCTGGTCTCGTTACAACTGGACGTTGCGCAGGATTAAAAAAAGGCAAAGGTTGGTTTAAGTTGCTCTGGTTTGTTTGTAAGGTTGGTTTCATTGTAACGTTGAGTCTAATTTAAAAAAATGAAGGTTGGTTTTGTGGATAGTTTTTAGAGGCGGTTTCATGGTCTGCTGTATTTAGTTTAAAAATTCTTTAACAGCATTGTTTATTTAGGGATTTTGTTTGTTAAAATTATATCATTGGGATGTGTTGCTTTAATGTTTTAATTATTTTTTCTTAATTTTTGTGTTGGTTTTATTTAAAAGTGTATTTAGTGTAGAATTTCTTATATAATTTTATTGTATTTAATATTTAAAAATTGTCTCTTTATACAAAACTATCAATTTAAATGCACACTGTTACAAAATATATTATTTTTATTATTATAAAGATTAATTACTATTATAATTATAAAGATTAATTACTATTATAATGGATTAACAATAAAGTTTTGAAAGTTTGATGGTATGTTTTTTTAGGTTTTGTCTAGTTGTAGCATTTCTGGTTTTCAACACTTCCACTTTTTCTATGCAAAATGTCAGTGGAGGGAGCAACACTTCTTCCTATAGCAAGATACTTGAAGGTAGTAGTAGTTCTAAACAACCTTCTACTTTTGGCTCAATTCCCTAATCCCAATGGAGCTAATTCCCTAAGCCCAAATTTGAGGTCCGCTCAAATAATATAGGAGAATATACACATGATATGCCAAATCATGTACTCATCAAGGAATTTCTAGGGATATGGCCTTCAAAAAAATCCCACTCTCACTAGGTCCAAATCAAGTGGAAATGGAAAGGTCAAATCAAGCTTGAATTCAATGCCACAGGGTTCTTCACTATTAAAGGATCAAACAAGGGTATTTGTGAATGACCTATGTAAGCAACACAAGCCTTGTTTCTCACTATGAATATTGGAGAATGGTCTATGTGAGCACATTATTGGAGAATGGGGATGATGTATGCTTTGTTTTATGATTTTCACATTTTTCTTGTTTTTTCTCTCTCCTCGTTTCTTGAATGCGAAACCTTCAAACTGCATTTCTCGTCTCGTTGTCGTTCCCGTTTCGTTTCCCTTTTCTCGTTTCTGGTAACATAGGCATTAAATGCATGCAATACCCATGATATCACAATTTGTCTGAATTTTGTTGCGTGGGTTGGTTGGATGGAAGTTGTGCGTCATGTGGTGGACTAATTCCAAACAAGTGTTTTGAAAGGGTCCATTCACTGGAGTAGTGACCAACAACACTACCGTTCAGATGTACCGCTATGTGCAAACCCAAATTCATCCGCACAGAAAATGGAATTTTGTAAAGAAATTTGATAAGAAACGTGAAAATGGAAATGTTGAATCAATTTTCCAAGATACCAGGAACGTGGGCGCTAAAGTAATGAGAAATGCGTGACAGGCGGTAAAGTAGTTGGCGAGTTGAACTTTGTTAGGTGGGTGGGCAAGTTGCGCGTGGGCTCATTCCAAACTGTAACCAAGGAAGTCAAGTCTTATAGTTGTGTCGGGAGATTTTTTTTTTTTCGAAATTTAACTAAAAGATTTATAGTTAAATTTTGATTTATGTTATTTAAATTAATTTTAAATGTATATATGGATTCAATACTTTAAAAATTTGATAATTTAAATTGTGAAAAATTTACTGGTAATTTCAATAAATTTAAACCAAAATCTAAATAAATTAAATTTGAAAATACATTACGAAAATTTCCAAAAATTACACCTAATGCTCGTGAACTTCAATAATACAAATTTCCATATTGGGAAACCAAATTCGGACTTGTAACAGTTAGATTTGTTAAAGAGTTTGTTTGATGAATCAATGTTATCTGGATTTTGTTTCAATTTTAAATGAGTTCAAATTATGAAACTAATTAGATTACGACTTTATATTGATGAAAAACAATTCAATGTTTAATTGGGAATAAAAAAGAACTGTAGACTATTCCACCAAAGGAAAGAAGATTTCTTTTTGCCCCCACACTTTGGATTTGAAATTAAGTTAGTAGGCAATGCGAGGCAGGAAAGTGGCATAACGCGGAGAAATCGCATTCCCACCTTCCCCTCAAATTATAAATTCAACCATTTCTGCACTCTCATCGACCGATTGTGTTTATCTGTGTCCACAAAGGCGTCTTCCTCCTCGGGCTGCTATTGCTGGTGGTGGAACCCTGTTTTTTATTAATTAATTACAGGGCACAACCCATCTTCATCTGCTGCTGTTCTTCCGTTTCGTTCCGGGGTTTCTTCCTGGTAATTGCTCACGCTTTCTTTGTTATTGGAGCAGCAGAACCAATTTATTGGCGGAGCTGTCGAGATGGCGAAATACACAGAAATGGTGGATGCCGGTATAAGGATCGCCGCCAGGTTTAATTCTCATTGCCCCCAGACGTCACGTTTGTATTATCATCCAAATTCTTCCAAAAATGAGGCCGAGGCCGAGGCCGCCTCCTCTGGAGAAGCACAGATCGCAACCTCTGGTGCCCTGCACCTCTCTGCATCTTGCGCCAATTCAATGTTTGAGATGCAGGGGAAGCAGGGAGATGGGAACTGTCCCCTTATTTTATTCCATAATTACTCTTCTTTTTCCTTTTACATTTGATTATATCATGACAATTAAGACCAAAATAAATGGCAAATTCTTCTGCTCTCTCAGACAAATTCTGGTTCATTTCACCGATTTGTATCGGTCAATTCATTGATTTATATATGGCTTAAATAAATAATGGAAATTGTTATCTAATTGCAGCATAAGTTGTGGATTTCCATATTTTCAGGCCGATTTATCCTTGCCTAATTGGGAGCCTATCATATTGAGGAGTTGCAGTTTGAATTAATGGATTTGTAATTTCTTTTATTGTTGTTATTTTGTTTTTGGGTTTGTGTTTTTATTTACATGCATTCAATATTGAATTTTATTAGTTTAATATATTATTTATTGATAAATTAAAAATGCATTTTAATTTATTTATATATAAATTGTGGATATTTAATTTTTCTTGACACTCAATAAATTTATGATTTATATATAAAAGTTTATGGAAATTCTTATGGTGATTAAGCTGAGGAAGTTGAGAGATTTTTCATATTTTGTAGATTTATTTATGTATCATAAATTGATTGAATCCATGATATATTTGGTTAATATCATAGTGGACATTTGCTTTGCAATCAACACTAGTGAGTGCAAAGTGGAAACGAGACATGACCATTGGATTGCAACAAAACATGTATTGAGGTAATTATGTGGTACAATCGATTATGGGTTGAGATATGTCTCAAACAATGATATATGACTCCAAGGTTATACAGATTTAGATTGGGTAGGAAGTGTGAAAGATAGAGAGTACATCTGGAAATTGCATTAGTTTGGGCTCTGCTATGATTTCATGGATGAGTAGGAAACAAAGATTTTTTGCACTCAACACTATCAAGCCACAATATATTGCATCCATTTTAGCGAGTTGTGAAGCAATCTGGCTTCAAAAGTTACTCGTAAGACTATTTCATCAGGTGTTAGAATCGACTGTGATATATTGTGACAATCAAAATTGTGTAAAACTTGCAGATAATCTAGTTTTCCATGATAGGTCAAAGCACATTGATATCAATTACCACTTCATTCGTGATATGGTGTAGAAAGGAGTAGTGAAACTCCAACACATCTATATTGATGAGCAGACAATTGATATTCTTAATAAGCCTCTGTCCAGAGTGAAATTAGAATAGTTCGGGGATGAGCTTGGACTTGTTGAGAGTGCTTCCCTCAGTGTGAAAGAGTACTGATGAGATAGCATCAAGGACAGACATTTTCCCTATGTCATGTATGACTAGAATTAGGGAGAATGGTCCAACAAAGGACAATCATTCTTCCTGTGTCAAGTATATTGACCAAAATTAGGAAGAATGGCCCTTTCAAATCAAGCTCAATGAGCTCATTTAGCATCAGACCCATAATTACTTAGATAGAGTTCGGCCTTTGGAGATTCACCATGTGTCAAGATATTGGCCAAAAAAATGGTGAACCAAGACTAGTCTCTATACCATGTGTTAGATAAACCAAAATTATGGTGACTATTTGATTCTAAATATGTACCATGTGTCACAAGTATTGACCAAGATTATGGCGAGGATACACCATAGGTCATACGTATCGACCAGAATAATGGTAACTTGTTGATGTTGATCTATAATGTGTCAAAGTTGTTGACGAGAGTTATGGTAGTTGAATGATGTTGATACTATTGATCATTAATTGTAACATTTTTATAGAGAAATTTGTCAGCATGAGAACATCTAAATAGTCATTATCAGTGCCTCCCTAGTTTAGACGAAGTGTTGAATTTTGTAGCTATGGTCGGTCTTCATAATTTATATTTTAGTCCTCGATGAAAATGTAAGACATGTTTTTTAAGTCATTTTTTTGTTTAGTCCTTGAAATAATTAATATAAGACATGTTGTTCATGTCAGTATAACAGGAGGAAATTTTGAATTTTGAATATTTGGCAAGTCAAGTTCACCCAAGTGAAGAGATACCCATTCAGACAAGAAGAGTATTATATATATATAGCACTCGACTTCCTCCACAAGGCACCATTCGACCTCACACACAAGAAGACATATTATGGGCATGCGAAGAAGAAGAAGGACGAATTCATCTCAAGGATATCTCTCTCTCTCTCTCTCTCTCTCTCTCTGCTTCGCACATGTGAATTTCTAGGCATATTATGGGCAGCAGGTCGAACTTTTGGGCAACAGGGTTGAATATCTAAGCAGGATAATTTGGGAAGTAGGGACAAGTTTCTGTGCATATTCTGGGAGGCTGAATTTTGACCTAGGAAAGTCAAAGAGGTCTGAGTCTGTTGGGTAGAAAGTTGACTTGAAAAGACGATTATTTGACTATAGCATTGTAGGTTAGTTTGGCCATCATATTGACTAGTAGAATTAGGTGTATCTCTTATTGAACTGAATAATTTATCCAAGGAAAAGGTTGATGGGTTTTTCCCCATGTGGGTTTTCCCAGGGTAAATCTTGTGTTGTCTTTGTGCATTATGATCTCTACTGTCCTTATAGATTTATGGTTGAATTTCTGAAGTGTAATTGCTTAATGATAAATTGAAAGTGTCAAAATAATATCTACACCATTAAACGTAATTATCAATATTTCAAAAATTTGTGCTTATATTTATTGCACTTGAAAAATCAACCTCAGGGATACGTGGGTTGTTGATCGGGCCTCGACTATGATTGCAACACTAGGAGGTGGCACTCTTTGAACGTTGAAGCCTCGACAGGAATCCCAACCGCTACCCCCAACCTATTAACTCACAGTGACCAAAAAGACCCGAAGTGAATGAGAATTGTATATGTAACCATGTCCCAATCATACCATTTGAAAAAGACCTCTCGTGAACGAGGATCTAGAAAAATCGATCCGAGAAGCATTGGGTGATCCAACAAGCATATGTATCCTAAGCGTATTGACATTCATCTACCATTTAACTTAATTATATCTACTTCCAACTAATTTTACTTACCTATGCTTTACCGCAGAAGTGGCAACCCTTCTAGCGACATTTTATTTCTGAAGGATGGGTATATTTTTCTGCTTTACTCTCTTCATCTGTATTCGACGTGGCCACCTTTCTAGCCACATTTTACTTTCTAAAGGATGTCTATATTTTCCTGCGTTACTTTCTTCATGTCTGTTTCGAGGTAGGAATTTGAACATGTATTTTGACAATTTAAAAGAAGAATATCAATTGTCGTGTAGAATTCTTAATGATATTTGACAGAGAAATCGCCCCATCGCTAATAATGTACGCCTCAAATTTCATCATTGTCTATTCTTGGCATGCATATTTGTCCACCTGCTACCGACACGTCCACTCGATTTAATTGTTTAATGACAGTATATCAGTTTTCAAAGCAGTTGTCTATAACGCGATTTTTTGAAAGTTTTTTTGGCAGGTTTTTCCGGTCGAAATCCTGCAGGAATTTATTGGAATCGCAAGTTTGATAGCTAGTTTCTGCACAATGAAAGCGTCCCATGGGTTTTCGAGGGTGCTGAATCCAAATATGCAGTTAAAAAACCATTTTAACTGCAACAAATCAAGATTTAACCTCAATTTCTTCCACCAGATTCCGTCACCGGAATCTCCAAAAAATCCCATTATAGACAACTCCGTTTTCAAATTTGTTCATCGTACCTTAGATACTCAAAAATCGATGTCATACATATTTAAAAAAGAAAAAAAAAAAATATCGTGGAAATAACATCCCGGGGGCGTGTGTAAAGTAATGAGAAATGCATGCAATCTCTGTCACAACTTTGTGTTTGGTGAGTTAATTTTTGTTTCGTGGGTTGGTTGGATGGAACTTGTGCGTCACGTCGTGGACTCGTACCAAACTCGTGTTTTGAAAGGGTCGATTCAGGGCAACCAATTTTTTTAATTATTTTGTTGTTGTTTATAAATAAATATTTCGATATTAATTTTAAATATTAATTTAAATATATAAATTAAGTAATTGGTTGATAAATATTATTTATAATAAATATCAAATTATTTATTCCATCTTATATTTTAAGTGGCTAAAATTAAAATACTCATAAAAATTAACTAAATTATATTATTATTATTAAAAAGAAATAATATATAAGTGAAATATATATATATTAAAAAAAATAATAATATTTTTTATTTAAGTTTCTAATTTATAATGAATTAAATAAAGTCTTTCAGTAGAAATCATATAAGAGAAATTTTTGGTCGACGTGTTTGGAACCAACAAGTGTGGTTCATCATCTCGTCCTGATGATGAACCACACTTGTTGGTGTGGTTCATCACACACTTGTTGGTTCAAAACACGTCAGCCAAAAATTTCTCTTATATGATTTCTACCAAAAGACTTGGATGGGTTGATATAGCAAAAGGTTTTATAAATATAACAAAAAATTATTGCAACACCAAAAATGTCTTACCAATGTACACATTTATCTAATTAACCATGTATAAAAAAATTATGATTCATTTTAATTTGAAAAAAAAAAAAGAATTACACATCTTATTGTAAAACGGACATTTTGCTAAATAAAATTTTCTTATATATTTATTTCCCCATCTAATTAGAATATGAACTTATTAGGATGGAATAATCTCAAATCCCTAAGAAATTGGTGGGCAAGAGCCATGTGGCACGAATCTAATTTAATTTGAGAACAAAAAAGAATTACACATCTATTTGTAAAATGGACATTTTGCTAACTAAAATTTTCTTACATATTCATTTCTCCGTCTAACTAGAATATGAACTTATTAGAATTTGAATAATCTCAAATCTCTAGGAAATTGGTGGGTAGGGAACCACGTGGTACGAATATAATTGGGTCGTCAATGAAACAACTAACAAAAAATTAACAAATCCTCATCCACCTTAAGTTGAGATAAAAAGTGTTCTACAACAAAAATATTAATAACAATAGACCATAAATAAAATATTTCAATATCAATTATGTATAAATGAAAACATTTTATTTTTATTTATAATCAAAATATTTCAAGATCCAAATATTTCCTTGAGTTTTGTTCTCTAACATGGATCTATGCTACTTTAAAAATTTCTCAAAAATCAAAACCTATATATTATTCATTTATATAATATAAAATGATTTAATGATAATAATTCAAAAAAAAAATATCCACAATCTATATATAAATAAATTAAAATGCAGCTTTAGTTTATCAATTGATAATATATTAATGATCACTGATATTTGTTACTTCCAATTACTTTATCTTGTTTTAAAAAATTTAAAAATTGAGAAAATAAGATAGTAATCATTTTTGTGATATTATTAAAATCACAATCTTGCTTGAAAATGTATTGTCAAATTTTCAGTAAAATTGACTATTTCCTCTTTAAGAGAATTGACATAGATAAAATTAAACGAAATATATCCGCAAAAAAATCGAAACTACCTTCCAACTTTGAAGCAACAAAAATCCCCTCCCCTTGACCCAGTGATCCTTTAAAATTCTCTCAACGTCCTCATCACTGAGAAAATGAAAACATAACCATCCATTGAATAATAAACTTACCTTCCGCTTGTTTCCCGACATCTTCAAGTGATACCACCTCCCAACCAAAGCTTTATATCTTAGTCTCTCAACACTCGCGCGGAATGCACTTGCTCCCAAAACCAAGGGTGGATGACCAGAAAAAGCCTTTACGTGTTTGCGTTTCGAATGGACAGCCTTACGACGCTCTAGGGATTGCAGGGGGAAGAAATTACAGGATTAGTTTTCGCACTAGTGTCAATGACCGAAACTATGGTTGATTGAGCCGCTACGCCAGATTCCGCAGACACACTAGCCTTCCGTTCTGTCAGAATAATGGCCTGTATCAAATTTTCAGCAGACAGTGATGTGCTTTTCTGCATGTAAGCCAATGGGCCAACATCGCAGTCCATAATCCGACTTTCTAAATTCCCCGTAATGCCTCACAAACAGAGAAAACCCCTGACAACAATGGCTCCCAAGGAGAGTCTCGTCAACCACGTACTCTATGATATAGCGTTGATTTGTTTTTAGTGTGATTTTTTGGAAGTTTTCTGGTGGTTTTCTTTAAAGTCTAGCGTGAATTTATTGAAATCACAAGTCTGATGGGTAACTCTACACAATTAAAGTACCTTAGAAGATTTCAGGGTGTTGAATCCATATATACAATAAAAAACCAGTTTAAAAAACACAAATCAAAATTTCACCTCTCATTTTTCCACTGAATTCCGGCACCAAAAAGTCCAAAAAAATCACACTAAAAATAACTCCTTTCCTAAATCCAACACTACTAGTACCAAAATACCAAGGGTATAGTACCAAATCTTAAATGCAGATCAAATGAAATCCTTAATTAATAACTCACACCCCAGCTATCTCGCTATAGATCATCCCACCTATGTAGAGTCTGACCCTGATTAGTACTAGACATCCGACTGCGATAGGCCCCACCTGCCTTCTCAGAGGGGAATCTGATCAGCTGAAGTGATACGCAGCTACCAGGAATAATCTAGTGATCTATAGGCTCTCCCCTCCTACTCAATGAACTACCCCTATGGTGTCATTCAATGTGGGAGAAAAAATTCACTGCAACCACCAGTGACCCTCTTAACAACTTCACCAAGATGAAAACTAATTCAATGTTTAATTGGGAAAAAAAAATTGTAGACTATTCAACCAGGGAAAGAAGATTTCTTGTTGCCCCACTTTGGAGTTGGATTTGAATTTGGATGGTTGTGAATGCGACTTTACAATGTGTTCATCAGTGCTTGGTAATTGCATTGATTTCAATTGCTTATTAGGTACAGTGTGTCATGCCCCTACACTAGTGGTACTCTTTCAACCGCACTATAGCGAGATGCGGCACTACCAACCGTTTTCTTTTCACCAATACTTATGATTGTAGACTAAGCCTAACATTCCATACTTAGTTTATTTTTCGTTACCAAGTATTATCTTTGTCCTTTATACAGTGAAACCCCATAACATTCACATAAACAACATTATACAAGAGAAATGCACAACAATATAAAGGGAGGAGCAACTCCCTGCAATATGAGTCTGCTCGAATCAATATATATATATATATATATATATATATATATATAATCTTCTTTTATAAGTACAAGTTAAATCTTGGGAAACCCCAAATTTACACTTAGCCAAATTTCCAACTTCGGCAAACTCGGTTGCCCAGCTCGTCGGCGCCTCTGCACGGTCGCCGCACGACTCACTAACACTTTGCTCACCTTGTTGCACGTCTTTACCCGACTCGCTCTTCGTTTGGTCAGCAAACGTCCAAATCGTGTTATCCTACCTGACCTCCGTTCGGTGGACCACACGTAGTCCTTCTTGCCCGACTTTTCGTTCACAACCTCCGGTTCCAACCTTCGTTTCGGCATGCACGGCGCGCCCTCACCCAGTCGTTGTCCACACGTCCACCCGTTCACCCGTTCACCCAAACTCGTTCACCCGAGTCACCACACGACTTCACCCGGGTTGCCACACGACTTCACCTGGTTCGCCTGAACAACTTCACCCGGGTCGCCCGATGACTTCACCTGGCTCGCCCAAACGACTTCACTCGGGTCACCCGACAACTTCACCCGGCTCGCCCGAATGACTTCCTCGAGTCGCCCGACGACCTCACCCAGTTTGCACAAACGACTTCACCTGAGTTTTCTGCCCAACGACCTCGCCCGAGTTTCTCACCCGACGACCTCGCCCAAGTTTCTCACCCGATGACCTCCCACGAGTTTTTCACTCGACGACCTCGCTTGAGTTTCTCACTCGACGACCTCGCACGAGTTTTCCTGAACGACTTGCCCGAAGTACGGGCACATCCCCTGCGCCCTTCGCACTTCTACACCTGCGTCCAACTTCGCACTCCAACCAACTCGTAGAAGAACTGCATGGTGGAATGATGGCTTGTGTCCACAAACCATTCGCCTATGTATATGAGCGGGTGGTGGGTTGTGTCACCCGGCCGACCCACGCCCAACGCCCAGCTGACTCATTCATAAGTGAAGTCTTCGCCCAAGAGAATGGTCGACCTGCCCAACTCGTGGGACCGCCCCCTCAACGCTCGCCCAACACCTATATGAACTCGTCCAAGGCTCGTTCAACCTCATTTCGCACATGTTCCTCACACGCACTTCGCACAGTGAAGGTGACCCGAACCACAGGTCCTTACACAGTGGGTGCAAGTTGTAACAAAGAAGAATATTTTTTTGTTGCAACAAAGTTGAATTTTAAACTAAAATATATGTTATCCATTTTCACCCACTAAATTTAACCAAATACAAAATCCAATAATTAGCATTTACTACTCCAACTCCAATGCATTACCACAAATATTAATTACCTAAATTAACTGGCCTAAGGTGTTAGGAAAGAAGCAGAGAAACTATGGAAATTCATTCCTATCTTAACCCTATATAGCTTGGACGACCCCTACACTCTCAGTCTGGGATTGTGCTTCATCTGTTCTCATGCACAGATAGTCGTCTCCCTCCAGCTACCATTGCTGGTGGTGGACTCCTGTTTGTTTTTAATTTGTCACATCCTGAATTACTGTTGTTGTTCCATCTAGATCCCAGCAAATCCTCTTCTTGATTACTTACAGTCCCTTTGTAATCGAAGCAGCAGAATCATTTATTGTGGGATCATCCGACATGGCGAAATATATGGAAATAGTGGACGCAAGGATCAGGATCACTGCCAGGTTCAATTCTCACCGCCCTTAGATATCACACACGTATTATCATCCAACTTCCAACAACAACACTCACACTGAAATAACTTGCCCCTAATATGAGGTCCAGGGCGCCTCGTCTCATGCCATTTCTCTATCTCCTTCTTCAAGGCCGATGCAATGTTTGAGATACATCACAATGAGATGGAGTTTGTCCACTCTCCCAAATTTTTAATCAATTAGTCTTTCATCCTTTTTCCATATAATCTTGTTATGCATGATATCGGAGAGCATTATATCTGGGATATGCTCCTGTTCGTTAGGGTTTAAATGTAATCTTAGTGCTAGTTTAGTAATTTATATTGTTTTTTCATTGATTTTTATGGCTTAAATACTGGAAAATGTTGAACGACTGTAGCATTGGAGCCGCGGATTTCCATACTTCTAGTTATGTCAGGTCGAATTCCTGAATTTTTTCTGATAATGTGAAAATAAAAATGGGGAGGGTTACAACAAAAACAAATATATTTAAAAACAGAAAAAACAAATCTATGGCACTCAATGACATAAAAAAAGGCACCCTAACTATATCAGTAACAAGAGTATAGCAAACAAAAAACCTCTAAATTTGATTGATTTAATGGACAAATTGCCTGTTTGATATTTTAGGCCTAAAGAAGTTGTTTGTTTTTTTAGTCCAGTAAAGTCGGTCTCAATGTTAGGTGGAACAATAATTTATCTAACTGTGGGATGTTACCACCATAATTTTCACTGTATACGTACTTTTTATTTTTAAGTTGGTTTTCAGATTGAACTTGTGACTTGATAAGATTAAACTAATTAGTACTTTTAATTCTTAATTGGTTTTCAGATTTGAACTTGTGATTTGATTATAATAAACTAACTAGTCTAAAAAACCAACTAGTCTATACTTCATGAATAGTTTTTATGAGGTAGTTCTGAACACTTAATGAGGTAGTTTTGATTGAATACTTAAATGTGTACTTTTTATTTTTAGTTGGTTTTCAGATCTGAACTTGTGACTTGATCAGATTAAACTAACTAGTCTACAAAAACCAACTGTCTATACTTCATTAATAGTTGTTATGAGGTAGTTCTAAACACTTAATGAGGTAATTTTATTCCCAGTGAGCTTCCCAATTTAAACCTGTAACTTGATGAGACTAAACCAACAGGTGTACAAAAACCCATTCTTCTCCACCTCATGAATAGTTCTTGTGGGATAGTTAAGTTACCATATCTCCTTTATATCTGTGAAATTGCATAGCCTATAGAATAATACCCTTAGCTACCGTATTCAAAATCTACTTAAATCTTCACAATTTCAATAAAAATTCAAATATATGGAAATAAAATACACTCTGAAATCCTTTTAGAGCATCTTCTAAACATAAGAAATTTGATTTAGGCCTTTATTGTTCTTAGGAGCTTGAGAACTCCACTTGAGCTCGAGTCATATCTAACAGCTTGTTCTCCCACTTCTTCATACAATCATCTACTCATTGCTAGACCATTTCACAAAAGACAAGGTATAGGTAAATGCTAGTCCAAAATCCACTGTGATGAACCTCAATCAACTATCAGTGATAGCAGAGCTATCACATTTAGGTTAAAAATGGTTTTTAGTCTCCATTTTGAGCAATATATCAACAAATTAATGAAACATTAATGCTTCATTAATTATGTAATGGAATTTGTCTTAGGGGCTACTAGTACTGCAAGCAATCTTAACATGGCAGACTCTGGAATCTGTCCTATATTTTGCGAAATCTAACATCATTTATCCTTCATCAATGTCCAATAATGAGATAGTTCATAGACCACTTGTGTATAAAATTAAAGAAACGAAGGGATTTTGGCCAAATTAAAATTCCTGGTTTGATTGAATAGACATACCTTGAGAATTTATGGAAAAATCATTATCTTATGTAAGATATGAATCCCTCATTCTGACTTCAACAATATATGTTGATTCTGAGGATGCTGTGAGAGGAGAAGAAACATTATTTCCCACTCATGTGGTGACCTATTTTCCATGCAGGACCAGTTGGGGCACTTAAAGGGGGTTGAAAACCATGATAACCTTTCAGATACCGTCGAGGAGGGGTATATGCAGGAGGTCCAGCTGGTTGCATACCTTCAGAAGATGCATCCCCTGCCATAGTCATCATTCTGCTCCTAATATTGCTACGGGGTCACTGTGAAGTACCTCCTTGGGCACCTCGAGTGGCCTTAGAAGAAGAATGCGAGGACAAGTTTTGAGGTGACATGGAGACAAGCTTTGAGGTGGTTCGGTAGGATGCATATTTTTAGGCGATGTAGCAGGTGGACGCCCCATGTACAGGGGCTCTATGAGAAGCTCCTCCACATGGTGGAGAAATCGCCATGTTTTTAGAGATTCTTCTAGGTGGAGGAGGTCCTTGCATTGTGGAGACCATGATAAGTACCTCCTTCTCCCTGCATTGGGATTTTAAGGTGGAGGTGTAACCCATGGAACTTGGCCGATCAATGGCATCAATGTCATTTCATTTCTAGACGAAGGTCATGGAGGTAACTGCTGGGGAACAATAACCTTCAATAGAGTGTTGTGTTTTTGGATGCGAACTAACACTGGGGGTTTGGACACCTCCGTGAAAACAATAACCTTCAATAGAGTGATGGATTTTTGGATGTGAACTAAGAATTGGGGCTTGGACGCCTCCATGAAAACAATATTGACGCTTCCTGCCCCCACTTTGACTGTATTCGTACCTATTAGCATGAAACATTATCTATGTAGTTGAAGAAATATGGTAGATGTTACAGACACACTGTAATGTCCCCTAATAATAATAATAAAATAATATAATATTAAAATATAAGCAAATAAATAATAAACAATAAAAAAGATAATAATAGTAAATAGATAATAAATAATGAAGAAATATAATAATAGCAAATAAATAAAATAGTAAAGTTCTAAATAAGTATGTATAAGAGTAAAATATAAAATAGTAAGTAAAATCAACAAAAAATAAAATAAAATAAGAAAGTTTAACTAAAAGAACTATAAAAATAGTAAAAATAAGTAAAGTTATTAAAAAGTAAAAAGAAAAAGAAAAAAATAAATTAAGAGAAAAATTAACTTAAGTAAAACTTAAAATAAAAAAAATAAAAGTTGCATGTTGACACATAGAATGTGTGCATGCGGTTCCCCTTTCAATGTTTGGTCTAATTAATAGACGGTGAGGAAGATGAAAGATCATTCCGTCATCCATTCTCTTGGGAGAAAAGTGTGGTGAGACAAAGGATTCCATGGTAGTAGTACGTTGATTGAGGGCTCGGGAGTGATTAGTTGTAGAAAGATTTTGTGCAATTGAGCTACGGTTGGGTGGAGAGTCGTCCCCAAAACTTTGTTGTGGTTAGCAAGATTCAAATAGCGTTCAACTCCGAAATTACAAGTAGGGAATATCATCGCTGCAGGTAAGTTGTCTTTGCTCATACTTCTCAAAAATTCTATGCTAATTAGTTGAATAGAGGTGTGTTGATTGTAAATCGCATAATTGATCTAATAAGTTGCATGTTTTAATTTTGAGGTTATTACATATGGTATCAGAGCGAGTTTCGAGTCTATATAACCTCTAGATAAAAATTTGAAAAAAAAATATACTTAATTAAGTTTTATCAATAATTTTACTTGTAATAACAAGAGCAAATTTAATCAAATAAATTTGAAAAATAAAAACAAATTTTAATTTATTTTTTTTACAATATATACATTCAAAATTATATATATGTTTACTAAAATTGAATAATTTTAAATAAAATAATTATTATATAAATTATTAAATAAATAAAATTTCTAAAGTAAATAAACTTTTTTTATTATTAAATATAAATTTAGTTCTCTTTTTCATTTTTGCATGTAATAAATAAACTCTCTATTATTAAATATATACTTGGGACACTTATGGTTTGCATGTAAATATAGTAATATACTCTTAAATTTACTATTTTGATTTTAATTTAAATTTTCTATTAAAAATAAAACGCAAATATTGTTACATGCATGCATATTTTATATATATATTAGCTTATAAAAAGACCGAGCCGCTTTTTAGGGCTGTCATAGGGTTTTCGTTTGTTAGTCTAAATGACCAGTTTTGACCGTTAGACTTCCCAACAATCCATTGTGATATGTATGAATGAAATTGTGATTCAAAAAAATATTAATTCGCCAAGGTTCCTTTATAATCTGCATGTATGGCTTCAACTTTTATTTTTCTTATGGAAATCGAATCAAACTGCAACATAAACTAGAGTCTTTTAATCAAGTTTACTTTAAGTTTACATTATAAATAGGAAATTTAGATAATTTTTATGGGAAATAGTAAATTAATTAAATAAATAATTTTTACTTTCTAGTAAGGAAAGGTAACACACTTTTTTTTGTTTTAATAAATTAAGCCATTCGAATCAATTTTATGTATTTTAGCGACACCCAAAAGTATATGTTTTTAAACTAATATTAAATAGAGAATTAAACAAAGTCTTTTGGTAGAAATCACATGAGAGAATTTTTTTGGCCGACGCGTTTTGAACCAAGAAGTGTGGTTCACTATTAGGACCATATGAGAGAATTTTTTTGGCCGACGCGTTTTGAACCAACAAGTGTGGTTCATCATTAGGACCAAATGAAGAGGCAGACCATGACAAAGGCTTAAATAGAGAGCAATGTAGAGACATAATTTCAAGTAACGCCTATATTTAAACAATAATGTTTAAATTATAATATTAATTTATTAATATATTAAAAACAAATATTATTAAATAACAGTTATATTAAACCGCTAGTTTTTGAAAAAAATTATTTAAATAATGACATTATTTCATTAATTTATTAAAAATATTAATAGGCAACGGCTGTATTAACCGGCTAGTTTTTGAAAAATAATATTTAAATAATGATATTAATTTATTAAAATATTAATATGTAATGGCTATATTAAACGGTTAGTTTTTGAAAAAATATTTAAATAATGATATTATTTCATTAAATAGTTACGAGTTATTCTGATTGTGAATTGTGGGAAAAAATAGAGTTATAATGTGAGGTGGTTAAAATATGAAAAATAAATAGATAATATTGGATATATATATATATATATATATATATATATATTTTATTTGAAAATGATATATATATATATATATATATATATATATATATATATATATATTTTATTTGAAAATGATATATATATATATATATATTTTATTTGAAAATGAATTTTGGGATGAAAAAAAAAAATTAATTAAGTGTTATTATTTTAGTCAACATTATTGTAAATAAGGATAAGTCTATATAAAATAAGAGTCACATGGTGGTTATATAAATTTTGTAAGTGAAAATGGTAATATGATATATAGGAGAGTGAGTGAAAATTGTAATAAAGTTAAAGTAGGTTATAAATATAAATATGTTAGGGAATTCCAAATTGTGGTCTTCAAATTATTATTATTATTATAAAAGATTTACTTTAAATTTTTATTAAATAGGTAATAATTATAAATAGTTTGAGATTATTTAACTACTATTTCTAAAATTTTATAAATGGTGAAAATATGCATGGATCAAGTTAATACGTAGTGATTCAAGTAATCTTGACATTGCTTAATACATGTTTTCTAATAAAATTATATCTATAGAATATAACTTGAAAGGGTTAACCACAATTTATGAGTTAAATTTATTTTTTGTTATGACTTGAAGTATAATATTGTGATGATGTTTTATGATGTGATGGTATGTGGAAATTGGACATAGTCTTGATGTGAGGATAATGATGCACACACAGTTTTTATTTATTTATTTTGTTATGATAATGATGTTGTATTCTCATGATGGATATGTTGAGTTGAGGCTTTTGTGATCCATATCAAGTTTATGAGAGATTTTTCGGCGTAAATCACAAGATCTATCATTTGTCGATGTGTTTCGAACCAACTAGTGTGGTTCATCGTCAGGACAAGTTGAAGAACCAGATCCGGCTTTGCATGATAAATAGCTTGAGCAAAGCCTCCAACGGCTAACTAAGCCAACGACTAAATTGGATTAGAGACCTTACCTCTAAATATAAACAAGTTAATTTAATTGGAAGTTAGTTATAATAACCTTACCTCTAAATAAATATAAATAATTTAATTTAATTGGTTATTAACTATTTAATAAATACATAGAAAAATATTAGAATAAAATGTATAATTAACTATTTATAGAGTTACTAACTAATTTAATAAATACATAGAAAATATAAATAATGTAATAAAACGTATGATTAACTATTTATATAGATTAAAAATTGGTTGTATATATAAATAAATAAATAAATAAAAATAATATATATACAATGGAATAAAATAAAAATAAAATATTAACTTAATATAAAAAAATAAATAAATAAAATCAGATAAAAACTTGTAAATATTAACTTAATATAAAATTAAAAATAAAAAGAGGAGACAAGAAACAAGGGAAGGGGGGAGGAGGAGGGGCGGAAAGGAAGAAAACAACTAGGAAGAGAGAGCAGGGACCCAACATCTACTGATCTTCCAGCCATCTTCTCTATTGATATTGCTCGGCCTCTTTTCAATCTGCAGAGCTTCCCTAAATTTTTGATGATGGAACTATGAAACTCTAGCAATGACGCTAGCCTCCTCAATACAAACATGATGATTGGTTTTTTCCGCATGCTCAGCTAAAGCCGAAGACTTTGATCTCCTATGCTTAAGGTTAGCTGCATGCTCACTAATCCTTTGATTGATGGAGCGACCCATCTCACCAATATAGGGGGTCCCACAATAACAAGGGATAATATACACCCCTTTCATATCCTTGGGATCAATAGGATCCTTCGCTGATCTGAGGGACATACGAATGGTGTTAAGGGGTCTAAAGGTAACAGGGACACTATGCATCTTGAGAATCCTTGCAATCTTATCAGTGGTCCCCTGAACAAATGGAAGATGGACACCTGGAATCCGCTCCTTCAGTTCCCTTTTAGCAAGAGAATTCTTGGCAGCTTTTAGGAAAGCCTTCTGTCCCATGTATCTACTATAACCATTCTCAACGAAGACATCAAGGAGATGGGATTTTTCTTTCTCAAAACTCTTTTTATCTGAGATCCTTAAGGCCCTAGTAGCAAGGGTATTGAGAACCCCCATCTTCTGAGCTGGGAAATGGTGGGAACTGGCATGAAGATACTGCTCCGTGTGCGTTTTCTTTCGAAAAACTTGGTGGGAGAGGGAACCATCACTATTCTTAGAAATAAGAATATCAAGGAAAGGGAGGCACCCATCAACTTCCTGCTCTTTAGTGAACTTAATGGCCGAGGATTGATTGTTGAGATGATCGAAGAAGAGATCTAATTCCTCTTGGCCGTGAGACTAGATAACATTGGTGTCATCCACATACCTTTTCCAAAGCTTGGGCAGGAGACGGGATGAGTTAAGAGCCTTGGACTCAAAATCTTCCATAAAAAGATTAGCAACGACAGGGGATAGGGGTGAGCCCATGGCAACCCCACAGGTTTGCTCAAAGAACTCTCCCTCAAAACTGAAAAAGGTGGAAGTGAGGCAGATCTCAACTAACCGAGCAGTGTCAGGATCTGTTAGGCGGTTGATAACCTCCAAGGCCTCATTAATAGGGATGCAAGCGAACAAGGAAACAACATCATAACTGACAAGAATGTCCCCAGGGTCAAGCTTAATGTCCTTGAGTTCATTAATAAAGGAAGCAGAGTCTTTTACGAAGGACTCTGTATGACCAACTAAGGGCTTAAGCCCTAAAGCAAGGAACTTAGCAAGAAGGTAGGTAGGACCTCCAATGGTGTTGACAATGGGCCTTAATGGAGCTCCTTCCTTGTGAATTTTGGGGAGACCATAGATCCTATGAGTGATAGGGTTGCTCTCAATGAGTTTATGGTGCAGGGAACTCACTGAGTTAATGGACTTAATAGCAAGAGCCACCTTCCTTGCAACCTTTTTTAAAGGGTTTTTGGGAAGCTTTTTATAGCTACCACTATTATGAAGATGATCTAACATCTCACTGCAGTAATCAACCCTGTTAAGAATGACGGCAGCTCCACCCTTGTCTGCCTTTAGAACAATGATATCTTTGTTCTGGTTTAAGGATCTGAAGGCTATTTATTCTTCCTTACTCAGGTTGCTCTTAGGGGGCTTAGCCTTTCTCAAGACAACTCCACAATCCTGCCTGATTGTGTCCTTGATTTTATCGGGTAAACCTCTGATCCCAAACTCTATGTCACAAATGATATCATCTGTAGAAATCTTCCTAGGAGCTAAGGCAAAATTTAATACCTTACCCAAAACTTTAAAAACCAAAGGGGGAAAGGAGAAACTAGAAAGATTAATAACCTTGTTATTAAAATGAGAAAGAGGGGGAAGACTACTAGAGCTATGATTTAAATTCTTATTATTAATATTCAATATCTTATTACTTACCATGATAGAATCATTTGTATTAACTAATGTATCATTTTTATTAATACTAACATTAATATTATTACGATTAATACTATAGTTATTATTATTATTAAGAATATTATTATTATTATTAAATAAATTATTATTAATACTATTATTATTATTATTATTATTAAGTAAATTCTTATTAATAATAATATTACTATTACTATTATAAATTCGACAAATGATAGATCTTGTGCTTTACGCCAAAAAATCTCTCATAAACATGATGGATATGGTATGAATAATGTGGCATATAGATTATGATGTTATAATATGTGGTTATATTGACATATGGTTCCATTTATTATGTGATGTCATGACATATCTTTGATGTAGATATGTTGATGTTATAACTTATGATGATATTATGTTGTGAAGCATGTTGTAAAGCCTGTAAATAATTAAACAGTTGTTTACCCTGAACAGATTATGAAATGTTCATGAACCTGTTTTAATATTTAACAAAATTTCATGTATCAAATTGATTGATTTGATGAGAAGTACCTACTTGGTTTTCTGCGGATGAAGAGGCTTCAGATTTGCTCCAACTTTTGCTCACGTTACCAAAAGACCATAACCTCCCAGCCAAACTAAGTACAACCTAGGTACTCAGTCCAGATTGCTTCTCAATTGCTGCAATCTATTCCTTGTGCCCAAAAACTTCAGAACAAACAAGGCTCAGTCCTTACTGTGGATAACTTTGTGTTACTGTACTTCCTCCAATCGCCCTTTGATTATTCGTTTCTTTTTCCCCCTGCTCTCAAGATAACCTTCCTTCTTTTAAATCTCCATTCGCCGCCTCCCTCCCTCTCCGTGTCCAAATTTTCATACGTGTTGATTTTATAAAACAAAATCTGATTTGATTTGGTGATTTTATTCAAATATCTAAATTTGATTTGATAAAGTTTATTTATTATTTTAATGAATTAATTTAATTTATAATTTTAATTTACAAATTAAAATTTAACATTAGAACTAGCATTTTCTGTTCGTTTGAGGGTTTATCATATATATATAGTGCATTACATATGGGTCCATGCATACGTAGCTATCGTATGGAGGCCTCATATGTATTCTAATACTTGTATTTTATTTATAGCTATAGGTGGGTCATTACACATGTGGTAATTATATGTAGATTTATGAAATGCATAATTTTGTGATAACAATGATATTATGTTCTCATGATAACATGCAAAGACTTGACATGTGAATTATTTTCTATGATGCTATGGTTATTGCTAATTCATTGGATGTATGTTGAGATGTGGTAATGGACAAGAACTCCACAAATGGGCCATGAGGGTCGGTTTATTTGATGATCTTGTGGGAGCCTATACCTGCGAGGGAGAATATGTAACACCATATGGGCTAGGGACATACTCAATCAACACTACATATGCTAGTGGTTCCTTTGTCTTGTATAGATCTTGATGGATAGCTCTTGAGGGGTTGTGGGACCATCTTGAAGAGGCCAAGTGCCTGATATTGTAGGCTAGGTGCCTGGTATTGGATTGGGATGTCGAAGTCTAGTGGGGGTGTAAGGACTTCGATGCTTGGGGCTGTGCACCTTAGTAGTTGTGGAATGAGTGGGTCAACCTTGCGAGATGCCTAGAGTCATTGAGTACCGTACCAGATGCTTGCCTTGGGGCAGATGAGGTCTGAGTCAGGCACGAGCCTTGGGGCTAGCCTTGGACTAGGATACAAACTGATGAGGCTTATGCCTAGTTCCGAAAGTGGGAAAAATGACAGAGATTCCTTGAGATTTCCTGGGTGTTGTGAAAACTTTCGATCCCTGATGGTTATACTAGTTCAGCAGAGGGTGTAGGACAAATATGAAGTAATAAATAACTAAATAAATAAAATGTTAAATGATTCAATTTAACTTCGGGACAAAGTTCCTTAAAGAGGGGGAGTATGTAATGTTCTCTAATAATAATAGTAGTAATATAATATAATATTAAAATATAAGCAAATAAATAATAAATAAAAATAAAAATAATAATAATAATAATAGTAAATAGATAATAAATAATGAAGAAATATAATAATAACAAATAAATAAAATAGTAAAGTTTTAAATAACTATGTATAAAAGTAAAATATAAAATAGTAAGTAAAATTAACAAAAAGTAAAATAAAATAAGAAAGAGTTAACTAAAAGAATTATAAAAATAGTAAAAATAAGTAAAGTTATCAAAAAGTAAAAAAATGAATAAAATAAGAGAAAATTGAACTTAAGTAAAACTTAAAATAAAAATATAAAAATTGCATGTTGACACATGGAATGTGTGCATGCAGTTCTCCTTCCAATGTTTGGTCTATTTAATAGACAGTGAGGAAGATGTGAGATCATTCCATCATCCATTCTCTTGGAGAAAAGTGTGGTGAGACAAAGGATTCCCTGGCAGTAGTATGTTGATTGAGGGCTCGGGGGTGGCCAGTTGTAGAAAGATTTTGTGCAACTGAGCCTACGGTTGGGTGGAGAGTCGTCCCCAAAACTTTGTTGCGGTTAGCAAGATTCAAGTAGTGTTCAACTCCAAAATTACAAACAAGGAATATCATCGCTGCAGGGAAATTGTCTTTGCTCCTACTTCTCAAAAATTATATGCTAATTAGTTGAATAAAGGTGTGTTGATTGTAAATCGCATATAGATTATGATGTTATAATATGTGGTTATATTGACATATGGTTCCATTTATTATGTGATGCCATGACATATCTTTGATGTAGATATGTTGATGTTATAACTTATGATGATATTATGATGTGAAGCACGTGGTAATTATATGTAGATTTATGACATGCATAATTTTGTGATAAGAATGATGTTATGTTCTCATGATGACATGCAAAGACTTGACATGTGGATTATTTTCTATGATACTATGGTTATTGCTAATTCATTGGATGTATGTTGAGATGTGGTGATGGACATGAACTCTACAAATGGGCCAAGAGGGTCGGTTTATTTGATGATCTTGTGGGAGCCCATACCTACGAGGGAGAATATGTAACACCATATGGGCTGGGGACATACTCAATCAACACTACATATGCCAGTGGTTCCTTTTTCTTGTATATATCTTGATGGATAGCTCTTGAGGGGCTGTGGGACCATCTTGTAGAGGCCAAGTGCCTGATATTGTAGGCTAGGTGCCTGGTATTGGATTGGGATGTCGAAGTTTAGTGGGGGTGTAAGGACTTTGATGCCTGGGGCTATGCACCTTAGTAGTTGTGGAGGGAGTGGGCAAGCCTTGCGAGATGCCCGGAGTCATTGAGTACCATACCGGATGCCTGCCTTGGGGCAGATGAGGTCTGAGTCAGGCGTGAGTCTTGGGGCTAGCCTTGGACTAGGATACAGACCGACGAGGCTTATGCTAGTTTTAAAAGTGGGAAAAATGACAGAGATTCCTCGAGATTTCCCGGGTGTTGTGAAAAATTTCGATGCATGATGGTTATACTAGTTCAGCAGAGGGTGTAGGGCAAACATGAAGTAATAAATAACTAAAGAAATAAAATGTTAAATGATTCGATTTAACTTTGGGACGAAGTTCCTTAAAGAGGGGGAGTATGTAATATCCCCTAATAATAATAATAAAATAAATAAATAATATAAATATAATATAATATTAAAAAATATAAGCAAATAAATAATAAATAATAAAATAAAAATAAAAATAATAGTATATAGATAATAAATAATGAAGAAATATAATAATAACAAATAAATAAAATAGTAAAGTTCTAAATAAGTATGTATAAAAGTAAAATATAAAATAGTAAATAAAATTAACAAAAAGTAAAATAAAATAAGAAAGAGTTAACTAAAAGAACTATAAAAGTAGTAAATAAGTATGAAAAAGTAAAAAAATGAATAAAATAAGAGAAAATTTAACTTAAGTAAAACTTAAAATAAAAAAAAATAAAAGTTGCATCTTAACACATGGAATATGTGCATGCGGTTCCCCTTCCAATGTTTGGTCTATTTAATAGACGGTGAGGAAGATGAGAGATCATTCTATCATCCATTCTCTTCAGAGAAAAGTGTGGTGAGACAAAGGATTCCCTGGAAGTAGTACGTTGACTGAGGGCTCGGGGGTGGCCAGTTGTAGAAATATTTTGTGCAATTGAGCCTACGGTTGGGTGGAGAGTCGTCCCCAAAACTTTGTCGCGATTAACAAGATTCAAGTAGCGTTCAACTCCGAAATTACAAGTAAGGAATATCATCGCTGCAGGGAAGTTGTCTTTTCTCCTACTTCTCAAAAATTCTATGCTAATTAGTTGAATAGAGGTGTGTTGATTGTAAATTGCATAATTGATCTAATTAGTTGCATGTTTTAATTTCGGGGTTGTTACGCACACAAACTTTAGTTACTCCAGTTAACCAACCCTCATTACTTTCACTACCATGATTTCACCAAAAGGATCACGCAACTAAATCATGTCTTTGTCAGTGTGATATTGAAATACAAATTTCAAGTCTAACAATAGATTGAAAGTTTTTCTGTCAACCTTGGTTTGGTTTCAAACTCAATGTATAGCTTTCTCTTCCAACAAAATTAATATATATTTATACTCCTGCGTTCGTTTACATATCTTTGTATTGAAATATGAACTATAAAATTGAGCTCCTCTTCTAAAAATTTGTAATTAAGATAAAAATGACACGTTCGTAAAATATTTCCATTCTATGAGTTTCAGAACATACTCAGACTCATTGTATTTCTTTTTCTCCAAAATTCCAATATCCCATAAAGAGACCCCTTTCAATGAGCGAGAGACAACAATTTATTTAGATGGTTAATTACACCACAAACCATTTCGCCACCCAACTCTGGAATACTTGGAGGTTGGGGAGCCTGTGGTAGTTATAACTTGTGGTGGCCAGGAAGAACAGAAAAACTAATTCAATTTTTGGCTCAACAATTATTGTCCCCTTTGTCTCATATCCATGAGATGGAACATTATGCTGACGAATTTTGGTGAACAGAAGTCCTATAGGGTAAAATACCACCAAATAACTACCATTTCCATAAAACCACGACGAAATATATCCCATTAATTGTCATTGCCTGAAAAGTAGTTAGTAAGAGGATCTAGTTTGAATTTTGCAAAGAAAAATGGATTTATTTTTGCTGGCCCCTCTCAAATTACCATGGGTTAATGTTTTAACAAATAAAATTTTAAAAATAAACATTATGCTACACATATCTAAATTTTTTTTTGAAAAAAAATCACATAATCAAAATGAAAAACCCCCTAATTTCACTCTTAAAATTTTCTATGTCATACATGTACACAGTTGTTAAGTCATATCAAGCATAACCTTATTAACTAGTTACCTTGGCATGACAATACTTAGCATATTGATATGCTAATTTTCACACATCTAAAACCCATGTCAGTTACATAAAATAAAAAGACACGTAAATATTTTATCAATGTTAACAACCATGACATTTGCAAGTTCAAGACCACCCCCCTACACACACATATGAAGTACAGGTTCACAAACCCGTTCCGAGTTCTCGTCCCCACAAACCAAGTATTAGAGTGGAGACGTCCCAAATGAACACATATGAATCGATTTCATCCCATAAGAACCTAGTACTCGACAATCGCAAGATGGGCCAGTTACATGCAAACGATGCACCGAACCTAGATATTGGATGCGTGGCTGGTTCATGCATGGCAGGAGGTAATAAAAATGTTTATGCAACATTTGGTGATGGTCCTGGTGTGACTGTTCGGCAATTGGTGACATAGATCATTGGAGTAGGAGTTTGTGGTGTTACCATGTTGAAGTTTTGAAATAGGGTGCAGTAGGTATTTACATCTGTGACCTGTCTCATTATTTGGCCCTAAACTAAATATTCTTAAAATTAGTAATAATCAATGGTATTGGAAACAAACCAACCATAATTTTGAGATGCTCACTTTCGTTGGGATAGTCTCTAACCTTGTATTTAAAACCTTTAATATTTATCTGAACTCCTCAAAAGATCTTAAAAAATTGAACCTGCAAAAAAGAATACGTAACTACAATGAATATATTGATACAACCTACAATAATGAATTCCAAAACTTGAAACTAGATTATTTTACCAAGATTTAATGTTCATATATTCTTCCTTTTAAGTTTCAACTTAATACAGTAGTAAGTTTTAGTGCAACTTGGGATATATTGCTTTGTGTCTTTCAGATTTTAATTTTATAATGTCTTTACTTTCAGATTTGACATTTTGGTTAATTTCCAAAATCAATAATATCTTCATCAAATCCACAAGATCCACCCTAGAAATATGTGGAAAAGTAAAAACCTCCAAAGGGTGTTGGGGGACAACAATAATAAAATGCAATTTTTGTCAGCCGTAATGGAAAGAGAGTTATACTAGAGCTAAAGCTCATTTTATGAAGATACCAAGGAAGGGTGTTGATGTTTGCACTGGAGACCCAGATGATTCCAGTAGACTCCCTAGTGCACAAAAAGAGCTACAAAGAGCTGATGATAAGACATGCAAGAAAATCTCCTAGCCATGTTGTAATGTTGATGAAAATTATGACACCAATAAGGAAGAATTACCATCTGATGAATAAGTTCAAATTAGTGATGAGCATGTGTGATCCAGAGCATCAAAAAACACTACCAATCATGCATGCAAAAAGCCTAAACGTGGTGGCCTTTATGACATGTTTGATGTGAAAGGTCGAGAGGGTGTTGATCTTGTAATAGCAATATTTTTCCTTGCATGTGGCATTCCTTTCAATGCATCTCGTTCACCCTATTTTGATCAAATAGTCCATGTTATTAATGATGGACCTCCAGGGTATAAGACACCTAGTTATGAGAAGCTCTGAACTGTGTTGGTGGACAAGGAGAAAGCACTTCTTGAGAATATGATGTCGACATTGAAGACATCTTTGAGCATAGATTGGTACTCCATTGTTATGGATGGTTGGACTGATTGTCAAAATTGTTCGTTGATTAACATCATTATCTCTTCCGTTCTTGGTCCATATTTTCTAAAGGCTATTGATTGTTCTGGTCAAGAAAAGAACACTTTGCTCTTGAAAGACCAATTATGTGAAGCCATTGCTAAGGTGGGGCCATCGAATATGGTTCAAGTTATTACTGATACAACTCCAGATTGTAAAGCAGCGGAAATGATGGTCCAAAAGGAGTACAGGTTAGTGGCAAATATAATTATTTAATTGCAAGTTTGATTTTTAAATCTTTTTATTATTCAATATTCATGGAATCATAAATCATTGTATATGTCAAATTCAAAGATTCTAATTAATTAATTAATTTTTTCATTTCTTGATATAATGTAGGCATATTTTTTGGACACCATGTGCAGTGCATTCTTTGAATAATTTATTGAAAGACATTGGGAAAATCGAATGGATCTAGATGTTAATTGGTAATGGCCACAAAATTCAAAAGTTTGTATGCAACCACCAACATTCACAAGCCATTTACTGCAAGCATGCAAAAATGGATCTTCTTAAACAAATATATACTAAATTTGCAACTTACTACATTTTGATTGGACAACTTGTGGAAATGGAGGAGGCTTTAACTGCCATAATTATTAGTGACATGTGGGACGAGTGGAGGCAATCTACCTCAAACGCAACTCTAGAGGTGAAGAGGTTTATTTTGGATGATTAGTTTTGGGTTGATATCAAATTTATTGTGGAGTTTATACAACCAATTTGTGATACATTTTACTATGCAGACACAAATGGTCCATGTTTAGGTGATATTTATGATAACATGGACTCTATGTGCGAGATTATCCAATCCATTATAGATAGGAAAGATCCTACTTTATGGCCACATTTGAAATCATTTATACATGATAAGTGGAATAAACTAAACACCCCACTTTACATGGAAAACTATGTAGTTATTCCAAAATGGTATGATCCCACAAGACGAAGGAGACCCATTCCTAAGATAGAGAAGTGGTGAAAGGGTTTAAGACTGATATTAAAAAAATATATGGTTCTATAGAAGAGACGTTTGAGATACGAACTCAATCTACCTAGTTTTCACGTGGCCGAGATGTCTTTAGTTCACATGATGCTTTGACTGATAAGCGCAAGAAGAAATATTCGATTGATTGGTGTTGGCTTCATGGTGTTGATGCTCATGAGTTGCAGCAATTTGCAATATGATTATTTGGACAAGTAGCTAGCCATTAGATAAATTTTGAGGTCTAAAATGGGTTTGATCTTAAGAAATATTATATAATAATAGTGGAAATAATAAAATAAGATTATATTACCTCATCAAGTTTTGGAGGAAAAAAAGAAACTGTTTTTTCAACTCATATTTTCAACTTATCTCCCTTCAATTTTACTCAAATTTTGAGCGAGAGCACTCCATGTTGCACACTTTCGATGGACTCTACTATGCAAAAACTGTGAAATACATGAATAAATGTGATTGCAATAATGTTTTTTCACGTATTTCACATTTTTCGTGTAGTAGGGTCCATCAAAAGTATGCAATATGGGTACTTCTTGGATGAAAAATTAAATTTTGCATTCAATGAGTTTTCCCACTTTAAATTTGAGTAAAATTATAAGGAGATAAGTTGAAAATACGAGTTGAAAAAATAGTTTTTTTTTCATACCTTTTCACCTTTTTACTCCAAAAATGATGAATCATCCCCCCATGGTTAACATCATCATATTGAATCCTATTGGTTCTTATAATGTTGATTTTTGTTGTACATTTTTGTTTTGAGAGCCATTTCTGACCTCAAAATTTATCTATGATCACTTGGGAAGGTAGCTAGTTCCTCAGCTTATGAGAGGAATTGGAGCACATATGCTTTTATCCATTCATTGAAGAGAAGCTTATGAGAGGAATTGGAGCACATATGCTTTTATCCATTCATTGAAGAGAAGCTTATGAGAGGAATTGGAGCACATATGCTTTTATCCATTCATTGAAGAGAAACAGGTTGGGATCAAAGAAAGTTGAAAAGTTAGTATACATTCATAGTAAACTTTGTCTCATATCGCATAAATACCCAAGGTACAAGGAGGGTCCTTTCAAGAGATGAGATCAATACACAAATGATGCTATATGTGTGGACGAGGAGATACAGCCAAATGGTCTTATTGAGCTATCTCTAGTTACTATGGATGAATAGGAGGCTCCAAATTAGAATGATTCCTCCCTAGAGAGCTTGTTCACTGAAGATCTTAGTGATGTTGATGACATGGATATTGAAGATATGGCTCAAGGAAGCATAATCTTGTTCATTGTTAAGTTTTTTTTGGAATTTTGAAATTTTGAAAATTTGAAATTTCTATTTCATGTTTGGAAATTCCTCAGGATTTTTTTTAATGTAGTATAAAATGCACATATACTTGTGATTATAACATATGTGAATATCATGATTCACATCAATATGTAAATTGCAATTTCCACTTGATATCAAATTTGAAATTTCAAAGTGAATGTTCATGTTTAAGTCTTTAAATGATTTATTTTTCTTGTTGTAAGTTGGAAGATTTCAAAATTCATATATATTATAATTTATAAAATATATATATATAAATTACAATATATCCTTGATGAACCCACATACCTTGTTTCAAAAAATGACGCACATGTCCTATACCCATCCTGGAACCCACATTTCTTGGCAATGTGTGTGTGTGCGCGCGTGTGTCACAAATAAATTATTAGAATACATTTTAATCATTTGCATGTGAGCCTCTTCAAGTTTAGTGTTGAACTTTTGCTCTAATACCACTTTGTATCAAATTTTCTATCTTTATCTCTAAAGGTCTAGTGTCGAACCTAGCTCTCATACCACTTTCCAACACTCAGTCGCATCTCTGTGTACTATCTTGGGTTGCAGGAGGTGTTATTTATTGAATTGACTCAACCTCCAAGTATTGGAAATACTAAGAGAAGGGGGGGTGAATCAGTATTAATTTTACTATTGTTATTTTACCTATTTTATATCACTTATAAACTGAACACAAAATGAACAATACATAATAAATCATTTTATTAATTAGAAATGACAAGGACTTCAATCCTCTTCTTTACAATAAATCATGTACAATAATGTTTAGGGCTCCAACCCTAGATGAAGACACCAATTTCCAATCTACCAGGCTCCAACCCTATTTTCCTGAAGGCTCCAACCTTGTCTCTATGAGGCACCAACCTCTAGGGCTCCAACACTCTCACTGGTATAGGCTCCAACCTGGTCTTCTTGAGGACTCCTATCCTCTAGGGCTCCAACCCTTTGTTTTAGATCTTCATTATGGATTCAATGGTTCTTCAAGTATTTTAATGTCTTCTGCAATAAACCCTAGTAATGCTCTCAATCAATCTTTAATAACCCTTCTTTCATCAATGACAACTTTATGGTTCTCAAAAAGTTTCTCTATAGCTCTTCATGTCACCCAAACAATTTTCTTCAAGGTCACATTATGAGGGCTCCCATTAGTGCATTATGATCTCCAAGGGTGCCTTCAAGATTGGCTTAAGTCTTCAATAATTCTTTCCCAATATCCTCAACAAGCTTCTTAATTTTGACTTCAAGGGATCTTCAACAATGCTTTGACTAAACCTTCAAAATAACCTTTCAATCTCAACACAATCTCAGGGCTTTAATGTCCCTTCAACAAGCCTTCAATTTATGCTTCAAGAAATTCCTAAGGATATTCCTTTAAAGAATTCTCATAAGTTCTTCAAAGGTTCTCCAACTTTGCCCTCTTATGTTCTCAAGAGAAGACTTCAACAGACTCTACTCAAATCAGGGGAATTTTGAGGTTTAAAATGGGCTTCTTAAGGAAATAATTAAATAATAGCTAAACCAATAAAATAATATTTATGAATTTTCAATTCATTTTTTGCACCATAATCCTTGTAACCATGGTTAAATTCAATTGAAAATTTGTACCAAAATAAAATTAATAATTTTTTTTTATTGATGTGACTATAAATAAGAATGAGCTTTTCAAGAAAAGTCATTATCTCTGATATTTATTTTCTCAGATCGATCGATTTCTCACCTTGTCCTGAGGATGAACCACATTAGTTGGTTGACGTTGCGCAGTGATGCATCCCTGCTATTTATTTTCTCAGATCGATCGATTTCTCACCTTGTCCTGAGGATGAACCACATTAGTTGGTTCGAAACGTCGACCCAATCCTTGCGATGTGATTAATCCGAAAGACTATCTCTCTTAATTATGGATCACAAAATTCTTCAATCTAACAACAACAACTTCGAATCCCTACTATTTATTTTCTCAGATCGATCGATTTCTCACCTTGTCCTGAGGATGAACCACATTAGTTGGTTCGAAACGTCGACCCAATCCTTGCGATGTGATTAATCCAAAAGACTATCTCTCTTAATTATGGATCACAAAAGTCTTCAATCTAACAACAACAACTTCGACCACGACAACTTCAACCATGACAACTACGACAACTTCTTTGCTCCTAACTTGAACCTGTGGGAGACTATTTAACCCAAGAACATTTCCACAAACTTGTCTTCCTTGCTTTTATAGGTTGTGGCTGCTTCTCTACTTCTTGTCTTGTCTCCACCAAAAAATATGACCTTGAATGGACAAATTGAGGTTTATATTTATAGTGGTTTTTCCATATTCTGAAGGGACACGTCTCTTTGCCATGGGTTATGAGCCTACTCAAGTCGACCTGGACAGTTTGACAATTTTTGACATATGCTAATTTCAAAAATTGATTTCTCTTCAATGGTAAGGAACTAAGAGGCAAGTGAATACTCATTGGAAAACTTATGACCTCCTCTATAAGTTGATATAGTATTCCCTTCAATATACAACCTCTAATAATGAAAATTTAATTTTTCTTTCATCATATGCATGTTTTTTCATAACAATATTATTAAAGAATTTCTTTTATGGAATTAGAGCATCAAGTGGAATAGAATTTTTTCACTATTTTGACATGATAATGTGATCTTCATTCATTGGGATTTGCATAATGAGAGTCTCCAAAAAGATTAGGGAAACATCACAGAATGGTTATTCATCCATCATAAAGTTAGGACATTTGCCATCTCCCAATATGCCATGTTAACATCAATGTCAACTTTGACCAACAATCTCCCCATTTGCCATTGATGGTAATATTCTCTTCCCTTCCAACATTCTCTCCCCCTTTGACATCGATGGCAAATGGGGTGTCCAAATACTCCCCCTATCAAGTTTCTTCTTGACACATTGTTCCCCTTCTTATTGTGCTTCTTCTTGTTATGTTGCTTTATCACTGTTGAGAAATGGCAACAAGAAATTCAAGTTTAAATTTGTCCTGGAATTTAAACTGTGAACTAAAATCGAATTCTATTCTCATTGCAACTAGTAAATAGTTAATTTAATTTAATTAACTTAATTAACTTAGGAATTTCTAGTTGGAGGTTTTTCTAAAGTCATGTATATGTTCTCCCTAAGTTTTAGGGGTCTAGTATGAGTTTAAATTGAGTTGTAAATTAGATAACTCAGTTTACTAAGTTATGTTCAGTTAAATTAGTTCCAAACTCTTTGAGAAACTAATAGAGAGTTAACTATCAATTGGTGCACTAGTGCATCCACAAGTGTCACTCTAGTTAACTGAAGATTCCCTCATCAGAAACTCATGCATGTCGATTCTGAGAAATACCCATTTAAGACTAGAGTGCAGGGGTAGTGTACTATCATATCTGTGATTTACTCGGTTGTAAATATCATGCATGCAATCAGAGAAGGACCTATGTTTGGATTGCGCAATTTTGGAAGCATGAATTCCCTTTAAATATGGGCTACTCATCCTAGGAATTACGCAAGATATTAGGGGCTTGGAGAGCTGCTGAATAGTCTAAGGATTTGGCTTGAGATAGCTTGTGAGTTGAGAGAGTTGAGCATACTTGTGCGGAATTTTTCTAGTGAGAATAAGCTTTGTATATTCAGTCATATTTCTTATTTAATGCAATAAAAATAGTGGGGGTTTTCAGCTGAGGATTTCCTTGAATACTTATTGTGTTATGTGCCATTGATTTATCTTCTTCTTGTTCATATTGTTTTCATCGATCTATTGGCTTTCGCTGGTTGAAAGTAGAAGTAGATTCTTCTCCTATGCTTTAGTAAATTGCAAGAGCTTGTGAATCTAGAGGATTTTCTACAATCATGTTCTTTCCCTTTCTTCATCATGATAAGTATGTTGCTCCCCCTATCATTATGTTTTCCTTCTTCTAGCAATGTGGTACATGATAGATGTGTTTTCATTTCTTCATGTGATGAACCAACACCCCCTGCCTGCATAAACTCCTCTAGCTCTTCTTTTTGCTTAAGACAAGAAAGATTTTTGCCTTGTGATCAAGTGGAAGACATCTTCAACAATGCATTAGAGAAATTTTGAAGTCTAAAATGGGCCCCCTAAGAAAAATGTACAACCAAAATAAACTTTATAAGAACGAATAGGATTCAAGATGATGATGCCAACCATGAGGGACGATTCACCATTTTTGGTGTAAAAAAGTAAAAGGATTAAAAAATAATAAAATAATAAAACTACTTTTTCGACTTGTATTTTCAACTTTTCTCGCTAAGGTTTTACTCAAATTTTGAGCGGGAGTACTCGTTGGATGCAAAATTTAATTCCTCATCCAAGGAGTACCCATGTTGCAACTTTCGATGGTCCCTGCTACATGAAAAATGAGAAATACATGGAAAACGTGATTGCAATCACATTTTTTGGTGTATTTCTAATTTTTCATGTAGCAGGGTCACTCGAAAGTATTCAATATGGGTACTCCTTTGATGATGAATCAAATTATACATCCAACAAGTGTTCCCCTTCGAAATCTGAGTAAACCCATAGGGAGATAAGTTCAAAATACGGGTTGAAAAAGTAGTTTTTTCTTTTTTCCTCTAAAATTTGATGATGTAATCTAATCTTATTTTATTATTTCCACTATTATTTTATAATTTCCTTAGGAGTCCCATTTTAGACCTCAAAATTCCCCTAATGGATGTGTAGTGAAGACACAATATCATGATTTTCTTCAATGGAATTACTCTTGAGAGATGATCTATCAAGATATGATTTTCCATTTGTGACTCATCAAGGGTTTCATAGGGCTCTTCACAGATAGTTTAAGCAAGAATATTCAAGAATCACAAGCTCCCCCTAACAATATGCATGGTCACCTTGTTGGCAGAATTTCATCCTCAACACTTGGAATATCACATCTTCCAAAAGATTAGATCAACAACATGAGTTGATGTCTTGAGTGTTCAAGAGGCTTTCTTATCCAATATTCTTCCTTCTCCATACTTGTCTAACTTTCTTTTCTTGCTTGGTAGTCATGTTTTTAGCTTGTTTAGGGACCCAAGTCAAGTTACAATTGTGAGACATATGTCCAATGTTATGACATTTGAAGCACTCCATCTTGTTCATGAATGAGGAATCATGCCTTTTTCTTGAAAAGTTGCTTCTAGGGAGCTGATGTGGACCATTATATTTGTCCTCGTGGCATGCCCTACAATCCTTTTCCATGTGCCCAAAATTTGTACAAAAATAACAATAACCAAAAAATATATTTTGGTACCTCAAGGATGGAGATATCCTTGATGTACTTCTAAAGCTATTCTGTCTTGGGATCCTTTCATCAAATTTATTATCTCTTGCATTCTTGGCACCATCTTCATATCTTCTTGGAGTAGGGTTTCTTCCAAGGTCATCTTGACTCTTCTTGTTGCTTTTGCTAGAACTGCGGGAATCAATATTTCTTCCAAGCTTTTCCACATCCTTGTTGTTTGAAGCATTAAGGTTTGCATCATTTTTGTTTGAGGGTTCATCTACATATCCATGACCTGATTTATCAAGAGGATATCTTTGATGACTCAAGATGTCACCTAGGGTTTGAGATCTCTTTAGATTCTTGTTCAAATGATCAACTTCTTTTCTTAGGAGATTAATTTCTTCTTTCATCATCTTGCATTCTTCATCCTTCTTTGCTAGATGGTTCTCCATTTCTTCCTTCATTCTCGTTGCTTCACATGATTGGGCCTTAAGTGAGGTGATTTATGATTTTAATTTGGTGATATCTTCATCATTTTCTTCTAGTTGGGATGTCATGGAATTTATTTCATTTTCTGCTTCATCGGCTTGTCCTTCCAGGAGGGCCAAATCTTCCACTACCTTTTCAGCTCCTTGTGCTTGTTTCTTTTCTTCTTCTAACTGAGATTTAAGGGAGAAGTCCTCTTCATTGTATTGACCAATTTTCGCTTCAAGTATGTTCAAGTCCTTGTGACTTTTTTCAAGATGGCTTGAAAAAGTGTCTTCCCTTTTATTTACTTTATCCAATTGATTTGTCATTGATATGACTGCTTCATGATGCATTTTCTTGTTTTGATGCAATTCCTCCTTTAGGTTGATGAGCTCCTCGTTTCTTTCTTGTATTTGCAGCTTAACAATGTCAACTTCCTTCCTTGTCTTGTCAATGTTATGGTCACCATCTTGTGATTGCTTCTTTAGCTCCTTATTTTCCTTTTTCAAATTGCTTATCTCTTCTAAGGCAACTACTAGTTTTTCCTTCAGATTCTTTGAGATCTTCTTCATTTTCTATGTTTTTGTTTTCAACTTCCTTTATGGGTTCTAGATTTCCTTCTTTCTTTCCATCATATTTTTGATTAGCGGTCATGGTCAATGCTCCTTTTGAGTGAAGATCTTGAAGTTTTTCCTACATATCTTTTGTTGAAAAACAATTTTTCACTTTGTCCTTTATAGGATCCGGTAGCCCACTCAAGATTTATTTTATTGCTCTTGCATTATATTCCTTGGATTCTTCTTCCATTGTGCTTTCAGTATTCATTGATTCCCAAACTTCACAACCTTGAGCCATTAATAAATTCTTCATTCTTGCCTTCCATATATCAAAGTTTCCATTGTTGCCTTCCATATAATAAAGTTTCCATTGAACAATGGAGATTTCCCAATTTGATTATCTTCAGTTTTGACGGTTGAAGAAGAGGCATCTTTATAAGGATTGGAGGTTTTCTTCCTTGGCTTTGCCATTTGTGTTCTAAGGATCTACTTCAAGTTGTTAGGCTTTTAGTGAAGGTATTGGCTATGATTCCAATTGTTGGACATATTGAGAGGGGCGTATGGGTGAATCAATATTCCTTTTACAATTGTTATTTTACCAGTTTTAGATTACTTATAAATTGAACAAAAAATGAACAATATAGGATAAATGATTTATTAATAAAAAATGACAAGGACTCCAATCCTCTTCTTTACAGTAAATCAGGTACAATAATGTTTAGGGATCCAACCCTAGATGAAGACACCAATCTCCAATATACCAGGTTCCATCCTGTACTTTGTCGAGCACTGACTTGGACTTCACAAAGTTCCAACCTCCAGGGCTCCAACCTTATCTTCCCCAAGCGCTCCAACCTTGTCTTTATGAGGTACCAACCTCTGGGGCTTCAACCCTCTCACTGGTACATGATCCAACCCGATCTTCTTGAGGACTCCTATCCTCTAGGGCTCTAATCCTCTGCTTTAGATCCTCAATATAGATTCAATGGTTCTTCAAGGCTTCTAATGTCGTCTGCAACAAACCCTGGTAATGCTCTCAATCAATCTTCAATAACCCTTCTTTCATCAATGACAACTTTATGGTTCTCAAAAAGTGTCTCCATAGCTCTTCATGTCACCCAAACATTTTTCTTCAAGGTCACATTATGAGGGTTCCTATCAGTGCATTATGATCTCCAAGGGTGCCTTCAAGATTGGCTTAAGTCTTCAATAATTATTTTCCAATATGTCTTCACAATATCCTCAACAAGCTTCTTAATTTTGACCTTAAGGGGTCTTCAGCAATGCTTTGACTAAACCTTCAAAATAACCTTTCAATCTCAATGCAATCCCAAGTCTTAAATGTCCTTTGAACAAGCCTCAATAGTACCCAACAAGCCTGCAATTTACGCTTCAAGGAATTCCTAAGGATACTCCTTTAAAGACTGATCATAAGTTCTTCAAAGGTTCTCCAAGTCTACCCTATTTTTTCTCAAGAGAAGACTTCAACAAGCTCTATTTTTCCAATCCCAATAAATCAACACTTCGACCACGACAACTACGACAACTTCGACCACGTCAGCTTCAACCATAACAAAAACTACGACCACTTTGACCACAAAAACTACGACGAATTCAACCACGGAAACTACGGTAGCTTCAACCATGGAAACTACGACAACTTCCACAACTACGACAACTTCGACGAGGACAACTATGGTAGCCTCGACCACGACAACTACAACGACTTCAACCTCTGAAACTACGACAACTTTGACCACGACAACTAGGAAAACTTCGACCATGGCAACTACGACAACTTCTCTGCTCCTAGCTGGAACCTGTGGGAGACTATTTAACCCAAGAACAATTCCAAAAACTTGTCTTCCTTGCTTTTCTAGGTTTCGGCTGCTTCTGTACCTCTTGTCTTGTCTCCACCGAAAAATCTGAGCTTGAATGGACAAATTTAGGTTTATATTTATAGTGGTTTTTCCATATTTTGAAGGGATGTGTCTCTTTGCTAAAGGGTTATGAGCCTACTCAAGTCGGCTTGGATAATTTGACAATTTTTTACATATGTTGATTTCAAAAGTTGATTTCTCTTCAACATAAGGAATTAGGAGGAAAGTGAGTACTCATTGGAAAGCTTATGACCTCCTCTATAAGATGATATAGTATTCGATTGAAGATATGACTTCTAATGATGGAAATTTATTTTTTCTTTCATCATATGCATATTTTTCATAACAACCTATTGTGGTAAAACACAACCCCCCCATTTTTTATTTATGTACTTCAATAATGGGGACCCTCTCTACAAATTTTTGGCTAAAAATCTTTTTGATTTTAATTTAAGATTGTCGTACAATTTCATCATTTTTTTAATTTTCTTATTTTTGTCGGATTTCCATTTTGGTTGTTTCATTGAATCTAATTTTTCACAAGCTTTCCAACGATACTTGTTTCGCTCCATTTGGTCAACCAGTTTGTAAATGACACTCTTTTGGAGTTTGATCATTTGTGTCGCCTGGGTTAGAAAATGTATAAAATGTACCAATATTTTAATTCTCGTAGTTATAATAGTCGTTTATTGTAAATATTAATCTTTAGTTGAATTTTAATTAATTTTTTAATTTTTTAATTTCTCTAACGATCTTGCTAAATAACCCAGCCAAATCATAGAACACTTAAAAATGCGTTTTTCAGAATCTCGGTAATTTATTCTAATTTCCTATTTTAAAACAAATTACCAATCCCGAAATCTCAAAATATCAAAGTGGCTGAAGTTCATTCCTTTTTATTACCAAAATAGTTGTAGTTTATAATAGGAGAATCCCACTTTAAGTAGACCCCACTTTGTTTCATCTCCATAATTCCACCAATTCACAACTATATTGGACCCCAATTAAAAATATATAAAATTTTATGAAATCTATCGAGTCTATTGCATCGTAAATTTACAAAGAAAATATTTTACGAACCCCCGATCAAAAGTTTCATGCGATTGCGATATAGAATTTTCATGTGATGTGATCAAAGTTAAACCATGACTTTCATTTTTCATTCTCACATTCATTTGTTTTGAATTGAATTCGTTTTTAGTAAATGGTCTATGAAACGTTACGTTAACTTATGTTATAAAATGTAAATTAATTTTAATAGAAATTAATTAATTAATATATAATATATATAATTAATTAAATTAAATTAAAATTAATTGTATGTTAATTAAATTAGAATTAATTAATAAATAATATAGTTATAATTAATTGTTATTAATTAATTAATAATAACATTAATTAGATTAATAACTAAAATCTAATTTAGGACTAGAATTTAATTAAATAAATTCTGATTTTTAGCCCAGCAATTGAAGTTCCAAAATTTTGGCAGTTTTGACTCATCAACTTTGGAGGTTCATAGAATAAGTTTTACTTGGCCAAATGAGACTCAAGACTGCTCATTGGAAAGATAAAATCAAGGAGAACATTTCTGAGGAGGTTTCACTAACATATTTGATCATTTGTTGGATCTAAAATCCAGCAGAAGATCAAGCTTCGAATTTTGAATAAAACTAATTTTCCTGAGTTTTATTTTCTGCATTTTCATTTGCCCAAGCCTCTTTTGAATGAAAATCCATTCGTCAATAATATCTGTGGCCAGTTAAATCATCACAGGCATTAAGAAAAAGCTTGGATTTCATTTTCAATTATTTTTTTAATTGAAATCAATTAGATTTGTTTTAATTCCATATTTGGCATTTTGATTTTATTTTTACATTTTAAGTTTGTTTTGATTTGTTTTTGTAGGAAAACAGTTGAAAAGATGAGGAGAACAAGATCTCAATCAATGAGAATGCTCCAACAATTAAAGAATGAAATTTTCAGCAGATGAAAATTGATTGAGAAAATCTCTTCTTCAACAAACTTTCTTGTAAAGAATTCCTTTGCAAATATTATAAATAGCAAATTGCGAAATGTAATAAAGGTTTCTCTCCTTTGCAATTTTGGAATTATAAAAGCACTTCTGTAATAGGGATTTAGAGTTGTAGGTGAGAGGAGTAAAAATCTCAGATCTTGAGATTATTGAGGTTTTTATTTTACATTATGAGTTATGTATAATGAACAAAGTTTTCACTATTGTAGCTCTACTTTTGAAAGCAGAAGCTCAGGCACTGTAAAAGGTTGTTGGAGACCAGAGCTAGAGAATGGATTCAATAAATTGGTATTTCGAATACTATTATTTTAAATGCTGGTTTCATTTTATGATGACAGGATTTTGTCAATTTACTTTCATATTTGTGCACTTTTGTCGGTATGGGTAATTTGTCTCTATTTTATATTGTTATGTATCTCTACTCTTATGGATTAAATTTTGATTTCTGAGTAACTATTTACTCAGAAATCTGTCTTATAAAACTGATTTGTTGAATAGTGATATGTTGTGAACTTCTTCCACATTATTATTTAATTATTCAAGTTACTGATTAAATGATCAATATCATTTTGTGAACTTCTTCCTGAGTGTTTTTGATTAATTATTTCAGTTAAGAGGTCTCAATAGGATGTGTTTGGTATTCATAATGTCAGTTAATCGAACTAATTCATTAGCTTGATATTCATTATAAGCCAGATATATTTAAATCCCGATACTTTAATATCTTGCTCTTAATTGGATTAGATCTATATCTGCCTAATTGAGATAAGATTAAGATAGTTCATTTTTCTTGCATCTTAGAATAAGCTTGCATATAGATTAATTTCTACATTCTTTTAAGTCCTCTTCCCAAAGAGGCAAAACTTTAGTAGTGGATTGGCTGAGCCCCAAATCAGCTTAAGGATTACTTTCTTGCCCAATCAGCAAGAGGGTTGATCTAATGTCTCTTCTCCATTGATGAATGAAAGTCATATTTTAAATCCATTGGAGATTGAGAGAAGATAATTGGACCTAGTTGAACCAGTCAAAACCACCATTCCAAACAGAAAAGGAGTTGCTTTAAGGTTCGGACCAAGTGGTCATCCCCCATGTTGTTGCAACGAATTTCAAGGTTTCAACACAACGCTATTAAAGAATTTCTTTTCTGGAATTAAAGCATCAAGTGGATTAGATTTTTTTCATTATTTTGACATGCTAGTGCATGTGATCTTCATTCATTAGGATTTGCATAAGGAGAGTCTTCACTAAGGTTAGGGGAACATCACAAAAAGGTTATTCATCCATCACAAGGTTTAGGAAATTTGTCATCTCCCAACAATGTCATATTAACATCAATGACAACTTTGACCAATAATGTCTATTATGAAGATGGGGTCATAAAAGCCTCCATTTTCTAAAGTTTGTGGAATTAAAATTTTGATACCACCATCATATCCAACTTGTCGAGAAATTTCCATTAATATACATTTTATCTCAATCTGACTCCTAGATTGAAAAGTATGCTCAATTGAAGTTTAACCAATTAGATAATGTCACATCAACAAGTGACTCCCATGTGTCATCCACAAGTAGCCCATGTGGCTTTTCCATGTCATTGCAAGTAGTCCACATCACCTGGGCCCTTATGGGACATCCAGATGTCTCTGCCATGTCAACACAGGTAGTTCACACCATCTGGTCCTATAGGTGGCATCAGTGTGACCACTACCAAGTCCTCGTGGCACTTGCCATGTCAATCCCAACACATGGATCTCATTGGGTTGTGAATTTATGATTTAGGTAGTGATTCCACGTTATATCTAGATTTGGATTCCCAAAAACTGGAGTGGGTTCAATGTTGTTGGTTCCTATTTTAGACCCTTTCCCCCCTCAATAACTCACAACGACCAAGGGGGGACCCTAGGGTACACATGGGTTGTTGATTGGGCCCTAACTATGATTGCACCGCCACAAGGTGGCACTTTTTTAACGTTGGATCCTCAACAAGAATCCCCATGTCACCCCCGACCCTCCACCTTGTTAACTCACAATGGACCAAAGGAGCCTGAAGTGAATAAGGGTTGTTGATCTGACCATGCCCCTAGCATGCCATCTAATGAAGACCTCTTGTGAATGAGGGCCTAGAGAGGGCGATTAAAGGAGTAGTGAGTGATCTCGTCGATTAATGACCCCAAAAGACAAGAATATTTCACAAATGTTTTTGCCTATCTACTGCCACTGATCCCCACCACCACCAATGGGGAGCGCTCAAGATTGAATGTTGTTGACGAATGATGAACTATCATGTTAGTTGACAGGTCTGACAAACAAAACCTTTTGAAAATATCTTCCACCACCCCACCACTATCGTCGCCTATCTCTTAGTGCAATGCATGTGTTACAGTGGCCAGTAGTGAGTGGTGGTAAGGTTCCACCTCACGACACCTCTACCATGTGGCATAACCACATCATATTGGCACATGGGTTGCTCCACCAAGCCCATTTAATGTTTTTTGGAGTCATTCTCATTATAAAAGTCTTGGATTAAATCCCTATCTTAGTGAGTCCCACACGCCACATCAAATTAAACCGGCCATCACCTCATTGATTTCCCCTTTGTAATTTTCAACAAACACAATGATTGTGATGGTGTGTGGTCCATTGATCCAAAGTTCCGAAGAGGTGAAACTATGATTGGATCAGTTGATCGATATCACTCAATGCAAGTGATAGTGTGCAAGGTATAGGCAACAGGGAATAAAAAATAGGTCGAGTAAAGAAAAAATAAAAAATAAAATAAAATATTAATATGAGAATAAAAACATTATTGCAATTATTAAATCATTAAAAACTAAATTAATTTAGAATTTACCTTTTTTGCTTTTATTTAAAACTCAACATAATTAATTATTAGTTATGTTCATAAATGTGTTTATTTAAAAGAGTGAGTGTTAGACTTTATTTCAAATATTATATGTAAATAAAAATTGTTTTTAAATAAATCGCTGAAATTAATTATTACTTATGTTCATAAGTGTGTTTATTTAAAAGATTGAATATTAAATTTTATTTCAAATATTCTCTCGATATTTTAGATTTAAGAAGGAAAAAAATTTAATAAAAAAATTTGTGAGTACATTTATAAAGTTACATTTTATAAATGAGAATTTATGATTATTTAGATTATTAAAAATTTTCTTATGTCATATTATTAACTACTACCCACCATAAAATTTAACTCTCTTATCATAATTGTTATTTTTATCTGCATCTATATAAATGCGAATTTATAATTAATTAGATTATTAAAAAGATCTCTACAGCTGCGGCACTGTTTTCTGCAGCTGCGGCTCCAGGTCTCTGCGGCTACGGGATATTAACTTAGGTTTACAATAGGATAAACAAATATCCATTCAATACATTTTTATATGTTTCCAGGTTTCCAGGTCTCTGCGGCTCCAGGTCCCTGCGGCTGCGGCTCCAGGTCTCTGCGGCTGCGGTCAATTTCAATTTCTATTAACATTTTTTACATTTTTCTTTCTGCCGCTGCCGCTGTGGCTCGAGGTCTCTGCGGCTCCAGGTCTCTGCGGCTGCGGAGAAGATATATGTAAACATTTATTTACACCTCAGTAAAAGCTGAGTAGAGATTATTTACTCTCCATAGCTCGGTAAATAGCTCGGTACTCTGCGGCTCCAGGTCTTTCTGCGGCTGCGGAGAAGATATATGTAAACATTTATTTACACCTCCGTAAAAGCCGAGTAGAGATTATTTATTTACACCTCTGTAAAAGCCGAGTAGAGATTATTTACTCTCCATACGTCTTTCTGCGGCTCCAGGGCTCTGAGCGGATCTGTGGCTCCCGGCATCTTTTCATAGATTGTGATCTGCGGCACTCTCCATAGGGTTTCTTGCAGATTAAAAAGCTTACTGAGACTCTGCTGCTGGGTTCTAGATCTAATCTTCTGCGGCTAGATCTAAATCTAGATATAATCTTCTGCCTTATTTCTTTGCGGGTGGGCTTTAGATCTAATATTCTGCGGCTGGGTCTCGGCTTTGTACTGGCAAATATGGCTCCCAGCTTCGCGAAAATAGCTGCTGGCTCAGTTCCGTCCGCTTCTAGAGGGCAAGCTCCTGCCCATATCGTCAGTGAAGCCCCAGCTCCCACTGTCCAGGTGGTCTAAGCCTCACTCGATGAGGCTTTGAAGTTTTCCGAAAGTGCCATAATCTGTCGGTTCAATGGTTTTTGGCCGCGGCTGACAGCGCTCCACAATTGGATCTCGGAGGTATGGAAGCTTGTCATTTTTGATGAAATTAATATCTACCCCTGTGCTAGGGGTTTTTTTATAGTAGATTTTGAAAATCCTGAAAGCAGACAATGTATTCTAGATTCCGACCCTTGGTTTTGGGAAAACTCAGGCCTATTCATGAAGCCATGGAACCCATCATTCGATCCCTCAACAGCAGTCATAACCTCAGCACCAGTTTGGATGAGATTTCCAAGCCTACCCTTGCATCTCTGGAATCTCTTCTCGCTAAAAGTCATTGGAAATGCAATTGGGAAATTTTACTGCAGGTGCTTAGAAATAGAAGAATATGCCAGAACCACCTATGCACGCATCTGTGTGGAAATGGACTTCAGCGCTGGATTCCCAGCGGAGATAAACCTAACAAGTAAAGACTATGTGTGGAACCAGAAACTCGATTATGAAAGTGTCCTCTTCAGATGTCGATCCTGCTTTGAGACGGGCCATCTAGCCAAAAATTGCCCAAAAGCCTTCCAGAAAAATTCTGCTAGAAAAAACCACCACAGATCTACTTGGTGGGAAGGAGCACAAAAAGAACACTACACTGTTATCAAAGAAGAATACTCTAGAGAAAACTCTGAATCACAAGAAATCGGGCAAGAAAGAAACAACTCTCAAGACAAGCAAGGAGAAAGCCCCACTCAGCAACAAAAAAGTGAACTCGACAACCCCTCAAGCATCAACAGTTATGAGGATTCGAATACCACACAAAATAAATCTTCATTTAACAGCAAAGTAGATCTCTTAGACCAAACTTCTTCTCCGTCTATCTTCAAGAGGATGAACACAATAGATTGCGAAGTTAAGACACCAATGTCCCAAGAACCAGAAGAGATGAAGGAGATGCAAGATAAAGGAATTTGGAAGACCGTAGAGAAAAAAAAGAAAGCTACAGCATCAATCTCGCCAAGAAAGACGAGGAGCAAGACAATTAAAAACTAAGAAAATTATAGGTCCGATAGACCAATTTGATCTCAGTAGACGTTAACCACTATCATCATCATCATCATTAACTACTACCAACCATTTTAAATCTCTTACTACCAACCATATGAATTTAAATCTCTTACCGTAATTGTCTTTACTAATTTACATCCATATCCTTTATCGAACATGCATGTACCATTTAACTTATATTAAAAATTAATTGCGTCTACCTCCCACTAATTTTCCTTACTAATTGTGGCCTAGCGACATTTTTTCTGTTAAGGATGGGTTTATTTTTCTGCTTTACCCTCGAATTTGAACATCTATTTTCACATTTGAAAGAAGAATATCAATTTGTATAATTATATTTCACTGAGAAATCGTCACATGGCGACTAATGAACAAAGTCAAATTTGTTTCTAATTCGTCCATCGTACATTAGCTACTCATTGTTCTCATTTGTGCCGCACAATCAATGTCATACCTATTTTAGAAAAAATGTCGTCGGAATAATTAAATCATTTTTCAACATCCCATAAACGTGGGCGTGCTTAAAGTAATGAGAAATGCTTGCAATACCTATCACAACTTGTCTAAAATTTTGTTGCGTGGGTTAGTTGGATGGAAACTTGTGCGTCATGTGGTGGACTAATTCAAAACAAGTGTTTGTTTTGAAAGGCTCCATTCACTGCAGTAGTGAGGAACAACACTACGTTCAGATGTACTGCTATGTGCAAACCCAAATTCATCCGCACAGAAAATGGAATTTTGTAAAGAAATTTGATAAGAAACGTGAAAATGGTACTGTTGAATCAATTTTCCAAGATACCAGGAACGTGGGCGCTAAAGTAATGAGAAATGCGTGACAGGCCTCCGTTGGTCAACTTTGGTAGTTGGTGAGTTGAACTTTGTTAGGTGGGTGGGCAAGTTGCGCGTAGGCTCATTCCAAAATGTAATCACGGAAGTCAAGTCTTATAGTTGGGTGGGTAAATTTTTAATGGAAATTTAAATAAAAAATTTATAATTAAATTTTGATTTGTGTTATTTAAATTAGTTTTAAATGTATATAAAAATTCAAATATAATGCAGAGAAATCACATTCCCACATTCTCTTGAAATTATAAATTCAATCATCTTTGCACTCTCATCGAGCGATTGTTTTTATCTGTGTCCACAAAGGAGTCTTCCTCCTCGGGCTGCTATTGCTGGTGGTGGAACCCTGTTTTTTATTAATTAATTACAGGGCTCACCCCATCTTCATCTGCTGCTGTTCTTCCGTTTCGATCCGGGGTTTCTTCCTGGTGATTGCTCACGATTTCTTTGTTATTGGAGCAGCAGAACCAATTTATTGGCGGAGCTGTCGAGATGGCGAAATACACAGAAATGGTGGATGCGGGTATAAGGATTGCCGCCAGGTTTAATTCTCATTGCCCCCAGACATCACGTTTGTATTATCATCCAAATTCTTCCAAAAATGAGGCCGAAGCCGCCTCCTCTAGACAAGCACAGATCGCTACCTCTCGTGCCCTGCACCTCTCTGCATCTTGCGCCAATTCAATGTTTGAGATGCAGGGGAAGCAGGGAGATGGGGAGTGGCCCCTCATTGTATTCCCTAATTACTCTTATTTTTCCTTTTACATTTGATTATATCATGACAATTAAGACCAAAATAAATGGTAAATTCTTCTGCTCTCAGACGAATTCTGGTTCATTTCACCGATTTGTATCGGTTAATTCAAATTCATTGATTTATATATTGCTTAGATAAATAACTGTTGTTGAGATTTTCAAGGGATGATTAAGAGATTTTAAGAACTAATTGAGAGATTTAAGAGATTTTAAGAATTAATTGAGAGATTTAAGTTGAGAGATCTATGAAAAAGAACTAGGAACCAAAATGATCCATAATTATATAATTATTCTTATAATTGTAAGGTAATTATAAGGCCAATAGGCATGTAGATGCAGCGAGCGGGTGTGAGAGGAGAAAGAGGCCAAGGCTGTGTATGCCATGTAATTTTGTAGATTTGAAATTAATGGATCAAAAAGCATATTTACAGGCTTCAAGTTTTATAAAGATATCGGGATGTATGTCTCTGCATGAGAGCAATAACAAAATTGACTATGCATTTGCTTCTTAATTTTGGAAACGACATTTAATTTCCTTTAATGAAAGTGTAAATTCCAACCGTCAATGACTACAAGAATCTTCAATTCCTATAAAGAGGAGTAAAACCTCTTGGCAAAATCGAGCTAAAGATTTGATGTCAAAGTTTGAGCTGATGGCATCGATGCCAAATCAATTCTCTATGTCGTTAAAACACTATTGAAGAATGGACATCAAGATGAGTGAACCAAGTTCCTCATATGGTAATCGAAGTGGTCGAATTACTCTATGTGGAAAATTGAGGGTCGAGCATGCAGCGAATGAAATTATGATGTTGTATGTAACTGTAATGTGTGGGAAAAGGTTCCCATGGGATGTGTGTTGAAGGGATTTTGGGATCCTTTTCCCATGGGAAGTGTGTTGAAGGGATTTTGGGATCATGGCGGTTCAACATTGGAGTTGACATTTGGGTTAAATTGCAAAAGGGATGTGATCATATTTGGAAAGTATAGGAACGCGGAAAACATCCATTTGGAGTTGTGTTGGAGATTTCCAATTATAGAGTGGAACTAGAGATTATTGTTGTTGATGAAAGTCAATTTCATTCAAAGGAGAGCGAAAAGGATTCCAAAGTAGAGCAATCAAGGGAATCACACATATTGGGTCAGTTTGGATCGTGATCTAGAAGAGCAAAGGATGAATGACAGAGAATTGTGAATGTGTTGAGAAAGGGCCGCGTCAAAAAAACAAAAAACAGATGGGTCGCGCATGGAACAGGAAGGTTGCCCAGGAACAGAAAGGTTGGGTCGTGGGTCGCACCTGAGACAGAAAGGTTGCGCAAGTGCAGATGGGTCTCGCCTGAGATAGATGGGTCATGTTGAGACAGAAGGGTTGCACCATGGGTTGCGCCAGGTGACAGAGGGGTCGCATCAGCTTGCAGAAGCGCCACGCTTGGTCAAAAAGATTTTGAGATAGAAGTTCAAGCGATTGTAGAGCATAGGCCTGATAGGTCATCATTTGTAATTTGTTTTATTGTTGTTATTTTGTTTTTGGGTTTGTGTTTTTTATTTACATGCATTTAATATTGAATTTTATGTTTTACATAATATTAAGTTTGTTAAATCGTTTATATTTTAAAATTAAAATTAAAATATATTAGTTTAATATATTATTTAACGATAAATTAAAAATGCATTTTAATTTATTTATATATAAATTGTGGATATTTAATTTTTCTTGACACTCAATAAATTTATGATTTATATATAAAATTTTATGGAAACTCTTATGGTGATTAACGTGAGGAAGTTGAGAGATTTCTCATATTTGGTAGATCCATCTATGTATCATAAATTAATTGGCTCCTTGATGTATTTGGTTAATACCATACTAGACATTTGCTCTGCAATCAACACCTTGAGTCAGTTCCAAGTGGAATCGAGACATGACCATTGGAATGCAACAAAACATGTATTGAGGTAATTATGTGGTACAATTGATTATGGGTTGAGATATGTCTCAAACAATGATATATCACTGCAATATTATATAGATTTAGATTGGGTAGGAAGTGCGAAAGACAAAAAGAGTACATCTAGAAACTGCTTTAGTTTGGGCTCTGCTATGATTTCGTGGATGAGTAGGAAGCAGAGATTTGTTGCACTCAACACTATCGAGCCATAATATATTGCATCCATTTTAGCAAGTTGTGAAGTAATGTGGCTTCAAAAGTTACTTGATAGACTATTTCATCAGGTGTTAGAATTGACTGTGATATATTGTGACTATCAAAATTGTGTAAAACTTGTAGATAATCCAGTTTTCCATGATAGTTCGAAGTACATTGATATCAATTACCACTTCATTTGTGACATGGTGCAAAAAGGAGTAGTGATACTCCAACACATCTGTATTGATGAGCAGACAATTGATATTCTTACTAAGCCTCTGTCCAAAGCGAAATTAATATACTTCAGGGATGAGCTTGGACTTGTTGAGAGTGCTTCCCTCAGTGTGAAAGAGTGCTGATGAGATAGCATCCGGGACATACATTCTCCCTATGTCATGTATGACTAGAATTAGGGAGAATGGTCCAATAAAGGACAATCATTCTTCCTGTGTCAAATATATTGACCAAAATTAAGAAGAATTGTCCTTTCAAATCAGGCTCAATGAGCTCATTTAGCATCAGACCCATAATTACTTAGATAGAGTTTGGCCTTTGGAGATTCACCATGTGTCAAGATATTGGCCAAAATGATGGTGAACTAAGACTAGTCTCTATACCATGTGTTAGATGGACCAAAATTATGGTGACTATTTGATTCTAAATATGTACCATGTGTCACAAGTATTGACCAAGATTATGGTGAGGATACAACATAGGTCATAGGTATCGACTGGAATAATGGTAACCTGTTGATGTTGATCTATAATGTGTCAAAGTTGTTGACGAGAGTTATGGTAGTTGAATGTTGTTGATACTATTGATCATTGATTGTAACATTTTTTAAGAGAAATTTCTCAACATGAGAACATCTAAATAGTCATTATCAATACCTCCCTATCTTAGACAGAGTGTTGAATTTTGTAGCTATGGTCAGTCTTCATAATTTATATTTTAACCCTCGATGAAAATGTAAGACATGTTCTTTATGTCATTTATTTGTTTAGTTCTTGAAATAATTAATATAAGACATGTTCTTCATGTCGGTATAAAAGGAGGAAATTTTGAATTTTGAATATTTGGCTCCAAACTTGTCAAGTCATCCCTCTTTCAAGTCAAGTTTATCCAAGTGAAGAGATACACATTCAAACAAGAAGAACATTGTATATATAGCACTCGACTTCCTCCACAAGGCACCATTCGACCTCACACACAAGAAGACATATTATGGGCGTGCGAAGAAGAAGAACGACGAATTCATCTTAAGGATCTCTCTCTCTCTCGCTCTCTACTTCGCACATGTGACTTTCTAGGCATATTATGGGCAGCAGGTCGAAGTTTTGGGCAACAGGGTTGAATATCTAGGCAGGGTATTTTGGGAAGCAAGGACATGTTTTTGTGCATATTCTGGGAGGTTGAATTTTGATCTAAGAAGATCAAAGAGGTCTGAGTATGTTGGGTAGAAAGTTGACTTGAAAAGAGGATTGTTTGACCATAGCATTGTAGTCAGTTTGACCATCATATTGACTAGTAGAATTAGGTGTATCTCTTGTTGCAGTGAATAATTTAGCCAAGAAAAAGGTTGATGGGTTTTTCCCCCAAGTGGGTTTTCCTATGGTAAATCTTGTGTTCTCTTTGTGCATTATGATCTCTATTGTCCTTATGGATTTATGATTGAATTTATGAAGTGTAATTGTGTAATGATAAACTGAAAGTGTCAAAATAATATCTACACCATTAAACACAATTATCAATATTTCAAAGTTTTGGCTGGTATCTATTGCACTTGACAAATCAACATCAGGTACATGTGAGTTGTTGATTAGGTTTCGACTGTAATTGCAACACCAAAAAGTGACACTCTTTTAACGTTAGACCCTCGACAGGGATCCCATGTCAACCGCCCCTCCCCGCCATATTAACTCACAGTGACCAAAGGGGCTCGAAGTGAAGGAGGATCGTATAACTCATACCATTCGATGAAGACCTGTGGTGAACGAAAGCCTAGAGAGGTCAATCCGACAAACAGTGAACCACCCTTCTAGGGACATTTTAATTTCTAAAGGATGTGTATATTTTCATGCTTTACTTTCTTAATCTCTATTCGAGGTAGGAATTTGAACATGTATTTTCACAATTTAAAACAAGAATATCAATAGTCGTGTACAATTCTTAACGATATTTGACAGAGAAATCGTCCCATCGCAACTAATGAACGTCTCAATTTTCATCATTCTCTCTTCTTGGCGTGCACATTTTGTCACCTGCTACCGACCAGTGAAATCGATTTAATTGTTTAATGACAGTACATCATCTTTCAAATTTGTTCATCGTACGTTAGATACTCAAAAATCAATGTGATACAACTTTAAAAAAGAAAAAAAAATGACGTGGAAATAACATCCCAGGCGCCTGTTTAAAGCAATGAGAAATGCATTCAATCCCTGTAACAACTTTTGTGATTGGTGACTTGAATTTTTGTTGCGTGAGTTGGTTGGATGGAATTTGTGCGTCATGTTGTGGACTCATTCCAAACTCCTGTTTTGAAAGGGTCGATTCAGGACGACCAATATTTCTAATTAATTTTTTGTTATTGATAAATAAATATTTTTATTTTTATTTTAAATATTAATTTAATATATAAATTCGATCAAAATTTCTAATTTTTTTTGTTATTAATAAATAATTTAATTTTTATCTTAAATATTAATTTAAATATATATATTAGATCAATATTTTTAATTATTTTTTTGTTATTAATAAATAAATATTTTGATATTTATCTAAATATTAATTTAAATATATAAATTAAATAGTTTGTTGATAAATATTATTTATAATAATATCAAAATATATATTTTAAGTAGCTCAAATTAAAATACTCATAAAAATTAATTAAATTAAATTATTATTATTATAATTAAAAAGAAATAACATATAAGTAAAACATATATATATTAATAAAAAAATATAACAATATTCTTAACTATAAAGATTCAGCCTATTTTATCACGGAAATTCATAATATGTAAATAGACTTTCTTACAATACTATGGGTTAATACTATGACTTATCAATACCACATACCTAAAACCCATAATTTTTTTAATTAATGAATTTAATTAAAATGGTGGCAACTACTTAAATAAATCTCCAATATACTATTAAGAATATTCTATGAAATTAAATCATACCAACAACTTAATAATTAAAGGAGATTTGTAATTCCTTTCATACTTATTATTATTATTACCCGTCTAGATATTATCTACCAAGCATTGATTTAATGGACAGATTGCGTTTCTGATATTTTAGGCCCAAAGAAGTTGTTTGTTTTTTTAGTCCAGTGGAGCCGGTCTCAATGTTAGGTGGAACAATAATCTATCTAACTGTGTGGAACAATAATCTATCTAACTGTGGGGAGTTGCCACCATAATTTTGACTGAATATTTAAATGGTTACTTTTTATTCTTAGTTGGTTTTCAGATTTGAACGGACTAAACTAACTGGTCTACATTCCATGAATAGTATTTATGAGGTAATTTTGAACAATTAATGAGATAATTTTATTCCTTGTTGGCTTCCAGAAATTTGATGGTACTAAACCAATTGGTGTACAGAAACCTACTCTTCTACACCTCATGAATAGTTCTTATGGGATAGTTCTTTAAGAAGTTACCTACATCTCCTTTATATCTGTGAAATTGCATAGCCTGCACTTATTTCCTGGGGAGTTGTCTAAATTAAAAGTTAATTGTGATTTTACCTTGTTCTAAATTTACTCAGATCTTCAAAATTCCAATAAAAATCCAAATATATGGAAATAAAATACACTCTGAAATCTTTTCAGAGCATCTTCCAAACATAAAAAATTTGATTTGGGCCTTTATTGTTCTCAGGAGCTTGAGAGCTCCATTTGTGCTCGAGTCATATCTAACAGCTTGTCCTCCCACTTCTTCATACAATCATCTACTCATCGCTTGACCATTCAACAAAAGACGAGGTACAGATAAATGCCAGTCCAATATCCATTATGTTGAACTTCTATCAACTATCAATGATAGCAGAGCTATCACATTTAGTCTAAAAATGGTTTTCAGTCTCCATTTTGAGCAATATATCAACAAATTAATGCTTCATTAATTATGTAGAGGAATTTGTCTTAGGGACTACTAGTACTGCAAGCAATCTTAACATGACAGACTCTGGAATCTGCCCTGGCATCATTTATCCTTCATCAATGTCCAATATTGAGATAGTTCATAGACTACTTGTGTATAAAATTAAAGAAACAAAGAGAATTTGGCCAAATTAAAGTTCCTGGTTTGATTGAATAGACATACCATGAGAATTTCTGGAAAAGTCATTATCTTATGTAAGACATGAATCCCTCATTCTGACTTCAACAATATAGGTTGATTCTGAGGATGCTGTGATCGGAGAAGAAACATTATTTTCCACTCAGGTCATTTCCATGCAGGACACGTTGGGGCACTTAAAGGGGGTTGAAAACCATGATAACCTTTTAGATACCGTAGAGGGGGTTATGTAGGAGGTCCAGCTGGTTGCATACCTTCAGAAGATGCATCCCCTTGCATGGTCATCAATGTATTCTTGATATTGCTACGGACTGACTGTGAGGTACCACCTTGGGCACCTTGGATGGCATTAGAAAAAAATTGTGAGGACAACTTTTGCGGTGACCTGGAGGCTGGAGGCAAGCTTTGAGGTGGTTTGGTAGGATGCATAATTTCAGGCGGTGGAGCAGGTGGACGCCCGCTGTACAGGGGCTCTATGATAAGCTCCTCCACATGGTGGAGAAACTGCCATGTTTTTAGAGATTCTTCTAGGTGGATGAGGTCCTTGCATTAGACCGCGATAAGTACCTCCTTCTGCCTGCATTGGGATTTTAAGGTGGAGGTGCAACCCATGGAACTTGGCCAGTCAGTGTCATCCCTGTCATTCCATTTCCAGACAAAGGTCATGGAGGTAACTGTTGGGGAACAATGACCTTCAATAGAGTGATGTGTTTTTGGATGTGAGCTAAGAATTGGGTTTGGACACCTCATGAAAACCATCTTGACGCTTTCTGCCTCCTGCTTTGACTGTATAATCTCGCCATACCTGTTAGCATGAAACGCTATCTATGCAGTTGAAGAAATATGGTAGATGTTACAGACAAACAAACTTCAGTTTCCCGCCTTAACCAACCCTGATTACTTTCACTACCATGATTGCAACAAAACGACCACAACTAAATCATCTCGTCGTCAGTGTGATATTGAAATACAAATTTCAAGTCTAACAATAGATCGAAAGTTTTTCTGTCAACCTTGGTTTGGTTTCAAACTCAGTGTATTGAAATATGAACTATAAAATTAAAATTTGACTCTGCAATCTTATTCTAAAAATCTGCAATTAAGATAAAAAAGAACCGTTCATAAAATATTCCCGTTCTATGAGTTTCAGACCATACTCGGACTCATCGTATTGCTTTTTCCCCCGAAATTGCAATATCCCATAAGGAGATCCCTTTCAATCAGCGAGGGAGAGAACAATTGAATCAGATCGCTAATGTCAGCACAAACAGTTTCACCACCTAATTTTGGAATATTTTGGAGGTTGGGTAACCTGTGGTAGTTATCAACTTATCAGCATAGATTTATTTTAAATACGGATTTAACATGAATGGAGAAATATCCAATTTCTTCATGTGTGAATTTTGTTATAATCTTACATTATTTAAATATTTTGTATAGTTTTTTTTCTCTAGATTTTTAATTTTTATTTTTTTTTGGCCATATGAACAAAATTTTAACTTTGATGACATACGGACAGTGTTACACATCATACTAGGCTGTAAAATGAGCCTCTCAGCTTGATAACTTAGGGTGGCAAAAAAAAACAGAAAACTAATTCAATTTTTGGCTCAACAACTATTGTCCCCCTTTATCTCATATCCATGAGATGGATTCTGGGCAAGGAAAGATCCTGGGGTTGGAACAAACCTATTTCAATGAAGTGTGGGTTAAATGTTACCATTAAAAATTAATTTTGATAAAACAAAAAAATTGAATAGAGTGAACATAAATTCTATAGCGTAAAATAGCACCAAATAACTTCCATTTCCATAAAAATAGGGCAAAATATATCTTATTAATTGTCATTACCCGAAATTAATTGTCATTACCCGAAAAGTAGGGAATAAGAAGATATAATTTGAATTTTGTAAGAAAAGATGGATTTATTTTTGCTAGCCCCTCTCAAATTGCCATGGGCTAATGTTTTAACAAATAAAATTTTAAAACCCTCCTTAAAAAAAATCACCCAATCAAAATGAAAAACCCCCTACTTTCGCCTTAAATTTTTTTTTGTCACACACGTACACTGTTGTTAAATCATATCAAGCATAAACTTATTAACTTGGTTACCTTGGTATGACAACACTGAGCATATTGATCTAAAGCATATTGATACGCTGATGTTCACACATGTAAAACCCATGTTAGTTACATAAAATAAAACGACATGTAAACATTTTATCAAGGTTAACAACCATGACATTTGCAAGTTCCAAGGCCATTCCCCACACATATATAAAGCACAAGTTCGCAAACATGTTCTAGGTTCTTGTCCCCATGAACAAAGTGTTGGAGTGGGGACGTCCCAAATGAACCCATACGAACTTGGTTCATCCCATAAGAACCTGCGATTATAACCCGTTGCTTGATAATCGCGGGATGGGTTCATTACGTGCAAACGGTGCGCTGAACCCAAATATAGGGTGCATGGTTAGTCCATCCGCACAGGAGGCAATAAAATCTGTTTTTTTAATTAAACAAAAACCTTTGTTTTCACTTATAACCTGACCCCTATTGCATTTGTTTCATTGTTCCATGTTTGCATTTGCAATTTTCGCACAGGTACGAGAGACAACAACACAATGTTTGGTGATGGTCCTGGTGTGATTGTTCGACAAGTGACGGCATAGATCGTTGGAGTGGTAACAGTGGGAATGATCTTATGATGCAAGTGTATTAAATGGAGTGGAAAAGCAACCATGGATGGAGCAGGACGAAGAGCCATGGATGAAGCAGGACGTTGGGATGACAACCATACTTTTTTCTAATCCATAAGGGACTGTGAGAATCATACTAACATTGTACTGCATGACCATGAAATGGGGAGAGAGCTAAGGATTCCTGTTACTGCGAAACACAAATAAACCCACCTGGGCCAGCAAGACAAAGAACGGGACAAAGAGCCATAGATGCAGCAGGACGTTGGGGTGACAACCATACTCTTTTCAAACCATAAGGACATCGGGAAACAAATAACTCTTCACTGCAGGACGATGAAGGAGAGACATGGATATAACCAGTCAAAAAGAGGAGTAGAAAGAGGATGAAGGCACAACAACAATCTCTCAAAACAATGCACGACTGTTGGGAGCACACACTAATATAGAGGTTTTTCAGGAAGAAGGACATTATAGTAGACGTTTTAAACTATATATACCGAGGAGAACAAAGTCGTTGAGAAGGTTATCGAAGCTGATAAAAGGAGAGCAGACGCGGGAACTTAAACCTAAGCAACACATAGACTTTTAATCATGATTTCTAGATAAGAATATGATACAAGATGATGAACACAGAGCACTGTGGATGTATGAAGGAAGATTGAGGGTTCGTTCATCCATTGATTTTCCAAGCCGCTCTCTGGTTTTTTTTCCGTTGGCGGGACTTGATACATTTTGAATTGTTACTCCTTATAGATCGTGGTGACTTGGAGATCATTGATTGGTTGTTTCTTGGACTCCCTGGTTGGGTCTTTAATTTTTGCGCGGTGGTATATATCTCTCATATCCTTGGGGATTATGTTGTACCTACTAGCTACTCCTTCCCCTCTTCATTTTTTGACCCCTGGCGATGAGACTTTATAGTTGATAGTTTTTCCCTGTCTCCAGCCGTTGGATCAGTACTCAATCTTTATGCTCCCTGGTCCGTAATCTATCCTTTTTACACCACATCTATACTCCCTACATATGTTATTGGTACTCCCTACATATGTCATCCATGCAGGAACCCACATCCCCCGATCCCAAGACTCTCATCGCGCTTACCATTGTCGTTTAACCTTGTGCCCGATCCTTTCCTCATAGTGATGCTCCTTGGGACCCCAATCATTTTCACCCTCCTGGTCTCTCTGCAGAGCCCTCTTTACCGGAAGATTTTCTGAACATTCCCCATAAGAATCATGGCGGTAATTCATCTTGCCCTCTGAAGGTGAAAGACTCTCCTTGGTGCCTGCAACTTAGTCCTGAACGTTCTGGGAAAACCACGAGCGATTAAAGTTGCATGCCCTTCTCGGCAGGTGGCAATTTTTACACCTTTCAGGAGAACAAAGCAAGTTGTGGATGACCTCTTTCTAGGTTCCAAAACTTGGATATTACCCTCATATTAGCATGTTGCAGAACGGTTGGGTGTTTTTTCATTTTCTTAGCCCGGCGGATGTGGAACTCATTCTTGGACTGCCTTGGGTTAAAGGTAGAGGTTTCCTTCTTTTACAAGCTTGGCAAGCTGGATTCAACCCTCTCTCAGCCACCCCTCAAAGGAAGATCATTTGGGCCAAGTTGTTGGGCCTTCCACTTGAACTTTGGACCCGCTTGACGATCATCGACATCGCTAATTCCATCGGAATTTTCTATTATTGGGACGAAGGCATCTCAGGACAGATGGATAAAAGAATTGCTTGGGTGCTCGTTGAGATTGATCTTGGAGGTAGTCTTATTTCTAGTCTGGACCTGTCTTGGGACTCATTCACCCACAACATTGGTATTGACTATTGGGGTATTCCTTACAAATGTTTGATTTGCCAATCGACGCGTCATCTCCGTGGTAACTGCCTGGGACGTTTTCAGACATATCGATATACTCGTTGGAGGCGCACCAACCTGCCATCGATAGCGGCACAAAATGGGTCTTTCTCGCACGATCCCTCCTCGACATCTCTAGGTATTCCACTGCCTTCATCTGTTCTCTCCTCGCCTCCTATGCTTTTTTCCTCCCCTGTATTGTCTCTGTCACTTTGTTGGACGAGGTTTCTAATGAACCTTCTACACATTCTACTGTCTTTCCCTCCAAGGATTTTCCTTTATCTGGTCCTAACCAGCCCCCTGCTCCTTTACCTTCCGGTCCCTTGGTCTCCCCTTCCTCGAACCTGCATTTCGTTCCTGATTCTCCAACATCTCCCTCCTTTCGGGATTGATAATTATATACTCTTTCATTCTCGGACTCTTTTGGGATGGAGCCTCTGTCTATTAAGAAATCTTTCTTTCACCAGAGGGATGGGAAAGTTCCCTCTCCTACATCCTCTGCAACTGGAAAACCATCCATCCCCCGCAATAAGAAACCTATCAAATTTAAGAAGTTATCCTGTTGTCTTACCTTTGCCTCTTCACTTGAATATTCTGTGCCTTTACTTGGCAATCTATCTGCTGCAACTTCTCCTGACAACTAGGTCCTTAGAGCGAACGAGCCCGTCTCTTTGGTTACCCCATGATCATTCTATCTTACAACATTAGAGGATTGGAGGCCAGTCACAAATCTCGCTCTCTAAAAGGCCTCATTCTCAGGTACCATTCGGATGTGATTTTGTTACAGGAAACTATGATTCCCAAGGAGAAATCTTGGGAAATTCTTCTCAAAACGTGCCCTGATTGGCATGTCTGTGCTCATAGTTCTAGTGGTCTATCTGGTGGTTTAGCGGTGACTCGAAAGCCTTCCTGTCTTAAGATTTCGATTTAGCTGACTCTTGCAGGTATCCTTCTTTCTAGAAACCAATGGGGATCCTCTAATCGTCTTCATATTATCAACATATATGTGCCTTACTCAGGCAGGCGAGGTTTCTGGGAACTGGTTTTGAACTCTGGATTGTTGGATCTGTCCTCACTTATTGTGGTCGGAGATCTCAACTTGACTGTTGATGTTAAGGAAATTTGGGGACACAAGGTGAAGGCTGACAATTTGGAGGCATACTTCAAGGCACTCTTCTATTCATTGTCCCTCTATGATATCACTCCTATCAAGATTTTACCCACCTGGAATAATGGAAGGACAGGGACTGATGGAATATCCAAGCGGTTAGATTGTTTTTTGATTAAGGAACATATGACAGTGGGATTGCACGACCTTACATCTTCGGTTATCCCTCTTTTGAATCGGATCATATCTCAATTACTATTTCCTGGGTTAGCGAGGCTGGGAATAAGGCCCTTCCTTTCAAATATAATCACACATGGTTAGAGCATGCGGAGTTCTTTGATATTGTACACAAGGTCTAGCGGGAGTCTCAAACACAGTTAAGTCCCATGGTTAATTTTTGCTACAAATTAACATGCTTGAAAAAGGAGGTTCATAAGTGGGTTAAGATTTTGAAAATTAATGAGACTCGGACTCTAGTTTCCATTGAGAGTTCCCTTATGGAGCTTTCTGATCTGGATCACCCACTCTTCACTCTTCCATTCCACAGTTCATCAATCTCATATTATGGAGCTGGAAGCTAATAAGCGTGCCTTTTCCATTGAGAGTTCCCTTATGGAGCTCTCTGATCTGGATCACCCACTCTTCCATTCCACAGTTCATCAATCTCATATTATGGAGCTGGAAGCTAATAAGCGTGCCTTTTACAAATCACTTGAACTGTCTTGGAGATTAAAAAGTAGGGCAACTTGGGTTGCGGCTGGGGAAAAGAACACGAAGTTATTTCACATATTTGCATCAATGCGGAGGCAAGAAAATAGCATCTGGAGCATTCAGGATGAAGGGGACTCCACTTATACATCTCAATATGATATTGAATAGGCTGCTTATCTTCATTTTAAAAGTCTCTTCTCAGACAAAGTCCATTCTTATCGGGACTAAATGGATTATATCAATCTCATGCCGAAGATGGTACTGGATGAAGAGAATGTGATTTTGGACCGACCTACTATGATTGAAGAAATACACAATGTATTACAAGCATGCGCCAAGGACAAGAGTCCTGGGCTTGATGGGTGGGGTTGTTAGACAATATTTTGTCACACCTCCTGCACTTCCCTGTGACATACCCTGAAGTGCCTGAAACATGATCATTATACAGTATACTCATCCATGTATACAATTCAGATCCCTCCTTTAACTTTTCTTGGAAAATGTCTGGAGCTTTCCCTGAAGAAATAGCTCTTAAAACCCTAAAATGAGGGTCATCGCTCTTATGAAGCTCAAAACTGTGATGGTCGCCTGTTGCACCGTGTTTGACCCACAATGGCATCGCTCTGTTCCCTTTCATACCCACGATGATCCCAAAAAGGTAATTTTCCCAAAGAGGATGAGAAGCTTCGTGATCTAGAAGCTTCCAGAGCGGCGAGCTGGAGGTGGTTTCACATAGATGAGGTCGAATCCTCCTAACTTGACCTCTTTGTCTTATCCCTATGAGCTACCTCCTTAATATGTGGGCCTAATCCTATCTTTGGAGGAGTCCTAACTCCCTCTCCCAGCCTATAAATTCCTCCTCTCCCATTCCCAAATGGTTGGTCAGGTTGATCTATGTCCGTTTGCACCCCTATGCTGAGTTTATGCTTAGAGGCTATTCATTAGACTTGGAGAAGGAGTGTCTGGAGAGTTTCTTGGCTTGGACTTGGATTACCACTTAAGGAGAGCCTTTCAACACCAAGGCTATGGTTGTAAGCTTCCCTTCATTCTTTAAATAATAATATGATTGCTAGTTCATCTTCCCAAAATATATATGTTCATGTATGTATTAGCTTGGCATTCCTTGATCATCTAAGTAGGTTATTATTGGATTTGCTATTGTTTTTGGCATGCTTTGTTGTCTCTTGAACACTTGTGCAGGTACATAAGCGTTGAAAGAAGTAGGAGCAAGTCCACGACACAAGCGGTTCGAGGATCTCAACAAAGGAAATCGGATTAGCATGAGAGCAAGGTAGGCCAGCTCTCTTGTTCTACTTTTCAATTATAATCTAGGAAGATGTGTAGTTGTTGTCACTTCAGTTGCTAGACCCATTCATTGGGCTAGAGGGATTGTCTTTGTCTGCAGAGAGGATTAACCTTGTCAACAAAATGGTGACTCCGCTGGGGAGCTTATGACCCTTTCCGTCCAATCTTTCACCCTGATCTTTTGACTAGTTTGACCAACCGTTGATTTTTCGGGTTGTCTGCATCAGTCTAGGTTTATACCATCACTGATCACTGACTTAGAGTGCTAAGTATGGATTGTTTCTTGGAATATTTTTAGTTTTTTTCCCATATTCCTCGCCCATCGTGGGTTTACCCTTTACAGTCGCGATGGCATCGCGGTTTTTACCTTTACAGTCGTGATGATCACGGTTTTTACCTTTATAGTCGCGATGAAAAAAAATTCTTCATTTTTTGGTCGTGCTGAAATCATCACTACTTTTGCTATACAAAGTAGTGATTCCATCGTGGGTTTTCCTATGCAAAGTAGCGATAATCGCGGGTTTTTACCTTTATAGTCGCGATGAAAAAAAACTCTTCATTTTTTGGTTGTGCTGAAATCATCACTACTTTTGCTATACAAAGTAGTGATTCCATCGTGGGTTTTCCTATGCAAAGTAGCGATAATCGCGCGTTTGGGTATATAAAGTAGTGATCCTTGAATGTGAGAATTTTTTAGGTTTCTTCCTGAGAATCTAGTGTGTCATGGCCCCTAACTTATTTTCCTACCCTGTATGCTTGATTTGTCAATGTTTTGATTTATTGCCTTGATTACTTTGCAAAATTTGTCTCATTGGCTTCAAAGTGAAATCTGACTGAGTTCTAGGGTTTCTAGTCAATTGGTCATCACTTGCTTCTTGTTGGTGTCGTTGAGATGCTTGTTTTGCTGATTGATTGAGTGTTGTTTTCTGTGGAAATCATTGAAAACATCATTTTGCATTTGTTTTAGCTTGTATTTCGAAATTTACTTTTCGTGAAAATGCATTAGATTAGTTGCATTGAAAAGTTATTTTTTGAGATTCATCATTGAAAATAGATCACATTTTTTCGATGATTGAAAGCTAAAAACTGTATTAGGTGCATCAAATCATTCAAAATGAAAAGAAAAACATAATTCATATAAGTGCATCTTTGTAAAGTAAAATTGTTTTGCTTTCGGAAAAGTTGCATTTAGGATAGTGAAAAGTGGAAAACCATTTTTACTTTTGGCATTGCATTTGGAAGACGAAAGTGAAAGTTAGTGGAAGGAATTTTGCATGATGCATTTTGTTTGATGCATTATTGATTGAAATTTCTTCCCTTGATTAGTCTAGCTTTCATTGAAACGAAAAGTTTTCTTTTTCTCATATAGTTGCATCTTAGGTGTTCAGGTAACATCGTTAAGGCCTTGAAATTGAAACATAATTCCAAGATCAACTTTAAAATCTATCAATTAATCTAAGAATCATTTGAAACATTAACGTTCATATTTAGTGGTCTAGCTTAGAGACGTGTTTCTACATCTTTAAAACTTAGCAGTTATCGTTCGCTTTAGCATTAGACATCGCTAGCACGGATTTGCTCTCCCCGTACCATCACGTATATAAAGGGAGACCCCTATAGGTTGTAAACCTTTATCCATAAGAAGTCGAGTCTGCCGCCCTGTAAACGTGATACACCGAACACAACATTCAGGGAGATTGCCTGCACGTACGTCAAGTCCTTGGTAAATTTATTTGTTGAGGTGTATATTGCAGTTCACGGTTACTTGGTACTCCTTTTACCTAGAGTATCCTGAGTAGTCATTTCAATCTTTTCTGACTCTTTAAAATTGAAAAGATCATCTAGCAACTTGTCCTTTCAAGCTCGTTAAACCAACAAAAGCGACTAGAGTCACATTTTCATCCTTTTCTCGACTCTTAAAACATGAAAAGGCAAAGTTTTTGTTTCAAATTCTAAAATTAATTGACCGCAGAACAACATCCTTCCTGTGGAAATACTCCTTAGTAGATCTTAGGTTGATACCAATGGCAACATTTCCTGAGTCTACCAGTCAAGGAAACCCCTCTAATGGGAATCCTAGTCCTTTTCCTTCTTTCAGAAATACTGGTGCTCCCTATATGGCAACGTTGTCCCTTCCTGGATTGACCATTGGTCTACCAGTTTGGTTATTTTCAACCTCAGTGGTCCCGAGTGTCCAAACTACTTTTCAACCAAGTTCTCCTCCACCTGAACAACATCAAGCTCATGTTGATCCTACAATTGACCCCTTGCCTTCTTCGCCTATTTCTTCACCCCGTTCTTCCTCTTCACCTGGTGAAAGTCTAGATTCTAGTAACCAGGAAGCTAAGAAGAAGAAGAAAAGGACGAAGAAGAAGAAGCCAAATAAGTAAGGGGACAACCAAGCAACCATTTCTATGGATGCAACTAATGAAGAAAAATCTTCCAACGAGCCTCAAAAAGTAAAATTCCCTTGCATGTTATGTAAGGGTGACCACCTTCTTCGGAATTGTCCTGGTATTCCCAAGGTCTTAGAAGTGTGGTCCACAGGTTCACATCGACCTTTTTCATCAGCTTCTGGCGATCATGTTGGTGATAAACCTTCAACTAGTAAAGCTCATGAAAAAAAGGGAAAAGTCAAATTTCCTTGTAAGTTGTGTGAAGGTAACCATCCCATTCACCTTTGTCCTCTTATGGATGAAGCTTCCAAAGAGTTGGAAAACCTTACTGCTTCCTAGCCTCATCTTCCGGCTGGTTATCGAAAGTTTTCCCCTGATCCTTCACTAGTTCATCCAGTGATTTATCCAAAGTCATCTTTGGTCAACCCCACTCTCTCTGAAAATGAGTCTCACAAGTCTGTTCTCGACCAACCATTGGTTGAGAAAATGGTAGACTTGGTCCCGCATTTAGTTAACGTGCCTTTCCGATAGAGAGTGAACCTCATATCAGGTTCTTCTAGTTTCTTCAGTTTCGAATGAACTAGAGGGAAATTCTCTTGTTCCCGAGGTGCATGAGAGAATTTATCCTATTCCCATAGAGAAAGAGGGAAGCTCTCATGTTCCTACGACACCCCCTCCAAGTAGTTTAGTCACTTCTTTTGATTGGAGTCAACTAGCAGGATATCATCTTCCGTCTTATGTTCCTTTCCAGATTACAGTACATGCTTATCATTTGGTTGTACTTAGCATAATCATAGATGAGGGCGCATCTGTTAGTATTCTATCCTCAACTGCTTGGCAAGCTTTAGGTTCTCCGCAGCTTGTCCCCGTCACCCAGAATCTGTTAGCTTTTAACAGAGGAACCAGTCAATCGTTAGGGATCCTTCCTAAGTTTCCTATTACTTTGGGAGGAAAGATTGTCTATATAGACATGATGGTTGTCCAAGGCCCATTGGATTTTAATCTACTCCTTGGCTGTGACTATGTTTATGTCATGGGAGCTCTTGTCTCTTCCCTCTTTCGAGTGATGTGTTTCCCACATGAAGGAAGCATTGTGATCATTGATCAGCTTACATTCATTGGTCCTGAATCAGCTCCCACTCAACCATCATCCCTAAATGGTTCTTATGTGCAAGCGGTATCACCCCCGCCACAGGTTAATTACGTGGCCACCTGTTCCATGCCCACATCTACTGATGATCTAGTAGGTGATGTAGTACGCCATGTACTGGGGGCATTGGAACTCGATTTTTCATTTGGATCCCTGGACATGTATCCCTTCCAGAGTGTTGTTCTCCCATCTGATGAGAACCTCTTGGAAGCCATGGCCTCTTTTGGTCTATGATCAAAATATTTAGAGCAGAGTTCCTTGTCTTGTGTCAAGCTCCTTAAAAAATGAAGCAAGGGGTTTGGAGCAGAGTTCCTTGTCTTGTGTCAAGCTCCTTAAAAAATGAAACAAGGGATATGAGGATAGTTCTTTTACTATGTCAACCTCGTTAAAAAAATGAAATAGGTCTCCATGAGCATAGTTCTTTTACTTTTGTCAAGCTCATTAAAAAATGAAACAAGGTGTCATGAGCATGGTTCTTTTCCTGTGTCAAGCTTGTTAAAAAATGAAACAAATCCCCTTCCAATTCGAGTCTTTGATTAGATCTTGTAAAATTAGAGTCGAGTTTTTCACTTGATCTCGTAAGTGAACTTTCATTCCATCCACCTGTTAGTAACTAGTAGTCTACTTAGGTGAATGAAATGAAGCTTGGGGGGCATGTACCTCAAATTGATTCATTATGCTGGTGGCATGCAAATTTATCTCAAGCATAGTTTGTTTCCGTTTCAAGCTTGTGTAAAAATGAAACCAAATCCAAGCATAGTTTATCTTTGTTTCAAGCTTGTGTAAAAATGAAACCATCTTCAAGTATACTCAAGAATAGTTTCCCATGTTTCAATCTTGTGTAAAAATGAAACCATTCCCACTTTACATCCCGTGATTGCCATTTTTATCAGTTGATTTTTACCAGATGGGCCTTGGTTCTTTCATTCCATTGTCACCATCTCTTTGGTCGATCATACGCTTTCACTTGGTTGTTTTACCCTTGCTCGAGGAAAATCTACGATGAGTGGTATTATTAGCCATCCTATTAACCTTTACATGTTTTGAGAAGTTCCCTCATGACCGGAACCAGTTGTTATCCTTTCATACCACTCGTTCCTCCAGGTGGAGTCCTCTTTCAGCTCTTTTCAGACTCCAAAAATATGAAAATATTGTCATGTACTTGTAATTTCAAACTCATTAAAGTAAATGAATTGACGTCTGCTTAGTATAAGTTTAGCCCTTTTCCGGAGTAAGATAGACTATTGTACGAAAAAGGAACAATTTATTCGAACATGGCTAGGAGGTTCTCTCGAATATTGTTTTTTACCTTTTCGGGTTCGAGAGACAAATTACAAAAAGGGACCTAATGGAGTTTTCCTTTTTGTATTTTTTTCAAACTCTCTAAATATGAAAAAGATACCAAGTTATTCTTCCGTCGAACTTGTTTAAAATTTTTACGACGAAAGACTCATCACCATGACGAGCCCGAGTTTCTGCTCCCTAGGACTCATAAAACTTACTATGATGGATTCATTCGAAGAATGAACTTATACGACAAGAATATGATATCCTCTTCACGCTTGTGTGAAAATAAAGAGGTACTCACTATAAATAGTGGGGGGGAAATGAAGATGAGACATCCTTTGTATAGGCATCATGTGGCTCTTGAACATGACACTCTTCTGCTCTCGTGTCAGGTTTGGGATTTCCTCACTTAGTCACTTGTATTTTTGGGTTTGGGTGATCCATTTTGCCTCTCATATGACTATTCCACTTCGTCATTATGACCCTTGGTCATATGTTGAGCCTAAATGCTACCACACTTCAGAGTCGTGTCACCAATATGTTCAAGAGAAGTCCAATATGCAGTTATTTACCTATACACCGTTTGAGTCATTGTTACAGTCTTGAAAATTATTCCACTTTATTCCTTGTTTCATGTCGATGATGAGGGAATCATTATGACTCTCCTTCGACGGGTCACTTCCTATCGACTTCAGCTCATTATCCAGGAAGATGACTTAGAAACTCCCTTTCAGTACCTTAGAGCTTGCATGCCTTAATGGCAAGTTCTTCGCATCCGACAACAAGTTTTCACTATTGGCCTTCGATCAGGTGATTCCACGAGTGTTCGACTTTAGCTTCATTATCACATTCATGGATTGTACTGTCGTACCTTGAGATCCATTGTCATTATGGGTGGTTCCTCTCGTGCCTGTTAATAGTCCACATCAATGGCCGGTAATTAGGTGGTTTTCTAGCATGTTCAACTGTGACACGTTCATTCACATGTTAGAATTCGTACTTTGATCGGGTTGGGATGGAGCGCAAGACCCTGAGTCTTGTCTGATATGATTAAGGTTGCGTGGAGTTATACGTTATTCATGATTGTACAGATGTTTTTGCTATACGGATGGCTGTGAACATACCTTGGGGACTTTACATTTATGACGATCCTTCTATATTGGATGGTTGTGTCCATGCCTTGGATCTTAGATTACAAATGATCCTTCTATATTGGATGGTTGTGCCCATACCATGGATCTTTTCATATAGTCTTTATCATCCGGATGGTTGCGTCCATGCCGTGGATTCATGTCTTGATCTCAGATATGTATATGTATATGCGTCCTTGATTTGCAGGTCTCTTGACAATGCGTGTCCTCATCCTTCCCAAAAGCTCGTAAAGCATCTTATCCATCACTCCTCGTTCTACGTTCATGCTTTAGGGGGCATCTGTTACACAATATTTTGTCATGCCTCCTGCACTTCCTTGTGACATACCCTGAAGTTCCTGAAACATGATCATTATATAGTATACTCATCCATGTATACAGTTCATATCCCTCCAACTTCGCTTGGAAAATGTCTAGAGCTTTCCTTGAAGAAATAGCTCTTAAACCCCTAAAATGAGGGTCATCGTTCTTATGAAGTTCAAAACCGCGATGGTTGCCTGTTGCACCGTGTTTGACTCGCAATGGCATCGCTTCGTTCCCTATCATACCTGCGATGATCCCAAAAAGGTAATTTTCCCAAAGAGGATGAGAAGCTTCCAAAGCGGCGAGCTGGAGGTGCTTTTGCATAGATGAGGTTGAATCCTCCTAACTTGACCTCTTTGTCTTATCCCTATGAGCTACCTCCTTGAGATGTGGGCCTAATCCTATCTTTGGAGGAGTCCTAACTCCCTCTCCCATCCTATAAATTCCTCCTCTCCCATTCCCAAATGGTTGGTCAAGTTGATCTATGTCCATTTTCACCTCTATGTTGAGCTTTTTCTTAGAGGCTATTCATTAGACTTTGAGAATGAGTGTTTGGAGAGTTTCTTGGCTTGGACTTGGATTACCAGTCAAGGAGAGACTTTCAACATCAAGGCTATGGTTGTAAGCTTCCCTTCATTCTTTAAATAATAATGCAACTGCTGGATCATCTTCCCAAAAGATATATGTTCATGTATGTATTAGCTTGGCATTCCTTGATTAGCTAAGTAGGTTATTATTGGATTTTCTATTGTTTTTGGCATGCTTTGTTGTCTCTTGATCACTTGTGCAGGTACATAAGCACTGAAAGAAGTAGGAACAAGTCCATGACACAAGTGGTTCGATGATCTCAAAAAAGGAAATTGGATTAGCATCAAAGCAAGGTAGGCCATCTCTCTTGTTCTACTTTTCAATTATAATGTAGAAATATGTCTAGTTGATTGTCACTTCAGTTGCTAGACCCACTCATTGGACTAGAGGGATCGTCTTTGTCCACAGAGAGGATTAACCTTGTCAATAGGGGGGTCGAACTATACTTGCATTTCTTTGACACTATGTCCAAAGACCTTCTGGATGTGGTGGATGAATCTAGGGTAAAGGGATACATTTTTGGTGCCTGTAATGCTACATTTATTGCACTTATCCCCAAGATGAAGTATCCTGTCACATTTTGAGACTTTCAGCCTATTTCTCTCTGCAATGTTGTTTATAAGATTATTTCTAAGCTCCTTGCAGTCAGGCTAAAACTATATTTGTCAGTTCACATCTCTCCGGAACAATTTAGGTTTATTGAGGGGCGGCAGATCCAGGATGCGGTGGTTACTGCTCAAGAATGTCTTCATATTATTAAGGTAAGGAGACAAAAATCATGTCTTATGAAAATTGATATCAACAAGGCTTTTGACTGTGTAGATTGGGATTTTCTAAGATTAATCCTATTCAAAATTGGAATATCTCACCAAAATGTCATCTGGATCATGGCATGCGTGATTTCTGCTAATTTTGCAATTATCATCAACGGGTTTCCTACTTCCTTTTTCAAAGAATTCAGAGGTTTGCGCTAGGGGTGCACATTATCTCCTCTTATTTTCATTTTGGTCATGGAAGTGCTCAGCAGGAGGATCATTGACTATAGGTACAAAGGACTGATCACTGGTATTACTATGACCCGTCAAGTGAAGGTCACTCACTGCATGTTTGTGGATGATCTCCTTTTCGGCAGTGTTATTTCTATCTCATAGTGGAAATGCTTTCATCACATCCTTATTTGTTTTGAATCTGCTTCTGTCCTATTTATGAACTCTATCAAATAAGAATTGATAACAAAACATGAGAATGCGAGAGAGGTTGAACATATTTTCCAACTTTTTGGGATCAAAACCTAGTCATTGGACTCTGGTTTCACCTACCTAGGATTTCACATTAAACTGAATTGTTACCAGAATTCGGATTGGGGTTGGATCATTACAAAAATTGAGAAAATAATCAATCACTGGTCCCATAGGTGGCTTACCATGGGGGGTAGACTTATATTGATTAAATTTGTACTACAATCTATTTCTATTTTCTGGATGCATCTTTACATGTTGCCAATGGCCATTATTAAAAAGATCGATGCCATTCTCGCTAGCTTCCTATGGTCTGGTACAGGTGATCATAAAAAGATCCATCTTGTCCGTCTGGTTACTCTTACCAAAGCTGCTGACAGTGGGGGATGGGGGATCCTCGATACTCTATCTTTTAATCGTGCACTTATCTGCAAGAGTTTGTGGAGAGGTTTGACTGGTAGGGGCATCTGGTCACTGATTATTCGTGGAAAATACATGGCCTATAAGGACATAGAGGACTGGATTAAAGATGGCGCCATTATCACACCCTCTTCCTCTTATATCTGGCGATGCATGATGAGGAACCGACACTGGCTTTTCATGGGTCTTTGTTGGGAGGTGGGCAATGGAAACAGGACAAAGGTTGGCTTAGACATTGTAAAAGGTCTTATGGGCTCTCATACCCTATCTGCTCCTCTTCTCCAACATTTGCACGGTAGAGGTATGTTCCTTTTTTCTCATATTGTCTCTCATAGGGTTTCATCTCCTCATATTCAATCTTGGTATCGAGCAGAGGACATTGAACTTATGGGTTCATTGGCTACAGAATGGGACCTCTACATTAGACAGGTTGAGGCCACTGGAATTTATCTCAATGAAGAGACGGACAAGATGACCTGGGTTGGTAACACTTTCCAGAGCCAAATTGTGGTACGTGATATCTACAAACATATCACCAATCCACTTACAACTGTTGAGGTTCCTAACTCGCTGCATAAGATTTGGAGGTGGGAGCTCCCATTAAAACTTAAATGCTTTGGATGGTTGGCTCTTCATGAAAAAATACTCACCTGGAGTAATCTCTCTCGAAGAGGCTTCTATGGACCTGGTATCTACCCGCTTTGTATGCTTTATTCGGAGGATGTTTCACATCTCCTTATTAATTGTCCTATAGCTGCAGAAATCTGGCATATTGTACTACACTTATTTAATATTGATGGACACTGGACACATCTCAACTTGGAGGCTTTCTTCAAACTATGGTTTACTACTCATCAGGAGTTATGTTCCTTACCTTTTTATATCATCTGGGGCATATGGAGATGCAAGAATAGCAAGATCTTTGAACACAAGAAGGTGGACATTAGACAAAATGTCTTGGCAATCGCGACATATTTTTCAGAGATAGGCCCCATGAAGTGTGACATCAATCAGAGACAGTTCATTACTCAAGATGTTTGGAGGAAGTTTCTAGTTGGCTTCTTTGATGGTGCATGCAACAATACTAAGTGTGGATGCGGTGCCCTCATTGTTAGGGAACCTGGACATTATTTTCATTTTTGGTGGGAAGGTGGCAGGGGTACTAATAATCGGGCATAAATTATTGCACTCTGGGGTCTCCTATACTTGGCTCAATGGCTCAACATCAAAGATATTCAGGTATTTGGGGACTCAAAAGGATGCATTGATTGGATCAAAGGGATCAATTGCTTTCAGCCTCCAATGATGTCATATTGGATGAAGCGCATTCGATCCATAGTGTGTACCTTTCAGCACATCTCATTTTCACACATCTTCTAGGAGAAAAACCATATTGCAGATATGCTTTCCAAAAGAGGTGTGACTGGAACACCTGGGGTCATCTCATTCGCTTCATATATTCAAGACAACATGGTCGACATTGGAATCTTTCATATTTTCTAATTTTTCTGAACTTAGATTTTGAATATTCGAGAGTTAATATGTTTTTGATATGACTGTTCATATCTGTAAATGCTCTATTTTATTTTGAAAGTCCATTTTGACAAAAGTAAGTGATTGGATTTTGTTTGGATTTTTGGTTCCAACACGCCATTATTAAATGATAGAGTTAAAGAGGTTGTTCCTATGCAAGAAATAGGAAGATCAGAATAGACTAAGATTTATGTATATGTACTCTCTTTTATATATATATAAAAGATAGTGTATTGTTTCTTGTGAAAAAAAAAAAAAAAATTCTTTGGAGTAAGAGTTTGTGGTGTTATTGTGTTGTAGTTTTGAGGTAGTGTGCAACAATTTTTTACATCCATGACTCGTCTCATTATTTGACCCTAAACTAAATATTCTTAAAATTATTAATAATCAATGGTATCAGAAACAAACCAGCCATAATTGTGAGGTGCTCCCTTCCATTGGGATAGTCTCTAACTGCAGTAGGGTCAAATGGTTGACATTCCCTAACTCGACAAATGCAGCGAGGTGAAATGCTTGACATTCCCTAACTAGACAAAAATAATCTTCATAGATATTTTCCATATTCAGGTTCCAATATTTTACTTGTATTTAAAACCTTTAATATTTATCTGAACTCCTAAAAATATTTTTAAAAACTGAACTTGCAAAAAGGAATACATAACTACAATGGATATATTGATACAATCTATAATAATGAATTCCAAAGCTTGAAACTACATTATTTTACTGAGATTCAATGTTCATATATTCTTCCTTTCAAGTTGAAACTTAATACAGTAGTAAATTTTATTGAAACTTAGGATATATAGCTTTGTGCCTTTCAGATTTTAATTTTCTAATGTCTTAACTTTCAGTTTTAGCATTTTGGTCAATTTCCAAAATCAAGAATGTCTTTATCAAATCTACAATATCCATTCTAGAAATATGTGGAAAGGTAAAAACCTTCGGTGTTAGGGGACAACAACAATAAAATGCAATTTTTGTCAGCTTAAATGCAAAGGGAGTTATACTAGAGTTAAAGCTCATTTTATGAAGATACCAATGAAGGGTTTTGATGTTTGCACTGAAGACCCAGATGATCCCACTAGACTCCCTAGTGCACAAAAAGAGAAGCAAATGGTTGATGGTAAGGCAGGCAAGGAAATCTCCAAGCCATGTTGTAATGTTGATGAAAATTATGAATCCAATGAGGTAGAATTACCATCCGGTGAAGAAGTTAAAATTAGTGATGAGCATGTGTGATCTAAAGCATCAAAAAGCACTACCAGTCATGCATGGAAGAAGCCTAAACGTGGTGGCCTTTATGACATGTTTGATGTGAAAGGTAAGGAGGGTGTTGATCTTGCAATAGCAATATTTTTTCTTGCATGTGACATTCCTTTCAATGCAGATCGTTCACCCTATTTTGATTAAATGGTCCATGCTATTAATGATGGACCTTTGGGGTATAAGGCACCTTGTTCTGAGAAGCTTCGAACTATGTTGGTGGACAAGGAGAAAGCACGTCTTGAGAAGACGATGTCGACATTGAAGGCATCTTCGAGTGTAGATTAATGCTTCATTGTTATGGACAGTTGGATTGATTGTCGAAATTGTCTGTTGATTAACATCATTTTCTCTTCCATTTCTGGTCCATATTTTATAAAGGCTGTTGATTATTTTGGTCAAGAAACACTTTTTTCTTGAAAGACCAATTATGTGAAACCATTGTTGAGGTGGGGCCATCAAATATGGTTCAAGTTATCACTGAAGTAGCGCCCCTTTGTAAAGCAACAGAAATGATGGTCTAATTATTTAATTGCAAGTTTGATTTTTAAATCTTTTTATTATTCAATATTCATTGAATCATAAATCATTGTAGATGTCAGATTGAAAGATTCCAATTTATTTACTTATTTTTTCATTTCTTGATATAATGTAGGCATATCTTTTGGACGCCATGTGCAATGCATTCTTTGAATAATTCAATGAAAGACATTGGAAAAATCGAATGGAACTGGATGTTAATTGATAATGGCCACAAAATTCATATGTTTGTATGCAACCAACACCATTCACAAGCCATTTAATACAAGCAGGCCAAAATTATTAGTAACATGTGGGACCAGTGGAGGATATCTACCTCGGATGCAGCTCTAGAGGTGAAGAGGTTTATTTTGGATGATTAGTTTTTGGTTGATATCAAATTTGTTGTGGAGTTTATAGAGCCAATTTTTGATATGCTTTTCTATGCAAACACAAATGGTCCATGTTTAGGTGATTGTTGACGATGTTGGACCCGCAAACATGTCAAGGGATATCCATAGTAGGAAGTCCCAACTAGACCTCAGACCATTTGAAGTAGTATTCCCAACAATGGGTAGTAAAGTTGTGCCTTGACCGCGGTAGCATGCAGAGGTAAGTATGATAACTTTTTCGAAAGCAAGTGTGTGACCTTGCAGCGAGTCAAGTGAGATGCATAGGGATTCTAACACAAAGAGAGGAAAAGGACGTGTGTCCCTTAGAAGCCTGTAATAGTACACAGTCTGAAAGGAACACACAATCATAATGACATCACAAGCTAGAAGCGGAATAGTACACAATCCAAAGTGACAAATTAATACAACAACACGTCTCCAACAAGATTCATACAAAATAGCTCATACACAAAATGTGTAAGTTAAATAACATACATTGATAAAGTAACCAGAATAGTTGAACTACGATAACAACATATGCATGAAAATGTGTTGGCTTAGTTATATTATTAAGTGAAAGTTCCATCCATACATACACCATTGACAGCCACTAGCCCCAGTAGTGGAACATTACAATCAACACCGCCTAATCCTCTAAAGAGATGTACATGCTCTACATTGTGGAGAAGCCAAGGTTCGTCACAATACTCTCCAAGCCTTCTCTAAGCAATGCCTAGCCAAAAGCTTGGCTCCCAAAAGCCTATGCTATGAGTTATGAGGTTCTATATATAACAAAGGGTGGGGTGACCCTTGATATTCCCCTTTGTGACTCTTCGACTACCCTCATGACTCTTCAAATTATTTACAAATAACTCTTTACATTACATAGTGACTGTCCACATTCCACTTGTGACACTTGGAATTTCACTTACAACATATTTACTAATAATATACATTTTGCACATGTATCCATATGAGGCAAAAAAGGCTAGAGACAACCTAACAAGGCAAAACATTATGACTCTAAAGTTTGGGGAAAGACCAACTCAGCAACAACCACTTGATGCTTCTTGGACGTGTATTGATGCCAAGCTTGGTATTGTGCTATCATGTCCCCAAACTTCTTGATGTTGTCTTGCTGAAAGCGGACTCTTGCCTCCATGGAATCCAGGCATATGGTATTGGAACTTGTGTACATCTTGTCCTGAAGCATGTGCAACATGGTGTAGACCATGACAGGACCACCAATGTGCTTCTGCATGTTTGGTGTACTCAGCTCCAAGTCATCCCTAGTGGCCTCTCGCCTTAGTTGCTCCATGTACCTATCGACCTCTAAGTGGACTTGGTTCTTGTGCTTAGCTTTGGTGAGGGAACCTACATCTGTTCACTCTCTTCCTCAGCTGCTGGATTTTTCAGCTCATCAACCTGTATTGGCGTTGTTTTCTCTGTCATTGCGCCTTGCCTTTGTTCTTCTTCCTGTTTCTACTTCTTTTCCTATTCTCTCCTTCTTAGCTCCCGTTCTTCCTTCGGTCCTTGTTATTCTTTCTGCGATCTTAGTTCTACTACCTGCGAGCTCTTCTCTTCTCTATTCCTCTACTCTGATGTTTGTGTCTTGTTCTTCCTTTTGCTTCTGTTGTCAAATTTGCTTCATGAAGATTGAATTCGCTTTTGCTTTGCAGCTTTGTTCTCCCTTCATTATTTCAGCAACTTCTTCTTTCCCTAATCATGTACTGGCTTGCTGCCTTCTGCCACTACTGTTGGTTTTTCTACCATGTTAGTGTTTGTTGTAACTTATTTTGACACCATTAAAAGTTACAAGGAAATTTTGAAATTTACTAGTTATTCGTGGCCACATTATCACGCATATGCAAATTATCATGGATAAAATTGTTTAATTAGCGATGTTGGGTTATTTTGTTATGATAATAATAATTTTAATTTTATTAATATATATCATTGAATATATTTTTATAAAATTTTAAGTTTAAAATTGAAATCTTTGTTTTAATTCAACCATTAAATTCCTTGTAGTTTTCAATGGTAGACGTTGTATCTTGGGAATAAATGGTTTATATTCCATTTTGGCACCCCCATGGTCATCCGATCTTTAATCGCTGGGGGGGTCCGAAGTCTTGTTTTGATATTACTAGCTTTGATCACGTGGCATATTCTTGTGAATTTCGCCCTCCCCGACTTGAAACCATATACCGCCAAGGGGTTCCCCCGAAATCCACTTCCCCGATGTCTGAGGAAAAGAGAAAAGGGTACAAGTGTTGACCAAAGAGGTCACAATAAACTTCATGTTTTAAATTTTTATAAAACACTAACAACTGCATTGTCAGCATTTAAGGTTGTAATAAACAGGTTAATACTCCTAATAACATTTCGGGACCCGATACAGTTGGAAAGAGAATATCATTAACAATAAGGATAACACTATTTTCCAAATTTTATCGACAGGCCAATTGTCAACGATTAAGTCATTTTAAATATTTAGAATGTTGATTGTGCTGACCACATGAGCGTCAGTATTTTTGGCACATGTGTCTTTGTTATGATCGAAAGGGTAAAGTGTGAATTTAGTCGTGCTTACCAATGAAATTATTAAGAATGCAATGTGATCAATTCCTCTGTATCAAACAAACTCTGATTTTCCATCATGACTAAGGGTGATGTTAAGTTTTAAATTAACACACAATTGTGTTCAATGTATCTTACACCTCATATCATGTGAGCGGTTATATTGGTAAATTATTTGAATTTTCACTTGGAAATTCAAACTATTTCCATTGCAGAGACACAATATCGAATATCGTGGATAGTGCTAGCCAGAATGGGAAAGGGAGATATGCTAGACCGAACTGAGCCTAAAGCACCAGACCTGTTAGATGTGTACCCTGATCTCCTACATTTGTTCCAGTAGGCATGGTGGAGTCAGTTCTTCTATCGGTGTTCTGATTATCACGATTTGGTAGCCCAATCGTTTGCAGCAGGGTTCGATGGTAGCCATGTAGAGGTTGGTGGTTTAGCATTTGAAGTCACAGAGCACACTGTTGCCGAAGCCACAACTATTCCCATGGATGGAGAAAGGGTCTTTCACAATCATATCCTAGCTGGCATAAATGCTCTGTATTTTTTCAAAGAGGAGCACAAAGCAAAGAACTGGAAAGCCGAAGTTCAAAAGGACTGGCTACAAGACAAATGGTATGTCCCCCTGCAGCTTTGCCAACAATATTTTACTTGTGAGGGTCGTTATAACAGAGTCAATTTGTATCATTTCTACTTCTTGGCTCATTTAGATGGGCAAATTAGGATTAATCACTGCTTCTACTTGTTGGAAAGCCTCAAGCATATTGTTGTTAGGTATAGGGTTAGGGTTGACCCTTCATCACATTTTGTTTATCACAAGGCACTGATAAATTTTTTAATAGAAATCACATTAATCGAAAATTAAAAATAACAATTTAAAAACAAAAATAATTATATTTTAATAAATTATAAAGAATCTCTTTAATAAATTAAGAACACATAGGAATTATATATAATAATAAATATAATCTAATATAATACAAGAATTAATTAAAAAAAATTCATTATAAAAAAAATAAAAATAAAATTATTACTATTCAAATGGTCGGCTTACCTACTTGATAACCCACCTATACCATATTTATAACACTCTTTTCACTTCTCTGTAAATCAGTCCTGATGACGAGTCTTGGTCTAGACTCGAAATGTCGACAAATAAAATATGAATACTGTGGAATATCTGAGTTCAGTCTCTCAGAAATCCAATTGATTAAATTATGGAGGACCTGGAACCATTTCCTTTTCTGGGGAGGGTTCCAGCCTCAATCTGCTAGGAGGAAAAGGGGCAAACCCCAAACCACCAGGGAGATGAAGAAAACTCAAACTCAAGTTCCTATTCAAAATCCTATCATGTATGAAGACTCAAAAACCATCCACCTCAGCTACCCCAAAAATTCCCAAGGTTTATCAAAGGAGGAGTGCTCGACTTCATAAGCCAGAGCCTACATCGTTGGGAAGTCCAGGAACTGATATTGGCTCCACTGGTTTTTCAACTTTACCCTTAGAAATATCCCTTGCAGACACAACTACACCTGGATATTTGAAGGGAAAAAATCCAGTGATAGAAGAAGGGGAAAATGAACCAACACCTAAGATATTCAGAGAGGGCAATAGGCACACTAGGCCAACAAACAAACTGCGGTATAAAATCAAGCTTAGAAGCAACCCAAAGTTAGTTAAACAAGTCATTGATATAGATGATGTGCCTCTGAAAGACTTAATCATCAACAAGGAACCTGCAAAGTCTAAGAAAAAGCCTACAAAGTCTGAGAAGAAGCCTGCAAGCCCCAATAAGAAAAGAAATAAACAGGTTGCCAAAGAAAAGCCCATGGAGACTAGACAGAACAAGAAACAGAGATTAGACAAGTTGAATGTGTTACTTGAGGCTGCCAGTACCCTCAGCTAATGTGCCAGGATATTAGAACCATTTTTGTCCACTTGTTTAATCCAAAACTCAATTTTTCCGTTTCATGGACAGTCGGCCTGCCAATTTTGTATGCAAATCGAGATATTTGACAATGCCTTTGTCAACGGGTTTTGATAAGCTTGACAATGTGTCTATCAGCTATTTTGAACAAAGTTATGCATAATGATCAATAAATGAAACCTACAGGAAAATGCTGACAGCATGCCTATCAACGATTTTGAAACAAAATAGAGATGCTGACATCTCTATTCTCTATGTTATTTGAAAGGATTGATATCCCCATTGTCAGCAATATCTTAGATTAGAAAATCAGTAATGCCGATGGCCTACCTGTCCGCAATTTTTCCATAAAAATGCAAAGCAGTAGAAGACATCCAGAAGCAATGTTGATAAAGTATACATAAGGACCTGTTTTTTTGAAACAACGATGATAAAACATACATAGGGCCCTGTTTTGTTGAAACAACGATGATAATATATAAAGGGACCTGTTCCATTTTCCAGCCAGATAGTTCACCAAATCACTCTTTTTTTTGCCTAGATTTTAGCATATTTGCCTATAACTTTTCTAGGGTTCATTAGATATTTTATGAAGTTTATCTTTTTCATGCATGAACTTAAAAGATATTTATAATATCTCAATATTGTAATTATGAGGATTCTATTATTTTTCAAACTGTTATGTAAGTTCTATAGAACAGTTTATGTAAAGATGTAATAGTGTTGGCTTTTAATGCCAAAACGTTGTCACTTTGTAAAGATTTTATTACAGAAATCCTAATTGAAGTATTCTAGCTCCAGTTCTTGAAATAAATTGTGTTTCCTATATGTTTTTCTAGTGTTTTCATACCTTATTTTTGCACATGCTCAAAGTAACATAGGAGATCTGGGTAACAATATATTGAGTGTCAATCTCTCTGAAATCCCCTACAAAGTTATAATCATTTAAAGAGATTAATTAATTGGACTGTCTGTCTTGGTTAATGCCTCTACAACTTTTAATTATTGCCTTCTATCATCTCTTGAATATGTTTTTTTGTTGTTGTAGAAGTCTTCTACACGCATCCATTCTATCTGGTTGATTAAGTATTCAATATGACTGTTTAATTATCTTGAATTTCCTTATATTCTTGTGTCAAATTCTTTAAAATCATGTTATTATGTCAAATTGGATGCTTACACTTTGACCAAGGACTCTATAAGAGAGGGATTTATTCATAAATAGAGATTGGAAAATCATTAGCAACCGCCCAAAATAAATCATAAATATGGCCATTGTGCTTCATAGGCTATTGTCTAGTGACAATGAACAATGTTAAACAAAGCCTCATAATAATTGAGGGAGCCCCCTCTAGTTCAAGGGCTAGCTTGAACCTAAAGACTGGTCAATTTGGTTTCTTGGCGTACCTTTTGCAGCCAAGAACTGCCTACGAGAAACAAGTACAACATTTGGCATCGTTTCCAGGGAACAAAGTGACGAAGAAAATTTTCCCCGGATCACGATCACGATTATAAATAGTCTTTGCTAGTGAACAAAGACTAGACAGTTAATATTTGTTGCATCGCTTTCGCCTGGCGACTCCACTTTTTCATATGGCAATTCCATTAGTTTCCAGATTTAGCTAGTTCAAAATGATAAGTGCATCTCTGGCTATGATAATGGCATGCAACTGCTTGTTTTTATTCTTCATAGAGATGGTAGCATTCAATAGCATATTTCTCTTACTCTCTATTGTGATCAAAAACTTCAGAAGCTCAAAGAAGATGTAACTTTCAAATTTCACATGTAAGTATCTGTTTCCTGTGGAGTTTTAGTTTTGTATTGTAAATATGTTTCAATTTTTCAGCTACTGGCAAAGTGATCTGTCAGTAAATCCACTCCTTAGTTGGTTACATTGGAAATAAGATTACACGTAACAGTGCAGATTTTCAGTTCAATTAGGTAGAAGCTATATTAGTTATTTTCATAATCAATGTGTAGTAGATCAGTGAGTTTGTAGTCTATTGATTAATGCAATAGATCAGTAGTTGTTTCTGCTTGTGATTCAAGTTTGCAGTACGAGGTTTGGTTTGGTTGAGTGCAATGACTTGCAGGGGATTGAAAGGAATAAATTTATTTTTGATTCACTGATTGACTCCATAGCCCAATGAACTAGACACGATTGTGCTTATTTCCACTTATAGTGTCAATTGTTTCACTTCATCAAATTTTAGTCTTCATATTTCAATGTGAAAGATTCTCTAGATTAGTGCACGCAATATGGTTTTAGATTTGAAAATGAACTGACCCCATGCCCAACAGATTCAAGGCAGCTGGTTTACTCGGTTCTCTGTGTCCCACAAAGGGAATAAGTCCCTAGTTGGAGTCGATGTTGTAACTGATTTTGAAACCATTAAAAGTTACAAGAAAAAAATGAAATTTACCAGTTATTCGTGGCCACATAATCACACATATGCAAATTATCATGGATAAAATGGTTTAATTAGCGATGTTGGGTTATTTTGTTATGATAATAATAATTTTAATTTTAAATGATTTTAATTTTATTAAAATATATCATCGAATATATTTTTATAAAATTTTAAGTTTAAAATTAAAATTGTTTTTTTAATTCAACCATTAAATTTCTCGCAGTTTTCAATGGCAAATGTTGGATCTTGGGAATCAATAGTTTATATTCCATTTCAGTACCCCCAAGGTCATTCGAGCTTTAATAGCTAGGGGGGTCCGAAGTCTTGTTTTGATATTACCACCTTTGATCACGTGGCATATTCTCATGAATTTCACACCCCCCGACTTGAAACCATATACCGCCAAGGGGTTCCCCCGAAATCCACTTCCCTGATGTCTGAGGGAGAGAGAACAGGGTACAGGTGTTGGCCAAAGAGGTCATAATAAACTTCATGTTTTAAATTTTTATAAAATGTTGACAGTTGCATTGTCAACATTTAAGGTTGTAATAAACAGGTTAATACTCCTAATAGCATTTCGGGACCCGATATAGTTGGAAAGTGAATATCGCTAACAATGAGGATAGCGCTATTTTCTTAATTTTATCGATAGGCCAGTTGTTAATGATTAAGTCATTTTAAATATTTAGAATGTTGATTGTGCTGACCACGTCAACATTAGTATTTTGGTCACATGTGTCTTTGTTATGATCAAAAGGGTAAAGTACAAATTTAATCGTGCTTACCAATGTAATTATTGAGAATGTCATGTGATCAATTCCTCCGTATCAAACGAACTCTGATTTGTGATCATGACTAAGGGTGATGTTAAGTTTTAACTTAACACATAATTGTGTTCAATGTATCTTACACCTCATATCATGTGAGCGGTTATATTGGTAAATTATCTGAGTTTTCACTTGGCAATTCAAACTATTTCCACTACAGGGACACAATATCGAATCTCATGGATAGTGCTAGCCAGAATGGGAAAGGGAGGCATGCTAGACCAAACTGAGCCTAAAGCGCCAGACATGTTAGATGTGTACCCTGGTCTCCTACATTTGTTCCAATAGGCAAGGTGGAGTTAGTTCTTCTATTAGTGTTCCGATTATCACTATTTGGTAGCACAATCATTTGCAGCAGGGTTCAATGGTAGTCGTGTAGAGGTTGGTGGTTTAGCATTTCAAGTCACAGAGAACACTATTTCCGAAGCCACAATTCTGCCCATGGACGGAGAAATGGTCTTTCATAGTCGTATCCTTGCTGAAATAAATGTTTTGTCTTTCTTCAAAGAGGAGCACAAAGAAAAGAACTGGAAAGCCAGAGTTCAAAAAGACTGGCTACAAGACAAATGGTATGTCCCCCTGCGGCTTTGCCAACAATATTTTACTTGTGAGGGTCATTATAACAGAGTCAATTTGTATCATTTCTACTTCTTGGCTCATTTAGATGGGCAGATTAGGATTAATCCCTGCTTCTACTTGCTGGAAAGCCTCAAGAACATGGCTGCTAGGTACAGGGCTAGGGTTGACCCTTCATCACATTTTGTTTATCACAAGGCACTGATAAAACTTTTAATAGAAAGCTAGTTGATTAAACTAGGGAGGAACTGGAACCATTTACTTTTCTGGGGAGGGTTTCAACCTTAACCTACCAGGCATAAAAGGGGAAGACCCCAAACCACCAGGAAGATGAAGAAAACTCAGACTTAGGTTCCTGTTCAGAATCCTATCATGTATGAAGACTTGAAGACTTAGAAAATCCATCCACCTCAGCTACCCCAAAAATTCCCAAGGTTTATGAAAGGAGGAGTGCTCGATTTCATAATCCAGAGCCTACATCATTGGGAAGTCCAGGAACTAATATTGACTCTGTTGGTTTTCAAATATACCCTCAGAAAGCTCCCTTGCAAACACAACTACACTTGGAGATTTGAAGGGAAAAAAGCCAATGAGAGAAGAAACAGAAAATGAACCACCACCTAAGATTCTTAGACAGGGCAATAGGCACACTATGCCAACAAACTAATTGCGGTGTAAAATCAAGCTTAGAAGCCACCCAGAGTTAGCTAAACAAATCATTGATATAGATGATGTGCCTTTGAAAGACTTAAATCATCAACAAGGAACCTGTAAAGTCTAAGAAAAAACCTACAATCTCTGAGAACAAGCCTGCAACCCCCAATAAGAAAATAAATAAACAAGCTGCCAAAGAAAATCCCATGGAGACTAGACATATCAAGAAACAGATATTAGACAAGTTGAATGTGTTACTTGAGGCTGCGAGTACTCTTAACTAATGTGTCAGGATATCAGAACCATTTTTGTCCACTTGTTTAATCCAAAACTCAGTTTTTCCGTTTCATGGACAGTCAACCTACCAATTTTGTATGCAAATCGAGAGATTTGAGAATGCTTTTGTTAGTAGGTTTTGATAAGTTTGACGATGTGTCTGTCATTTATTTTGAACTAAGTTATGCATATTGATCAATAAATGAAACCCACAGGAAAAATCTGACAACATGCCTATTAGCGATTTTGAAACAAAACAAAGACGTTGACATCTATGTTGTCAGCGTTATTCGAAAGGATTGATCTCCTAGTTGTCAATAATATCTCAGATCAGAAAATCAGTAATGTCGACGGCCTGCCTATTAGCAATTTTTCCAAAAAAACGCAGAGCAACTGAAGACATCCAGGAGAAGTGTTGATAAAGTATACATAGGGACCTGTTTTGTTGAAACAACAATGATAAAGCATACAGAGGGACTTGTTTTGTTGAAACAATGATGATAATCTACAGAGGGACCTGTTCTATTTTTCAGCTAGATAATTGACCAGATCACTCTATTTTTGCCTAGATTTTAGCATATTTGCCTACAGTTTTTCTAGGGTTCATTAGATATTTTCTAAAGTTTATATTTTTCATGCATGAACTTAAAATATATTTATAATATCTCAATATTGTAATTATGAGGATTCTATTATTTTTCAAATTGTTATGTAAGTTCTATAAAATAGTTTATGTAAATATGTAATAGTGTTGGCTTTTGATGCCAAAAACATGTCACTTTGTAAATCTTTTATTACAAAAATCCTAATTGAAGTATTCTAGCTCCAGTTCTTGACAGAAATTGTGTTTCCTGTATGTTTTTCTAGTGCTTTCATACCTTATTTTTGCACATGTTCAAAGTAACATAGGAGATCTGGGTAAGAATAGATTGAGTGTCAATCTCTCTGAAATCCCATACAAAGATATAATCATTTAAAGAGATTAATTAACTGGACTACCTGTCTTGGTTAATTCCTATACATCTTTTAATTATTTCCTTCTGTCATCTCTTGAATGTGTTTTGTTTGGCTGTAGAAATATTGTACACACATCCATTCTATCTGGTTGATTAAGTATTCAATATGATTGCTTAATTATCATGAATTTCCTTATATTCTTCTATCAAATTATTCAAAATATTCTGTCAAATTAGATGTTGACACTTTGACCAAGGACTCTATAAGAAAGGGATTTATTCATAAACATATATTGGACAATCCTTAGCAACCACCCAAAATGAATCATAAGTCTGGCCATTGTGCTTCATAGGCCGTTATCCAGTGATAGTGAACATTGTTAAACAAAGCCTCATAACAATTGAGGGAGCCCCCTCTAGTTCAAGGGCCATCTTGAACCTAAAGACTGGCCGAGTTGGTTTCTCGACATAGTTTTTGCAGCTAAGAATTGCCTACGAGAAACAAGTACAACAATGTTGATTCATTTTCTATAAACAGTTGAGTGTCCACATGTATTGGCAAGTTAATTGGCACTTGCGCAATCTACTTCCCCAATACTTCTTTCAGTGGTCACTCTTGAAACAACTCTCTTTAGTTCCATGGTAAAATGATTATCGGAGAGAAGTGCTTCATGAGTGTGGTACATGTGGGATAGAAAGGACACTCATGACAAGCAAATATTAGCTCTTACAAATCTAACTTTACATCATGATCAAGCAACAACCATGGCATCTCATGAGAGGAATCGCATAATTTTGAATGATAGGGGTGACTGACTGACTGTGGAAACTACGCACTATGCATTCCCAGCAGTCAATGAGGAATCTTGATGACTGTAACTATGTAATGCACAGTTCAGTTTGGGCTAGGGTCTGGGAGAAACTGCGCATTACGCATTCTTAGTGACCAAGCCGGGAGACTAACTCCTGGAACTCTGCAGTGTGCAGTTGCCAAACTAGGAAAAACTTTGTGCAATTCCAGAAGCCAAGGTAGAGGCCTTGAGCTCCCAAATTGGGCAATGCATGCAGTGAAGTGTGAGATCCGGGCAAGTGGAGCCCATATCTGCCCATGGGGAGTGTGCAAACAAGCATATATGAAGGATTATGTAAGGATGAGTACAGGTCTGACTAAGTGTAGATGTATGCATGTAAAACAAGTGTAGCAGTGGATCAAACTGAAGGAACACAAAGCATGTGAAGGAAGTCGTTGCAACGACGACCATTGGTACAAAATTGGAAAACTCATGCGACACTTGAGAAAGGAAATCTATAACTTGAAACAACACTCTCACAACTTAAATAAACATAAGCGACAAAAAAAGCAGCAAAAGGCAATAAAAGCAAAACTCGCCCCGAAAAGCGATGACAATGCTCCGAAGGGTCCTTGATCTCCTAAGGAATCTAGAGCTTTATGATTGAATTTATAAGTGAGCTCTAGAGGCGTCCATTACATAGATTTGAGAAAAATGGATTTCATGATGTGTATGCTTAAGACCAAGGACAACAATGACACTTGGCAAAAACTTCTAAAGATGGAAATGTGTCAAATTCGGGAAATTAATAATAGATCCCTACTTCCTATGGATGCTTTTCCTCTTAGCTTCTTGCTTTTTGGAAAAACTGGCATTCACTGCCTGGAAAGATTGCGCAGTTCTAGGAAGTACGAGACAACTCTTTGGTTCATGAACTGAGCAGTTTCTGAGTGCAGTAGGTTTTGCGCAATTTCTGGGTTGAGTGGCTCTGGGCTACCTCTTAGGCTCTTCGCAATTTCCTAGCTGAAGGGAGGCTGTGATATGGCTCTGCGCGATTTTGGAGCCGAAGGCTCACTTGTTAGATTGGATTGCTCTACACAATTTCCCAACTGAAGACAAGCTGCCAACTAGGTATGCACAATTTTGGAGCCGAAGCTCACTGTGGGCTTGAACTTCGCATTTCCTGAGAGCAAGGTTGGTTGCCCTATTGGATTACGTAGATCACTAAGTGATCTGATTTAGAATATTAGTTTGCAGTGCTAAGATCTTTCTCAGATCATAAACAAAATGCTTTCATTGTGCTTAAGGATTCATCAATTTTTGCAAGTGAACTGAAGAGTTTTTATGTTAATTTTATGAGAAATTTAACATAAACCAGAAACTCAACAACTACATAAACATGTACAAAACATCATCAAAAACACATTACAACAAGCACGTGATAAAGGATTTCACCCCTCCTGGGCTACGTCTCCTTGGTTCATCTTCCAATGGCTTGGGCCTCTCTATTATGCTCAAAAGTGTAAAAAATTGTGTTTACAATGCTCAAATGCTTCTGAAACCTGCTCCAATCAATCCAGAATACTAAAAAATGTCTCTCTAGCCTCTTTTTGCATCCAATTTGGTGGAAAACTGAAGAAGTTATGACTTCTCCTAGTTCTTCCACTATTTGTTCCACAAATTGCTCCAAACCTGACAAAAACCCATAATTTTGCTCCAAAATCCACTAACCGAGCGAGAATTTTGCCGATCGGTGGGCCTTAATCCATTGACACCGACTGTCTTATCGCAAATCGCAATCGGCGGATTTCTGCGGGCTTTTGATCTGTGAACAAAGTGGGAAATGTGCGATTGAGATGTGGTGGACCCGATGACACTATAAATTGGAATTGATAATCCTCTCGCATCAGGGAACTTATGACATTTTGCCATCGGCAGAGAATCGACGACAATCATAAAGCAGGACTCTACACCGTGTTGTGATTTGTGATTGTGATATTGCATCGCAACTCGGGTATGCTGAGGGCCAATTATCTTGATTGTTTCCCTTCGGTAATGTGCGATTGCGATCGCATCGCAACCTGAGACCTGCCAGGGGCTGATTTTTGCAATGCCTTCCCTATCGCGAATTCAATTTATCGCATCACAACCCTGACCTTTATTAGGGCCAATTCTTTAACACAACCCGCCTACGACATGCGATTTGTGATATGTGGGGGCCAATGGTGGCCTACCACTTGGCACCTCCTCATTCGCTGAAGGAACTTCCCACATCATTCAATCCTGCCATGTAAGAAAGTCAAATATGAACTTTGACTTACTCTAACTTCTGCATACGAGCTCGAATTTGAGTGTCGTTCACACCGTTTGAATCATAATGATGAGCTCTTCGATCTAAAGCTAAGTTTAACAAAATTCTGACACTTTGATTTTTGAGCATAATTTTGAGCACTTGATCACTAAGGAAAGCCTAGAATCGGATTGCAACCAAGTGAAGAGGTCAACTTGTGGTTAGACGAAAAATCAAGTAAGAAAACACAAGTTGTAAAGCGAAAGATAGAACTTAATGAAAGCACAAGTACCTTGGCAGTGTATGACAAGCTATTGGGATTTTAGTAGGGAGGCTAAAAAACGAAGCGAAGGCAAAATTTTGGAGGGTGTGTTGGCCCTCGATTTTGGTCTATTTTTGCTTGAGGAAACTTACTTAATCCATATATTTTCCATCTATTTTCCACTATTTCTATCCCATTTTGATGTATTTCATGTATATTTAGGTATTTAATTTAATTTTTTCAAATTCTAAAGTTTTTATGAAAATTTGATTTCAAGTGCAAATTTTGACAGATTCAGAAATTCTCGTAATAGCTATGTGGAAGACATGTTTTGCAGGACACTTGGGCTCGAGTTAGATGCAAGGATGGATAGCTTGGGAACTAAGATTGAACTAATTCCACTTGTTTTGGTCAGAACAAGCTCTATTAAGCTCGGTCAAGGCTGGTCAAACATGACTAGTCACCCAGAAAATCCCTAGGAAATAAGGCAGTTTTGAGATTTTATGGGATTGACCATATTTCTTGGGATGGATTGGATGAGTTTGACTTAGATAGGTGGATATGAGTAGATATGATTGTTAGAGAGACTATAGATCAGTTTGTTTCATAAAATTCTATTTAAGCCAAGACTTTGATGGCTTATGATATGTAACTTTTATATAATTTTATGCTGAGACATTTGGATTTTGGAGATTAATTTGAAGAACCTGTTCTAATTTCATTTTGCTGTTCATTGATGTGGATGAGTGATTGAAACTTCAACTTTTGATATCAACTTCAAGTGTGCAAATCAAGGGTGGAGGGCCCCCACTCCAAGCTAAGTACACTTCATTGTTAGACTAGCTCATTTTCCATAAACTGGTTATCTTAGAACTTGTTTATGTACTTTGTTTCAGATTTGCTTATGACTTGATGTGTGATGATTTATATTATTGGATCTTAGTTTGTTTATCACTTTAGTAAGATGGAATAACAAAGTGTTCAAGTTGAATTCTCCTTCTATTTAATTGATAGATAAAAACTAGGCTCCTCCTTTGTTACATGCAAGCAATTTTTCTTATGTATTTTTAGTTTTCAAATGATAGCATAATGATGAATGAATTGTGATGGAAATTACCCAAAGATCTCTTAAGTTAAGAGTCTCCTTCATTATTGATTTATGCATCTTAAGCTATTATTAATTCATGGTTTCTGATTTCTATTCATCAAGTAATAATTGAGAGAGAAGAACACAATTGGATCTCTTAAGTTAAGAGCCACTTCATCTTTCCTTCATTGCAAAAGTGAATTAGAAATTGTTAATGCAGGTTTATATTTGTAATATGCACTTCTTTAGTTTAAAAAAAAAACTCATCTTTTAAGCTTGACTATTCCCAATATCCATATATTGTGGACTTGCCTCCAAGTTTTACAAACCTGGATTGATAAAGAATACTTGTGTTAATTTGTGTGAATAAATTAGCTCAAAATTTTGGTGCCGTTGCCGGGGAGGCAATTATTGACACAGTCAATTAGAAAGATAAACAAAAACACTAAACATTTCATAAAACAAAAATTAAAAAATTAGTTACATTTCTTTTGGTCATGTTTATTTATGCCTAGAAATAGAGATCCTAAAGGTAGATTTATTAAACAAAACCCCCCATCAATAGAGGTAGGACCATCAAAGCTAATAACACCAGTTGCTGGTAAGCCAACAATTGAGGAATTGGAAGAAAAACAAATAACAGGACAAAGATTAACTTTAATTGAAAGGCAAACTTGTTAGCCTGGGAGGTAAAAAGGAAACAACAATCAACAACGACACCTACTTCAGGAAAACAAAAAGAAATTGTTAAAGAAAAACAACCCATTTTTGAATCTATAGGTCAACCTATGAACAAATTGAACCCCAAATTGGCATTGAAACAATTGAAACCATGGGAGAAGAGGGACATGGATCTGTTATTTTTACTCCTGAACAAAGACTTGAATATGAAAGGCAACAAAGAAAGTGGAGAAGACAGAGAGAGGAAGAGGAAAAACGAGAAAATGATAGAAAAGGAGAAGAGGATAGGAAAAGACAAGAAGATGGTGGTGATCAGGAAACTACTTTTGGCTTTCCAATAGTGGATACAAGTGCAATATTAGGAGAAGATGTGAAAATGAAAAATATTCCACCTTCTGTATTGCCAAATTTTTATGGAATGTCAACAGAAGATCCTGATTCCTTTATGTTTGAATTTGACATCTTATGTAGAACTTATGGATACACTGATGACATACACAAACTTCGTCTCTTCCCTGCTACATTGAAAGCAACAGCCTTAAAATGGTTCATGGGTTTAGGAGAGCAAACAATAGCTTCTTGGGATGAAATGAGATCTATCTTTCTTAAAAAGTATCAAGCCTATTGTAGGCCAAGGGACTCCAAAGAGGATGTGTTCAGAATGACACAACAAGAAGATGAGAGTCTAGAGGAATACTTAGAAAGATTTGCATATAATCTACAAAAATCCAAACAACACTCTCTAAATCAAGAAACCATTCGAACAATCTTTCTCAAAGGAATAAGAGATGAATATCTTGACATTTTGAATGTAATGGGCAAGGGAGATATTTCAAACTTGCCATTTAATGAAATTGCTGATTTGTGTCAAAAATATTTTAGAGGGAGATCAAAATCCAGAAAGAGAGATGTGAGTTCAAAAGCAACAAAATCAGCAGCAAGAGGAATAACAAGAGCAGAGATAGGAAGCTTGTTAGAAAACTTTAAAACTAATATCCTAAGTACATTAGGAACTCAAGTAGATGTTCTGAAAGAAAATAAAAAGAAAGAAGAACAAGAACAAGCTTTAGCAATCTTTTGTTCCAATGTAGAAAGAAACATGCATTAAGAGAATGTCTTTTGGATAGTGTTCAAGTGTGTGGTCTTTGTACATAAAATTATTCAACAAAAAATTGCCTAAGGTTGAAGGAATTGCAAATGAATCCAATGGAAGCAGTGTGAGGAACATAAAGTTTCTATTATGTGGCATCAAGAAGACCTTGGCAACCAAGGATTCCTCAACAAAATCTGCAACAATTCCCTCAACAAAACTATCCATATCCACCTCAAACTTCTTGGAATACTGCAATGCCATGGCAAGCTTGGCCTCCACAACAATATCCAAACCAACCTGCACACGGTTGGAGAGGATATGGTTATGGAAATCAGCCACCTCAACAATACCAACAACAATACCAGCAACAATATCAACAACCATTTCCATACCAAAAATATTCGCAATCCATTGCATTTCCGCAACAAAATTCTGCATATCCATTATCCATGCCATTTCCGCAACAGAATTCTCCACCACTACTAACACAACCATAGCAAAATTACAACTACCTTCAAACTAGCCCAGACCAACTCAACTACCAACCCAACCAGTGGAAAATCCAAACAATAAAATGGATAAACCTGCATACAATGTCGAAGAAGCAGCATATTTTCCAACATATTCTATTCTTCCCATAAATGATGTCCATTTAAGGTCTGGAAAGTTGCTCAAAAAGGATTCTCCTCCAATCATAGAAGAGCCAAATGAGTAAGGAGAATAACCTGAAACATCACAATTTGGAAAACAAAATCAGAAGGAAAAACTATTATAACTCAAACACCACCATATCTTGAGAGGTTAGTAGAGCAAAAAATTGAAATGAACCTTCCTGAATTTGATATTTTGGATGAATTGAAAAATACTTATGTTAAAATTCCTTTATTGAAAGAAATCAAAGAAATACCAATATATGCTAAAACAATAAAGGAATTATGCATTAAGAAAACTGGTAAAAAGAAGAAGGATCCTACTACAATCCAAGTCATTAGCAAATTAGCAAGCCTCATGTCAACAAAAACAGCAGTAGAAAAATATATTGATCCTGGTATCCCTATGGTTACTATTTCAATAAATAATTTCTCAGTTCCAAACACATTGATAGATTTTGGAGCTTCTATAAATGTAATGACTATGGAGACAATGAAGTATCTGCATTGAAACAACATTAGATCAACTTCTACAATCCTAGAGTTAGCAGATAGATCTAAAGTTGTACCAGAAGGAATACTAGAAGATATTATAGTCTCTTTGGATTCATGGGAGTATCTTGTTGACTTCCTCATCTTGCAGCCAAAAACAAATTTGGGAGGACAACCTCTAATCTTAGGCAGAGCATGGTTAGCCACAGTTGATGCCTTTATAGGATGCAGATCTGGAAGTATGATTATTGCACATGGAGATGAATGGAAACACATTACACTTTATTCACCTGCACAATCACCTTCTTTAGAATCAATGCTTGAAGAACAAGAACATCAACAAACTAAATCAGTTCTAAGTACAAATAAAGTCTTTGACCTTAGAGAAGAAGAAGAGAATGAGGATTTAATGGATCTTTTCATCTCAGAACCAAATATTGCAAAGCAGCTTAGAGAGATTCAATATGAAGCTGCAAGTAATCTTTTGAATCAATGTTTTCAGAAAACTTGTACAATCCAATCCTTTCAAAGCTCCTTTAAAAACATTTTTCCTGTAAATACAATTACCAATTCAACAACAAAACAATTGAGATATATCCTGGAAAACATTTGAACATTGGAAATCATTTGCAATCGTCACAAGAACAAGAGGAAATTGCATTATTACAAAAATATTCAAAAGATTTTGCCTGGGATTATACAGATATGCAAGGAATTCATCCCAACACATGTATCCACCACATCTATACAGATGATCAGATTAAACCAGTAAGACAACCTCAAAGATGAATGAATCCCATGATGAAAGAAATAGTGAAGGAAGAACTGCAGAAATTGCTTAAAGTTGGGTTCATCTATCCTATTTCAGACAGTCAATGGGTTTCTCCATTGGTAATTGTACCAAAAAAAAACGGGAAGTGAAGGATATGTGTAGATTACTGGGAATTAAACAAAGCAACATTAAAAGATCATTTTCTGCTACCATCCATTGACCAGATACTAGACTCATTAGTTGGAAATAATTTGTTCTCCTTCCTAGATGGGTTTAGCGGGTATAATCAGATTAGAATAGCAACAGAAGACCAAGACAAAACAACATTCACCTACCCATGGGGAATCTATGCATATAATGTCTTGCCATTCGGATTATGTAATGCACCTGCAACTTTCTAAAGAGCAGTGCTTGCAATATTTGTTAATCTAATCCATGAATGTGTAGAAGTCTATATGGATGATTTCAGGGTATATGGAAACACATATGGCAATTGCTTAAACAATCTTGAGAAAGTTTTGAAATGATGCATAGAAACAAATTTGTCCTTGAGCAATTAAAAATGCTATATGATGTTAACAGAAGGCATAGTTTTGGGACACCACATTTCCTCCTCAGCAATTAAGGTGGATCCAGCTAAAATACAAGTCATTGTGAATTTAATTCCATCTACAACACAAAAGGAGGTAAGGAGTTTCCTGGGTTATGCAGGTTACTATAGACGATTCATAGAAAACTTTAGTAAAATAGCCCAACCTCTATTCAAGTTGTTAGCAAAGGATGTTGAATTCCAATGGACAAATCATTGTCAAAATGCATTTCAGATATTGAAAGAAAAACTATCAATTGCACCCATTCTTCGAGGACCAAACTGGTCTCTGCCATTTCATATTTCAACTGATGCATCTGATACTGCTATAGGTGCATCGCTTGGACAGAAGGAAAACCTGTTCAATTATGCAATATACTACATAAGCAAAAACTTAACACCTGCAGAATTGAACTACACAGTCACAGAAAAAGAAATGTTAGCTGTAGTACATGCAGTAAATAAATTCAGGCATTATATAACAGGATACCAAGTGTTCATTCATACAGACCATTCAACAATCAAATACTTAATGAACAAATCAATCACAAATGGAAGAATAACAAGATGGTTACTGTTAATGCAAGAATTTAACATTACAATTCAAGATCGACCAGGGAAAGACAATCAAGTGGCCAATTTTCTTTCGAGATTACATTCACCCAATGATCCAAATCCAGTTGCAGATAACTTTCCAGATGAACATTTGTTTGCAATAACAGTAAAAACACCATGGTTTGCAGACATAGCAAACTATCTATCTTCTGGAAAATTTCCAACTCAGTTTTCAAAGAAACAAAAACGAAAAATCATTAAAGAAAGCTCTAGATATAGTTGGGTAAATGGCGATCTGTTTTATACTGGTTCAGATTTAATAATAAGAAAATGTGTGAGAGAAGATGAGATATTAGAAATCTTGAAAGCATGTCATGATGAACCATGTGGTGGTCATTTTGCAGACAAACGAACAACCTACAAGGTGCTGCAATTGGGCTACTACTGGCCAACAATCTTCAAAGACTCCAAGGCTTATGTCAAGCGGTGTGACAATTGCCAAAGAGTAGGGAGACCAATAGTATCAGATGAGATGCCACTCAAACCACAAGTTCTTATAGAACCATTTGAGCAATGGGCTCTAGATTTTGTGGGACCAATAAATCCACCATCAAACGGAAAGAAGTACATCTTGGTATGTACAGATTATGTAACTAAATGGGTGGAAGCGAAAGTAGTCACAAAGGCAACAGAAAACACAGTGGTCACCTTCCTCTTTGAGGAAATATTTGTGAGATATGGCGTGCCTAGATAGATTGTAACTAATCAGGGAGCACAATTTACTTCAAAACTTGTTCGGGATCTTACGGAAAAGTATAAGATAAAGCACCGGAAATCCACTCCGTATCATCCTCAGGCAAATGGACAAGTGGAAGCAACAAATAAAGTCCTAGAAAATGTAATGACCAAAAAAGTACAACTAAATAAGAAGGACTAGTCAGAAAAGTTAAGGGATGCGATATGGGCATACAGAATAACATGGAAAAACACAATTGGGTTTAGTCCATACCAGTTAGTGTATGGAAAAGAAGTCTTACTGCCCATAGAGTTTCAGATACACACATTTAAATTGGCAGCAGAACTAGGACTAGAATTGTCTGAAGCACAGCAGCAGTGGATAATGGAATTAAACCAACTAGATGAACATCGCCAATAGGCAATAGAACACACAACATTGGTCCAACAGCAACGAATGAAATGGCATGACAGATTCATCAAGAACAAGACATTTAGCAAAGGAGACTGGGCATTACTATTCGACTCCAAATTCAAAGATTTCAAGGCCAAGTTCACAACACACTGGTTAGGGCCATATGAGATAGAGGAAATCTTTGATAATGGAGCAGTTCAAATCAAAACAATTGACCAGGAATCTACATCATTTTTGGTAAATGGACATAGGCTCAAAGTTTACAACAGGCCTATCAACAAAGAAGAATTCATGAAACAACTGATACAAGAAACAGAACTGGAAGTAATGGCACAACAGAGCCATGTATCTTCCAGTACTCAAGAAGAATAAAAAAACAAATAAATAAAAAATAATAATAAAAAATAATAAAAAATATAGTAAAAAAAATAATAAATAAATAAATAGTTTGCTAGTGAAAACCAGGAAACTGGCACCAAGCAAACAAGAATTCATAGAGGAAAACCAACTCGTTTTGGACTGTATGAATTCACACTTTCTTGTTCTACTTTTATAACAACTTTGTTTTGCAGAAAATCCTCCACAGAAGCATGACTTGAGGACAAGTCATTAGATAAGAAAGGGGGAAGGTCGCACAAGAAACTTAGTTGTGCAGCTGAATTGACGACGAAACTTGTATTGTTCACAGTTGGGACCTGAAATATTTTTGCAACCAATGTTAGTTGGGACCTAAAATATTTTTGCAACCAATGTCAGCTGGGACCTGAAATATTTTTGCAACCAATGTTAGTTGGGACCTGAAATATTTTTGAAATTGATGACAGTTAGGGACCTGAAATGTTAGAAAACGACATGTGTATATTGCATGACCCTGATATGTTAAAAAAGTATGTATACATCGCATGACAGTAGGGACCTGAGTTATTATGAAACAATTACAGAGGGACCTGAACGACAACCGGAAATCCAAGAACCAGAATCAATGAAGAATGTTAAAACAGGAAGTAGAAATAAACTCTATATTTCAATCTATCTAAGACATTTGATCAAGAAGACCTCATCTAGTATTGTCAAATAACAGCGAACATCATCCAATATTGTCAGGGAAGTACAAGTATAGTAAGTACACAATTTTGCTCTTGTGAATTCAAATTTTTCTTAGAAATTTTTAGTCTTTGTTAAAATTGAGATTAGTACCTGAGTGTATATTTTCCATTCATTTCATTACCTCCACCCATTATCCTAAGTATCATCTTACATTTATTTATGTACATCCTATAACCCTCATATTCCATAACCTATGTACATCCTATATTCATTTCATAGCCTTAACCCTAAGTCTATAACCTTAAGTATTTTTCTTCAAAGCAAAAGGGATTAAAAATAATGCAACGAGATGGAACCTACACAAACAAATCAAACATTAGTACCATGGAGATAATTTTAAACATGACCTAGGTGGTCATTTTAAAATTATAAGATATATTGTATAACAAAAAGATATGTGCATTATGAAATATGTTGCAGGAAATACAAAATTGAAATGATCTAAGTAAAAACCTTATCATAGCGCATAAAGAAATGATATTAGTACTATATGCATGGTGGCAAATATGAAATGATAGCAAGCATATGGTAATACGACGAGGGTAAGGTTATTATCATTTCAATAAATAGCAAACATGCGCATTATGGAAGCCATGAAATTGAAATTATTTATGAGTGTATGGTTTATATATGCACTGAAAAGTGAAGAATGATTAATATAAGAAAATGTGGATAGTGGCGAAGGTGTAAAGCAAAGTCATTAATCATGCAATCGATGGTAATGTATTGAAAACCCAACACAAACATTAATGAACTCATGCAAGTGAATGTGACAGTGCATAATACGTTCAATAGACAGAGGGATGGTGCGTTGGCATGTGAGAGGACATCCATGACTGGTACGTTGGCATGCAGAAGGACGGCCACGACTAGATTGAAAGATATGACTGCAATTAACGAAGGAACAAGGAATTTGAATAATGAAACGTATAGCTTGAAAAATATCATTGCAAATGGCTCCATAAGTGGCGATTGGTCAAAGGGACAGCCACGATGGCATCATCCAATAGAAAGCGTTTATGGCTTATCAGTCAAAGCACGGTAAACAATTGGAAACGGTCACGAAAAAACTCTTTCAAACAATAAACCTCTGAACGCTCATTCTCATAACCATTCCACCATTACCATTCTGCATTTGTCTGCCATCACAACGATTAAAGGCTCGGAAGAATAGTAGTAAGAGGTTGAGAGCGTTAAAATGTTTTGACAGAGGAGGTAAGTGTAGAAATAGAACGCTAAGGCCGTGGAGAGATAAGCAGGGTAAATCAACGAAGGAAGTGTAAGTTAGTTGCCAAAAATCTCGTGGAAAACTTAAGGTAAGCCAAGATTTGATTTGTTTCTATTTGGTTGAGGATTGCAAAGGAAATGTCGGGATCCCTGTCACCGAATCCTTTGCTAAGACTACCTGTGATTTAATGAATTTTTCTATTTATGCCACCAATCATTAAACTGAGGCGTTCAAAACACAAGTTGAATGAGTTAAGGATAACATGGAGCGCAACTAAGAGGTCCACGAGTCAAGCATTTACAACCTTTCCACAAGCAACCAGGTATACTCAGAAAAATCGCCAAGTCTTCAGTCAAAACAGAGGTTTATAAATGAGGTTCAAATGCACAAAAAGTGGCTTAATAAAATTGTGACATAGCTGGAGATAAACGTTTTTTTAACTGTAGAAGGTAGCAAAACGAAATGAACTTAGTTGTGCATGATAAACATTCCACGAGAATTCAAAACAGAGTCTGTTCATAAATTTTGATTGCATGAGATAAGGATTTTGTGTAGGACTGAAACATGTAGTCTTTGTAAAATGAATAGCCAACTCATTTTACAACTACACCTGTACATATGTCTTTATGATCAAATAGTGTGATAAATAACCAAGTTTTAGTTCAATGCGTGAAGGAATGGGTCAATAAAAACAGAGTACTGGGTTTAAGCTTGAAGATTCGGGTCCATATTTGAGCGCATTGACTATCATGTGTTGATTGTGTCAATAATGCAATGGTTTATATAAGTTATTTGAACAGTGAGAAGAGAAGTTTTATATGTTGCTTATATAACCAATGCAGTGTTGTATATTGACCATTAAGCAATGAAGAATCTTGATTGTATAAACAATGAAGTGCTGGAGATTGGTTATTGAGTAGTATTGTATCCTGGTTACTGAGAAGAAAAAGTATTTGATGATGATTTACACAGAGAGCCTCAATTCGAACTCTAAAACAAAAACATTATTCTGAGATCATATTAAGAAAAACAAAAAATATAACATGATTTTTGTTTTCTTATATATTTCTATTTCAAAACAGAGTACAATTTTTTTCAGAGATGTATAAGGGAGAATGTTTGATTGCTTGAACAAAACAGGGTATTGAAACAGAGACAGTGTTGCTGCAAAGAAAGAGACAGAGGCCGAAATCAATTAATTTAATTGTTGAAGAAGGCAGGTAAGCTTCTATGAACTAAACCAAAAAAGATTTATTTTATGAATCAGTACTTGTTAATTATCATTATAGAAGATGAAGTTAATGACAACAGAAGCTTATATTCAATGGTTTAAAGAGACAATGACAACAAGGATAGAGCCAAGATTCCAAATAGAAAATTGGAGGAAAGAAACAATAGAGAAGCTATATTAGGCAAGGCTCGTAGGTTTCTTGCAAAGATTTAGTGGCCACAGTGAAGAAGTAACAAGGGAATTTATATACAATTACACTCAGGAACAAGCAAGAGTAGGAAACATAATAATTCCCGTGACTCAGGAATTCCTTTCACAAACACTGGACCTCCCGATGATAGGAGAGAATTACCATAAGGGTTTTCATTTCAAGGAGAAAGTGCGGACTTTCTTCCTTGAAAAGAATAGAAAGGGAACCTTTGATAGGGCCAAAGGTATACCTAGGGAGTGGTTCAATGAACCATGGGGAGAACTGGTTCTAATTATACAAAAATTCCTCACATGTGATAGGGGATACAGTGTTACACATCTGTATCACATCAGACTCCTACAACACATTAAGGGAGAGGTTAAGATTAACCTGCCATATTTCCTCTTTAGAAGCCTCCTAAAGATGATAGAGTCAGTGAAACATGAACATAAGCCAAGAGAAGCACAAATTTATCACCAAGGGTTGATAAAAACACTAGTAGAATATCATGTAAGATCACAAGGTATGATTTGGAGAGAGTTTTTGAGCAAAAATCAGTATAATGAACAGGTCATTGAGGAACAAAACAAGGTAGAGCAGGAAACCAGGGGGATGATGAGCTCACCTTTTTATCCCAGAACTAGAGCCAAAAATCAAAACAATACAGTCATGCATGAAAATGAAATATCCATCATGTCCATTCCTAGGAGGTTTAGGAACAAAAGTCCAGCTGAGATAAATAGCAGGGAAAAAGAAGTACAGATAGTAGACACATGTTCAACAGAAAAACAGGCAGAGGATAATATTGAGAAAGAGGCATTGGAGAAAGATTCCTACTATGATGATGTAGCAGCAACATCATTTGTGAAAAACACACAAGAGCTTGAAAATGAATTACATTTGAGCAAGATTAGAGAGTTAACAGACCAACTTGAGATAAACAAAATTTTGGAAAAGCATTTGAAAGAAGAAAACAAAGCAAGTAAAAAGAATAATGCTAAGTTGGTTAAAGAAAATGAAAAGTTAACTGAAGAAATAACAATGTAAACTTTGAAACGGGAACCCATACTGTTACCCGTTTTGTAGAGATAGCAAAAAAGTGACCTGATTTCGAAAAGGGGTTATGCAGAACACACATGTGTTTTTTAAAGCTTAGTTTTTGGCACTATAATTTTTTTTATGTACATTGCGTTTTATAATGGTAGTGTTTTTTATGCTGATTTAAAAACGTGGTAATTCTGCACCAGACCCTTTTTTTTTTATTCTTTTTTTTATGTATGAAATGTAAATAATTATTTTGTAAACTTAATAATTTTTGAAGTGGTCTTTTTCTTCATATTTTCTTGTTTTTATTTTAATTTTATTTTTTTGTAGTGAGGTTTTTATTGTTTCGCATATTTAAAAAAGAAATTTGATATTTTGAATTTTCAATATTCTACATATTTATACATTGTTAATTAATTTTTCAATCCACAAGAAATAATTGTTTCTAAAAAACAATATTTTCTAACAATTGACATAAAAATAGCCATTTTTAACATAAATATAATTAAAAAACTACACGTTTTCATAATTTTTTGCTACAATTGACATGTGAAAATCACAATTTTTATACAAAAATTTTAACTAAAAATAGGTAAATAATAGTTTTTTTTATGAATTTCATATCAAAAAAATAATAATAATCACTTTTTTTTTTTTCCTTCAAAAAATAATGGTTAACTTAAAAATTAATGCGAAAATCACATATTGCAAATATTCAACGCATAACAACCTTAATTGAATGTATATTCTTCTCATAAAATGTCAAAGTCAAAACATTGCAAGTATAACTACTTAATAGTTACAAAAAATGAGCTTGATTTCCAAGCATAACTTAAATTTAATCAACAATGTCACGTAATCCAAACTCTTCGTCCTCTAGAGTTTCATCATTGTTTTCTTCCTCAATATTTTCTGCTTCCTTTTGCTCATTTTCGTCTTCTAATGGATCTTTCATGTCTGCCAATCTCCCAATGTATGTCTTTCCAAACATCCCATGTAATGGTGGTTGAGGTTCCTCTGCCTTTTTTGTGACACGTGATTCACTAAAGTCCCCTTTCTTCAACTCAATTTCTTGCATTGCATCTGGAAGAAATTGAAGAGCATTAATTCTTTGCTGAATGAAATTGCATTGTAATGGATCTTTTTCAATTGCAATGCAATTTTTTCCTTTTTGAAGGCAGCATGCTAGTGTTGTACCTAGTTATCAAACACAAAAGAAATAATGAAGTAAATTAGTACAATGACATATTAATTAAAAAAATAACATATTGAAATTCAATTCTATATAATAAAACTTACATGAGCCAGAAAATAAATCCAGAACCCAATCTCCTTCATTTGAACATATTATATAAGATAGTTAATCAATAATTGTGGTTTTTGAAAAATGTTAACTATCTCTCCTTTTGCTTTTTTGTCTTCATATGTTAGTTTTCTCACAACAACATCATAACTCAGTATTTGGCTATGACTATTTCCGTCCACCCGATTAAAAATCATAGACATACAACTATCATCTTTCGCCCAACTATCAATATGAATGAACTCACAATCATTTATAAATACTTGATCATCACGGTTAAGAAGATTTGACTTTTGCCTGTAACATGAAATAGTAAAAGTTCAATCAACTTGTACATAAATGAATTTGTCAACATTAATCACATATACATTTTAAATGTCTTACCATGTAAGCTGCATCCTTGAATTTGGTTTCCCTGTGAAGCTTGACAATATCATTGCCAATTGTGTGTATGAATGAAATGTCACAAATCTCCACAATGGTGATGACGTGACTTCTACAAATCCCGCAACCAGTTTACTAAAAGCTTGATAAGTACAAGGGTCACTATCATAGTCAATATTTGGAACATTGAAACCATGGGGAATATCTGCAATAACTAGGGCATACTCCCTTTTAGGTATGAGTTTAGCAATGTCTTCACAGTCGCCTTGTATTACTTGATATTGAATAGTGTCTAGCCCATTCCAAATGAGATGAGTAAGAGTTGGATCAAGTTCAACATTCTTAACACGTTGCTTCCTCAGTCTTTCCGTCTTTATTTTTTCAATAAAGGTTCTGAAGCTAGTTGGCGCTCCATTATCATCCTTCTTCATCTTTTATAAAATAAACAAATATATGTGTAAGTTATAAATTAAAAATAGTACACAGATGAACAAAAACGAATGTGTAAATCAAGATACCTTTTTAAATACAAGATAAAAAGCTTTTAATGTTGATGTAGAATTTGAATCTGGATAGTTGCGTACGAAATCATCCCAACTATCTTCATTCAACAATCTAACCATTTGTTCTTGAATTTTCATGTAAACTTTGTGACTACATAGATAAAGTAACAAAAAGTCAATATAATGATATGTATAACAAATACTACCAAGAACAACATGTTTTATTTAAAAGAAAATTATAATCTAAAAATAAATAAAAATAATTCAACAAACTTACTTTTGAAATTCCTCGAACATTTCCTCCAATGATAATTCCCCTGACTTCACACGAGATAATATTGTTTTGACAATTTTTTCATCTTTCACTCCTTGCATTGCTCTCCAAGGTGTGATAGTCATATCTTCTGGAAGCTGCTTCAAGTCAGGACTTAATTTACTGCCACCACATATCAATGGCTTAGACTTTTTAACCTTCTGGTTTTTAATGTCAATGTTTTCCCACATGCTAAAAATCTCATCAATCAAGTTCCAAACATCTCCAGTTCTAAATGCCAATTGGAAAATGTTATCAGCACCTATGAATATGTCACTAGGAAGGTTGCGTTTTCCACCTTTTGAATTGGGTTTCTCTTCAATTTGATAGCCTATTTCCATACAACATTCCCTTCGGAAATCTGCAGTAACATTTATCCTATCCCCACCACATTTTTCTTGAAATTCACTATGAATAAATCTAACCCTTTGGATGAAAGTCATAGAAATCCTATATTCATTATCTGAATTATGATCCCATGCCACTAACTTTGCTTCTATATCCGATAAACTAGCGTAAATGATACATTTCATTGTTTCAAAACATGGGTTATTGGGATATTCCTCCATCAATTGTCTTTGAGCTTCTACAGAATGGTTCCCCCCAAGCACATAATAATTGTATTCAAAACATTTTGACTTATTAAATGCTTCTTTGTTGGGAACTTGAACTGGATCAACAAGAAGCACATAATTAACCACATGAACATATGGATTATACCTCATCAATGTCTTCAAGTTGTGAACATGCATATGGTGTGGCTTTCTAACTTGATATTGACATTGTCCTTCACTTTCCTTATAGGTTTGTCTGACATTAAGCTAAAATGTACGACCACCATCAATTAAGTTTTTCTTTGTCAAATTCTGTCGAATGGCATTTTGTTTTGTTTTGATAATGCCATCCTCTAAATCAGCTCCTGGTGTAATGATTTCTCTGCTTTCTTTGAAGTTTCACTAGGTTCTTGACTGCTGGTAATGGCTACTTCAAAATCTTCAACTTTACTTTTCTTCGTCATAACATTCTCAACATATTTATCTTTTGGCGTTGTTACTTTTGGTCTTTTACGGCTCTTCTCAGTTCCAATGTCATCTTCAGTAACGACAACATATGCTTCACTGTCAGTTTCAACTTCATTGCCATCAAAAGTAAGTTGTTTACCCTTGCTAGATTTGTCCACTAGAGGCCTTTTTTTCTGATCCTTTGGATGAAGTTTTGTAGCATCATCATTTACTACATTTTGCTTATTTTCCATATCTTTTTCTGACACTGAGTAAAAATTGCTGACAACTTTCATGATATCATGCTCTATGAAATGAATGCCTCCCAACCTAATTGAAAAACTTTCAACAAAATTCTGCCAAATAAAATATCATATGTCAATAAAAACAAAATTAAAAAAATATAGCGAGACACTTTAAAACAAAATACAAATATATATGACAATACTTACGATGTTTTGTTTCATCTCATTTACAATTTGTTTACACAACTTTGTAGATACATCTCTCGTGTCATAAAATGAATATGTTAGTTGATATTTAATCATTTCATGTGACTTGGGAGCTTTTGTAAGTATGTAAACAACTTCAGTGTCTGGTACCGAACACATATCTATGACTCTTCCCATCAACTCAAAAATTCCATTTTCATTCGGTATATCAATATATAGATATATGTTCACACTTTGACTTTCTTTTTCTTTCACATACCATATTCTTGATGGGAATTTCATCTCTTTTGAATTTTTCCAGTTTGAAATCATCTTCTTATCATTTGAGGCACTTGAAAGATTTGTAGCCATGAGCTCAGGTGGAGTTCGTTCACCAATGTTTTTTGAAGATGCACCTTTAAGTGTCTTTGGTCCAGACATATTCACAAAAATTTTCTTTGATGCCATTTTCCTGAAAAATAGAAACACAAATTAGTAAACAACGAAAACATATTAACTTAAATCCACAACGAAAATATATCCTAAATTTTTAATTTGTATAATAAGATAATTGAAATTAAAAAAATATTAACACTAAGAAATGGCAGAAGCCCACTGACACCACCCTGTCCATCCATGGAGTGGCGGGCGATTTCCCCACCACTTACCCCGCACGCCCCCTACCCCTCTTCCCCCTCAACCGACCCACGCCACCCCACCCCGCAATTGGACAACCATCCAACCGCACCCTTACCCCCCTTCCACACCTCCCCCCTACCCCCACGCCACGCCACGCCACCCCACCCCCAACCACTTCCCCTCCACACCCCCCTCCACCCCCTAGCCCCACTACCGGCCCACAACCCCAATGCCACATCACCCCCTTTCTGCTCTCCCCAACCCCCAATAGACTACCCCCTTCCCCCCAACGTCCACCAGCCTAGCCCACCCTTACCCACCTTCCACCTATTCCACCTACCCGCCTCGCCCCCAACTGAACCACCCCTCCCCGCAATCGAATGGCTACCCCAGCCCACGTTTACCCCTCCTTCCCTCTACCCCTTAACCCCCCCTCCCCTACCTCACTCCCCCCGGACTCACCCCTCATCCACCCCTCCTCCCTTCCTCTCACCTCACCCCTCATCCCCCCCCCAACTACCTATAGCCACCCCTACCCCTTGTTCCCCCTCACTCTACCTGGACCCCCTCACTCCCCTTGTTCCCCCTCACTCTACCTGGACCCCCCTCACCCCTCACCACCTCCTCCTTCCCAACCTTCCCTCTCACCCCTCGTTCCCCCCTGCCCCTCTCACCCCCACCTCACCTCACTCTACCTACCCATCCCCGCCTCACCTTTAATCTCTCCCCTCACTCCCCTTCTCCCCCCTCACCTCACCCCCCCCCCCCCCCCCCCTCACCTCACCCCTCATTCCCCCCCTCACTCTACCTCCTTCTACCCCTCATCCCTCCCCCTCACCTCACCCCTCGTTCCCCCCTCACTCTAGCTCCTTCTAACCCCTCATCCCTCCCCCTCACCTCACCCCTCTACCGGGCCCCCTCGTTCCCCTTCATCCACCCCACTCATTCCCCCCACTCCCTCTACCCGGCCGCCGCCCTCCCCGAACCCTTAACTCACCCCACCCACCCTACCTCTACCTCCCTTAACACCTTCAACCCCACTCCCTCCACCTCACCCCCCGGCCCCCCTCCATAACTCCCCAATCCCCTCGGCCCTCCCCCTCTACCCCTGGGACCCTACCCTCACCCTCACCCTCACCCTACTCCCCCCCTGGGCGCCCCCCACTAAACCTACCCCAGCCCCACCCCCTTAACCCCGCCTCCCAAACCCCTTAACCCTACCCTATCCCCCCGGCCTACCCCCTTAACCCCCTTCCCAAAACCACCCCCCGTTAACCGTACCACATCCCTGGCCGCCCCCTCGCCCCACCCACTTAACCCCACCCCATCCCCCCTCCTACCCAACCCACTTAACCCCCGCAGCCCCCTAACCCTCCTCCCCCCTCCCATACCCCTCCATCCCCCACCCCCTCACCCCCCTCGGCCCCCCCACTTAACCCCCTCCCATACCCCCCACTTAACCCCACTCAACCCATACCCGCCCACCACATACCTCGCCCCGCCCACCCCAAACCTTGCCCCCGCCCCCACCTGCCCACCCCAAACCCCGCCCACCCCATACCTCGCCCCCCACCCGCCCACCCCATACCCCGCCCGCCCCGTACCCACCCCCCGCCGACCCGCCCGCCCACCCCATACCCCGCCCACCCAACCCATAACCCGCCCAACCTCGCCCACCCCACCCCCTCCCATCCCCGTCCCGCCCCTCCCCTCCCCCTCGCCCTCCCTCCTTCCCTCCTCTCCCTTCGCCTCCCAACCTCCTCCCGCTCGGACGGCCACCCGGGCGCGCCTGCGGGCCGCCAGGGGTGGCCGTCCGATTCGCTGCCGCCTGCCCGCGCCACCCCGGCGACCCGCCCGAGGTGGCCGAAGTGATGAAGTGCATGATGATGAATTTCAAAAGTATGGAGTGTCACGGTGTCCAGTTAGTCCTAATTCCAAGGACTATGAGAGTAGCTTTGATGAAGAGCGGGATGATGAATTTCAAAAGTATGGAATGCCATGGTGTCCAGTTAATCCTAATTCTAAGGACTATGAAAGCAGCTTTGATGAAGAGCGGGATGATGAATTTCAAAAGTATGGAGTGCGGCGGTGTCCAGTTAGTCCTAATTCTAAGGACTATGACAACAGCAGTGATGAAGAGCGAGATGATTAAATTCAAAATAATGGAGTGTCACGGTGTCCACTTAGTCCTAATTCTAAGGACTATGAGAGCAACAGTGATGAAGAGTGCGATGATGAATTTCAAAAGAATGGAGTGTCACAATGTCCTCTTAGTCCTGATTCTAAGGACTATGAGAGCAACAGTGATGAAGGACATGATGATGCACTTAGTCCTAATTCTAATAAGTGTAAAGGTAGCAGTGATGAAGGACAAGATGATACACTTAGTCCTAATTCTATGGACCGCGAGAGTAGCACTGAAAAGGCACATGAGGAAGAATATCCAATAAACATCGAGTCAAAATTTCCATTGAGTCCGAATTCTATGGACTATGACAGTAGCACTGAAGAAGGGGAAGATGAAGAATATCCTCCAAGTCAGTATTTGAAAAGCATAGTTGATCATAGTGTGGATAACATTCCTCTTAATGATGATAAAAATCCTTATACAAATGATGATCTAATGATGGAGATGTTGCCAAGAAATATTGTATCGAGGAGTAGGACCAGACCTTTTCGTATCAATGCAAGATGTTCTAGTTATACAAGGGGTAGAGCAGAATATATGACGAGAAGAAGTTCTATCAGCGCACTCATTTCAAGTGAATGTTGCCAAAAAGATTGCTTGAAACATATGGATTTCAAATTTGCATTTGAGAGCAGGAAGAGATATTTGTCAATGAATAAAAGCATGCAAAATTCATATTTAGTTGGGTGCATGCAATCTACATTGTCAGGTTATGATTATCATATTAAGACTTTATTTATCTGTAGAAAAGTTTTCAAAATGTTTCATTCGATTGGGAATTTTCGTCTCTTGAGAATTCAAGAAAATTTGGAAAAGTATCCCACATTTTATTCTGAAATACATCATAAAAGACAGTTTGGGCCATTATCAAACATTGCAATGTCATGGATGAAAGATTTATTTTCAAAGCATGGAGAGTGTATGCCAAATAGAGAGACAATACATATTCCAGATAATTTTTCGAGACGCGAAATCTACAACTTATACAAAGAATATGCAATAGGTGCTGAGGGACATGGCCGGTTTATTACATATCAATATTTTGTGAAGATATGGAAGAATGAATTCAATAATGACCGTATTCCTAAGAAGACAAGGATGGGGATTTGCAGTACATGTGCTTCTCTTAAATCAAAAAGAGACAAATGTGAAGGGTCAGAAAGAGGTAGGCATTCATAACTTTAACTTTTAAGATTGTATATTCATCAAGTATGAAAACATATTTCTTAATGGCTTTCTTTTATGTTTTGTAGATTCAATTGTCAAAGAACTTTAGGAGCATCGCGAACAACAAACAAATGAACGGAAAAAGTTGTACAAGCATCGAAAGAAGTGTTATGATAATCCAAATAAATATTTGGGTTCGATAATTGATGGTATGGACGAGAAGAAAACACTTTTACCACATTTTGTTTGCACACCCAAAAATTTACAGGAGGAAAATTTTATTCAGTATCACTTGGTCGGTTGTATGGTCTTCAATGGGAAAATGTTGCCAAAGGTGTACTTCACATCTCCAAATATTCATAATGATGCAAAACTGACCATAACCATAATTCATGATGTGCTTTCTCATCGGTCTGGTAATCTTCCTAAAGTTTTGTATCTACAATTAGACAACACTTGCCGTGAAAACAAAAATCAGGTTGTTTTTGGATATCTAAACATGCTTGTTGAATTGAGAATTTTTCAGAAGGTAAAGGTTGGTTTCCTTCTTATTGGGCACACTCATGACCATATTGATCAGATGTTCAGTCATTTTTCAGTCACATTGAGGAGGAAGGAAGCTGGGAGCTTGCCATCATTAATTGAATGTATTAAGAAATCATACATGCCAGAGCCTACTTTTGATGTGTTGGAAGAAACTATTGGCATGCGAAGGTTTATTATGGGATCATATGGCGAGGGAAAATGCATTGAACAACTTAATGACATTAGCTTCCAACATCAACTTCGTATCAAAAAAATTGATGGGAAAACACTAATATGGGGCAAGAAGTATTCACCTACTACAGAATGGGCACCGGCATTAGGTTTGCAATTTTTGAAGTTCATTCCAGATCATCCAATATTTGCATCGAAAATATTGTTATTACAATCAGTTGGTGAAGTTCATAATGCACGCAAACAAAACAGAGATATAAATTATTCTGATTGCCTAGAAGAAATTAAAAAATGTATTAGATATACATATGAGTACTTTGACATTGCTGATTCAGTTTGGTGGGAGTCATTTTTCAATAATCAAAGTGATATCATTTCAACAAGAACAAATGAAGATATACCTTTGAAAAATCCATTTATTTGGCCACAAAATGTGTTGAATGCACATGAGGAAATAAACATTGTTGAACAGCAACAATCTCAAGGTATCATTAATTCTTCACAGGCAGAGGAAAGAGAGATGTATATTGGTTCCAGAAGATCTCGTGCACAACGTGAAGCCATGGAAGACCTTTACAGGGGTTCAGTACAGGATATTAAGGAGGGTTGCATGATCGCAGTGCTAGCAGATGGAGATCTCAATGGCTATCCATTTTGGGTTGCTAAAGTTATAAAGGTCTTTACAGAAAATGAGGATGTTACAAGTGTTGAAGTACATTGGTATGCCACAAATACACACCCATTCAATGGTGTGTATAAGCCAGAGATGGTAGTTGAAAAAAAAAATGGTGGAAAGAGAAAAAGAAAGGGTACGAATATAAATCGTCGCCGCACAGACATATTGAAATTGGAGGATGTTGACATACTTGTTTATGACTTCAATTTAACAAAGAGGGGAACTCTTCGCTTCAAGACGATAAAGATTCTGAAAAGGTTGTTACCAGAAGGAACAGTGTTGAGATGGGAGTCTGTTGAAACAAGTCGTAGATCTAGAAGAATTTTGAAACCTGAAATGATGGGCATGCATGTGGACTCAGATGGGGCACTAGTTGATGAAAGAGAAGAATATGGAACATCTTCATCAGCATCTAGTGACTCATTTGAAGATGTGAATTCTGATGGCATGCAAGAAAATATGAGTGATTTTGAATAATTGTTTAAGATAGTTTATCTAACTAATGTATGCATTGTCTCTTGAAATAAAATTTTTGATTTCCATATGGTGTTAAATGAGAAGTTATGAGTCACTTTTATGTTGTTAGATCATTTTACTAGCATTTTTTTAAAATTTTGAAGATTGACCCTAAAAAAAAAAATCATCGTTCCAGTATAATCACTTTTTCGTTTTCAAGCTATATTTTGCACGAAAATTTTGTTTTCACTACCATTTTTAAAACATGTTCAAAATTGTCCCTAAAAAAAAACCATCGTTCCAGTGTACACACTTTTCATTTTTAGCACTGTTTTTGATGTTTTTTTGGCGTTTTTTGGTCAGAGTTCCCGTTTTGAGTTTATAGTTCCCGTTTCAAAGTTTACATTGTTAAATAGGAAGGCTAAAAAAATAATGATCTAATTTGCAAGCAAGCATTCAAATGGCTCAAGGAAAAGAACACGTGGAAAACTAAATATGAGAAGCAGAAAGTTAAGGCCACTTTATATAGAGAAGAACATGATACAGGTATGGACTATTTGATAAAAGCAACACAACAAGAAGCATCAAAGCCGGGAATTGCATCCACAGCAGGGGACAAGAGACCAAAAAGGAAGCAGCAAGCATGAGGACATGCTTGATAATCAATAAGGGGGAGATGTTGGCCCTCGATTTTGGTCTATTTTTGCTTGAGGAAACTTACTTAATCCATATATTTTCCACTATTTATATCCCATTTTGATGTATTTCATGTATATCTAGGTATTTAATTTTAATTTTGCAAATTCTAAAGTTTTTATGAAAATTTGATTTCAAGTGCAAATTTTGACAAATTTAGAAATTCCTGTAATAGTTATGTGGATGACATGTTTGCAGGACATTTGGGCTCAAGTTAAATGCATGGATGGACAGCTTGGGAACTAGGACTGAATTAATTCCATTTTGTTTAGTTAGAACAAGCTTTATTAAGCCCGATCAAGACTGGTCAAACATGACTAGTCACCCAGAAAATCCCTAGGAAATAGGATAGTTTTGAGATTTTATGGGATTGACCATATTTCTTGGGATGGATTGGATGAGTTAGACTTAGATAGGTGGATATGAGTAGATATGATTGTTAGAGAGACTATAGATCAGTTTGTTTCATAAACTTCTATTTAAGCCAAGACTTTGATGGCTTATGATATGTAACTTTTATATAATTTTATGCTGAAACATTTGGATTTTGGAGATTAATTTGAAGAACCTATTCTACTTTCATTTTACTGTTCATTGATGTGGATGAGTGACTGAAACTTTAGCTTTTGATATCAACTTCAAGTGTGAAAAGCAAGGGTGGAGGGCCCCCACTCCAAGCTAAGTACACTTCATTGTTAGACTAACTCATTTTCCATAAACTGGTTATCTTAGAACTTGTTTATGTACTTTGTTTCAGATTTGATTATGAATTGATGTGTGATGATTTATATTATTGGATCTTAGTTTGTTTATCACTTTAGTAAGATGGAATAACAAAGTGTTCAAGTTGAATTCTCCTTCTATTAAATTGATAGATCAAAACTAGGCTCCTCCTTTGTTACATGCAAGCAGTTTTTCTTATGTATTTTCAATTTTCAAATGATAGCATAATGATGAATGAATTGTGATGGAAATTACCCAAAGATCTCTTAAGTTAAGAGTCTCCTTCATTATTGATTTATGCATCTTAAGCTATTATTCATTCATGGTTTCTGATCTCTATTCATCAAGTAATAATTGAGAGAGAAGAACACAATTAGACCTTTTAAGTTAAGAGCCACTTCATCTTTCCTTCATTGCAAAAGTGAATTAGAAATTGTTAATGTAGGTTTATATTTGTAATATGCACTTCTTTAGTTTTAAAAAAAACTCATCTTTTAAACTTGACTATTCCCGATATCCATATATTGTGGACTTGCCTCCAAGTTTTACAAACCTGGAATGATAAAGAATACTTGTGTTAATTTGTGTGAATAAATTAGCTCAACAGGGTGGTTGTAGCCACTACAACATTAGTGACACACTCATAGAACTCCATCTCTCTGTATGGACCTTGTCTCCTGTAAAGCGAGTCTAACTCTTTCAGAAGTATTGTTCGATTCTTTGATCGCGATGGTCCCTTCAGTAGCTTGAGTTAAAGATATAGTCCCTACCATTCTCTTGGTCGGTTAGCACACATACCAAGCCAAGTCAACTGAGTTGTTTTGATTAGGGATGAGGGGTATATTGATGCATAAGCAATATAGATTGTCAAATTTTTAGTTTCATCTTTGGTGTTGCTCCGTTGCCAGCAGGCTTGGATAGCACCCCGACGGAGTCACTTCAGGAACACAAGCATTGCTCCACTGCCAGCGAGCGTGGACAGTACCCTGGAGGAGTTACTTGATTCACCTCTCTGCGCAGGAATCCTTTCTCTTCTTTCACCTCTATTTTATTTTTTTCATTTTTCATTTTTTAGAGAACTGCGCATAGACACATATTTATTTCATGAGGAAGAAGAGGGATCCCGACTTATTGAGAGAATAAGAGGTTGTCCCTTCAGAGAATGATGTTATATATACCTCTGACATACTTGTTAAGGTTTCCCCCCTCACCATACTCTACTTGAATGAGTCGACAAGGATTAACCGAAAATAGAAAAACCGATTAGAGTAGGCGGTACTAGTTAAAAGTGAAAGCGTTGTGTTTTCGCCGAGACTCACTCTGAACAAAACTTATTTTCCATCAGGGTGTCATCGATTGAAAGAAATAAATATATTCATAAAGAAAGGGGATAGATAGATAACCAAATGTTGATAGTTGTACAAGTCCCCTTATGTTTTACCTGACTTGTCTCAAGAGCCAAACACAGTTTCATGGGAAACTAATCCTACAGGTGTGTAAACAAGCAAACAAAGGATAGAAGTAAAAAGAGCAAAACGAGTAAGAAAAAGAAAAAAATGAAAGAAAAATAAAAAAAGAAAGCAAACACTACTCCTACTCTTAATCTAAACAGTGCATGGGCCTATTCACGTGAAGTGATATTTCCAATGCAACCACCATTGCATTGGTTAGCCCTTGTAAGTGAAGGCATGGTTAAAAAGAAAGATATTCGGGCAAACCGACAAGCAAGAATAAAAAAAATGAAAATCAACACACTCGAAATTTAAATGCATCCACAAAAAAGAAAAGAGTAAAAGCACAAGACAGACACTTTGCGGTTGTACCATGGTGTTGCATCACACTGTGCGCAGATGACAAACATGCACACTCTTTTGATCTTGACAAACGAGCAAACATGCAAAAAGAAGAAAAATTTCGTTTCACAACATGACTTTCTACGTATGGCTTCTCCAATGCATGAGCGATAGGATCGTGAGATTCTGGTGGAGGATGTGAAATATGTGGATCAGATTGATCTTTAATGCAAACATGAGAGTGATGAGGAGCTTGGGGTGATTCAACATATCTCTGATCGGAAGTGGAACTAACCTCAGGATTGCGAGAACCTGACATAACCATCAGTTCGGGATGAAGTGCTTTGATAGCTTGAGGGGTTTCCATTTCATCAACAAATAGATCATCAAAGATTTGTGGGTTAGAAAGATCAACAACAAGTGAATCAACATCGTGATCGAATGAGTGAGTGAAAATATCACGACAAACACGATCAGAAAATTCGAGATGTACATCGACATCCTCATGGTCTAACGAATCATATAGAGGGGTTGATGAGAAACCAAAATTTTCACTCTCTGAATTTCCAGAAAGAAACGATGACAGATTGGGTGGATTTGAAAATAAAGATTGGTCCTTTCCACAAGCAAATGATGGACTAACATCCCGTGTGTCTTGTGAATGATCAGAAGTAGAAACATTTGGGATGATTTTTCACAAGAAAAATCAGAAATGGAAGAATCACAAAAGATGTCAGGAAAAAGCGGATGATATGCGGACAAAAGGAGGTCATCCTTCACCACGACTTCTTCTTCAGATTCCCACACATACTCATCAAAAATGACAATGCAGGTTGGCTTCTCAACACCAACTCCATCAATAACTTGATCCTCGTGAACAACATATATGGAGTTTGGAATGGATGAACACAACACAGTACAATCTAGAGGATCAAAGGAACTAGAGGACAGAGGTTGAGAAGACAAGACCTTGTGACAACCATAAGGGTTGCAGTCCAAATCTACACAAATATCCATAGCAGGTGGGGTGGGAGGATGTGACAGTTCAATAGATGGGTTTGCAACTTCTCCCACCTCATCCTGCAGAGCTAGAGTTGTTTGATGAGAAGGGCAGAGGGTCACTTGTGACAACAACCTTATCCGTATTATATTTTGAAGCTTTAACACTTAGGTATGCTGGGAGAGGTTCAAAAGATTCTAACTCCTGCAGATTTTTAGATACCTGAAGAAGATACTAAAACCTTTCTTTGAGAAATTTCTAATCAATTTCATCTTCAGGGATTTGAAAAGTGAGATTACATAAGTGGTCCCAAAATTGCACAATAGATTCATCAGGTGCTTTTCGTAATTTCAAAAACAAATTATTGAGTGCCTTACGATCATAAAAATAGAAAACACAGATTATCTCTCTGATCATGTGATAAAACAAGTGAACAAAGTTGTCGGCAATGTGCGACATCATTGGTCGACATGCCCTTCAAATGTGTAAGTGAACAACCCATAGGCAATGTTATCCGAAGGGACTTCATTCCTCTGACAGAAGCCTAAGAAGGCAACTCTGTGTCTCAACAGGGTTTCTTCGACTTCACTGTTGTACTTGATTTGTGACAAGTCATCGATGACATCCTCCGACACTTCGAAATCATGTGCATGAGAAAAACATTTTGAAGTTGAGATTGTAATGTAAGTCATGAATGATGTGTAGAGATTCAAAACAGACTTTGAGGGCTCAACTTGTCATCTAGCCCTCCTTCCAGCGCCAAAATGTTTTACGGTGCTGGACCTACCAACATGTCAAGGGATCTCCCTGGTAAGAAGTCCTAACTAGACCATAGACCGTTTGGACTAGGAGTCACAACAATGGGTAGTAAAGTTGTGCCTTGATCGTACTAGCGCGCAGAGGTAAGTATGATAACTTTGTCGGAAGCAAATGTGGGACCTTGTAGTGAGTCAATTGAGATGCATAGGGATTCTAAAACACAGAGGGGAAAAAAAGTGTGTCCCTTAGAAGCCTATAATAGTATGCAACCTTAAAGGAACACACAAGCGAAATGACATCACAAGGTGGAAGCAAAATAGTCCACAATCCAAAGTGACAGGTTAATACAACAACACGTCTCCAACAATATTCATACAAAATAGTTCATACACAAATGCATCAGTTAAATAACATACAATACTAAAGTAACTAGAATAGTCGAACTACAATAACAACATATGCATGAAAACGTGTTGGCTTAGTTATATTATTAAGTGAAAGTTCCATCCATACATACACCATTGACAATCACCAGCCCCAATAGTGGAACAATACAATCAACACCGCCTGCTCCTCCAAAGAGATGTGCTCACTCTAGGTTATGGAGAAGCCAAGGCTCATCATAATACTCTCTAAGCCTTCTCTAAGCAATGCCCAACCAAAATATTGGCTCCCAAAATCCTATGCTATTAGTTATGAGGTTCTATATATAACAAAGGGTGGGGTGACCCTTGAAATCCCCCTTTGTGACTCTTCGACTACCCTCATGACTCTTCAACTTCTTTACAAATAACTCTTTACATTACATAGTGACTGTTCACATTCCACTAGTGACACTTGGAATTTCACTTACAACATATTTACTAATAATATACATACATGTACCCATATGAGACAAAATAGGCTAGAGACAGCCTAACAAGACAAAACACTATGACTCTGGAGTTTGGGGAAAGACCAACTCGAAAACGTCCACTTGATGCTTCTTGGACATGTATTGATGCCAAGCTTGGTAATGTGTTATGATGTCCCCAAACTACTTGATGTTGTCTTGCTGAAAGAAGACTCTTGCTTCCATGGAATCCAGACATATGGTCTTGGAACCTGAGTCCATCTTGTCCTAAAGCATGTGCAACATGGTGCAGACCAAGACATGACCACCAGTGTGCTTCTACATGTTTGGTGCACTCAACTCCAATTCATCCTTAGTGGCCCCTCACCTTAGTTGCTCCATGTACATGTAGACCTCTAACCGGACTTGTTTCTTATTCTTAGCTTTGGTGAGGGAACCTGCATCTGTTCACTCTCTTCCTCGACTATTGGATTTTTCGGCTCATCAACCTGTATTGGCACTATTTTCTCTATCATTGCGCCTTGCCTTTGTTCTTCTTCCTATTTTTGCTTCTTTTCCGTTCTCTCCTTCTCATCTGCAATTCTTCCTTCAATTCTTGTTCTGATTGTTGCGATCTCAATTCTTCTACCTACGAGCTCTGCTCTTCTCTCTTCCTCTGCTATGATGTTTGTGTCATGTGCTTCCTTTTGCTTCTATTGTCAAAGTTGCTTGCATGAAGATTGAATACGCTTTTTCTCTGCAACTTTGTTCTCCCTTCATTATGTCAACAAATTCCTCTTTCCCTGATCTTGTACGGGCTTGTGGTCTTCTGCCACTACTGTTGGTTTTGCTACCATGTTAATGTTGATTCATTTTCTATAAACAGTTGAGTGTCCGCATGTATTGGCAAGTTAATTAGTGTTTGCTCAATCTACTTCTCCAGCAATGCTTTCAGCGGTCTCTCTTGAAACAACTCTCTTTGGTGCCTTGGTACAATGACTACTGGAGAGAAGCGCTTTGCGAGTGTTGTACCTATGGGACATAAAGGACACTCATGGCAAGCAAACATTAGGCTAATCATACAAATCTAACTTTACAGCGTGATCAAGCAACAACTAGGGCATCTGATGAGAGGAATTGTGCAATTTTGATTGACAAGGGTGACTAACTAATTGTGGGAACTGTGCACTGCACAGTCTGGGCAGTTAGTGAGGAAGCTTGATGACTAGAACTGTGCAATGCATAGTTTAGTCTGGGGCAGGGCCTGGGAAAGACTGTGCATTACGCAATATTAGTGACCAAGCTGGGAGACTGGCTCCTAGAACTTCATAGTGCGCAATTGGAGCCAACCCAAGACATGCTCTACGCAATTTCATAAGCCAAGGTAGAGGCCTTGAGCTCCCAGATTACGCAGTGCATGTAATGAAGTGTGAGATTCAGGCAAGGGAAGTCCAGATCTACCCATGGGGAGTGTGCAAACAAGAAGATTTGAAGCATGATGCAAGGATGAGTGCAGATCTGGCTAAGTGTAGATGTATGCATGTAAAACAAGTGCAACAATGGATCAAATTGAAGGAACACGAAGCATGTGAAGGGAGTCGCCACAATGACGACCGTTGGTGCAAAATGGGAAAACTCATGCGACACTTGAGAAAGACAATCTATAACTTCAAAAAACACTTCTAAAGGTTAAAACAAACTAAAACACCAACGGTTGTTTAAAAAAATGAGTGAAACGACACTCTCATAAGCTAAACAGACATAAGCGTCAGAAAAATCAGCAAAAGACAATAAAAGCAAAACTCACCCTGAAAAGCGATGGAAATGCTCCGAAGGCTCCTTGATCTCCTAAGGAAGCTAGAGCTTGATGATCGAATGTATAAGTGAGCTCTAGAGGTATCCATTACATAGATTTGAGAAAAATGGAGTTCATGATGTGTATGCTTGAGATCAAGGACAACAACGACACTTGGTAGAAACTTCTAAAGATGGCAATGTGTCACCTTCGAGAAACTAATAATAGATCCCCACTTTTCTAGGGATGATTTTCCTCTTAGCTTCTTGATTTTCGGGAAAACTACCATGCACTACCTGGAAAGATTGCGCAGTTCTAGGAAGGACCGTGCAACTCTATGGTTCATGCACTAAGCAGTTTCTGAGCACAGTAGGTTCTGCACAATTATTGGGCTGAGTGGCTCTGGGCTATCTCTTAGGCTTTGCACAATTTCCCCGCTGAAGGTAGGTTGTCAGTTGGCTCTCCGCAATTATGGAGTTGAAGGCTCACTTGCTGGCTTGGACTGCTCTGCGTAGTTTCCCAGCTGAATACAAGTTGCTAACTGGGTCTGCGTAATTCTAGAGCTGAAGCTCACTATCGTCTTGAATTGCACATTTCCTAAGATCAAGGTTGGTTTCCCTCTTGGATCGTGCAGATCACCAAGGCAAGCGTAGAACTAGATTGCAATCGAGTGAAGAGGCCAACTTGTGGTTAGACGACAAAGCAAGAAAGCAAACACAAGCTATAAAGTGAAAGATAAAACTCAATGAAAGCACAAGTACCTGGGAGGTGCAAGATAAGATGCCGAGATTTTAGTAGGGAGGCTCCAAAACAAAGCGAAGACAAAATTTTGGAGGGTGGTTGTAGTCGCTACAACAGTGAGATTCATGAAAACATGAACTCTATGCGCGAGAGAATTCAATCCATTATAGATAGGAAAGATCCTACTTTATGGACATAGTTGATATCATTTACACATGAGAAGTGGAATAAATTAAACACCCCATGGGCCACTTCACATGGAAACCTATGTGTTAATCCAAAATGTTATTGATCCCATAACAGGAAGGAGACCTCCTTCCCAATATAGAGAAGTGGTGAAAGGGTTTAAGGCTGATATTAAAAAATCTATGATTTTATAGAATAGACCTCTGAGTTACGAACTCAATCTGCCCAGTTTTCATGTGGCCGAGGTGTCTTTGGTTCACATGATGCTTTGATTGATAGGTGCAAGAAGAAGGATCTGATTGATTGATGTTGGCTTCATGGTGTTGATGCTTATGAGTTGCAACAATTTGCGATACGATTACTTGGACATATAAGTAGTCATTAGATAAATGTTTAGGTCTAAAATGGGTATGATTTTAAGAAATATTATATAATAATAGTGGAAATAATAAAATAAGATTAAATAACCTCATCAAGTTGGAGACAACTCATTTTCAACTTATCACCATATGACTTTACTCAAATTTCAAGCGAGAGCACTCCATGTTGCATACTTTCGATGGACTCTACTACACGAAAACTATGAAATACATGAAAAAAACGTGATTGCAATAGCGTTTTTTCATGTATTTCACATTTTTCGTGTAGTAGGGTCCATTAAAAATATGCAACATGGGTACTCCTTGGATGAAAAATTAAATTTTTCATCCAACGAGTGCTCCCACTTGAAATTTGAGTAAAATTGTAGGGAGATAAGTTGAAAATATGAGTTGAAAAAATAATTTTCTTATTTTATCTTTATTTTTTTTACCTTTTCACTTTTTTACTCCAAAAATGGTGAATCATCCCTCGTGGTTGACATCATCATATTGAATCCTATTGGTTCTTATAGAGTTGATTTTTGTTGTACATTTTTATTTTGAGAGCCATTTTTGACCTCAAATTTCTCTAATTTCTCATCTTGTTTTTGTATTATTTAATTAATTTAATTTACATATTTAACATTGTCTTGAAATCCCAAAAAACCTAGCCGCGCGCAGCTGCACAGAGGAGCCGCACCAGAGCCACAGCCGCCATCGAACGCAGCCATGAGCGGTCCAGGGGGCGGGGAGGCCGCTCCCACCCCTCCAGTCTCTTCAGCAGAAGCGTTTAGTAGCCTGTTAAAACAGCAAGGGAAGAAACGCAAATCTACAGAGGCGCCGAAGTTCATTAAGAAACTGGAAGAGATCCCTGAGATTGATCTCCCAGAGGAACAACCGATCAAAATCGCCCTGGCTCTGGCGGATAGAGGCCGGGTAGGGCAGTTTATGGGCCGCTGGCCATCCACAAAAATCACGGACGAATGGATTCAGAGGAACTGGAGACCTCAGCTAAAAAACAATGTGATCTGTTATGCTGTGGGACGAGGCTACTTCATTTTTGAGTTTACAACCAAAGAAGATCGGGATTTGGTGTTCAGAAACGGGCCGTATTTTATGGGAAATCAAGGTCTGTACCTGAATAAATGGAGCCCCGACTTCGACCCCTCCGTAGATGTCCCTAAAGAGGCGCCGGTCTGGGTTCGCCTTCCTAACCTCCCGATACATTGCTGGAGCTATCAATCCCTGCAGAAGATCGGAAATGGGCTGGGTCGTTTCATTGATAAAGCTGACCATAAGGGCCAGTACACATGCGCCAGAATCTGCGTGGAAGTCGATCTGGAAGCCAGTCTGCCCGAAGCGGTCAAGCTTTCAGTAGGAGAATGGCAGCATTATCAGAAGCTGGACTATGAGCAGTTGCCGTTCAAATGCCAAACCTGTCATGAGCACAGACATTTCCAGCGTGATTGCCCAAAAGCTTCAGCAGGGACCACGGTTGAAGAGGAAGGATGGAAAGAAATTAAAAAGGGAAAGGCTGTCCCAAAACCCCCGGGGCAGAATACCTCTGCATCGCTGGGGAAACCTCAATCTAATCCAAAGCCCAATGCTGATTTCAAAGATGGCTCCTCCTCAGGAGATCAGGTGGAGACCATGGAGACACAAGAGGAAACTGGAAACAAGTCGAAGCAAGTGAAGGATAATGAAGGCGAATCATCGGCTCCCCCAGTTGATGATGGTCAACAGGGGAAAGAAGGAAATGAAGAGCATATCAGCCTTGCCTCCGAATATGAGGAGGACTCGGAGGAGAGAGATTCTGAAACAGATAACTCGCAAGTCACTCCTATTAAATCGACAAGGGGCCGGAAATCCAAGAAGAAACAACGGGAGGAAAAAACTTATCTAGATGTCCTCCAAGGTTCTCAAAAAACCCTCAAAGGAATGATGAATACGAGATCTGGGCACAAGAGTAACAGGGCTCCAAAAGGAGCCGCAATCCCCCAAATCAGTAAATAATGAAGTACGTCTCCTGGAACTGTAGAGGATTAGGCAGCAGGTTGAAAGAGGAAGCCGTCAAAGACATAGTGAGAATATATTCGCCTGAAATCCTTCTCATCCAGGAGACTAAGCTGGAGGAATCCCTTCTCCTCCATTCCAGTAAAGTATTTTGGCAAAAAGGTCAAGGAAGAGCGGTAAGTGCAAGAGGAGCCTCTGGTGGAATAGCCACCTTCTGGAACAGCTCCATTTATGATCTCATTCAAGAAAAAAGCAATCCCCACTGGCTTTTCACTCAGCTCCGTCACAAAGATTCTGGTCAACAAGTAAGTATGTTTAATTTATATGCTCCAGTTTTGCCAGGGGAAAAAAAATCTTGTTGGAACTCGCTTCAATCTTTTCTTTCAGATCAAAATCCATGAAATATTATAATTGCAGGGGATCTGAATGTCACCCTTGCTCTTGACGAGAAAAAGGGAGGCTCCATTGTCAGGGACCCTGCTAGAGAATGGGTTGAAGATATTATGTTGGGTTGGGACCTGGAGGATATAAAACCAACTTCAGGCAAATTCACCTGGTCCAACAAAAGATTAGCCCCAAACCATATAGCTGCCCGTTTGGACAGATTCCTTGTCCATTCTTCCTTCCTGACTTGCGGTCTAATGGCCACTTCTAAAATTCTTCCAAACTTCATTTCTGACCACAAGCCCATCCTCCTTGAGCTATCACTGGATGGCAATTTAGGCCCCATTCCATTCAGGTTCAGCCCTCTGTGGATACAGCAAGAAGGATTTCAAGATGTTGTTTCGGATGCCTGGAATAGGCCTGTCCATGGTTCCCCTTTTTATGTGTGGGAAGAGAAAATTAGAGTTTTAAAAAGAAGTCTTAAGGAGTGGGCAAAAAGACTGGAAACTCCTACTGCCAAAAGAAAAGAATCTCTCAACATCCTTGCTGCCCATCAAACAGCAATGGAGATTAGTCCTGTAACTCAAAATCTTCTTCAAAAAGAAATCGAGCTGCAAAAAATGGTTCACAAATCCAGCAGGGAGGAGGAAGAATTCTGGAGACAGAAATCTAGAAATTTATGGTTAAAGTCCGGAGATAGGAACACAAGATTCTTTCACAAGCAAGCCGAAGCCAGAAAGCAATTCAAAACAGTTTCTGAGATACAATACCAAAACACAGTTATAAAGGATTTTGATGGCATTAAGAGAGCAGCCTACTCTTTCTTCAAAGATCTTTATTTAGCTCCTGAAGAAAACCCTATAGATCCCCAGGTCTATCCAATGGATTTAATTCCCAATAGCGTTAAGGATTCGGACAATGTCATGCTGACTGCTCCGATCAGCTTGGATGAAATTAAGCATATTCTGGACTCTATGGACCCTGATAAAGCCCCAGGTCCTGATGGGTTCACTGTTAGGTTCTTCTTGGCCTGCTGGTCGACAATCAAAACAGATTTACTGAGAATGGTCAGAAAATCCCAAAATTGTGCAAAGCTGGGCGGTGGCATCAATTCGGCATTTCTAGCATTGATCCCAAAGGAGAAAGGCGCTGCCGACTTTAGCAGATTTAGGCCCATATCATTGTGCAACTCTAGCTACAAGCTGGTCTCCAAAATAATTGTCAACAGGTTAAAGAATATTTTGCCAGCCATCATCCCTGAAAATCAAGGTGGATTCATAAAAGGAAGGAAGATTTTGGATAACATTGTGCTGGTGCAAGAAGCTGTCCACTCAAGTTGTCAAAGGAAAGAGAAAGGTATGGTTATAAAGCTCGATCTGGCCAATGCTTTCGATAGGGTAAGACACGATTATTTGTTCAATGTAATGAAGAATCTAGGTTTCTCTTCCGATTTCATAAACTGGGTGAAAGCCTGTATTGCCTCGCCATGGATCGCTCCTCTGGTCAATGGCCGCTCATCAGACTTCTTCCAAGCCTCTAGAGGCCTCAGACAAGGCTGTCCCTTGTCTCCTCTCCTTTATGCTATTCAGGCCTCGGTTTTCAGCTTCCAGCTTGATCACAATCAGAAGACTCAAATTCTTCCTGGCCTTAGAACGACTCAGAGGGTGAAGGATATCAACCATGCTCAGTTTGCAGATGACACTTTGCTGCTTGGAGGAGCCAGCCTGATCTCTGCCAGATCCTTTAAGAAGGAGCTGGACATTTACAAATCGACCTCAGGAAGCAAAATTAACTATCGGAAATGTTCAATCTATGGCTGGAACTGCACGACTAAGGAGCTGTCTGACATTGCAAGGCTGTTAGAAATGGATGGAAATCGTAATTGGGAGTCCTTTAAATATCTCGGGATCCCAATCTTCAAATCCAAACCCAAACTGGCCCATTGGATGCCGCTGCTCGATAAGTTAAAGAACAGAATCCAAGTTTGGGGTGCCTCATGGCTGAATAATGCAGGAAAAGTCATATTGATGAAGTTAGTCCTTATAAGTATGCCGCTTTACCAAAACTCAGTCCTCCTCGCCCCCAAATCCTTTCTCAGCAAAATGGACAGTTTGTTGAGAAGATTTCTATGGGAAGGTGGAAACAACAATGACAGAAGGATCCATTTAGTGAACTGGGAGACCATCAAGAAACCTCTTCTGGAAGGCGGCCTCCATCTTCGTAATTTGGCTGCTCAAAACCTCGCTTTGGGAACCAAGATCTTGTGGAACTTAGTTTCCGGTAAATCTAGTTGGAGCAAAAGAGTCATCTGGAAGAAATACTACCAAGGACAACGCTTGAGATGCCTGGATAGGCCTCCAAGAACCTTAAAAGGATCTCCAATCTTCAATCTCTGCAGCCATGCTATGGAGCATTTCAGCAAGCATCTTTACTGGATCCCAGGTAATGGGAGGAAAATTAAAATCTGGGAAGATTCAATTCTGGGAGACCAACCTTTGATTCAAGTGGAGGGGCTGGAAAATATCAGAGCTTGGCTTCAGTCCTCCAACTTGTGCACCTTATGGGACATTTCCACCTGGAAGAACGATACTGATAGGCTCTGGGACAGTTGGAATTTGGGAGAGATTCCTCATATGTTGCAGGGGGAAGCTTCACTTCTGCTGGATCTGCTTCAAGGCAAGTCCCCCTCAAAGGCCAACTCTAAAGACAAAAGAGGCTGGGGCTCCCTCTCAGGCTCTTACACAGCTGCCGAAGGATACAAAAGAATTCTGGCTGTCCCTTATGCTCCTCCTAACCCAGCTATTTGGAAATTTATATGGGACTTCCCCTCTCTCCCCAAAATTGACTTTTTCTGCTGGACTGTTGCGCACAATAGCATCCTCACCAGAGACAATTTGAGAAGAAGAGGGATGGAAGGCCCCTCCAGATGCCCACTTTGTTTGGCTGCTGAAGAAAATGTAAATCATCTGTTGCTGCTCTGCCCCTTTGCTCAGGTAGTATGGAGGGGTGTTCTGAGGTTAAACCAAGCAAATTTTGTTCTGCCAGAAAGCACTCCTAATCTGTTCCGAAACTGGGTCATTCAATCTCCCTTTTGCCTTAAAAAAAAAGGTCTTCTCAAAATAAGCTGGATGTGGATCCCCAAGTTTATATGCTGGAAGCTGTGGTTGGAGAGAAATAATAGGATTTTCAGAGGAGAAAGCTGCAATCCTACACGGGTAATCTCTAAAATCAAAGCTCTGCTAGCCGAGACTTTGGAGGCCAATTCCACATCCAGGAATGAATTGAAGTTAGTCGAAGAAGAGGAGCATTGGCTCCGAGAGCTGGTACCAAACCTGAACGAAAGATCCACACCTTCTGCTCCTATCCATGCCAACTGGGAGATCAGACTGGAGGAACAGGAGTTTATAAAGTGGAGATCAACCTTGGATGAATATTGTTTGTTCTTTGATGGGGCTTCTAAAGGAAACCCTGGGGCGGCAGGCAGTGGAGGGATTCTCTTGAAACCTGGAGGAGCAACAGAATTGCTATTCCACTGGGGCCTGGGCAGCGAAACCAATAATAGAGCAGAGGCTCTAGCATTGTGGCAAGGGCTGAACCTGGCAATTAATCAAAACATCCTCTCTCTCTGTGTATTTGGAGACTCTAGGCTCATAATCCAGGCAATGTCTTCTCATAAGACTTCTCATCAGATCCATTTAGCCTCTGTTATCAAAAAAATTCAACTTCTTCTGCCAAAGTTCAGGAAAATCTCATTTTTTCACATATTAAGGGGGCTCAACTCTCAAGCAGACTTGGAGGCCAACCTTGGCTCCCTCTGCAACAGAAGAGCTCTGGTGGTTAATTCGAGGGAATCCTTCTGTCCTATTCCTTAAGGTTCTAGCTGTTCGATTTGCTGGTTCTGATCCAAAGGTTTTCAATGCTCTGTTCTCCTCTGCCTCCCTGGTCCTTCCTACAAGGAAGTTTCAAAGCTGTAAGAAGTCTTGATTTCAGGTCAGACAGCCCTCTTATCAAATCCTCAATTCTCCTCTAAAGTCATCTCAGTTCCAGACCTGAATCTACCCAGCAACAGCACAATGTTTTCCGCCCAAATCTGAACATTCTTAAAGCTCTGCATCCCATTATGGAGGCACCTGCTCTGTAGTTTCAAAGATCGCATTTTTGTGCGATGAAGACTTTCAAGCCACCTGTACAGACACCGATGATCCTCTTAAGCCCGATTGCAAGCTGGTACAGGGATGGTCCAAAGAAATCTGTTGACCTTAGTTGTTTCAACGCTCACAGCCGGGCAACTCACTCATCTAAGCGGATTCTTCTATTAATCTAAGGCTCTGTAATGATTCGTAGTGGCGCTAAATCCTGTTCTCGGCGTTAGCTTGACAGAACAGCTTTGATCTCTCTCCTTCAGACATGAACAGCAAGGTGCAGCTTTGACCTATCTCCTTTCTGAAATGTAATCGCCAGCGGCAGGCAGTTTGCCGCCTTAAATAAAAACCATAACCGTTAATGTCAAAAAAAAAAAAAAAAAACATTGTCTTGACGCTTATCGTAACAATTTTCTGTACGATCATTTGGGCAGGTAGCTAGTTCCTCAACTTATGAGAGGAATTAGAGCACATATGTTTTCATCCATTCATTGAAGAGAAATAGGTTGGGATCAAAGAAGGTTGAAAACTTAGTATACATTCATAGTACACTTTGTCTCATATCGTGTAAAGACCCAGCGTACAGGGAGGGTCCTTTCACGAGATGGGACCAATACACAGATGTTGCTACATGTGTGGACAAGGACACACAACCAAATGGTCTTATTGAGCTACCTCCAGTTATTATGGATGAGCAGGAGGCTCCATATTAGAGTGATTCCTCCCTAGAGAGCTTGTTGGCTGAAGATCTTAATGATGTTGATGACATGTATACTGTAGACATGGCTTAAAGAAGCCTAATCTTGTTCATTGTTCAGTTTTTTTGGAATTTTGAAAATTTGAAAATTCTATTTCATGTTTGGAAATGCCTCAGGAAATTTTTTAATGTAGTATAAAATGGACATATACTTATGATTCGAATATCTATTAATATCATGATTCACATCAATATGTAAATTGCAATTTTCAGTTGATATCAAATTTGAAATTTCAAAGTGAATGTTCATGTTTAAGTCCTTAAATGATTTATTTTTGTTGTTGTAAGTTGGAAGATTTCAAAATTCATATATATTATAATTTATAAAATATATAATACATATAAATTATAATATATCCCTGACGAACCCACGTACCCTGTTTGAAAAAATGACGCACATGTCTTGTACTCGTCCATGAACCCACATTTCTTGGCAATGTGTGTGTGTGTATCACAAATAAATTATTAGAATAAATTTTAATACCACTTTGTATAAGATCTTCTATTTTTATCTCTAAAGGACTAGTGTTGAGCCTAGCTCTCATACCACTTTGTAACACTCCATCGCATCTCTGTGTACTATCTTGAGTTGCAAGAGGTGTTATTTATACAATTGAATCAACCTCCAAGGTCTATTATGAAGATGGGGTCATAAAAACCTCCATTTTCTAAAGTTTGTGGAATTAAAATTTTGATACCACCATCGTATCCAGTGACATACATTTTATCTCAATCTGACTCCTGGATTGAAAATTATGCTCAATTGAATTTTAACCAATTAGATAATGTCACATCAACAAGTGACTCCCATTGTCATCCACAAGTAACCCATGTGACTTTGTCATGTCATTGCAAGTAGTCTACATCATCTTGGCTCTTATGTGGCATCCACGTGGCTCTATCATGTCAACACAAGTTGTTCACATCACCTAGTCCCATACATGGCATCGATGTGACCACTACCGAGTCCCCATGGCACTTGCCATGTCAATTCCAACACATGGATCTCATTGGGCCGTGACTTTATGATTTTTTCTTATATTTAGATTTGGATTCCCAAAAACTGGAGTGGATTCAACATCAATGGTTCCCTGTTTTATAACGCACCCCTTCCCCAATAGCTTACAACTAACCCGGGGGGGCCTAGGGTACACGATAAGATTTAAACCTCTTACCATAATTGTGTTTTTTCATTTGCATCCATATCTATGCCTATAGACACGCATCTACAATTTAACTTAACTAAATTAATGAAATTAATTACGTCATCTCCAAAATTTTCCTTCCTTACCGTAGAGGTGGCAGCCCTTCTAGCGACAGTTTTTCCTTGAGAATGGGTATATTTTTCTGCTTTACTCTCTTCATCTCTATTCGAGGTGGCCACCCTTCTAAAGGATTCGTATATTTTTCTGCTTTATTCTCTTCATCTCGCTTCGACGTAGAATTTGAAGATCTATTTTCACAATTTCAAAGAAGAATATCAATAGTCGTCTATTGTTAAATTTTATTATATTTAACAGAGAAATCGTCAGATGCACATTTGTTTCAAATTCGTTCATCGTACATTAACAACTCATTGTTCTCGTTTCTCATTTCTCATTTGTGCCGCACAATCAATGGCATACATATTAAAAAAATTGTGGTGGAAATAATTAAAGGCGTCGTCATTTTTCGGCATCCCAGAAACGTGGGGGGCCGGGGGCGTGCATAAAGTAATGAGAAATGCATGCAATACGTGTGACAACTTGTCTGAATTTTGTTGCGTGGGTTAGTTGGATGGTACTTGTGCCTCACGTCGTGGACTCATTCCAAACAAGTGTTTTGAAAGGCTCCATTCAGTGGAACAGTGAGCAACGACACTCCCCTTCAGATGTACAGACCCAAATTCATACTCGCAGTAAATAGATTAATTTAAAGAAATTTGATAAGAAATGTGAAAATGGAAATGTTCAATCAATTTTCCAAGATACCAGGAACGTGGGCGCTAAAGTTACAGGCCTCCGTTTGATAGTTTTTCTTCTCTCTCTGGTTTTTCTTACAGTCTATGCGGATCTTCTCTCATAGAATCATCTCTTTTTTGGATGGTTATCATGAACATGTTTTGATCTATGTTATGGTTTTTTGGACCTCTTTTGTATCAGCTCATTTTTTTTATCTGCTCAATACATCCACATCTATATGTCCCCATCTACTATCATCATCAGCACTATCATCAGGATCTGACGGCTAGATTTTTGGCCTTTTATGTAACAGCTCATTATATTTTCTTAATATAATATACATGATGATTTTCTCTCTGAAAAAAAGTTACAGGCCTCAGTTTGTCAAATTAACCTGTCACAACTTGGTTAGTTGGCGAGTTGAACTTGGTTAGGTGGGTGGGCAAGTTGCTCGTGTGCTCATTCCAAAACGGAAGTCAATTCCTGTAAAAAGTATAGTAGTCTTTAATTGTGGGTAGATTTTTGGCCGGAATCTATATAAAAAAATTATGGACAAATCAGTTTAAACTGTGTTTTTAATTGGATCAGTATTTTAAGAAATATCTGGGTATTGTTTGTCAAATTTTTGTTTTTAATGAATTTTTGTTAAATTTTAAAAAAGTATGGGCAAATTTTTTAGTTTATTTTATTTATTTATTTTTTTCCAATAAATCTGGTCAAATTCTAAATAAATTAGATTAGAAAATAAATCAGAAAAACTTTCCAAAAAATCACATTTAAATACTAGTCCAAAAATATATCCCAACAAGAAATCTCATATGCCAAAACCAAATTCAGACTTGTAATCCAATTTATCAGCGGAGCTGTCGAGATGGCGAAATACACAGAAATGGTAGATGCAGGTATAAGGATCGCCGCCAGGTTTAATTCTCATTGACCCCAGACATCACGTTTGTATTATCATCCAAATTCTTCCAAAAATGAGGCCGAGGCCGAGGCCGCCTCCTCTGGACAAGCACAGATCGCTACCTCTCGTGCCCTGCACCTCTCTGCATCTTGTGCCAATTCAATGTTTGAGATGCAGGGAAAGCAGGGAGATGGGGAGTGGCCCCTCATTCTATTCCCTAATTACTCTTATTTTTCTTTTTATATTTGATCATATCATGACAATCAAGATCAAAATATATGGCAGATGCTTCTATTCTTATCATTGAAAATGCTGCTATTATATGGCAAATGCTTTTGTTCATATGATATGGACTCGGGCTCATATATCGGGGACTTCCCTTATGGAACATATTTTGGAAAAGTTGGGCATCCTTCGAAGGGAAGTAAAAACATGGCAAAAAGAGAAGGCTAAGGAATAGCAGAAGGATCTAAAGGATATCCAACAAGAACTGGACTCGTTATTGCCCTGGGTGACTTCACATTTTCTTCGAGAGGATATTAGGACCCGTATTCATGAATTAGAACACAAGAAAAAGGGTATCTTAACTGCTATAGAAGCCACATGGCATTTGAAGAGTAGGGCAATATGGATAAAAGAAGGTGACAGAAACACAAAATTCTTTCATCGCTATGCAAATCATAGGCGCAATATCAATTCCATTTGGGAAATATATGATGCGGATGGTAAGTGCTTCCAGTGACAAGAGGAGATAAGTGGTGCCGCTGTTGCACACTTCCAAAATGCAACAAACCCACACTTTCAATCTCAACACAATCCCAAGCCTTCAATGTCCCTTCAACAAGCCTCAATAATGCCCAACAAACCTTTAATTTATGCTTCAAATAATTCCTAAGGATGCTCCTTTAAAGATTGCTCATAAGTTCTTCAAAGGTTCTCTAACTCTACCCTACTTTGTTCTCAAGAGAAGACTTCAACAAGATCTAAAGTTTCCAATCCCAATAAATCAACACCGATAGCTACAACAACTTTGACCACGAAAACTTAGACAACTTCGATCACGACAACTACAACAATTTCGACCACGACAACTATGACAAATTCAACCATGATAGCTTCAACCACGACAACTATGGTAACTTCGACCACGACAACTATGAAAGCTTCAACCACAACAACTACAACAAATTCGACCACGACAACTATGGAAACTACGAAAACTTCGACCATGGCAACTACGACAACTTCTCTTCTCCTAGCTTGAACCCGTGGGAGACTATTTAACCCAAAAACAATTCCACAAACTTGTCTTCCTTGCTTTTCTAGGTTGTGACTGCTTCTCTACCTCTTATCTTGTCTCCACCGAAAAATATGAGCTTGAATGGACGAATTGAGGTTTATATTTATAGTGATTTGTCTATATTCTGAAGGGACACATCTCTTTGCCAAGGGTTATGAGCCTACTCAAGTTGGCTTGGACAGTTTGACAATTTTTGACATATGTTGAATTCAAAATTTAATTTCTCTTCAACGATAAGGAACTAGGAGGCAAGTGAGTACTCATTGGCAATCTTATTACCTCCTCAATAATCTGATATAGTGTTCCCTTCAAGATATGACCTCTAATGATGGAAATTTAATTTTTCTTTCATCATATACATATTTTTTCATAACAACCCTATTAAAGAATTTCTTTTATGGAATTAGAGCATCAAGTGGATTAGATTTTTTCCACTATTTTGACATGCTAGTGCATGTGATCTTCATTCATTAGGATTTGCATAAGGAGAATCTTCAATAAGGTCAGGGAAACATCACAAAAGGGTTATTCATCCATCGCAAGTTTTAGGACATTTGCCATCTCCCAACAATGTCATATTAACATCAATAACAACTTTGACCAACAATGTCTATTATGAAGATGGGGTTATAAAAAGCTCCATTTTCTAAAGCTCGTGGAATTAAAATTTTGATACCACCATCGTAACCATCTTGTCAAGAAATTTCCATTGATATACATTTTATCTCAACCTGACTCCTGGATGAAAATTATGCTCAATTGAAGTTTAACTAGTTAGATAATGTCACATCAACAAGTGACTCCCATGTGTCATCCACAAGTAGCCCATATGGTTTTTCCATGTCATCGTAAGTAGTCCACATCACCTGGGCCCTTATGTGGCATCCATGTGGCTTTACCATGTCAACACAGGTAGTTCACAATTTTTTGGTCCTATATGTGGCATCGATGTGACCACTACCAAGTCCTTGTGGCACTTGCCATGTCAATCCTAGCACATTGATCTCATTGGGTTGTGACTTTATGATTTAGGCAGTGATTCCATGTTATATCTAGATTTGGATTCCCAAAAACTAGAGTGGGTTCAACATCGGTGGTTACCTATTTTAGACCCTTCACCGCCCCCATCCACCCCCCCACCCCCCCAATAACTCACAACGAAAAAGGGGGGACCCTAGGGTACACATGGGTTGTTGATTGGGCCCTGACTATGATTGCACCGCCATAAGGTGGCACTTTTTTAACGTTTGATCCTAAACAAGAATCCCCATGTCACCCCCGACCATCCACCTCGTTAACTCACAATGGACCAAAGGAGCCTGAAGTGAATAAGGGTTGTTGATCTGACCATGCCCCAATCATGTCATCTGATGAAGACCTCTTGTGAATGAGGGCCTAGAGAGGTCGATTAAACCTGTAGTGAGTGATCTCGTCAGTTAATGACCTCGAAAGACAAGAATATTTCACATAATTTTTTCGCTATCTACCGCCATTGATCCCCACCGCCACCAACGGAGAGCGGTCAAGATTGAATGTTGTTGAGGAATGATGAACTATCCTGTTAGTTGACAAGTCAGACAAACAAAACCATTTTACAATATCTTCCACCACCCCACCATTATTGTTGCCTATATCTTGGTGCAATGCATGTGTTACGGTGGTGAGTAGTGGGCAGTGAGCGGTGGTAAGGTTCCACCTCACCTCACCTCTACCATGTGGCACAACCACATCATATTGGCACATGGGCCCCTCCACCAGGCCCATTTCATGTTTTGTGGAGTCACTCTCGTTATAAAAGTTTTGGATTATGTCTCTATCTTAGTGAGTCCCACAGGGCACATCACATCGAACCGACCATCACCTCATTGATTTCCCCTTTGTAATTTTCAACAAACATGATGATTGTGGCGGTGTGTGGTCTATTGATCCAAAGTTCTGAAGAGGTGAAACCATGACTGGATCAGTGGATCGATATCACTCAAAAGAAGTGATAGAGTGCAAGGTATAGGCAACAATTAATAAACAATAGGTGGAGTAAAGAAAAAATAAAAAATAAAAAATAAAATAAAATATTAATATGAGAATAAAAACATTATTCTAATTATTAAATCATTAAAAACTAAATCAATTTAGAATTTATCTTTTTGCTTTTATTTAAAATTAAATAGTTAAAAAATATAAAATAAAATTTTGTTTTTAAATAAAATTGCTGAAATTAATTAGGCCGATAGGCCTTCCTTTGAAAGGGACCTTTCGTCGTCCTTCTCCTTCTGACGCTGACACCTGGCGAACTTCGTCTTTGTTCAGGAGACGCTGACACCTGGCGACTTTTTTCCTCGTTCAGTTACTCGTCATGGCGTTCATCCTTCAGTTACGGACGGAACATGGCGGAACATGGCCTTCATTTCTGTTATGGGCAGAGGGTTGTTATGGGCGGAGAGCTCTAGAACCATCGTCTTCGCCGCATATTTCAATTCGTTCGAGCCATAGGAAGGGCGGAGGCCTCTTGAAGAACCAGGTTGAGCTTGTGAAGAGGAAGGACTGCGACAGATAAGAAATTGCGATGATTCCTGATAGTCTGTCGTTTGAGAAGGGTTTCTATATTTTTATCAGGGCGTGCCAGCTCCTGACACAGAGGAATGGGGGGTTATATTGGTGGGATTGGCCGGGCCTTCTGGTGCAGGGAAAACGGTCTTCTCTGAGAGGGTTTTGAATTTCATGCCGAACATCATCTCTATTTCCATGGATAATTACAACGATTCCAGCCGAGTAATCGACGGAAATTATGATGATCCCAGGTTAACAGACTATGATACTCTGCTTCAAAATATTCATGATTTAAAGGCTGGAAAATCTGTGAAGGTTCCTGTCTATGATTTTAAACTCAGCAAACGCACTGGGTACAGGGATATTGACATTGCATCATCTAGGATTGTGATTATTGAAGGTATCTATGCTTTGAGCGAACGGTTACGCCCTTTCTTGGATCTCCGCGTGTCTGTCACTGGAGGAGTTCACTTTGATCTTGTCAAGAGGGTTTTGAGGGATATAAATTGGTCTGGTCAGGCACCGGCGGACATCATTTATCAAATATCAGAGACAGTTTATCCTATGTATAAGGCCTACATTGAGCCTGATTTGCAGGCTGCCCATATTAAAATTGTGAACAAATTTAACCCTTTCTCTGGATTTCAAACACTGACTTACAGTTTAAAGTCTAGCCGTATTGCCACAGTAGACCAAATTAAAGAAATATTGTGCAGATAATCCATTTATCATATCTCCAAATATTGCATTTGAAGTTAGTGTTCGTCTGCTTGGAGGCTTGATGGCTCTAGGGTACACAATAACAGCCATGTTGAAGAGAACAAGCCGTCTGATGTAGTTTAACTATTGTCCAACTGCATATCTTGAGATGAAGCTCTCTCTCATCCATTTTGCGAGCCCGTGCGCATAACCCCCTTAGATATGAGTTTTGCCTAATTTTTCTGCATACCTTGTTCTGCAACTGTTTTCCGTTCTAAGTTTATTCTGCATAACTTGTTCTCCAACTGATTTCCGTTCAGTCAGTGAATAACTTGCTGCAAATCTTGCAATGGAAACATCTTAAATGCAAATAATTTTTTCTATAACTGTTTGTAATGCAATTTATCCGAGATCTATATGCATCCTCTGCCCTGAAATCCCTCTCAATGCATTTTGTCACCATTTCATATGGCTATCTTGCACTGGAACTATTTGCAGGGTATTTTGCGTATGCTCTATATGCATATATTTCAATGAAACTGATCTTATGCAGTTTGTCTGTGCCTCTGGTTCTGCTGTATACTTTTCCCCTATGACGTGTCTCAGAGATTTGCTCTAAGTTTTAATTATGTCTTTACTCCGTATGCTGTGTGGTCAGTTTTTCGTCAAAGATTGGCTCATTTTATATTTTTATTTGGTTGGTAAATATTAACTCTTCCCCTTTGCTCATCAAGTCCCTTGGGATGGACAATACGTTTTCAAGTTTGTCACTTTGAGGTGTATTTGGATAGTATTGATATGCCTTGTGTGGAATTTTAGCTGTCTGGTTGCTTTGACCGCTTAACCATGAACTGCTGTCCCTTTATTTTGACCATTTTCTATACCAACCAGAGGCACTGAATTTTTGGTGACAAATGAGTAACTGCATATTGTTTGGCCTGATGGTATGTCTAATTTCAGGCAAGTAAACTTGTTTGCCTTAATGACTCTACTGCTTTATGTTTGCAGAAGTTGAAATGATGAAAGAAAGATTTTCAAAGTTGTTGCTGGGTGAAGACATGTCAGGTGGTGGTAAAGGAGTATGTACAGCCCTGGGAATATCTAATGCTATTACAAACCTCTCAGGTATAACATTTTTAATTCTGTTCTGGAATCACACAGGATTTTATGCAAGTCTTAAGACACAATTTTTTACTTAATCTTAAGACATAAATTTTCACTTAATTTCAAGATACTAACCCCTAACATGGGGATCTCTTGTGGCAGCTACTGTTTTTGGACAGCTTTGGAGATTGGAACCTCTGGTGCAGGAGACATTTCAAACAATCTATATAAATAGAAAGATGCAGAAAATGACAGTCAAATTTTGTACTCACAATTATGACAAGAAAGCCCCAAAGCTCCTCATAGATGAGAATATTTGCAGGATGTTAATATTGTTGTAAGTTTGTAGTAGTTGTGGAAAATCTCTGGTCACTTCTGATTTTGAGGATGGTAAACGGGGTGAACTGGCCAGTTGCAATTTTTGGCAACCTAACCTAGCCCGGACATTGAATGAGGCCCAATAATATACACAGAGGTAGCCATCCCGGGGACTTGACCCCATGACCTCCTGCTTGTAATGCACAGCACTCAACCACTTGAGTTAACCCACTGGACTAGATTAAAAACTAAACATGCAATACCTTATGTGGGGTTTTGCCCATGCATTCAATTTCCTCTTGTTTTGTTTTGCACTAATGCCCACTTTTTGTGATATTGATGTGTTAATAAAAGAGAGCTGATTTACAGGTATCATTTCAGGAAGGCATTTGAGTCATTCAATCAATAACGAAGTACATCTCTGTCTCCGCTGTTCCCAGTATTTGAATTTTCGCTGATGCTTGCTATTCTTTAAATGCCATAAACGTTACTTTGTTGGTAACCTGAACAGAGAACACCAACCCAACTATGTGGGTTAAGGAAGAAGGCATTGAGATTCATCTCAGCTGTGGCTGTTCCTATTCCTCCACCTCCAGTTAATGACAAAGAGGAAAGAATGCACCTTGCTGAAGATTATGGATTTACCCAAATTGGGGAGCCTGTTCCTGATAATGTGACATTGAAGCATGTCATTGATACACTACCTCAGGAGGTATCTCGTTGTCTCAGTTGTTTTGACATGTAATTACAAATCCTCTAGACGTGCAAGTTGTGGTGTATTTTAAGGTCACCTAATTCTGCTTTGTAATACCTGGACAGGCATTTGAGATTAACTATTTTAAGGCTTGGAGAACTGTAGTTACATCAGTTACTGCTTATTCACTAGGGATTTATATCATATCAAGAGCACCTTGGTACCTCCTCCCTCTTGCTTGGGCATGGGCTGGGACTGCAATCACCGGGGTCAGTTTATTTTTATATATCAAACGATGCTTTCATGACAGTGAGCATGTTAATTTTTGAAAAGAGGAGTTGTACAATTTGGGAATTTTGTCATCATGCCTTTTTTGTTTGTATTCTTCTGCTAATTGTTTTTGTTTGTAGTTCTTTGTGATAGGACATGATTGTGCACACAAGTGCTTTTCAAAAAACAAGATGATAGAGGATATTGTTGGGACGCTGGCCTTCTTACCTCTAATCTATCCATATGAACCATGGCGAATCAAGCATGACAGACATCATGCCAAGACAAACATGTTCTCTCTCTCTCTTTCTCTCTCTCTCTGTATGTGTGAAGTTTGAACAGAGGGAAATTAGTGAAGCAAATGGTATTTGTTTAATTTGGTTAAAATGCTGACTATAATTCATAACAAATAGTTTCATTTCTTTCTCATTTGCATGTAAGGAAGCAAATTATTATCGAATCTGCTAGTATGCCTAGAGAGGATCTACTTTGGATTTTTCTAGACAATGATGAGTCCTTTTAGTTGTTTGTATTTAGCCTACATTCCAGAAAAAGTTACAGTCTATATGATAACTCATCTGAGATTAAATGGACCTGATGCAATTATGTGAGAGTGGAATTCTTACTTGAGTTTATTATTTTTTCTACAATATTAGCCATTGGATAAATAGTTGCTACCAGTTCAGCCTGTAGAATGGTTTGGCATAAACAGTTATTAAATAACAAAAACCTAAGTGAAGAACATATCTGCCAAGCCTCAACTTATGGACAAATATGTATCTAGCATACTCAAACGAAAATAAATATTTGGTGTTTGTGCATTATTCCATGCATGTCGACCTGGAGGCTGGCTCTATATGTGTGTGAGAGAGATTTCCTGCAATCCACCTAGAAAAAGATGAGAAGTGAAGGTTCCTCCTTGACAGCGGATCACTAATTTTACACTTATAGTCCAGTAATGGCACGTTGACAAGAACAGTTACTAATATTTGGATATTGATATGATCTGTGACTAATTTCTTTGCACCTTGACATAAGTTGTGACTCTTTTGTGCCTAGGCTAGGTGAAGACACTGCATGGCACCCATTGCTAAGGGAAAATTATGACTGTTTACTGCTGTCTTTGAGGCCATTGTTTGATGCTGGATTTGGTCCATTACGTCAATGGTTATCAGTTGGTCACTGGTATGCATCTATATTAAAGGACTATCTTAATGGTCTCGGATGTCCATATTACAGTACGATAGGGCATGATGTACCATTTAATTCAAGATGATCTTTGACAAATAAGATTAAATGAATGTAGTTGACGTTTTCTATTTGTTTTTCCTTTGTTATGCTGAGAGCTTCACCTAGGAAGCATGAAAAACGATGAATCCAATCTCGTAACAGCTTTTGTCTGTATCATACTCTATTATACCCACACACATTTTCTGCTTTATGACAGGTTGAATTGCCACTTTGATTTGAACAAATTTAGAGCATATGAAAGAAAGAAAGTTCTTATAAGTTTGACTTGGGTCTTTGCATTCATGGCTATTGGATGGCCACTGATAATATACAAGACAGGAGTTATAGGCTGGTTCAAGTTTTGGCTCATGCCATGGCTTGGATATCACTTTTGGGTAAACTTCTCTTCTCTCATATTTGTCATCAACTCTATTCAAATGGGCATGTTCGTCCTATGATTTTCTACTGGTTATGTAGTTTATTTAATTTACTGCTTCTGAAATTGTACAAGGATTCGTTAAAGCTTGTGGCATTCTTTGTGTGCCTTTTTCTGACATGAAATTGTGCAGATGAGTACTTTTACTATGGTCTATCATACAGCACCTCATATACCTTTCAAACATCCCAAACACTGGAATGCTACACAAGCTCAATTAGGTGGAACAGTTCATTGCAGTTATCCACATTGGTGATGCTCAATTTTACTAATTCATCCTTTTTCTATTTTCATTCAATTTGTTTTTCTTCATCTTATTATTTTGTGTGTCAGGATAATGAGGCCTTTGCAGATCACCCATATATTTATTTTGCAGGATTGAATTGTTGTGCCATGACATTAATGTTCATATTCCCCATCATATTTCTCAAAGAATTCCAAGCTATAATCTACAGTTAGCTCAGGATTCCCTTCGCCAAAACTGGGGCAAGGTATACATTTTTTCAAATTAAAATTAAAAATGTACACTATATCTCATCCGTCATTCTTTTTGACTTGTATGGCTTTTAGAAAGGTAATGTGTGGCGGACAGATCCTTAGATTCATTTTATTTTCTTCATTAATGGGTTTTCTTTGGGTGGTATGTATGACCAGTATCTTAATGAGGCCCACTGGAATTGGCGATTAATGAAGACAATAATGACAAAGTGTCATATATATGACGAGGACAAGAATTATGTGGCTATGGATGAAGGTGCACAAGAGGAGTCAAAAGTCCTCAGACTTTTAAGGAGATTGATGCCAAACTCATCATAAGATGTAATGATAGTTCTATTACACCAATGACCTTGCCGACAACCTACGAATTGATGTTTGCTCTTGTTGAACAGGATCATCATACACTAAAGCATAAGGAAATTAGGAGGAATTTCCATGCTATAGGTAGATGAAGGTTTTTTCCATAGAATTCATGTGCCCAAGGGAGCACCCCACTTGAGCCCCCAACTTTCGTTGATTTAACAGATTCTTCAAAATGTTTGCGATATTTATGAGTGATGATTATGAAATATATTAATTGTTTTATTGTGATTAAGAGTATGATCTGTTTTCTATACCTAAAGAACAATGGTATCTTCATATACTGTGTTTCGGGATAAGTGCAAAGCAATGAATGATCCACGTGGATAATAATTTGCATTGAAATGCAATTAAGAGAAGATGCATATTAGCTTCAAGGGATAGCTCAGTTGGTCAAGTTTTTGTTGCTAAGTATCTTGCCAATTGGCAGGGTGGAGTCAAATCTCCTTGACGTCCTTGGGGTTAGCCCTGGCATATTAGGCTAGCGGGTAGATCCCTTCAGGTGGATCTGCCTGGATTATTGCTCAGGGATATTGTGATGTAGCGGCCACTTAGTGTCTGTGAACCACAGTGAAAAAGACAAGATGCACGTTGAGGATTTGCTCAAATTAGGTTCAAGATGACTTCCTTTCTTCTTTTTTGCACTTCGGAAATAGATGAATTTTATTTCACTCTTCAAGATTATGGTCATATACCAACATCCTAAAATCTTGCTCATGTTCCGCTTGTGGTCGTATATCAATAACAAAACATCAAGAAGAAGGAAGATCTCACCTCAACCTTTTCCCTTTTTCTGGAGCATAACTACCCTTAAATATAGTCCCTTACAACAGATTTTACAGACACAGTTCCAGCGATCAAATTCAGCCCTATGAGATGAGAAACGGTGAACGACATAGAAACGGTGAACCTTACATTGAATAAGCCCCTTAACTTCTTCCTCCTGACAGATTTTTGACTAGGCTTGAAGGGGATGTCCTTCCAAATCCAACCATCCTCAACAAATGAGAGGGCTTCTCTTTATATAGAATTTTAGCTCAACCTCTCTTACAATAAAATAAGAATAAGTGAATCCTAGATCCACATTCTCTCCTAGAACAATGTTAAATTATACATCATAAATGCTCTTCAAGGCAGGTCACTCTTTAAAAACAATGCATTATGCATGAACACGGGTTTGAATGAGTCCTTATGCCACTTGTTAGTCTCCTAGGAAAAGCACTTCCTGGCCTGCGTGAAAAGTTTAAATATTTAGTCACAGATAAAGAGCATTTAACTCCAGCATGTGGTTATCAGCACATAGTGATTACAAAGCAGTTTGCTTCTGTAAGATGATTGAAAAAATTGGACCAAACCAAAATAATATAAAAAACGGGAAAGGTCAAATATATAAAAGGGAAACTAATCAAGCACATGAGATAAGGAAAATGTTGCGAAAAAAAGGAAGAAGTTAGAAGTATACATTTTGTGTGGATGACTATAAGAATACCTCTTTCAATATGTCGATGTTAATATCAGAAATGTGAAAACCATCTTTTGCACATGGTTTGACACATTCCATTCCTAATTTTCCTTCCCGACGGGTTACCTTCATGTAGTTAGAAGTATACATTTTGTGTGGATGACTATAAGAATACCTCTTTCAATATGTCGATGTTAATATCAGAAATGTGAAAACCATCTTTTGCACATGGTTTGACACATTCCATTCCTAATTTTCCTTCCCGACGGGTTACCTTCGTGTAGGGAACTGTTGTGGATGCATAAGGATCAAATTTAACACCACGAGTTTGGACATGTTCCTTGTTCATTGTGAGAACCATTTGATAACCAGTGGGATCATCACCTACTTTACCCATAAATGCTACTCTACCTCTTAACCTTACAAGTGCAATAGTAACATTGGATGGTGGTCCTCCCGGTGCCCTGAAAAATTCTGGAGGACTCATCAGCCCAACCATACAAGGCCTTCAGTTTCTCTACTGCAACCTACGACTCTGGTTGTTGACTTTTCTTTCTTTATACACCAAGCCATAGATTTGTATTGAATATAAATGTCTGTCTAAATGGATGCTTTCATGGGTTGCATATAGGTACAACATGGCAGAGGATAGCGCAGATGATGATGATGATAAATCATCAATCAATGAGCTACAAAAAGCGACTGAGGAGGAGCTCAATCTGCACAATTCCTTGGCTGAGGTACAATTACATACTATGTTTTGCTGAGTTGTGCTTTTCTCTAAGATCAGATCATTATGTGTAGTTTCTGTTACATAAGCTTCCATATATCTAGTGCGATGCCTTGTATCTGAAGTTAAATGTGACTTTATGAGTTAATTGGTATTTGGATTCTGTGCTAGCTCAATGTGGTTTCCAGCAGGAAAAACGTTTTTAAACTAATTCCCCTCTCTTTAGGGTCGGTAGTCATCAAGAAAAAATAATCTGAATTGTATTCCATGCTTAAGACTACTTTAAAAACAGAGATTTCTGTTTTATTTCCGTGTCAACCCTTTCTTTAATATATATCTATATGTGCCCTCTTTTGCCCAATTATTAGTAATGAAATTGTGAGTTTAAAAAAATTTATGTTCTGGACTTGCATGTTTTGTAATGTTATGTTGTTTAATTTGAAAGATGGGATTTTCTCTGAAGCTTAGAGTCTTCATGCTTTGGCTTCATAAATGTGACAAAAATTGTTTGCAAAATCTTTTTATATTATTGTCTGTGATTATTGTCTGAAACTTACACTCTTCATGTTTTGGCACGATGAAAGTGACAAGAAGTTTTTCTAGATTGCAGCATGCAAAAGCACATCTGAATGAGAGGGTTCTGCTAGAAGGAAAAAACAAAATTTCATTGAGAGTTTAAGAAAAACTTGATTCCCTTGAGTGTAGTTGGCAATCTTTATTGGATGTTGAGAGTTTTCCCACGGAAACTGGGATCACAGGGAAATTGGGAAAGAGACCACAGCTTCTTCAGCAATCTCCCATTCACCAACCCTCTGATAAATCCAGTGCTCTCATATATATGTGTGTGTGTTGTGCCATACATGAACTCTTAAGAAATTTCAAAAGCCTTCACCTAATGCAATCCTCCAGGTTTTTCAAGACACCAGAGAAAACTACTTACGATCAGTTTCTTAAACATGGAAATTTTACAACACACTGCTTCCAAAACAGCCATCCAAAAGGTCATTACTATAATAGCTTGATTAGAAATAGATTGAATGAGAAGGTCCAGATGGTGTATTCAATCATCTCCATCCATCTGTTCTGCATCCTCAGTGCTTACTTGGACAATATAACAGCCTTCATATTTATCCCTTGCAGACGTGCTGAAAGGATAATGACATGGAAATTTTCCTTGCTTCTCTGATTCCGTCCAATGATGGGCCAGCTGCAAATTTTCCTGATTGAAATTTCCATTTGACCTCTTTGCAATGTGTTTGGAATCTCTTATCACCTGTAGACAATTTAAACCTTTCTCTATTGCTATTTTCAGAATCTACCAAAAAGCATAAAGTTCTGCTCTGTTGTTTGATCCATCTCCTACAACGCTTCTTTGAAACTGATCTCGTAATTGTCTCTTAAAGTAATGCCTCATGATCCACAATAGCTGGGATTACCTTGACAAGCCTCGTTGAAATAACTCCACACTATTGTTATATATATATATCTGGGGATCTTAGTATTATTGGTTTCTTTTCCTTTAAAGGTGGCTGTGTCCCTTAATATGCATATCTATTCTTGTGTCAAACTTGATTAGTAATAACATCTTTGTTTTGAATTCTTTTCATTTCTTGCTAGCCAAATAGCTTAAGTCACTGTACAAGGACAGTCTGATGCCCACACGCAGTTAATACAGAATGTATTTTAAAAACTAGAATTTAGCTTTGTAGTGCTTGAATCATCATTTCATGTTGGTTTTCATTTGTTAGTAGCCAGATCATTTCTCTTACAATATGATTGTAATATCTTTTGTTTCTCTTCTGTGGGAAATTTTGTACAGGAGTTCAAACAATGTATATAAATAGAAAGATGCAGAAAATGACAGTCAAATTTCGTACTCAGAATTATGACAAGAAAGCTCCTGCAGGGTTTGTGAGGAAAGAGAGCTTCAACACCAGTTCTGTCTCCAACCGCCAAGATGATCAGTGTGCTACTAACATGTTTAGTGAAGAATTTCTGCTATTCTCTTGTAATCTATAGGCCCCCAAAGCTCCTCATAGATGAGAATATTTGCAGGATGTTAATATTGTTGTAAGTTTGTAGTAGTTGTGGAATGGCTTACTTTTGTGTTGCTTCTCATCTTCAACAACAAGAGTTTCTGTGGTGAATAAGCAGAATCCATGTCTTGCCTTGTGACGCAGCTCTCCATTGTGATAGTGTTCTTTGTAATGTCTCTGATAAATCCTTTAGACTTCTATTTCATTCTGTAATATGATGAGATTCACTCTACAAGATTCGGGGATTCACTCTACAGAGTCCATGTCATACCTTCTGAATCAGCTCTCCACTTGTGCTAATTTTCTCTGTAATGACCCTAATAAATCCTATATAATGAGATTTCATTTTATAATATGATGGGATTTCACTCTACAAGATTGCTTTCAGTTTTACTTGTATTGTGGTATATGAAATTTCTCAGTTTTACTTGTAATAGGATGGGATTTCATTCTGTAATATCATTAGATTTCCCTCTGCAATATTTGCTACTAAATTTTACCATTCCAAATTAATAATCCTATCGGCCTCTCTTTGTACCTTTTGGGACAATTGCTAGTTATTAATTATGTTCATAAATGTATTTATTTAAAAGAGCGAGTGTTCAATTTTATTTCAAATATTATCGGTATATTTTAGATTCAAGAAGAACAAAAGTTTAATAAAAATTTTGTGAGTACATTTATAAATTGCATTTTATAAATAAGAATTTGTGATTATTTAAATTATTAAAAAGTTTTCTTTTGCGACTACTACCAACCATCAAATTTAAATCTCTTATCATAATTGTCTTTTTTATTTAAATCTCTTATCATAATTGTCTTTTTTATTTGCATCTATATAAATGCGAAATGCGAAATACAAATTTGTGATTAATTAAATTATTAACAAAATTCTTTTGCCAACCCTAAAATTTAAATCTCTTACCATAATCTATTTACATCCATACTCCATCAACATGCATGTACCATTTAACTTAATTAAATTAATGAAATTAATTGCGTCTACCTCCAACTAATTTCCCTTGCTAATCGTGGCGACCCTTCTAGCGACATTTTTCTGTTAAGGATGGGTTTATTTTTCTGCTTTACTCCATTCCACGCGGCCGCCCTTCTAGGGACATTTTTTTTGTCTAAAGGATGTGTATATTTTTGTGCTTTACCCTCGAATTTGAACACGTATTTTCACAATTTCAAAGAAGAATATCAATAGTCGTGTATAATTTTTAATTATATTTCACTGAGAAATCGTCACATGGCGACTAATGAACACACTCAAATTTGTTTCAAATTCGTCCATCGTACATTAGCTATTCATTGTTCTCATTTGTGCCGCACAATCAATGTCATATGTATTTTAGAAAAAATGTCGTCGGAATAATTAAATCATTTTTCAACATCCCAGAAGGGCGGGGCGTGCATAAAGTAATGAGAAATGCATGCAATACCTATGATATCACAACTTGTCTGAATTTTGTTGCGTGGTTTGGTTGGATGGAACTTGTGCGTCATGACGTGGACTAATTCCAAACAAGTGTTTTGAAAGGCTCCATTCACTGGAGTACAGGGCCATAAATGAACGGCGGGTGTATATGCCCACCGTTCGATTTTGCTAAGGCCGAAATCGAACGGTGGGCATATACACCCGCCGTTCATTTATGGCCCGATAGCAAGGAACAACACTACCCTACCTTTCAGATGTACCGCTATGTGCAAACCCAAATTCATCCGCACAGAAAATGGAATTTTGTAAAGAAATTTGATAAAAAACGTGAAAATGGAACTGTTCAATCAATTTTCCAAGATACCAGGAACGTGGGCGCTAAAGTAATGAGAAATGCGTGACAGGCCTCCGTTGGTCAACTTGGGTAGTTGGCGAGTTGAACTTTGTTAAGTGGGTGGGCAAGTTGCGCGTGGTCTCATTCCAAACTGTAATTTAGTAGTCAATGCGAGGCAGGAAAGTCGCATAACGCGGCGAAATCGCATTCCCACCTTCCCCTCAAATTATAAATTCCAAACTTTGCACTCTCATCAAGGGATTGCGTTTTCTCTGTTCCCATGCCCACAAAGGCCTCTTCCTCCTCGGGCTGCTATTGCTGGTGGTGGAAGCCTGTTTTTTATTAATTAATTACAGGGCACAAACCATCTTGATCTGCTGCTGTTGTTCAGTTTCGATCCGGGGTTTCTTCTGGTGATTGCTCACGCTTTCTTTGTTATTGGAGCAGCAGAACCAATTTATTGGCGGAGCCGTCGAGATGGCGAAATACACAGAAATGGTGGATGCGGGTATAAGGATCGCCGCCAGGTTTAATTCACATTGCCCACACACGTCACGTTTGTATTATCATCCAAATTCTTCCAAAAATGAGGCCGAGGCCGAGGCCGCCTCCTCTGGACAAGCACAGATCGCAACCTCTGGTGCCCTGCACCTCTCTGCATTTTGCGCCAATTCAATGTTTGAGATGCAGGGGAAGCAGGGAGATGGGGACTGTCCCCTTATTTTATTCCATAATTACTCTTATTTTTCCTTTTACATTTGATTATATCATGACAATTAAGACCAAAATATATGGCAAATTCTTCTGCTCTCAGACATTTCACTGATTTGTATCGATTAATTCATTGATTTATATAAGGCTTAAATAAATAATGGAAATTGTTATCTAATTGCACCATTCAAGTTGTGGATTTCCATATTTTCAGACCGATTTATCCTTGGGCTGACTTGTGTCTTAGTGAGCATATTTTCTACTGATGATTATCTAGATGGCGTTTAAAATTCTTAAAAATTGTATAAAAAATCATATCAGTTGTTAATAAATGGATGTAAAGGTTTTTTTCGGGCGTCTCATGGAATGGGTGTGTGCGATATGGCTTTTCATAATTTGCGTCTTTCTGTAGCTTTTCCTGCAACATTCAGAGTTACTGATGGAGGGGCTGCCACAGAAGCTATTGTCTGTATATTCTTCTCTTTCTTCTTGATATGGCTTCTGCACTTGAACCAAGAATGATTCGTCAGGAAGAGAAAGTTGTTTCTTTTCTGTTGTTTTTCCTTTAAGATAGTTCTTCCATTGATTGTAAAGCTGGATTATTAAGGCAACATGTGGAGGATTAATCTTTCACAAAATGTTTTCACAGTGGTAGATCCTTATTTTGATTTTTGAATTAGTCTTTTTATATCTGGAAAATAAATTGGCCGCGGAATTATGGGGTTTACTCAGAACCATGGGTCGACTCGGGAGCGTTTAGAGCCACGGCGAACCAGAACCAGAGCTACTATATAAGGATTGTCATTTATGTATCAGTGCCCCGGCGGTTTATGTGACCAGATTTGATTTCTCATGGCTATATGTGACTTATATGTGGGGATGCATCTGAATTTCTGATGTTCTTGGAGCGTGGAAGCCATTTATATTGCTTGGATTCCCATTGTTACCAGGGTATGTTTATTCGGCCCTGCATATGGGTAATGTGGTCGGAATTGTCCCACATCCTATTGTTATTTGCCTTTTCCATCTTTATCCTATATCGTCATAGACACTGCTCACTATTCACCCACTCTTAGACGCTCACATGCATCCAGGATTTGAGTCTTTTTTATGCCATTGTTTACCTGAAACTCTTGAGGGGCATTCCTGTCTGTTTATTTCTTGTTTGCATCTGCTCTGCCGAAAGTGTTTTAAATTTTTTTATATCTCTCAGCCATGCAAACAATTTGGTTTCCGTTTGGGTGATATATGGTTGACATGTAAGGGTTGTTACTGTCTTTGTTGCTGTGTCGGAGATTAGCTCTTTTATTTCCTATGTAGATGTTTTGGGATCTCTGGATATTTTTTTCATTATAGTCTCTGATACTCAGCTTTGGTATCCCTGTGTTTTCTAACATCCTCTTCTGGTATCTTCTCGGTATTTTTAAATTGTTGGGGTGGTAGGTGGCAATATATCCTTTCATAGATTTGATGCGTGCCATACCTTTCCTGCGATGATTCGGATCTACCTTTCATGTTATGTAAGGCTCCTCGGCAATCTCCCCTTTCTGACCTATCATTATTATATTCTGACATTCCTTTTTTATCTTGTTTTGGGAGATGTTTTGACGACGTCTCCTTAAGTGGCATTATTCCATGACCATGTCAATACCTAGAAGCTTGTGTTATATGACATCATTGTACTTGGAAGGGTCACCCGTATTAATTCTCTTAATTGCGTTCATCTCCTAGAGATACTCCTAGCTATCTCTATCTCTTGTTATCTGTATTAATTCCACACATTTGGCAACATGCCATGGCTGTTTGGGCTGGGGGGAGTCATCGCTGTTGGGACACATTGGGTTGGATGGTATGGATATCCTGGATTCAGACACGTCGGCCCAGGAGGTGTACATCAAGGCCACCATGGAGGCTGAGTCACTCCAGCATAATGGTTATGGAGGTGGGTGCCGAAGTGGCACACAATCACTTGATGACTAGCACAATATTCTAGGGGATGTATCTGTGCCAAATGGTGACCATGCGTCCCTTGATCTGTGGGGTGGCACTCATGCAAGGCATGAACGACAATCTGGGCACCAGGTTTGATTTATTAGAACAACGTCTGCGCCACCCGCCCTGGGTTTCGACATTGTGAAGTTAAGTGATCGAATTACTACCTGTAGAAACACACACTTGTTGGGCATTGGCATTTCTCAGAAAGGAGTGATTCTGACATGAGAATATGGGTAGAGCAGAAGTGGAAGTCTATCCTGGGTTACATGCCAACAATTGTGAGGTTGCTTTGGGGCTGGTATAGCTTCCACTTCCTTAGCCAAGAAGACCTGCAGAAGATTAAATCTATCCCGTGGATTGATGGGCACAGTTTCTGGAACTCCACTCTTGGTTTATTGGATTCAATTCCCTTAACAACACCCCGCAGAATAAGTTAATTTGGGTGAAGTTGCCCGGCTTGCCTATCGAGCTATGGACAAAGCAGGCTTTGGAGGATATTGGTAATGCTATTGGGAAATTTGTGTATGTGGATCCTCGGTGCCTGGGGGCCCCTAATAAACGAGTTGCATGGATTCTTATTGAGAGAGAATATAGAGGGGGCTTCCCGGATCATATTGGGCTTCACTGGGGGGAGACTAACCTTACTCAAAGGTTGGATTATTGGGGGGTGTCGTTTCGTTGCTCATTTTGCCATCATACTGGACACGTCTTGGCAAATTGTCCACGGCGTAGGGGTGGTAGATCCAATGGATGGAATTGTATGGGGGCGTCGAAAAAGCTGCAACAAGGTGTTGAATTTCACCAAGGCAAAGGTCCACGTCGATATTCAGGTACACATCATGGTTCCCATCCTCCGCGTTTTTCTGTACATGGATCCTCGCAATATGGAACTTCTCCCGTCACCATCCTATCATCCCCCTTTTCCTCTGAGAAATCAGATTTTCCTGGATCTAGTTGTCCTGGTCAGTCATTTCGACCTCCATCCTCGGGTCTCACTTCTCTTGGTCATGACATTCCCAAACTGTTTCAGGCACATGACATCCCATCCACATCATATGTCACCTACTTTCCGTCTCCTCCGGGTATACCTAAGTCAAAGGGTCTATGCAATAGTAGTAGCTCCCCAAACACCTCACTAGCCTCTTCTACCAACTCCGTGGGTAGTGATTTGGACTATCTTCTACCAAAGAAAACCCTTGACTTACGGTCTCTTACCATACATAAGCCGTCAAGTATATTTTCTCCTCATATCAGTCCCACCTCGGTAGGGAATATCACTGTCAGACGTAAGAACAACCGTGGAAGTCACCATTTTAGGGGTCGTGCCAGACAAAATATTTCAAATTCTCCTATTGACAGATTTCTAATTGATGTGCCTATTGTTGATGTACCTACCTCTTGGGCCCTTGGAGCACGGATGCCCGCACAGGGTGTGCCATGACTTCCATCTTATCGCTTAATATTCGGGGATTGGGAACCCCCTCTAAGTTCCTAGCTCTTAAGCATCTTTCTCTCTGTACATCCTTGTATCATTTTACTTCAAGAAACTATGCATTCGGTTTCACACGTTGTTGATTACTTCCGAAAAATGTTCCCGGAATGGTACATTGCTGCCATGGCTACAGCTGGTCTATCTGGAGGTCTTGTGGTATTATGGGATCCTCACTAGGTTCGGGCAAAAGCTTTCTCATGTTCGGTCGGAATCTTAATTGAAGGTTATTTTCATGGGCAAAGGGACCGTATAAAGTTTGTGGAATTAAAATTTTGATACCACCATCGTATCCAGCTTGTTGAGAAATTTCTATTGATATGCATTTTATCTCAATCTGACTCTTGGATTGAAAATTATGCTCAATTGAAGTTTAACCAATTAGATAATGTCACATCAACAAGTGACTCCCATGTGTCATCCACGAGTAGCCCATGTGGCTTTTCCATGTCATCGCAAGTAGTCCACATCACCTGGGCCCTTATGTGGCATCCACGTGGCTCTGCCATGTCAACACAGGGAGTTCACACCACTTGGTCCTATACGTGGCATCGATGTGACCACTACCTAGTTCTCGTGTCACTTGCCATGTCAATCCCAACACATGGATCTCTTTGGGTTGTGCCTTTATGATTTAGGCAGTGATTCCACGTTATATCTAGATTTGGATTCCCAAAAAATGGAGTGGGTTCAACATTGGTGGTTACCTATTTTAGACTATTCCCCCCCAATAACTCACAACGAACAAGGGGGAACCTTAGGGTACACATGGGTTAGGAGGGACCCTAGGGTACACATGGGTTATTGATTGGGCCCTGACTATGATTGCACCGTCACAAGATGACACTTTTTTAATGTTGGATCCTCAATAGGAATTCCCATGTCAACCCCGACCCTCCACCTCGTTAACTCACAGTGGAGAGGAGCCCAAAGTGAATAAGGGTTGTTGATATGACCATGCCCCAATCATGCCCTTTGATGAAGACCTCTTGTGAATGAGGGCCTAGAGAGGTCGATTAAACGAGTAGTGAGTGATCTCGTCGGGTAATGACCCTGGAAGACAAGAATATTTCACAGAAGTGTTTGCCTATATACCGCCACTGATCCCCACCACCACCAACGGGGAGCACTCAAGATTGAAAGTTGTTGACAAATGATGAACTACCTGTTAGTTAACAAGTCTGACAAACAAAACCTTTTGACCATAGCTTCCACCACCCCTCCACTATCGTCACCTATGCCTTGTTGCAATGCATGTGTTACGGTGGAAAGTAGTGGGCGGTGAGTGATGGTAAGGTCCCACCTCACGTCACCTCTACCATGTGGCACAACCACATCATATTGGCACATGGGCCCCTCCACCACGCCCATTTCATGTTTTGTGGAGTCATTCTCGTTATAAAAGTTTTGGATTAAGTCCCTATCTTAGTGAGTCCCATGGGCCACGTCACATCAAACCGTCCATCACTTCATTGATTTCCCCTTTGTAATTTTCAACAAACACGATGATTGTGGCGGTGTGTGGTTTATTGATCCAAAGTTTCGAAGAGGTGAAACCATGACTAGATCGGTTGATCGATATCACTCAATACAAGTGATAGCGTGCAAGGTATGGCAACAGGTAATAAACAATAGGTGGAGTAAAGAAAAAAGAAAAGAAAATATTAATACGAGAATAAAATCATTATTGCAATTATTAAATCATTAAAAACTAAATCAATTTAGAATGGACTTTTTGGCTTTTATTTAAAATTCAACAGTTAAGGAATACAAAATAAAAATTTGTTTTAAATAAAATTGCTGAAATTAATTATTAATTATGTTTATAAGTGTGTTTATTTAAAAGAGTGTGTTAAATTTTATTCTAACTATTATTCGTATATTTTAGATTCAAGAAGAACAAAAATTTAATAAAAAAGTTGTGAATACATTTATAAAGTTACATTTTATAAATGAGAATTTGTGATTATTTAGATTATTAAAAAAGTTTTTTTTTACGATTACGACCAACCATAAAATTTAAATCTCTTATCATGATTGTCTTTTTGTTTTTTTTTATTTGCATCTATATAAATACGAATGTATGATTAATTAAATTATTAAAAAAATTATTTTGCTATATTATTAACTACCACCAACCAAACAATTTAAATCTCTTACCATAATTGTCTTTATTATTTACATCCATATCCTATCAACATACATGTACTATTTAACTTAATTAAATTAATGAAATTAATTGCATCTACCTTCAAATAATTTTTCTTACTCATTGTGGCCACCGACATTTTTCTGTTAAGGATGGGTTTATTTTTTTTCTTTACTCCGTTCCACGCGGCTGCCCTTCTAGGGACATTTTTTTTGCTAAAGGATGTGTATATTTTTCTGCTCTACCCTCGAATTTGAACATCTATTTTCTGCTTTACCCTCTAATTTGAACATCTATGTTCATAAGTGTCTTTATTTAAAAGAGTGAGTATTAAATTTTACTTCAAATATTATATGTAAATAAAAATTTGTTTTTAAATAAAATTTTTGAAATTAGTTATTAGTTATGTTCATAAGTGTGTTTATTTAAAAGAGTGATTGTTAAATTTTATTTCAAATATTATTTATATATTTTAGATTTAAAAAAATTAATAAAAAAGTAAATTGCATTTTATAAATGAGAATGTGTGATTATTTAGATTATTAAAAAGTTTTCTTTTTGCCGTATTATTAATTACTACCAACTATAAAATTTAAATATCTTATCATAATTGTTTTTTTTATTTGCATCCATAGAAATGTGAATTTGTGATTAATTAGATTATTAAAAAATTTTCTTTCGCCATATTATTAACTACTACCAACCCTAAAATTACATCCATATCCTATTAACATGCCTGTACCATTTAACTTAATTAAATTAAATTAATGAAATTAAGTGCATCTACCTCCAACTAATTTTCCTTACTAATTGTGGCCACCCTTCGAGCGACATTTTTCTGTTAAGGATGGGTTTATTTTTCTGCTTTACCCTCGAATTTGAACATCTATTTTCACAATTTGAAAGAAGAATATCAATAGTCGTGTATAATTTTTAATTATATTTCACAGAGAAATCGTCACATGGCCACTAACGAACACACTCAAATTTGTTTCAAATTCGTCCATGGGACATTAGCTGCTCGTTGTTCTCATTGGTGCCGCACAATCAATGTCATACCTATTAAAAAAAGATGTGGTGGAAATAATCAAATCATTTTTCAGCATGCCAGAAACGTGGGGTCGTGCATAAAGTAATGAGAAATGCATGCATGCAATACCTATGATATCACAACTTGTCTGAATTTTGTTGCGTAGGTTAGTTGGATGGAACTTGTGCGTCATGACGTGGACTAATTCCAAACAAGTGTTTTGAAAGGCTCCATTCACTGGAGTACAGGGCCATAAATGAACGGCGGGTGTATATGCCCACCGTTCGATTTTGCTAAGGCCGAAATCGAACGGTGGGCATATACACCCGCCGTTCATTTATGGCCCGATAGCAAGGAACAACACTACCCTACCTTTCAGATGTACCGCTATGTGCAAACCCAAATTCATCCGCACAGAAAATGGAATTTTGTAAAGAAATTTGATAAAAAACGTGAAAATGGAACTGTTCAATCAATTTTCCAAGATACCAGGAACGTGGGCGCTAAAGTAATGAGAAATGCGTGACAGGCCTCCGTTGGTCAACTTGGGTAGTTGGCGAGTTGAACTTTGTTAGGTGGGTGGGCAAGTTGCGCGTGGTCTCATTCCAAACTGTAATTTAGTAGTCAATGCGAGGCAGGAAAGTCGCATAACGCGGCGAAATCGCATTCCCACCTTCCCCTCAAATTATAAATTCCAAACTCTGCACTCTCATCAAGGGATTGCGTTTTCTCTGTTCCCATGCCCACAAAGGCCTCTTCCTCCTCGGGCTGCTATTGCTGGTGGTGGAAACCTGTCTTTTATTAATTAATTACAGGGCACAAACCATCTTGATCTGCTGCTGTTGTTCCGTTTCGATCCGGGGTTTCTTCCTGGTGATTGCTCACGCTTTCTTTGTTATTGGAGCAGCAGAACCAATTTATTGGCGGAGCCGTCGAGATGGCGAAATACACAGAAATGGTGGATGCGGGTATAAGGATCGCCGCCAGGTTTAATTCACATTGCCCCCACACGTCACGTTTGTATTATCATCCAAATTCTTCCAAAAATGAGGCCGAGGCCGAGGCCGCCTCCTCTGGACAAGCACAGATCGCAACCTCTGGTGCCCTGCACCTCTCTGCATCTTGCGCCAATTCAATGTTTGAGATGCAGGGGAAGCAGGGAGATGGGGACTGTCCCCTTATTTTATTCCATAATTACTCTTATTTTTCCTTTTACATTTGATTATATCATGACAATTAAGACCAAAATAAATGGCAATTCTTCTGCTCTCAAACCATTTCTGGTTCATTTCACCGATTTGTATCGGTTAATTCATTGATTTATATATGGCTTAAATAAGTAATGGAAATTGTTATCTAATTGCAGCATTCATGTTGTGGATTCCCATATTTTCAGACCGATTTATCCTTGGGCAGACTTGTGTCTTAGTGAGCATATTTTCTACTGATGATTATCCAGATGGCGTTTAAAATTCTTAAAAATTGTATAAAAAATCGTATCAGTTGTTAATAAATGGATGTAAAGGTTTTTTTCGGGCGTCTCATGCAATGGGTGTGTGCGATATGGCTTTTCATAATTTGCGTCTTTCTCTAGCTTTTCCTGCAACATTCACAGTCACTGATGGAGGGGCTGCCACAGCAGCTATTGTCTGTATATTCTTCTCTTTCTTCTTGATATGGCTTCTGCACTTGAACCAAGAATGATTCGTCAGGAAGAGAAAGTTGTTTCTTTTCTGTTGTTTGTCCTTTAAATAGTTCTTCCATTGATTGTAAAGCTGGATTATTAAGGCAACATGTGGAGGATTAATCTTTCACAAAATGTTTTCACAGTGGTAGATCCTTATTTTGATTTTTGATTTAGTCTTTTTATATCTGGAAAATAAATTGGCCGCGGAATTATGGGGTTTACTCAGAACCATGGGTCGACTCGGGAGCGTTTAGAGCCACGGCGAACCAGAACCAGAACCAGAGCTACTATATAAGAATTGTCATTTATGTACCAGTGCGCCGGCGGTTTATGTGACAAGGTTTGATTTCTCATGGCTATATGTGACTTATATGTGGGGATGCATCTGAATTTCTGATGTTCTTGGAGTGTGGAAGCCATTTATATTGCTTGGATTACCATTGTTACCAGGGTATGTTTATTCGGCTCTGCATATGGGTAATGCGGTCGGAATTGTCCCACATCCTATTGTTATTTGCCTTTTCCATCTTTATCCTATATCGTCATATACAGTGCTCACTATTCACCCACTCTTAGACGCTCACATGCATCCAGGATTTGAGTCTTTTTTATGCCATTGTTTACCTGAAACTCTTGAGGGGCATTCATGTCTGTTTATTTCTTGTTTGTATCTGCTCTACCGAAAGTGTCTTAAACTTTTTTATATCTCTCAACCATGCAAACAATTTTGTTTCCGTTTGGGTAATATATGGTTGACATGTAAGGGTTGTGACTGTCTTTGTTGCTGTGTCGGAGATTAGTTCTTTTATTTCCTATGTAGATGTTTTGGGATCTCTGGATATTTTTTTCATTACAAACTCTGATACTCAGCTTTGGTATACGTGTGTTTTCCAACATCCTCTTCCGGTATCTTCTCGGTATTTTTAAATTGTTGGGGTGGTAGGTGGCAATATATCTTTTCATAGATTTGATGCATGCCATACCTTTCCTGCCATGATTCGGATCTACCTTTCATGTTATGTAGGGCTCCTAGGCAATCTCCCCTTTCTGACCTATCATTATTATATTATATTCTGACATTCCTTTTTTATCTTGTTTTGGGAGATGTTTTGACGATGTCTCCTTAAGTGGCATTATTCCATGACCTTGTCAATACCTAGAAGCTTGTGTTATATGACATCATTGTACTTGGAATGGTCACCCGTATTAATTCTCTTAATTGCGTTCATCTCCTAACTATCTCTATCTCCTGTCCTCTGTATTAATTCCACACATTTGGCAACATGCCATGGCTGTTTGGGCTAGGGGGAGTCATAGCTGTCGGGACACATTGGGCTGGATGGTATGGATATCCTTAGATTCAGACACGTCGGCCCAGGAGGCGTACATCAAGGCCATCATGGACGCTGAGTCACACCAGCATAATGGTTATGGAGGTGGGTGCCAAAGTGGCTCACAATCACTTGATCACTGGCACAATATTCTAGGGGATGTATTTGTGCTAGACGGTGACCATGCGTCCCTTGATCTATGGGGTGGCACTCATGCAAGGCATGAACTGCGATTCGGACACCGGGTTTGATCTATTAGAACAACGTCTGCGCCACCTACCCTGGTTTTTGACATTGTGAAGTTAAGTAATCGAATTACTAGCTTGCAGAAACACACACTTTTTGGGTGTTGGCATTTCAGAAAGGAGTGATTCCAACATGAGAATATGGGTAGAGCAGAAGTGGGAGTCTATCGTGGGTTACATGCCAACGGTTGTGAGGTTGCTTCAAGGCTGGTATAGCTTCCAATTCCTTAGCCAAGAAGACTTGCAGAAGATTAAATCTATCTCGTGTATTGATGGGCGCAGTTTCTGGAACTCCACTCTTGGTTTATTGGATTCAATTCCCTTAACAACACCCCACAGAATAAGTTAATTTGGGTGAAGTTTCTCGGCCTGCCTATCGAGCTATGGACAAAACAGGGTTTGGAGGATATTAGTAACGCTATTAGGAAATTTGTGTATGTGGATCTTAGGTGCCTGGGGCCCCTAATAAACGAGTTGCATGGATTTTTACTGAGAGAGAATATAGAGGGGGCTTCCCGGATCATATTGGGCTTCACTGGGGTGAGACTAACCTTACTTAGAGGTTGGATTATTGGGGGGTGCTGCTTCGTTGCTCCTTTTGCCATCATATTGGGCACATCTTGGCAAATTGTTCGCGGCGCAAGGGTGGCAAATCCAATGGATGGAATTGTATGGGGGCACCGAAAAAACCGCAACAAGGTGTTGAATTTCTCTAGGGCAAAGGTCCACGTCGATATCCAGGTACACATCATGGTTCCCATCCTCTACGTTTTTCTGTATATGGATCCTCGTGATATGGAACTTCTCCATCACCATCCTGTCATCCCCCTTTTCCTCCGAGAAATCAGATTTACCTGGATTTAGTTGTCCTGGTCAGCCATTTCAACCTCCATCCCTGGGCCTCACTTCTCCTAGTCATGACATTCCCAAACTGTTTCAGGCACATGACGTCCCATCCACATCATATGTCACCTACTTTCCATCTCCTCCGCGTATACCTAAGTCAAAGGGTCTACGCAATAGTAGTAGCTCCCCAAACACCCCACTAGCCTCTCCTACCAACTCCGTGGGTAGTGATTTGGACTATCTTCTACAAAGAAAAATCCTTGACTTATAGTCTCTTACCATACATACACCATCGAGTATATCTTATTCTCATATTAGTCCCACCTCGGTGGGGAATATCACTATTAGACGTAAGAACAACTGTGGAAGTCACCATTTTAGGAGGCGTGCCAGACATAATATTTCAAAATCTCTTATTGACAGATTTCTAGTTGATGTGCCTATTGTTGATGTACCTACCTCTCGGGCCCTTGGAGCACGGATGGCTGCACAGGGTGTGCCATGACTTCCATCTTATCGCTTAATATTTGGGGATTTGGAACCCCCTCTAAGTTTCTGGCTCTTAAGCATCTTTTTCTCTGTACATCCTTGTATCATTTTACTTCAAGAAACCATGCATTCGGTTTCACACATTGTTGACTACTTCCAAAAATGTTCTCGGAATGGTACATAGCTGCCACGGCTGCAGCTGGTCTATCTGGAGGTCTTGTGGTATTATGGGATCCTCACTAGGTTCGGGCAAAAGCTTTCTCATGTTCGGTCGGAATCTTAATTGAAGGTTATTTTCGTGGGCAAAGGGACCGTATTCACATATTGAACCTATATGGTCCATATAGGAACATGATGGTATTCTGGGATGAACTATTTGCATCTGGTATTATGGACCTTGCTTCTCTAATTATCACAAGGGATTTTAATTGCACTGTTGGTCTGGACAAAGTATGGGGGATGTCTAGGAAAATTGACCCAATGGCAGGTTTGATCCGTGAGGCTATTATTGAGCATAATTTTATTGATATATGTCCATCGAAGTTAGTTCCCACCTGGGATAATGGTAGAAAAGGTGCGGCATACATTGCGAAAAGGCTGGATTAGTTCATCCTTCACGAGAGCTTGATGGAGCACCTGGGCAATGCACATACGGAAGTTATCAACAATTACCTCTTTGATCATAGGCCCATAACTCTGCATTGGCGGGCAGAGGGTTATCAGTTTGGGATTCCATTTAAATTTAATCGAATATGGCTAGAAGACCAAGATTTCAATGGTTTTGTTCATATGATATGGACTCGGGCTCATATATCGGGGACTTCCCCTATGGAACATATTCTGGAAAAGTTGGGCATCCTTCGAAGGGAAGTAAAAACATGGCAAAAAAAGAAGGCTAAGGAACAACAGAAGGATCTAAGGGATATCCAACAAGAACTAGACTCATTATTTCCCTGGGTGACTTCGCATTTTCTTCCAGAGGATATCAGGACCCGTATTCATGAATTAGAACACAAGAAAAAGGGTATCTTAACTGCTATAAAAGCCACATGGCATTTGAAGAGCGGGGCAATATGGATAAAAGAAGGCGACATAAACACAAAATTCTTTCATCGCTATGCAAATCATAGGTGCAATATCAATTCCATTTGGGAAATATATGATGTGGATGATAAGTGCTTCCAGTCAAAAGAGGAGATATGTGGTGCAGCTATTGCACACTCCAAAATGCATATGAACGTAAGCGGGAGGCTGTCACGGGAGATATGTTATGGGTTGTTGACCTGTATCCTACTATGTTCGACACTGGTGATAATGAAAATCTTTTCAAGGCGGTCACTAAAGATGAGCTACTGGAGGTGTTAAAATCATTCAAGAGGGATAAAAGCCCGGGCTCGGACGAGTGGTCGGTTGAAATTTTTACACACTTTTTTGATATATTTAAAAATGTTCTTCTGAATATGATGGAGGAGTCAAGGATCATGGGGGAAATCCATCCGCGCATAAATTCTACATATGTTGCTCTCATTCCAAAGCGCTGCCCATCTTTGACTTTCAATGACTTTAGGCCCATTTCATTGTGCAATCTTATTTATAAGATCATTTCAAAAACCATAGTTGTCCGGATGAGGAGTATACTGTCTAAATTTATTTCACCTGAGCAATATGGTTTTCTACAGGATCGACAAATTCACGATGTCGTTGCCATTGCTCAAGAATGTATGCATTCGATACATACAAAGCACATAAATGCTATGAAGGTGGATCTTCAGAAGGCGTATGACTGTTTGGATTGGGGCTATCTGCCACTGGTCTTGCACAAAATTGGATTGCAACCCAGATGTGTGAATTGGGTCATGGCCTGTGTTTTGAATATAAACTATGCAGTCATTATCAATGGATACCCTACTCGTTTTTTCAGGGTTGGACGTGGACTGCGACAGGGTTGCTCACTCTCTCCTCTCCTGTTCATCCTGGCTATGGACGACTTGAGTTTGCGGATCAAAAAAGAGGTGGATGATGACCAATTTCTGGCACTGGTAATGGGGAACAATATCAAAATTTCACATGGTTTTTTTGTTGATGATGTGCTCATCATGGGTATGCTGAATCGTCTCTCATGGCTGAATCTTTTTCATATATTTAATAAATTTGCTAATGAGCACAAATCTATAGTATATCATGATATGGGTGATATGGAAGTCATTGATTATATTAAAAATCTCTTCGGTATTGAGGCGGAATCAATGCAGAATGGTATGCAGTATCTCGGTTATCACATTAAACCAAACTGCTATAGAAACATAGATTGGCAATGGCTGGTCGACCGGTTTTTTAAACGAGTTTCTGGTTGGGAATTCCGCTACCTGTCTCTGGGTGGACGTGTGATTCTCACACTAGCTATTCTTACCCAACTGGGGGTATATTGGGCACACCTATTTCAGATCCCTATGGCCATCATAAATAGCATAAACCGTATTATTGCCAATTTTATATGGGCTGGTAGCTATGGACAGAATAAATTCCACTTGTCCAAATTGTCTCATATTTCTTGCCCAAAAAGATTGGGGGGCTGGGGCATTATGAATCTTAAAACATTTGGGGCTTCACCGTTGGTGAAATCCTTATGGCAAGCTATCTTTGGGTTTAGTACATGGAGCAAGGTGATCAGACAAAAATATATGAAAAACCAGGATTTTCTATATTGGTTCCACAAGCACAGTGTTGGTATTTCATGTGGATCAGCCATATGGCGCAGTTTGCAAAAGGTCGCAAATTTTTTTATTCAACATTTGGTGTGGAATATGGATTCTGGTCACTATATCATCATTGGGGTGGATCATATTATAGGAGCAGGTGGGGATTACTGCGTATCTGATTCCTTACTTGCTTTTCTATATGGAAATGGCATATACTTTTGGAATCAATTAATTAATTCAGGGCGGGAAAGATCCCCCATATGGAAACACCACAAGAACTCGGGATGGTTGGTAATCTGGCTATGGAATGGAAGCAAATCAGTGTTGGATTTAAAACACTGGGTATATGCCGGGAGGAACAATGTGATAAATTGATGTGGTCGGGAAGAATGAAGTCCGGAAATATTATGGTGGCTGATGTATATATTACTCTGTGTGGTAGAGGTGGCAGGTGTATGGAGAATCCGATTTTGTATGCCCTCTGGAAAAATCATATTCCTATCAAAATCATCTTGTTCTCATGGTTAGTATACCACAACAAGAACCTCACATGGGAGAACCTGCAAAAGCGACAATGGCACGGGCCAAGCATATGTGTGATTTGCAAATAGGAGGGGGAAAACAACGATCATCTATTCCTCAAGTGTCATCATGTGATCTAGGTATGGGAAAAACTTGCAATACATTATGGTTTTCCTTATAATCATTTTCTTGACATTGCAGATTGTATGGGGTGGATGAATAAACAGAAGCCTGCCTAGAGGATCATTCCACTCCTTTTCTTCTGGACTATATGGAAATGGAGAAATAAATTCATATTTGAGAACAAGGCTAAGGATTTCGGACTGGTATATGAAAATATTATATCATTATATACATTGTTTCCTGTACAAGAAAATGTTCCAAAAGAAAAGCTACAAAGGAGAAACTGCCCTCTCAAGGTGTACCCGATTGCTTTTTTCGATGGTGCGGCACAAAATAATGTCTGCGTCTGTGGATTCTGGATAGCAATGTCAAAGGAATTACAATACAGAGCCCACTGGAATGCTGGTATGGGATCTAATAACAAGGCTGAGGCAATGGCTCTATGGGGCATCTTATGGCTCATAAAATTTCTCAATATCCCCGAGATCCATATATATGGGGATTCAAAGATTATCTTGGATCATGTAAATGGTAAGGCACAGATCAAACAATCAACTCTTCTTGGCTGGTTAAGGAGAATTGAAAGTCTTTGGTCACAGCTAGGGAGGCCTCCAATCAACCACATTGGTAGAGAACATAACCAGCTTGTGGATGAGCTCTCAAAGAAAGGACTGCAAGGAAATGTTGGAGAAGTGCAGATGGATATAGTTATGGAAGATAATAGTATAGGTGCCGTGGAGTTCACGTTTCCAGGATAGTCTTTACATATTGTCTATAACTTTTTTTGTATAATCGTTTTTCCTTTTTTGTATGTAACAGGTAAAAAATGGAATCAGAGGGCGATATAGTTTCTTTATAAGATTCACTATGAATATGGGTTGATAAGGTTTCATCACAAAACTATTTTGATGGAATTAACTATTTTAATTATTCTCTTATATACCTGCTATATTCCATATGCAGCTCTTATCTGGTTTCTTTTCACTCAATGTACATGACTGTATAGGGTCAATTTATAGGGGTTGGTTGAACAAGCAACCTGGATTTTCAGGGTTTTATGATGATCCAAGCAAAGGAATGTTGCTATGATGTACATTATCCATCTGATTAATACAAATATAGCTATTTTCATTCTGAAAAAAAGGTAACTAATTGGGAGCCTATCATATCGAGGAGTTGTAGTGTGAATTAATGGATTTGTAATTTCTTTTATGGTTGTTATTTTGTTTTTGGGTTTGTGTTTTTTATTTACATGCATTTAATCTTGAATTTTATGTTTTACATATATTTTAAATCATTTATATTTCAAAATTAAATGTAAATATTATTTATTGATAAATTAAATATATATTTTAATTTGCCCATGGGGCTTTGGATTGATGATGAATGGGTGCACTGTTAAGGCACTCCTTGTGATAGGTCACTGGTTCAAATCCCCCGTGGGTGCTTACCTACCAAATATATATATGAATTGTAGATATTTGATCTTTTTTAGACATTCAATAAATTTATGATTTATATATAAAAGTTTATGGAAATTTTTATGGTGATTAACCTCAGGAAGTTAAGAGACTCAGATTTGGTAGTTCCATCTATGTATCATAAATTGATTAGCTCCTCAATGTATTTGGTTAATACCATATGAGACATTTGCTTTGCAATCAACACCTTGAGCCAATTCCAAGTGGAACCGAGACATGACCATTGGATTGCAACAAAACATGTATTGAGGTACTTATGTGGTACAATTGATTATGGGTTGAGATATGTATCAAACAATGATATACCATTGCAGGGTTATATAGATTTAGATTGGGGAGGAAGTTTGAAAGACAAAAATAGTTCATCTAGAAATTGCTTTAGTTTGTGCTCCATTATGATTTCGTTGATGAGTAGGACGCAGACATTTGTTGCACTCAACACTACCGAGATAGAATATATTGCATCCATTTTGGCGAGTTGTGAAGCGATGTGGCTTCAGAAGTTACTCGTAGAACTATTTCATCATGTACTAGAATCGATTGTGATATATTGTGGCAATCAAAATTTCGTAAAACTTGCAGAGAATCCAGTTTTCCATGACAGGTCGAAGCACATTGATATCAAGTAGCACTTCATTCGTGACATGGTGTAGAAAGGAGCAGTGAAACTCCAACACATCTATTGATGAACATACAATTGATATTGTTACTAATCCTTTGTCCATAGCGAAATTAGTATACTTCAGGGACGAGCTTGGACTTGTTGAGAGTGCTTCCCTTAGTGTGGAGTGCTGATGAGATATCATCAAGGGCAAACATTCTCCCTGTGTCATGTATGACTAGAATTAGGGAGAATGGTCTAGTAAAGGACAGTTATTCTTCCTGTGTCAAGTATATTGACAAAAATTAGGAAGAATGGCCCTTTCAAATCAAGCTCAATGAGCTCACTTAGCATCAGACCCATAATTACTTAGATAAAGTTTGGCCTTTGGAGATTCACCATGTGTCAAGATATTGGCTAAAATGATGGTGAACTAAGACTACTCTATATACCATGTGTCAGATAGACCAAAATTATGGTGACTATTTGATTCTAAATATGTACCATGTGTCACGAGTATTGACCAAGATTATGGCGAGGATAAACCATATGTCAGAGGTATTGACCAGAATAATGGTAACTTGTTGATGTTGATCTACCATGTGTTAAAGTTGTTGACTAGAATTATGGTAGTTGAATGATGTTGATACTATTGATGATTAATTATAGCATTTTCTTAGAGAAATATGTCAACATGAGAACATCTAAATAGTCATTATCAATACCTCCGTAGCTTAGACGAAGTATTGAATTTTGTTGCTATGGTCGCTCTTCATAATTTATATTTTAGGCCTCGATGAAAATGTAATACATGTTCTTTATGTCATTTTTTTCTTTAGTCCTTGAAATAATTAATATAAGACATATTCTTCATGTTGATATAAAAGGAGGAAATTTCGAATTTTGAATATTCGGCTCCAAACTTGTCAAGTTAGCCCTCCTTCATGTAAAGTTTTCCCAAGTGAAGAGATACCCATTCGGACAAGTAGAACACTATATATATAGCACTCGACTTCCTCCACAAAGCACCATTCGACCTCACACACAAGAAGACATATTATGGGCATGCGAAGAAGACGAAGGATGAATTCATCTTAAGCATCTTTGTCTCTCTCTCTCTCCCTCTCTCTACTTTGCACACGTGACATTTTAGGCATATTCTGGGCACCAAGTCGAACTTCTAGGCAACATGGTTGAATATCTAGGTAAGATATTTTGGGAAGCAGGGCCAAGTTTCTGTGCATATTCTGGGAGGTTGAATTTCGACCTAGGAATATCAAAGAGGTTGGAGTTTGTTGGGTAGAAAGTTGACATGAAAAAGGATCATTTGATTGGGTTTGACCATAGAATTGTACAGGGAAAATTTTAAGAACCGTCCTAAATTTATATGTATAATAAATGGGTGAATCCCCATGATACATAGGAAAAATGGAAGGCGATTTTATCAATAATATAATATGTATATATAATTTTTTTGGCGAATCTCTCACCATATTATATTATCTTGTAAAATCAAGGCGAATATTTCACGGAATTATAAAATTTTATAAGAACTTGGCGAATCTCACTAAATAATAAAGACTTTGTAAAGGGCTAACAAAATTCATAATGAGTATTTCTTGTAATGACTTCAAGCCTTGTTAAGAAATCCATAAAAAACCAAAACAAGTATATTCCTAGGTCAAAACCCTAGCAATAGAAGGGTTTTAGGTTTCCATAATACTAGTAATAGAAGAATAAGGATGGGGTTTGTTTATTTGTTTTTTCATGTTGGTATATCATCTTGTTGCTATTATTTCTAAACAATGAATGAATTCAATAGTATTGGATAGGTACAAACCAATTCACTTTAGCTTTAAAATATCTCATCTATTAATTTTATTCTTTCACATTTTTTATCTTCTAACAAATAATATAAAATAAAAAAATGTTGAGTATTAAACTTGTTTTTCATAAAATAATAAAGCCTTGAGTATTAAACTTGTTTTTCGTTTTCAACATATCATTCATGAATAACAAATTTGTCATGTGTTTGTTACATATTCTTGCTCCATGCTTTTATGTATTGCTTACATAGTTTTCATTCTTGATCACTCTCTACCTCAAGTGAAGAAGAGTTAATTAGGAAAAAAATTCCATGTAATGGCACTCATGACAAACTAAAACATGTAAATCCAGATGTTATCATGGTTGGCAGAAGTAATATTGTTATGGGACCTTCATTCTAGAGCCTAGAGGAAAGTAGCAAAACAAACTCATCCTCTTATTGTTTCTTTTGCAAGGATCGTCTCCTTGGGGTCATATGAATTCCTCTCTCTCTAATCATTCTAAACATTTTATATTTTCCAACCAACACTAGATATCAATGTTGACTATGTAACTAGCTATTCAACCAAAAAAAAAATCTCTCATACATGTAATCCCTATTTATGCATTTCTTTCCAATTAACTTTTAATGCACTGGATTATAATTCAAAAATTAAGCAAGAAAAAACCATTTTGTAAAGTGCACAAGGGATTAACTATTACTTGTTTTATTTATACTAGGTGCATGGACTATCTAATTAAGCGATCGTTGCATAATTCATGTCAACTGGCAATCCTTATGTTAGAGCTTTATGACATTGATGATAAAATTTTGATCAATTGATCTTAGTTTTAAACAAAAAATCATATTGCAATTCCCACTAAGGAAGTGGGGAGCACTTAATAAGGAAGGATGATAGATTCCCCATCTTTATATATCAATAGGTGTCTATCTCATTAAGTGTGCAACTTTTTAACAACTAACTTAATAATCACCATTGCGACTTCACCTTTCTTTTGTGCTTCTTTCTTTCTAATTTCCCAAGGTGGCCATCGAATTCACAACAGGACTAATGTGTGACCACTTAAAAAGGTATTTCCATTGTTGCCTAGTAATTCAAATGTGGTATGTATGACTAATGTGCAAGCATATAAAATTATATTTCAAATCTATACAAGTCCAAGAGGTTAAATCAACTAGTTGTTTCCAATATCGTTGGACATTTGGCTAGTTCTATGCCAATAGGTACCAAAATCAAATCTTCCTAGATGAAACACATTAATCAATGTTACAAGTTTATTAGTCATATCATCCACAAATATGGTGTCACTTGGATATGTTCATGTGAATTCCCTCGAAAAAAAATTCAAATATATATCCAATTCCAAATTAAAAAAGACTTGTATACATCCACTATACATCATTGATGCCCTGATTCACTCTACTGTTTAACCCATTTTAATATTTCCTCTCACTGCCTACTGTGCATGTAATCTTGGTAGGATTGGAGGCTTGTAAATCTTACTGCTGTTGAATACAAGAAATTGTGCTTCTAGAATCTATTTCCTTGTGATATTGTGTTGAGTTGGTGGTCAAAATTATATGTATCAGTTGTATGTAAATTTTTGAGTAATGAATATATCACATTGAAATCTTTTTGGGCTTCAATGGTCTGTTATTTTTTCAGTATCGTAAGATAACACCTAAAACAACATCTATATGATGTGTTTGAAAAAATTTCTAGCTGAAATATTCATTGAAAAACTTTGAAATTTGTGGTCAATTGGGAAGTTTTCTTGTTTGGAATTTTACACCTAGTTATAAGCAATCAAGTGCAAGCAAGACATTGATGATCGAAACAAGAGCATTCAATGATTGCATAAGGTTTGTATTTAAGGTAGTGAAAGCCAATCACTTTAGGGAACATGCACCTAAACTCAAAGGAGAAACTCTTCAGGGAACATGCACTTAACCACAAAGCAACTAAGAGGGTCAATGTTGTTAAAACTTCACACAACTTGATCATAACCAAAACAACTTTAGCAAGAAGACATGTCAATCACCAATGCAACAATGTAAGAACCTAAATTCAGGCATAATTTCTTACACAAACAAGAGAATGCTACATCTATGGTGGAAAAACAATGATCAACTACTTAGCCAACCTCTTCTGAAGAAGCACAGGATCACATGAAGCAACAAGCAAGGATCATCTCCATCATAATCCAAAGAGCTCAATAATGCAGTGATACCCATGAGCAAACAACACCAACAATGAGCTATCCATGTAGATCAAGATAATCACAAAGTTACTTCATCATCAATGCAAACATATGGTGCATGAAATCCATTGAAGAAAAGACATCAATATCATAGAAGATACCCTTATTCTCAACAAGGCACCCCTAGCATTCATTCAACAAGGAATACAATGTCACTAAAAGCCTTTGTAAAACCATCAAGAACAAGCAGGTTTAAATTTTGAAATATAACTGGAAAACAACTATGCCTCCCAATCAAAAAACGTGCTTCAAAAACAGAGTCACGAGTATATATCATATTGCAAATTTTAACAAGACTTCTTGCTCATCAACAAACATCATTTATATACAACATTTCACCTTTTTCTATGGGTTGGACTTTTGAGAAAAGTTTCATGGTTAGAATCCAAAATAAGTGTTCCCTTTCATGGTTCACCATTGGAACTTTGCATGATTCAAAGCAAGGGTTTCATCACCATTGAGATGTTATCATCAAAACCAGCATAAAAACCTCTTGAACATCATATCCTCTACACATCACCATAACAAGTAAATACTTGCGCTATAAAGCACAGAAAACCAGATTGCACAATATTATAAAATACCCCGTCAATAACAACAAATGGCAAAGAATTTCAAATGATCAGTCATATTTGACAATCGTAAACAACTTAATTTCCAAATAAAGTTTTGTTCAATAGTCTTGAAGAACTAGAACCACCACAATCCAGCTACACCAATAGTGCAAATCCTTAACAAATGTGGCAATTTTTTTTTAAACATGGTATACTTGATCATGTTACTTATACAGGTTTCCATCTAGTTTACCAGTCTCCAAAGAGCAGCTCACTGGTGAGATGATGCCTGCTACGCTACAACAGGCCAATAATCTTTTTATCCCCACAACTAATATACAGGTCAGGGTACAAAACCTAGATCTTTGAAATACTCGTGCTCCAGAGCACTAGGAGCAATGATGCATCTACTGGGCTCCAGGCACATCATTTTCTGGGAGGGAACATGGTGGCAGAAAAACAAAGAAACAAACAGCAAAGTTGTCAGCATTAAGAAAAATTGTTACTAGACATCCTTTGATCATATTCCAAAGAACAAAGATAATGTTTGTCCTCATTGAGAGAAGATCAATTCCTGTTGGCTCAAGACCTGGAACTACAGTTGCCAAATCCTGTTGAATGCAAAACAAGTGAAGAAAGTTTTAAATCATGCATCAATATCACCATGTCTCCTGTTGTCCCTTAGGAAACCAATTTCCTGGCTGTGTAGAAATTGTGCCTAAGACATTAATAATTTATTATGCTTGTCACTTATATCTCTGTTCAATTCCTTATTTGAAGAGTCTGAAGGACTTGACCTTAAATTCTCAATATTTAGATGACTTGGAAAGTTTCAAAATGCCATTTTATGAATGTGATGAGAAGAATATGTAAGGAAATTAAAGACAATATGTTGTGTTTAACAGGAACTATTCTCTGTAATCTAGAGGAAACATATGAAAAGAGGTTTTAAATATGGGAGCGCCTTTAAGGATTTTAACTTCATTTACATTAGTAAATAAAGACCAGCTGCTTCATTACCATATTTAAAAAGATGAATAAACAGAAATGACACACAATTGAGAAATAACAAAATCATACCCAACATGTATGGAAACTCTTGATTCTTTTATTAATTATCAATTCATTAAGTACAAAATATTGTTGTCTCCAGGTTCTCCAAAATTCGGCCCCCTTTTTGGGCTTTTTCTCTCCCTCTTTGATTAACTATCAAATCAGTTTTAGAAACTGATTTCTCAAAAGAGTTAGTAAATTGGTTTCATAACAGTTATAAAACTATTTCTTGTTTGAAATTATTTGAAACTATTACATATATAAAAATTATAAATATATATATATATATATATTTAATATAGACCTTATTCTCTAAAATAAACTCATGGCCTTAACATATACATTTTGGGTCTTTAGGTATATGCATTTAATATGCGGGCCCAAGTCTCGAGGATGAATATCGCCGTGCGTCCCAACTGTTTTCACGCATATGTCACTTATCAAAACCGGAAACCACTTGCAGGAGTACCTCTTGTGGTTTTGGAAAATAAGGATGAGTAATGCCGTAGTAAATATTGACCTTTGATCTTTTGATAAGTGGTTTGGGAAAAACCAACCCCGGAGGCACTTCTTCACATAAATCCCATGCGGTTTGTGCTGTCGGGCTTCCGTTGATTTAGAACACTGTTATCACGAGCCATCGATTTGGAAACTCGAACGCTGCTTAGATTGCCCAGAATTTGCACGGATGCTCAGTTATCCCTTCGTTAAAGGTCTACCAAATTTTAGAATAGGTAAAACAGGGACCAGGCTCATTTGCCTAGATGACACTTCTGAAGAAATTCCTCTGACATTAACATCAAACCCTGAAGACAATGCAGATGACGGTGCTATGGTATCATTTACAATAATTTCCAACACGAATTAAAGCTTTGTCCCTACAGTCCACCCTATTAGAGGATTAGTATAAATTTCCTAAATGGCTCTTACTCGATTCCCCTAGATAAGAGTCTTACAGCGCCAAACATCTCACCCAAAAATAGGTTTGTCGCTGAGTTTATCTGTGAGGTTAGAGACATGCCAAAATCAGCGTTTTCGATGACTTAGGTTCCTTTCACAATAGTAGTGCCAAATCAAATATTTTCCCATGTGAAATTTGTTCAGCTCGTCTCTAAACAATTTCGCTTGTTGACTTTCCACTTTTCCCTTTTTTCAAAATCGAAAAGACAAATCGAATTCCAGTGATCATACATTTTTATAAAAATGGGGCGAGTCCCACTTACAAAAGCTTTATTAACCCAAATTCACAATTTGTACATATATATACATATTTACAAAATTCCAGTGATCATACATAGTTTTCAAGGGCACGCGATGTGCATGTTATGACGGTCGGGGCGGATGGTTTGCACACCCCCCGACCCGTTTCGAATCCTGCAGCGCTGCTGCCGCAACCCATTTGCCCTGATGCTGGCGTTCATGTGTGTCCATGGTGATTAATCAATGATTTGACGGTTGTCAGCGTAGTTCTGACACGTATTTGTAATATATGTATAAAAAAAGAGGGCCCATGATGCCTCTGTAGGGAACTAGCCTCGCCCATTTTATAAAAAAAACATAGTTTGCAGGGCGTTTTTATAAAAACTAGTGTTTGAAAGAACTCAGAAAATATGTGAAACCGCTTTGAATTTCTAGAAATTTCCCGAGTTGAAGTCAATTAGGGCCTTTCTGCACAAAACCCAGATCGTGGAATTTTAAAATTTGGCTTCGTTTGCCAATAATAAGCAATCGAAATTCACCCACTAAGCCACCTGCGAAAATTGGTTGCTTTCTTCTGTTCGCTGGCTTCATATGATCTTTCATATTAATTTTTCCATTAATGCAATTATCTATAATAGATGCTTCCATGGCTGTCCTACTTGACTGCCTGATGTTAGTGGCATTGTGCGAGAAGGAAACTGGCTTCACAAAACAGTGCAAGTCCAGAGCATGCGTATTGGGCAAACATGTTTTCGCTAGACATGTCATGCAAAGATCTTGTATGAGATCTAATATTTTTATCTACAGAAGCATTAGCACTTCCTGAAGGATCTGAACTTCCACTCCCATCATAGTCCTGTGCCGGACAAGAATGAGCCCAATTATTCCACTCTTCGGCTAGTGGTGACTGTGCAAATATGGACCTCCTGTAGACCGCCATTATGTACACTGGATCACCTTCAGATCGAGTAGATCCTACTGTTGGGTCTATCCTATCGTCTATAAAGCTATCTGATTCTGATTCTCCTTCAATGTTATTATCACATTAATCATTATCATCTGTAAACAAGTCATCATTTGAAGAAACCTCTGCTTCCTCATCAATGAATAGTCGGGCAGAGATCTTTGAATAGCTTTTTCTGTTTCAGCAGTGCTTAAATGCCAATATTCACTACAACTATTGCTTATTTGAGTGACCAGTTCTGTGTAGTTAAACTTTTCATTTTAAAGTTGTTCGACTTCACTATTTCTGGTGAAACATCAAAAGAAATAACAAAATGATTCTCTCTTGTCTTTGACATTTTAGCTGTGCCAAAATGAGCTACAACATCTCCCATATGTATTTCAAATGGAAATAAAACTTGAATGTCCACTAAGTTCAATAGAAAAAAGGTAAATGTTATTGATGGGATGATCTATGCAAGAATAATTGTAGAGCTAATTAAGATCAATGATGCTTGGCCAAATTAAGATCCCTGTCGAGTGTTCTGCAAAAGTTATGCAATACAATGGATCCCCAACTTCCCTCTCTTCAAGCCCATAACTTCACCCCAACTTCCCTCACTTTTAAAGATCTTGTATAAGACCCAAAACATGACACATAGTCTTAATCATTAATCCTATTAAGAAGCCCTCTTCTAACCTTCTCTAACAGGGGACTGGAAAATAATTTAGGAAATCATCATTTAATGTAGTGCAAAAATTCCATTATTTACATTCAAAAGGGAGAAAATGCAAGTCACAGAGGCATCAAACATGGAAAATAATACTGGGAGCAACAGACTTGTGTGAAGTTCAAATGAACTAGAATCCCAACAAGCCCCTCATAGTCATTGCTCTATTTATGGAACGATTTACTAGTAGAATAGTATTTCATTTGTCACTTGGAACATGCATTGAAAGACAAGTGGATGGATAAGCTCTTTTGGGACTCCTGGACTGCACCTTTTTGAAAATCAGTAAGGTGGGACCTCCTAGAGAAGTTTTAAGTTAGTAAGACTTTTTTTTTAGTTTGGCTAGCGTAATGTTATCACTCAGGTTGTCCTTAAGCTATGGAAAAGGATACGGCCGAGGTAACCACAGACCAACTTTGGACTGCAGGTTCTAGCCAACCTGCAATCAGAGAGGGCTCTCTCTTTAAGATTTAGCTTTGTTGAAAAGGATTTTAGGCTAGGTCTCGAGTTCAGAGGGTTTTTGTTTGTTTTTGGTGGGAAAATTGATGTTTTTAGACAGAGAGGCAAGGCACAGTTTGGAAGTTTCAAACCATTGGGCGTGGAGTCGAGGAGGAGAACTGCTGGTGCATTTCTTTGGTCACAAGAGAGGTAAAGTGGAGCAAGATAGCTGAGCATGAAACAATATTTCAGGTTTAAATGATGGTAAGAATGCTAAGTAATGAGAGGCAGTTAAGAATCTCTCAATCAGCTTAACAGAGGAGGTAACGGAGCGCTACCTAGGGGCAGTAAAGAATCCCTAGATAATTGGCCAACACAAGTGAATCGGGGTAAACATGAGCCAGGAGGAATTCATATTCATAACCAATTCAAACAGAGGAAAACATAAAGAAATAGCAGAAATTGAGCATAGAGTGTATGTAAACAAATTCTAAGCTATTCTTTCTTTCTACTATTTAGATAGTGGTAAACAATAAACAGAGGTAAGATGCACTTATTGCTTCAGGCTGCAACACAAGAATTCCATCTTCATATCTCCAAAAACATTCATTTACAACAGACAATTTGCTCTCCAAGCTTTCAGCAATCTTTGATTATAGAAAAAACTCAGGTATACAATGCGAGTCTCTAAGGAAAATTCTCAATCAACCAACCCTTGAAACAATGTAGAGGGCGGTATATATAGGGAAAAACTATCTACAGAGTTCCTTTATTACATCTTGACCTAATCAGGTCTGAAAGAAAGATGATTACTTAACCTAATCCTATCCAGAAATAAATGCTAAAAATATCTCGGGCTGCGCTCAGGGCCGACGTATCAAAACTGAGTAAATGATGTTGTCCTTGGTGGCTTTCTGCAGTGTTTTCTGAAATAAATGTGTATGGGTTTCTGCATCTCTGCTATCTGTCTGCATTTAAAGCTTTAACTGTGATTTGAGGGCAAGGATGGGCTTACGCTTCTTGATTTGACTTTTTGGGGGGGGCTCATCAATGTTCAGGTGCTTCGAGCCCCTAAAAAATCTTCGGTTGATACTCTTTGGCTTCTCTTATTCCTCTGATACTCTTTGGCAATAAACTGATGCTGTTCTAACGTGCTGTGTGTTAAATCATCATTTATTGGTCGTTGTTCGGCCTCTGTTTTCTTCAAAACTGTTTTCTGGTCCTTCCGGCAAGCTTCGCGAAGAAAAATGGTTGATTTGGCGCCTTTCGGGCCTGCTGGGGGCTGTAAAACGAAAAGATTCCCTGAAGATTCCCCATTTTGGCTCAAAAAATCTAGCAATGAGCGATTTGCGCTCATCAAAAACTGCCTCAGAATCTGATTCCAAGGCTCCGAAGTGCGATTTTTGCCCTTCGCGCCAAAAAAAGTGCTGAGGTGACGTTGTATGGTGGGTGAAGTCAGCGATGACGTCAGCATGATGATGTGGCGGGATGACGTCAGCATGACGTCATCATGTACGGACGGTGACGTGGCATGACACGTGGCAAGGGGCCACGCAGGCAGATGACTCGACATGTGACTGGGCAGAGGGGGGTGACGTAAGCGGTGACGTCACCGGGCAGGAGGCGGTAAGTGGTTTTGTGGCGCACCACCTTTGGGGGGGAGCGGTTTTGTCAGAGGGGGCTCCGCCACAGCCCAGGAGCTGACGCGTGGTGGGAGGTACGGCGGTAATACCGCCCATCTCCCAGACGCTAAAGCTCAGGCGTTTTGGAGATGGGACGGCCCGCCCACCGTCGATCTGCGGGGCGGACGATCGGACGGCTGGCGGGAAGGACGAGGCGACGGCTGGTTAGGGCGGGGAATATGCGCAGAATATTCCCTTTTAAATATAGCGCGCGGTGGGTTTAAAACTTAGGTTTATGTGGGTTATGGGGGTTATATGGGTTTAATACGCGCGGGTCAATGTATTTGTGCACAAAACTTTGGTTTAGGGGCGGAAAAGGGGGTTTTTGAGGGTTTAGGGCTAGGGGAGAGGTTATTAATCTGGCCAAGTGTCGAATTAATCCCTTTTAAGACACGGATGGGCTAAAAACAACCCCGGATGGACCGTTTTTTCCTGGACTTATAAAAATATGGCTATATTGCCAGGGAAGGGATATTTACATAGGGAAGTTCTATATACATAGTTTAGTAGGGGAATGGGAAAACTGATAGGGAGTTTATATAATACTGTTAGTAGTTAATATGAAGGTGACCAGTAAGCGCTAAGGTAAGGGATCTTAGGCTAAATTTTGGGAAAAGAACTTGTAGAGAACTGAGATCCTTGAGTGAAGCAGATCTTCACCAAGGCAACTGGTATGGATGATGATGAGATGGAGAGGAATCAAGCAGATCTTGACCTCTTTGGGAAATTAGTAAGTGACTTGGGGAATTTAGAAGAAGGGGGAGTTAGTGATGTTCACCTTTGAGCTCCTTTGCCTGAAAACTGCCTGCACTGTGATTTGTAAAGATAAAGCACTTTGTAACACAAAATTGATCATAAATTTTCATTCTGCAACCACACAGATACCTACTCGGCCTACTCACCTAACATTTTTTCTTCTTTTTGGTTTGGGTGCACTTAGACTTGCAGACCCAGATTTACAATTTTTCTTTTGAATTTTTCCTATCTAAATCTACACTTATTTCTGCCAGGGCCCAGATTAAACAGTTGGGTCCCTATGATTCTCTACCTATCTACAAATCTGCCAAGATTAAACTGTTTGGAAAGATAACACTCTCTATATTCTAGAACAGGAAACTGAAACCTAGGGAGACCAAGATTACACTGTTTGGACCTCCCTTAAATGAAAACTCTTCAAAACTGGAACAACTCATCAAAAATTGGAATCAGCAGTGGCATTTGGACTAGCACACTTCATGGCATTTTTCTTTGGTCTCTTCTGGAAACATGGAACACTGCAGCTTGCAAATTATGACATATTTGGCATGTAAAAATGTCAATCATGAAAAATGATACCCTGTTGCAACAGGAGGCTAACAGTGGCTCCACTTGGGGATGGCCTTCCCTTACGGAAGGCCAAGAATAGCAGGTCAGATTGCCTTGATCTTCTGTGGTTGTTGTAGACTGGAAACACTTCTTTGTTCTGGCTTTTAAAAATATAAACTTGGAACTATAAACAACCTCCTCCTCAACTGAATTACTGTGAACTGTACAGCATCGCCTGCTTTCTTCTGCGTGCTTGATAATTATGTACAATGTTGCTGGAACATGTCTTTGATTGCGGATAGTTCTTTTCTACCATGAATTGCTTGTAATGTGACAGTTTTCCTTGTACTGTTTTGTGCATTGGTGCAAAGACAAAGGCTTTAAAACTGGAACACTTGTTTTGGCTCTGCCTTCCCAAATTTTCTGCTGCTCTTTGAACAATCGGCTTGCTTATAAAAATGAAAACAAAGTGCTGATATATACAAATAAGACTGTACAAAGATATATACAAAGCTGCATTGTGTCCTTTTAAAAGGGATCATGGTAATGCTTCAACATACGGCCATTGACAGGGTCTTCTTCAGTAGAACAATCCTCTACAGATTTGAGAAAATAAGTGTTATTTCCCTGAACAACAAAAATAACCAATGGACCTCTCCATAGAAAATCAAACTTGGCATGTTTGCCCTTGTCTTCTCTTCTTGAGTCCCATCTTAGAACTTTGTCAACAACATTGAAATCTTTAGCCTTAGCTCTCTTATCAAACATTTTTTTGAGCTTTTCTTGCACAATTTGAGCTCTGTCATAAACTTGTTCTCTGGTTTGCTGCAGATGGATGGTCTGATTGATTCTTCTTTGAATGTCATTCGGTTTAGCCTGAATCTCTTGTAACAGCTTGATAGTAGGAATGCCCAGGGATGAAGGAAATCTGGCCTCCATGCCATATACTAGCTCATAAGGGCTCATCCCAATGGATCTTTTGCTTGACAGTCTGTCTGCCCATAGGGCATTTACCAGCTTTTTGTGCCAGTTCTTCTTGTTTTCTTCCAACACTTTCTTTATGATGTTGATGAGGCTTTTGTTAGATGACTCGGCCAAGCCATTGCCTTGAGGGTAATAGGCTGTGGAGTGGCCCAAGGTAATATGAAATCTGTGGCAAAAATTGATCATCTTTTTGGACTTAAAGGCAGCGGCATTGTCAGTGATGATTTTCTCAGGGCAGCCAAATCTGGAAAGGATATTGCACTCAAGGAATTGGATAATGATGGTGTCATTGGCTTGTCTACAGGGAATGGCTTCAACCCACTTAGTGAAATAGTCGATGGCTGTTAGGATCCATTTGTGCTGGCCTGAGGAAGAGGGATGGATTTCTCCAATGAAGTCAAGACCCCATTGTTGAAAAGGTTTTCTGTGGAGATGGGTTTGAGGGGCAGGGGCAATAACTTTCTCTTGCCCTCAAAAATTTGGCATTTGTGACATGACATGGCAAACTTCTTTACATCTGCAAAAAGGGAGGGCCAATAAAAATCAGCCCTTAGAATTTTATCAGCAGTGGACTTCCAATATAGATGTCCTCCACAGTCACCTGCATGGAATTCTTTCATGACATTGTTAGTTTCATTCATGGTTAAACAATTAAGCAATATACCTTCATGATTCCTCCAAAATAATGCACCATCTATTACACAAAACTTTAAAGCCTTCATTTTCAAAAATCTTTTCTTGGTTCTGGACAATCCTGGGGGAGCACACAGGTTTAACAATACAAAGCATATATCAGCGTACCATGGGGATTGTAAAAAGATTTCACTGATCTGTGGAGTCGCCAGCTCCAGTTCATTGTCCAGCTGGTTAATCTCTAAGGCTTGAAAATTTGTTTCAGACATCAGTTTAGCTAAACCTTGTCCTTTTATCAGCTTGGTTGGTTTTATCTCTATGTCATATTCAAGGATGTTTGCAATCCACTTGCCTCCTTTGCCTTCTAATCCCTCTTGGGTCAATATGTCTTTTACAGCAGCATGTGGGACATAGGCAATCATGTGTGAATATAGTATGTACACTCTGAAATCCTTGATGGCCTTAACAAGTGCGTAGGCCTGCTTTTCCATTATTGGGTATTTCAAAGGGGTGTCTCTTAAGGCTCGACTGAAAAAAGCAATTGGTTTTTCAGCTCCCTATTCATCCTTTTGCAAAAGGACGGTGGCTATAGTGTGATCAGATGCAAACGAAAATATGATAAAATCTTTATCAAACTGTGGGCTAGTTAGGACAGGGGTTTGTGTTAAGGCTGATTTGATACTCTCAAATGCTTGCTTGGTTTCAAGCGACCATTTTACCTTGGCATCCTTCTTTAACATGTTGCTTAACAATCTTATCAGCTCAGCTAGATTTGGAATAAATCTTCTCAAGAAGTTGATCTTCCCAAGGAATGCTTGTAGCTCTTTAATGTTTCTTGGAAATGAGATTTGGAGGATGGCTTGTATTCTTTCAGGATCAATTCTGATCCCATCCTTTGATATGATGTGGCCAAGTAATTTGCCTTCTTCAAGGCCAAACAGAGACTTCTTGGGGTTCAAGGAAATGTCGTATTTCCTACATGTCATGAAAATTTGCCTGAGATGCTTGAGGTGTTCTTCATCGGATTTGGAAAATGGGGTTAAGTCATCAAGGTAGACAACTAGGAAATCATGTATTTCTTTGGCAAAAGCAATATCCATTGCTCGTTGAAAGGTAGCACCAGCGTTTTTAAGACTGAATGGCATCTTTACATACTTAAATGTTCCCCAGGGTGTAGTAAAAGCAGTTTTGTCTTGGTCGTCTGGGTGAACAAGTATTTGGTTGAAACCTGAAAAACGATCTAGCAAAGAGATTCTAGATGATCCCAGTACTCTTTGCAAGATGTGGTCCATTTTAGGCAAAGGGTAATGGTCTTTTAGGGAGACTTGATTTAAATTTCTGAGGTCTACACAAAGTCTGATTTCACCTGTCTTTTTTCTCGTAGGAACAAGGTTGGACACCCATTCGGAAAATCTGATGGGTGCTATGATGCCTGCTTCAAACATCCTCTTTACTTCCTTCTCGATCGGGGAAAGAAGCATAGGGTTAATTCTTTTAAGTTTCTTCTTGAAGGGTTTCTGGTTTGGTTTTAAAGGAATGGTGTGTTGGATCACCGAGGTGTCATAGGATTTCAGATCCTCATAGCTCCAAGCAAATACATCTTGGAACTCTTTGAATAAGTCAATATACTTGGGCTTTTGATCGGGTGGTAAGTTTTTGGACAATTTGATCATTTTTGGCTTTTCCACTGTCCCAATGTTATGTTCCTCTATCTCAGTGTTTATGGGCTGCAATTTTGGCTTTCTTGGCACGTCATTAGCATCAAACATGTCTTCTAATGGGGTTAGGCTAGCAGGCAGAAAGTTATCCTTTAAGTCAATGATGTCTGCCTCTGTTTTGGCTATATCTTCCAAGTGTATTTGTTTCAGTTGTTCTATGTTTTCTTTGTAAAAAATAGTTGGTTTCAGGATTTGCTTGACTGTTGCAGCTGTTACATCTTGCAGATTTTCATTTGTTTGGTGTTCCGTATCTGTCATAACATCCATGTCGATGTTAATGTTCGAAAACTCATGCTCAAGGGTGAGGAAATTGTTAATCTGGGCATCATTTTCGAATACTTGCCAATCTTTAACGTTATTTGGGACTGCGGACCTATGTTTTATTTCAGCCGTGAAGTGATGGTTTGGGTCAAAAGGAAGCTTGCATGTACTAGCAAAGGTGGCTAGGCTGTGTGCATGAATGTTGTGATTTCTTGAAATCTTGTCAAGCTTGAATTCAGTGAATGCCTGGAGTATATTAGTAGCTGTAGTCCTATAGGCTCTCATTCTGTTGTCGTTGGTTACAAAATTGCCTTTCATCTGTTGTATGATTAAATCAGGGTCTCCCAAAATAGACACTTTTGCAGCTCCTAGAGTTTTGAGGAGTTTAAGGCCTAAAAGCAGAGCCTCATACTCTGCCATGTTATTTGTGCATTTAAAGTTTAGTCTGTAGGCATGACCTTCTGCATGGTTGTTATATGTGTTGTGAATCCAGACACCTGCCCCTGCTCCTAACTTGTTGACAGAGCCATCAAACTCTAAATACCATGTGATTTCTCGCTTATGGTCAGTATCAAGAGATTGAGCTGTTTTAGGATTGGGCAGATTTAAAATTTTTGTTTGGGGAACTTCTTTTGGTAGGCTGGTTGCATCAATTGCTGTGACAGTTTCGTGGGTATTTGCAACCGACTCTTCGTTGATGTGTGCTTGTTGCTCTAGAGCGAAGGGCTCATTATCAATTGAAACATTTGTATCATCATTAAACAAAATAAAAGAATCCATATCAGAGTGGATTGAGTAAATGGGAAAATTTTCAGGCTTGCTCTCACTACTTACCACATATTTCATGAGCGTTTCTCTATACAGTCTCTTTGGTTGCCCAAACACTGAAATGGTGGCATCCTTGGAGTTTTGCTCCCCATGATCTTGACAGGAGCATACCGTACTTTGGTGGAATGTAAGCAACCACTACATCCATGAGGATGGTCTTGTTTGGGTATTGAACTAAGGAGACACACAAGTCTTTGATGAGGCCTAGACATTTCACTTGACTTGAGTCAAATGAGTACAGATCTTTGTAAGGTCTGGTAACATCAAGATTCAGTTTTTCCATTACTGCTTTGGGCATAAGATTGTGCGATGCCCCTGAGTCAAACATAGCATTGTGCAAAACCTTATCATGTATATGCAAACTGACATAAAAGGGTGGGACAGGTCCATGTGTTGATTTTCCGTTAACTTCTGGGCCAAACAGCGGCTCTAGGGTGTCGTCTAAAACATTTACATCATCCTTGACCTCTGGCATTTGAAGTGATCTTTGAATTTGCTGCCTATATACATCGTGTTTGGCAAGTTCTGAGAGGGGAATAGATATTTTTAACTTAGCTATTTATGTCTCTAAGTTAAATGGCTTTTCCAGTGGAGTTTTGGTGTTGATAATGGCAGTTTTTTCTGTTTCATTTGAATTATCTACGTTTTGCTCTTGTTTATCAACGTTATGGGAAGTTTTTGCTTGCGGTTTTTCAACTTCAGGAAAGTTTTTTGGAACCCTGTTTGAGCTTTCTTTCGAGGAAGAAGGTGGCAAAGGCTGATCTTTGGAAGGCTGTATTTCTGTTATGTCTTCTACAGTCACTTGATGCGGGTTTGGAACAGGTATATCAGCTGGTTCTGTTATGATAGCCTTGCCTTTAGTCTTGCTGGGTTGTTTGTCTTCCTTTGTTTTACTAGGTTCGGAAATGTCAATGGTCCTAGTTCTCAACTTATATTGTTTGTGTACTTCATACACAGCGGTATCATGTCCTTGTTTAAAATCAAAAGACTCGCCAGACCTAGTCTGAAACTGATTGTAATCGGGTTCATTTTGGTCTTCTTGGGACAGGACAGTTTGGTGCTCACCCTTTAGATCCATTAAGTTCATGTGAGTGTCTTCTATGGGTTCACTAGATGTAGATCCTTCAACATAATTATCTTGGAAAGGGGGTCTTATATCATGGTCTTGGTTAGGCCTACCAGCATTTGTGTTCTGTGTTTTTCTAAAATTTGGGTTCCTTATGGTATTAGACTGTTGTCCTTCCCATGATGCTTTTCTCTCAACATTTTCTACTCTTTCTCCCAGCCTTTGCAGGCCACTGATGATAGCATCAAGCTTTTGATCAAAAGATGAGGGTTCTTCCTTAAAGGTGGTTCTTCTTTCCATTCTAGCTCTGTTTCTTTTGGCAATTAAATTGGCTTCTACGCTGACAGCAACATTTTGCATGTCCGTAAGGGTTTGAGGAGCTCTTTCTTTTAACTGGTATGCCATATCCGGGTCGAATCCATCGGGAAATTTGTACAAGGCCAGATCAGGTGGAGGCCTTAAGTTCTATGGTATTGCGTTATATACATTATTGAATCTTGCACAGTACTCCAAAACAGTCTCTTGAGGACCTCGTTTGATCGCATCATATTCAGCTAGTATGTGCAAAGGGTCTTTCTTTTTCTCCCATCTGTTGGTAAAGGATTGGTAAAGCTCATCTGGGGTGGTTGTGGAATTTGCAGCAAGTGATCTGAACCAAGTTCTTACATCACCTGTCAAACTCTGAACAAAAATTCTCATTCTTACACTATCATCGTCTATCTCATAGTTTTCGAAATAGTCTTGCATCTTTTTGGTGTGCTGAAGGGCTGTGAAAGGACCGGTGGAATCAAAATATGTGATTTTCGATTGGTACTCCTGAGGTAAAGCCCCAGCGTTAGTAGGTAATTGCAGGGGTGCATATCTATTAGCCATATTGGCAGGTATAAGTGGAACAACTGGGATAAGTGGAACAACTGGAGTAACGGGGATCACAGGAGTAACTGGAACGTTGGAAACAACAGTAGTGCTAGTATGTGCAGTGAATGAAGGTGTGGAAGGAGTACTACGGGATGTAGATGATGAACTAAGGGAAATAGGGGTTGAATGGAACAAAACCTTGACAGGAGTCGGAATACTGCTAGGGTAAGCTGTTTCAGGGCTCAAATCAGCAAAATTTTCCTGTCCTTCTTGCTTCCTAATGATTTTCGAGATTATGTTCGGGTTTTCAAAAACAGCTGGAGGGTTGGGGTCTGGATTTGACCTTGTATATCGTGGATTTTTCTTGGGAGCCAGCTTCTGAATTGTTTTTTGGGTAATTTTCTGGGGAATGTTTTTGTAATCAACAAGGGACTAATTAAAATATGAGACAGCTTGTTTGTAACTTAAAACTAGCATGAAGATTGACTGAAGCAACATTTATTTACTCCTGTTAATGCAAAGCAAAAAACAGTCTCAAAGGCTTCCTGGCTGACATTCAGGCTTCATCTGTAGTTTTAAGAGATAAACAACAGTTGGAAAGTTTGATTTATGGTCTCAGCAGAGCTTTCTTACCTTCTTCGTGAAACTATCTGAGGAAGTTCCCCAGTGGAGTCGCCATTATGTTATCACTCAGGTTGTCCTTAAGCTCTGGAAAAGGATACGGCCGAGGTAACCACAGACCAACTTTGGACTGCAGGTTCTAGCCAACCTGCAATCAGAGAGGGCTCTCTCTTTAAGATTTAGCTTTGTTGAAAAGGATTTTAGGCTAGGTCTCGAGTTCAGAGGGTTTTTGTTTGTTTTTGGTGGGAAAATTGATGTTTTCAGACAGAGAGGCAAGGCACAGTCTGGAAGTTTCAAACCATTGGGCGTGGAGTCGAGGAGGAGAACTGCTGGTGCATTTCTTCGGTCACAAGAGAGGGAAAGTGGAGCAAGATAGCTGAGCATGAAACAATATTTCAGGTTTAAATGATGGGAAGAATGCTAAGTAATGAGAGGCAGTTAAGAATCTCTCAATCATCTTAACAGAGGAGGTAACAGAGCGCTACCTAGGGGCAGTAAAGAATCCCTAGATAATTGGCCAACACAAGTGAATTGGGGTAAACATGAGCCAGGAGGAATTCATATTCATAACCAATTCAAACAGAGGAAAACATAAAGAAATAGCAGAAATTGAGCATAGAGTGTATTTAAACAAATTCTAAGCTATTCTTTCTTTCTGCTATTTAGATAGTGGTAAACAATAAACAGAGGTAAGATGCACTTATTACTTCAGGCTGAAGCACAAGAATTCCATCTTCATATCTCCAAAAAAATTCATTTACAACAGACAGTTTACTCTCCAAGCTTTCAGCAATCTTTGATTATAGAAAAAACTCAGGTATACAATGCGAGTCTCTAGTGAAAATTCTCAATCAACCAACCCTTGAAACAATGTAGAGGGCGGTATATATAGGGAAAAACTATCTACAGAGTTCCTTTATTACATCTTGACCTAATCAGGTCTGAAAGAAAGATGATTACTTAACCTAATACTATCCAGAAATAAATGCAAAAAATATCTCGGGCTGCGCTCAGGGCCGCCGTATCAAAACTGAGTAAATGATGTTGTCCTTGGTGGCTTTCTGCAGTGTTTTCTGAAATAAATGTGTATGGGTTTCTGCATCTCTGCTGTCTGTCTGCATTTAAATCTTTAAATGTGATTTGAGGGCAAGGATGGGCTTACGCTTCTTGATTTGACTTTTTGGGGGGGGCTCATCAATGTTCAAGTGCTTCGAGCCACTAAAAAATCTTCGGCTGATACTCTTTGGCTTCTCTTATTCCTCTGATACTCTTTGGAAATAAAATGATGTTGTTCTGACGTGCTGTGTGTTAAATCATCATTTATTGGCCGCTGTTCGGCCTATGTTTTCTTCAAAACTGTTTTCTGGTCCTTCCGGCAAGCTTCGCGAAGAAAAATGGTTGATTCGGCGCCTTTCGGGCCTGCTGGGGGCTGTAAAACGAAAAGATTCCCTGAAGATTCCCCATTCTGGCTCAAAAAATCTAGCGATGAGCTGCCTCAGAATCTGATTCCGGGGCTCCGAAGTGCGATTTTTGCCCTTCGCGCCAAAAAAGTGCTAATGACGTCAGCATGAGGTGACGTTGTACGGCGGGTGATGTCAGCGATGACGTCAGCATGATGATGTGGCATGACACGTGGCAAGGGGCCACGCAGGCAGATGACTCGACATGTGACCGGGCAGAGGGGGGTGATGTAAGCGGTGACGTCACCGAGCAGGAGGCGGTAAGTGGTTTTTTGGCGCACCACCTTTGGGGGGGGGAGCGGTTTTGTCAGAGGGGGCTCCGCCACAGCCCAGGAGCTGACACGTGGCGGGAGGTACGGCAGTAATACCGCCCATCTCCCGGACGCTAAAGCTCGGGCGTTTTGGAGATGGGACGGCCCGCCCACCGTCGATCTGCGGGGCGGACGATCGGACGGCTGGCGGGAAGGACGAGGCGACGGCTGGTTAGGGCGGGGAATATGCGCAGAATATTCCCTTTTAAATATAGCACGCGGTGGGTTTAAAACTTAGGTTTATGTGGGTTATATGGGTTTAATACGCGCGGGTCAATGTATTTGTGCACAAAACTTTGGTTTAGGGGCGGAAAAGGGGGTTTTTGAGGGTTTAGGGCTAGGGGAGAGGTTATTAATCTGGCCAGGTGTCGGATTAATCCCTTTTAAGACACGGATGGGCTAAAAATAGCCCCGGATGGACCGTTTTTTCCCGGACTTATAAAAATATGGCTATATTGCCAGGGAAGGGATATTTACATAGGGAAGTTCTATATACATAGTTTAGTAGGGGAATGAGAAAACTGATAGGGAGTTTATATAATACTGTTAGTAGTTAATATGAAGGTGACCAGCAAGCGCTAAGGTCAGGGATCTTAGGCTAAATTTGGGGAAAAGAACTTGTAGAGAACTGAGATCCTTGAGTGAAGCAGATCTTCACCAAGGCAACTGGTATGGATGATGATGAGATGGAGAGGAATCAAGCAGATCTTGACCTCTTTGGGAAATTAGTAAGTGACTTGGGGAATTTAGAAGAAGGGGGAGTTAGTGATGTTCACCTTTGAGCTCCTTTGCCTGAAAACTGCCTGCATTGTGATCTGTAAAGATAAAGCACTTTGTAACACAAAATTGATCATAAATTATCATTCTGCAACCACACAACTACCTACCTGGCCTACTCACCTAACATTTTTTCTTCTTTTTGGTTTGGGTGCACTTAGACTTGCAGACCCAGATTTACAATTTTTCTTTTGAATTTTTCCTATCTAAATCTACACTTATTTCTGCCAGGGCCCAGATTAAACAGTTGGGTCCCTATGATTCTCTACCTATCTACAGATCTGCCAAGATTAAACTGTTTGGACAGATAACACTCTCTATATTCTAAAACAGGAAATTGAAACCTAGGGAGACCAAGATTAAACTGTTTGGACCTCCCTTAAATGAAAACTCTTCAAAACTGGAACAACTCATCAAAAATTGGAATCAGTAGTGGCATTTGGACTAGCACACTTCATGGCTTTCTTCTTTGGTCTCTTCTGGAAATATGGAACACTGCAGCTTGCAGAGTATGACATATTTGGCATGTAAAAATGTCAATCATGAAAAATGATACCCTGTTGCAACAGGGGGCTAACACGTACTAAGGGCCATCTACCATTACTGAACTATTTTTTAAGATCCATTAAAGTTTCAAGTAAAAAGGAAAAAGAAACAACTGCTCTTTTCCAGCATACTAGAAAACAACCAAAATAAGAGCAATCTCTGACTCTCCAAAAACACCAAAAAGCTCATTAACAAAATTCCTACACCTTTGTCTAATTGCAAACACATCTGATGTCAATTGGGTCTAGCTCCACTAGTTAGGTGGAATGATTGTTATCCTCCCTACAATGGTTCTATTCCTGCCAATGACATGTTGATATGGCCTTTGGCGCTAAGGAATTTGCTTAAGCCTGGGTGCCATCCTCAGAATGAGGCAAAGTTCCCTGGGTTTTCTCGGGATATATTTTGCAAAAAGAATTTTAGTCAATTGGGTCTAGCCCAGGCAATTGAGGAGGAATGTTATCCCTCCACACCCAGGACCAATTCTCACAAGTGAAATGTTGACCTCTTAATGAATGTATTGTTGATTGCCCTGAGCCCCAAAGAATTTGGGTTTACCCTGGATACCATCCTAAGATAGAGCACTTGATGCAGGCTCTAGAGATAAGAATAGATGGATTTCCCTTTAATTTTGACTAGATGAAACGTGCAAAAATCATCAATGTTCGTGGAATATACTGTGGAGACAGTGCAAGGATCTCTCCACTGAATTTTAAAATAAATAAAAGCACAGTTGGCCTGAAAAGTAGCTTTGTTAAAAGGAATAAAGCTAAACTGAGAGGGTTTTGTTTGAATGGTATGACCTGAAGATCTGTCTATATGCTACCCATCCATGGAGAAAGGCTAAATATGAGACAATGTCAAGTGTGCATTATAAACATAATAATCCAAAACTCAAGATTCATATTATAGGCAACGGTGTCCCCCCACCCTTCCTTGTTTGGTTATCCCATTGATCCCTTATCACTGGAATCTCCCCCGACAGCTTGAACCCATGCACCAAGCCCTGCATGTGCTAACCCTAGGCCTCAACAAAAAAAATGAAAAAGGTATGAAGCAACATCCTGCTCAACTTTTAGATTAAATCTGTGTAGCCTATGCCTAGATCTAAACACGCATTTGATAATGAGGAAGGAATAAGGCGCCAATGTGAGGTAATGGGAATACACCTATCATAGGTTTTTTGAAGATCATGCTAATACGTCACCCTTTTGAGACGTTGTTGACTCTGCTCATAACATAAAATATATTGCATAAATTCCAATGTAATTTTAAAAACACAACTGATTATTCAATTAAATACTACCCATGTATAGAGTAAAACAATAAAGTCTAGGAAGAAATTTATAGGTTAATCTGAGACTTTGAGACTTTGGTAAGTTGTATTACCACAACTGGACCTTATTTGAGACTTTGGGGGCCTTATTTGAGACTTTGGTAAGTTGTATTACCACAGTTGGACGTAGCTGTGATTTACACTATTGCATGGAGGATATATGGACCCTTTGGGACTAGTTAACATAAGGAACAAGTGTGAAGAAATTGTGTGTATCAGTTAGGAGCCCTGGATGAGTTTCACTGCCTACTGTGCATGTAATCTTGGTAGGATTGGAGGCTTGTAAATCTTGTTGTTGTCAAATACAAGAAACTGTGCTTCCAGAATCTATTTCCTTGTAATATTGTGTTGAGTTGGTGGTCAAAATTATATGTATCAGTTGTATGTAAGTTTCTAAGTAATGAATATATCAGATTGAACTCTTTTGGGGTTTCAATGATATGTTATTTGTTCACTATCGTAAGATAACACCTACAACAACATCTATATGATGTGTTTGACAAAATTTCTAGCTGAAATATTCACTAAAAAACTCAGAAATTTGTGGTCAATTGGGAAGTTTCCTTGTTTGGAATTTTACACCTAGTTATAAGCAATCAAGTGCAAGCAAGACATTGATGATCGAAACAAGAGCATTCAATGATTGCATAAGGTTTGTATTTAAGGTAGCGAAAGCCAATCACTTTAGAGAAAAAACACCTAAACTCAAAGGAGAAACTCTTCAGGGAACATGCACCTAACCACAAAGCAACTAAGAGGGTCAACACTGTTAAAACTTCACACAACTTGATCATAACCAAAACAACTTTAGCAAGAAGACATGTCAATCACCAATGAAACAATGTAAGAACCTAAATTCAGGCATAATTTCTTACACAAACAAGAGAATGCTACATCCGTGGTGGCAAAAAAATGATCAACTACTTAGCCAACCTCTTCTGAAGAAGCATAGGATCACATGAAGCAATGAGTAGGGATCAACTCCATCATTAATCCAAAGAGATCAATAATGCAGTGATACCCACGAGCAAACAACACCAACAATGAGTTATCCATGTAGATCAAGATAATCACAGAGTTACTTCATCATCAATGCAAACATATGGTGCATGAAATCCATTGAAGAAAAAACATCAATATCATAGAAGATACCCTTATTCTCAACAAGGCACTCCTAGCATTCATTCAACAAGGAATACAATGTCACTAAAAGCCTTTGTAAAACCATCAAGAACAAGCAGGTTTAAATTTCGAAATATAACTGGAAAACAACTATGCCTCCCAAGCAAAAAACGTGCTTCAAAAACAAAGTCACTAATATATATCATATTGCAAATTTTAACAAGACTTCTTGCTTAGAAACAAACATCATTTATATACAATATTTCACCTTTTTCTACAGGGTAGACATTTGAGAAAAGTTTCGTGGTTAAAATCCAAAATAAGAATTCTCTTTCACGGTTGACCATTGGAACCTTGCATGATTCAAAGCAAGGGTTCCATCACCATTGAGATGTTATCATCAAAACCAACATAAAAACCTCTTGAATATCATATCCTCTACACATCACCATAACAAGTAAATACTCGCGCTATAAAGCATAGAAAACCAGATTGCACAATATTATAAAATACCCCGTCAGTAACAACAAATGGCAAAGAATTTCAAATGATCAGTCATATTTGACAATCGTAAACAACTTAATTTCCAAATAAAGTTTTGTTCAATAGTCTTGAAGAACTAGAACCACCACAATCCAGCTACACCAATGGTGCAAATCCTTAACAAATGTGGCAATTTTTTTTTTTAAAACATGGTATACTTGATCATGTTACTTATACAGGTTTCCATCTATTTTACCAATCTCCAAAGAGAAACTCACTGGTGAGATGATGCAGGCTACGCTACAACAAGCCAATAATCTTTTTATCCCCACAGCTAATATACAGGTCAGGGTACAAAACCTAGATCTTTGAAATACTCGTGCTCCTGAGCACTACGAGTAGTGATGCATCTACTGGGCTCCAGGCACAGCATTTTCTGGGAGGGAACATGGTGGCAGAAAAACAAAGAAACAAGCAACAAAGTTGTCAGCATTAAGAAAAATTGTTACATGACATCCTTTGATCATATTCCAAAGAACAAAGATAATGTTTGAGGCTCACCGAGAGAAGATCAATTCCTGCTGGCTCAAGACCTGGAACCATAATTGCCAAATCCTATTGAATGCAAAACAAGTGAAGAAAGTTTTAAATCATGCATCAATATCACCATGTATCCCATATGTATTTCAAATGGAAATAAAACTTGAATGTCCAATGAGTTAAATAGAAAAAAAGTAAATGTTATTGATGGGATGATCTATGCAAGAATAATCGCAGAGCTAATTACGATCAATGATGCTTGGCCAAATTAAGATCCCTGCCGAGTGTTGTGCAAAAGTTATGCAATACAATTGAACCCCAACTTCCCTCTCTTCAAGCCCATAACTTCATCCAACTTCCCTCACTTCTGAAGATCTTGCAGTTTCACATTGTATAAGGCCCAAAACATGACACATAGGCTTAATTATTAATCCTATCAAGAAGCCCTCTTCTAACCTCCTCTAACAAGGGACTGGAAATTAATTTAGGAAATCATCATTTAATGTAGTGCAAAAATTCCATTATTTGCATTCAAAAGGGAGAAAATGCAACTCACAGATGCATCAAACATGGAAAATAATACTGGGAGCAACAAACTTGTGTGAAGTTCAAATGAACTAGAATCCCAACAAGCCCCTCATAGTCATTGCTCTATTTATGGAACAATTTACTAGTAGAATAGTATTTCATTTGTCACTTGGAATAGGCATTGAAAGTCAAGTGGATGGATAAGCTCTTCTGGGACTCCTGGACTGCACCTTTTTGAAAATCGGTAAGGTGGGACCTCCTGGAGAAGTTTTAAGTTAGTAAGACTTTTTTTTGTTTGGCTAGCGTACTAAGGGCCATCTACCATTATTGAACTATTTTTTAAGATCCTTTAAAGTTTCAAGTAAAAAGGAAAAAGAAACGGCTGCTCTTTTCCAGCATACTGGAAAACAACCAAAATAAGAGCAATATCTGACTGTCCAAAAACACCAAAAAACTCATTTCCAAAATTCCTACACCTTTGTCTAACTGCAAACACATCTGATGTCAATTGGGTCTAGCTCCACTGGTTAGGTGGAATGATTGTTATCCTCCCTACAATGGTTCTATTCCCACCAATGACATGTTGATATGGCCTTTGGCCCTAAGGAATTTTCTTAAGCCTGGGTGCCATCCTCAGAATGAGGCAAAGTTCCCTGGGTTTTCTCGAGATATATTTTGCAAAAAGCATTTTAGTCAATTGGGTCTAGCCCAGGCAATTGAGGAGGAATGTTATCCCTCCACACCTAGGACCAATTCTCACAAGTGACATGTTGACCTCTTAATGAATGTATTGTTGATTGCCCCGAGCCCCAAATAATTTGGGTTTACCCTAGGTACAATCCTCAGAATGAGAGGAAGTGCCAGGATATATATTCCAAAAAAAAATTGTAAATTGGGGCTAGGCTAGGTGGTTGTGAGGAGTGTTAACCTTCCAACCCAAGAGCAATTCCCACAAGTGACACGTTCAGCTCTTGATGACCATATTGTTGTCACAGTCTTCACTCCAGTGTTCTTCACTGTTGTGGTAACTGTTTCAAGTGTGACTGCTTCTCACTATTCTTGCTATCACAATCTCTTACTTGCCAGAAACAGACTCACAAATGCTTCAATGTTGGTGATGGCTACTGCTCCCTTCAAACGATGTCAGATGAAACTTTATTTTTCCCCTTCACAGAATTGTTCTTTAGGATGCGTTATGTACTTGATTAATTCATCACAGGTCCGAGCCTTTCAAATATTAACCCAATCAATAGAATTGCTTCGTCCTTTGTCTTCCTCCTGTCCTACTGGACCTTCGGCTTCCTTCTGTCCTGCTGGACCTTCGGCTTCGTTTTTTCTTGCTGGACCTTTGGCTTCCTTCTGTCATGCTGGACCTACGACTTACTTCTGTCCTTCTGCTCACTTCTATCTCACTCGATCTTCGGCTTCTTTTGTACCTTCATCGTCTGCTAGAGCTTTGGCTTTTCGACCTTTCGACTTCTTCTTTCGTTCGCTTGACCTTCCGGTTTCCTTTGTTCCTTCAAGTTCACGAGTTGTGAACTGTTACCTCTTCTCTGTGATAGATGCCTGAGATACGTTACCCATATGGAGGTCCCACATGTCACGTCATCACCTTTAATCGCAATCACAACTTCTAGAAGTCTTCTCATAACATAGTCGATCCCCTACGGCCGAAGGAGTAGATACGATATGATCTTAAGCAGTTATTAATAAACCCGTTGGGTCCACAACCTTATCGCAATCGATGGTTTGTGGGACTTCGATTGGCACGTGGATTAAAAATGGTTTTAACCCCCGCAGTTGACCCTGATCTAAGGGTTGACTATGAGATCGACGACTAGGATTGAGTGCGGGACTTCAGCCATGATCAAGGAAGTCCATACTTTCCTACCCCCGCTCTTCCGATAGTTGTTTCTCCTATGACTTCTCTTCACTCTTCCGCTCTTCCGATAATTTTCTTCTTTACTCCTCTATTATCATTGTTGCTCTTTGTTCTTTCGATAACACTTACTCTTGGGCATATGTGATAACCTGCTTCTCTTGCTCCGATGACTTGTTTCTTTGATGGCTTTTGATAAACTCTTCATCTTACTCTGTAGCTTCTTGCTCCTATTGCTTTACTGGATCTACTGCGTCATTTTCTGTTCAATTGTTGTTCAATTTCTATTCAATTGACCTCCTGCATCATTTGTTGTTCAATTGACCTCCTGCGTCATTTGCTGTTCAATTGACCACCTGCTGTTCAATCCATTTGGGTCCTCCATCTCATCATATCATCATATATCAAACTTTCATCACTATGAGCATTATGAACAATGGGCATCAATGGGCAATCATGTATCAAATAATTAGCCATCATAAACACTACTATATTGACATCAATGACAACCTAGATTAACACACTGGTGAAAAATATTTTATCATGTATATTAATGAATTTTAGTTGTACCTTGTCAAATACAAGGCAAAAGATCTTGGAACATTTCTGAATTCTACATTAATAAAACTATAAGAAAGGCCCATTGTTGCAAACTTTTCTACATAGCTCAAGGTGTCTACTATAGTTGTAATATCGTTGCTTTCCAATTTTTGATAAATGGAAAACATCAATGCCCTATTTTTGTAAATCTACATCAGTCTAAAAAAATCAAAACATTGAAATAAACTCATTTCTAATAGACCTAGCATGTTTCCAATGGAGAAATTAGGGCCAACTTCTCTTCATATTTAATATGAAAAGTATTTATATGCCTATCTAAGGTGAATTTTATGGCTTCTTCAGTGCAACAATACAACATATTGATGATTCGGCCTTGTTGTAGATTCCTCACTCTTGTGCATATTTGATCTTGCTCTAGATTAGTCTTTCAAGCTATTTATGACATCACTCTGTACTTGAAGTCTGGAAGGTGAGTATTATGCAAGGCTACTTGCATTACGACTAGAATGGAGCAACATTTCTCGGTTTAAGCCTATTTTCTTCCCAGGATATGTTTCAAACGACACCTATAGCAACATCACATATTATTCCAGCAGTGAGGCCCCATGAACAGTACTCTGTGACAACTTTGTGAAAGTGAATTTGAAGGTGACATTGGCATGAGAAAAATCACTTATATTCATTAAAGTTACCAGCAGTATTCCCTAATCTTATATAGCATCTCAGCCCTCCACATGAGCACCAAGTGATCTACTTTCAAATGATGACTATGTAGTGGTTTGAGAATTGGATTATGGCAACACTTTGGAAACTCTTTTTAGGAGATAGAAACAACTACTAACAACACTAAGGAATCCATATGTATACCTCACTTCGGGACCTTCTCTAAGAAATTTTTGTAATTATACTTTGACCAACAGAAAAGGTATCATGCCAGCATTTTAAGCAATACTAGTTATGGGCTTGGATCTATTGACAATGGCAGAAAAAGCGCCTATTTATGAGTAGTTGCAGCAATCCACTTGGAATAGTCTATATTGTGTAAGGATGCTCTCATTTTAAGAAAAGCTGCCAAAATTTGTTCCACTTTAATAGGTGTTATTCACATCGCTTTGAAAAATGTTCTTGGACTAGACGAGATCTGGTGGCTAGAGAACAAAAGCTAATCAAAGAAAAATGTTCTTGGACTAGAGTGTGTGAGAGAGAAAGGGATCAAACTGAAGTAGAATCTTCTCTACATGGTGAACTAACTGCCTTTCTGCATGATTGTAACTCACCCATCACCTCCCTCACCCCCTTGATACTCTTCCTTTCTCCAAGATAAACAAACTTAATTGCATGCTAGAAGTATGAAATCTGCTCAAAATACCCTCATGTGGAGTGCACCTCTTCTCACATTGTTGCTTTTATCTTGCATGTGTTAACCATGGTCCAAGTCGATTTTACAATGACAGTATTGTTCTATGCATGCTCTAAACCAATTGGCAGTAAACTGAAACAACCTCTATTAGAGCGCAACCTTTCTAAAGTATTGGCTTCTTTCTAGTTATGATCACAAACCTGTTGGCAATTACCTACACTGATTTCCAATAATAATTACAACCACAGGCTGAAAGTAGGCTCTTCTAAAGCACATCCCTCCCTCATAATTGTTGTTTTCCTTTAATAACCAGAGAAATATGCTGATAAACATCTTGATTAGAGGGTAGAGCACTAGTCCTCCATGGATGTCACTCATTTCCCTTTTTAATAAAGTGAATAGATGCATAAGATAAACAACGAAATCTCGTGGGAAGACAAGTTGCACTCATGCTGATTTTACTTGAGTAGGAGGGCGAACTCCAATATTATGATACATGCAATCTACTTAACGGATTAGGATATATATGTAATGAAATATATGTGGGAGATTCTTGTTTGAATTAGAATGGCAGCTCGGGCTGAGAACAAGATGAGGTAAGTGTGTAAAACTAGCAAGAAACCTATTCTAGATATAGTGTTCCACCCTAGCCTAGGAATGACATTTTTAAGGGTTCACATGTGTGCATAAAAAGCACCTCACCTCACCTCAAGCCTTGCGCTCCACTATCTGAGCAGATCTTCCATGAGGTCAAGTAGTAGGGAGAATTAGCTCTAGGGGAAATTATAATCCCCCCTACAGAACTCAGTTGAAGTTGTAGAGGTATAAAGTCACAGGTAAGCACTATCCATAGCAACATATCGCAAGGTTCCATAGGGATTTTGAGTCGTCATTTTTGAGTGAGATGTGTGTCCAATCATTTCTTTGCAATTCTTCAATCTAGCTTTTATAGTACTTGAACCATTGAATCTAGCTTCATCGAATATCCCTAAGCCTAACCCTAACCCTAACCCTAATGCACCTAGTGGATATCACCATCACGTGTGGATAACACTACTTCAAATTCAAGACCTAGTAGGGTAGACTGAACACATGAACTCATGCACCCAACACACTTAGAAAACTGTACCATTCACAAAATAGACATTCATGCATGCCCTCCCTTGGATGGGTAACTGTGCCTTCCTAATTGAAGACAATACATTCATACATGTGCCTCATCGAGTGATCCTACTAAACTACTGCACCTCCATTAGAGGATCTCTTATGGGCCCTCTACTAAACATCAACTTTCCTCTGTACAAGTTGGAATGTATTTGTTGAAGGATGATTTTTTTGCCGAAGGAGAACAACTATGGAGAAATAGGTAAAATCTAAGACTACCTCCAATCTTGTATCATATAAAAGTAAAACAGTTTTCAAATTAAGCAATACTGTTAAATATTTTTCTCTTTGTATATTTAGCGAGCCAAAAATGAAAAAGGATAATTGTACTTTTCTTTCACCTGACGAAATAAAGAATATAGAACTGATTTCAAAGTGTTACAATTATGTGGGTAATATAATATATCATATGTGGGTACATGGAGTAGTCAAAAATTAGTCTATTGCCATAGAATGAAATGGAGTACAACCCTATTACAAGGCCTATGGTACCAAGTGCAACATCTAGTTTAATCACAGTAATATTCATTGGCTTGTAGCAATCTTCTTCTGGAAAGCAACTAAAAGAGCTTTATTACGCTTTGAATTTCAAATGCTTGTTAAAGGATCAAGTGGTGGCTGCAAAGAACAACTCAAATTGGGTGATCTCAGAACAAAATAATTTAGTATTTCCAAGACAAAATAACATTACTGATGTATCTCTGAATTCCATGAAAACAGAACAATTTGATGTATTGAAATGATATTAGGAGATTAGTAAAGAGGATCAAATTAAGTGATGTTATGGCCATACCATTGTATCCATTGATGCTTCAAGCGAAGAGACTCGACAACACCAAGAACATCGAGTGCCCTCCAAGCATTGGTCATCCAAGACAATGTAGTCCTTGTGGTTTGTAGAGAGTCTTCTCGCTCTAACATCGGGCTCTTCAAACCAACTCTGCACAAGGTCATTACAAATGTAAAAAATCAACAAGACACAAATTTGGTAGTAAATATGACCAAAATAAGAACTAGTGCAAACAATTTTCACAATCTTGCTTTTGAAACCAACATTATAATCTCCTTAGCATTATGATCAGCTGTCACTGTTCTTCCCAGGTCAGCGAACTTAGCTCCGCCTTGACAAAGTGTAATTGCATAAAAGGAATGTCGGTCTCATGCCAATAGGTCTCCTACAATGAATGTGCAGGAACCTATTACATAGACCATTTTTCTCTTCGCTTAGCTACCTAGGGCTTATTTCCCTTTCCAAATATCAATAATTCTTTTCCAAGAAAACATAAAATAAGAATAATATTTTACTATATTCTAAAAGGTGAAGATGCTGAAATCATGCCACAAAGTGAAAGGAAATCAAATATCTTTCCTCAAACCACCAAATATATAAAGAAAACAACAATAATTATAAAAATAAAACTAGATCTATTGATCTATGCATGAAATGAGTCAAGCGACTAAAAAAATCTGACTAAAACAAACCAAAAAATTCAAACTTGACAAAATCCTCTAACAAGTAGCAAACAAAATGCTAAAATTTTCTAAGATATCAGAGCTAGACATCAATGCAATTTCATGTACTTGAATGAGCCCATTGTTGCTTAGTGCTAGACTTCTTAAATTAGTTATTTATCATTTAATATTAGGACACTGTCTATGTGAAAAGAAATAGGTCCCAGCTTCATCAAATCCGACGTCATTTCCAATAAAAGATCAAATACAAAGGACACTAACTCGTTACTCTAGGATGATGCTAAAGTTAAATACAAAAAATAACAAAAAATAAAGATATGATAAAAAATAGACCTGCAAGATTGTATTGGTCGAGTGTGACAAGGACACCAATAACTAAGACTAGAGAGATTTATAGAATGTGGTAGTTACTAGTGTGTGTCTATTGTGCGATTAGTGGTATGGTGGAGAGACCTACCAAGAAGGGATGTTGGTCTCGGGAAAGTATAGTAGGGAGATCCATAGAGCATTTATGTAAAAGGAAGATGAGAAATGTTGTCTTCAAGTTGGGTTATGTTATGGTAAAATTTTGTTGGTGATAAGTGGTAACAAAACACTTACATCAATATAAAAAGTAAATTCGGGGCATGAGTTGGATTGGCTCATGTTATCTCATCCCTTAATGGTCCTAAGGACATGTGGGGACCCGAACAACTTAGTACCTGAAAGACTTGAAAACATGGCTGACAAATGAATGACAAGAAATGGCTAACAAATGACTTGAAAGTCTTGTTAAATTTGTTATTTATCATTTAATAATAGTCGGACACTATCTATGTGAAAATAAATAGGTCTTAGCCTCACCAAATCCATCTCTATTTCCTGTCACAGATAAGAAACAAACAATGTAATGATTAAATATGAAACATCAATCTTAAAATAACACACATCAAAGTAATGTCGTTGCAATGTTACAATGAAAAATACAAATATAGAACCTATTTTTACCTGAATTTGACATATAGTAATCTTGCATGATCAATGGAACATGTATACCAAAATAAGAGTCCTAGGGTATTTCAATTTCCTAGTTCTCATCTTGGTCCTCATTTTCTAAATTGTGTACATGATATTCTCTAAATGAACTATCATTATGAGCCTCCAAAACATTATGTTCTATATCAAGTTCATTAGAGAGATTTGTTATATTGTTTTCTCCCCTTCTATCACAATCTGATCGCCAAAGAGTTAGCGCTCTTTCATATGGAAAATTGTCAATGTCATACTTTGTTACATATAATCTTAAACATGTATCCACATGTTTATCAAGCTTGTTCCTCAACTTCGACTTCAAGAATGATAATGCATTAAACATTCTCTCATCCTCCACTGATCCCAAAATCATGGTTTGACACAAATCCGCTAATTTGAAATATTCTGATATGTTTTCTTGCAGGTATTGGCTAGCACTTAAAGTAGTCCATAATCTTGTTATAGCACCATTTTCATTAGGATTCTCCAAAAAAGGATATTGCTTCCACATTGTTTCAGCAAAGTGTCCACCTTTTTGATACAATTTTGATGAATTTAAAATACCTTCAATTTGTTCTCCATGTATTGAGACTTTCTTGCAAAAAGGGTCTACTAAACATTTTAATCTTTTTTGAAAATCGACTTTTAAAATTCTTGGAAATTGACAATTGTTCCAATATTGAGGGTATACCACACACATGGCCTCCAACAATTCATCTTGAGGAAATCGTTCTCTTATCTCTAATGATAGTGATCTTGCAATTTCTATCAAATTTTGTCTCACTAAAATCACAATATTATCAAATTGGTCTCTTGACACGGGGCAATCTTTGGTGATTCGTCCCATCTTACTAATATAATGAAAGGGAACCATATACCCACGCACTGCGATACATAGTATCCATTTTTCATCAAACGTCAAAATTTTTTCAGTATTTTCTATATTGATGATCTTAGTCCAACTTTTAAACTTTGGACCAGTAAAAGAGTCTGGCATCATATACAAATTATCCAATGCAAGACATGTTGAATTTCTCGCATTTGTGTATTCCGCAATATACATTGTGCGATTCTGAGACATTTTCATGAGGACATTCATTTCATGTAGCATAGGAAGAATTCCAGCCAATGTCAATAATGTCTCTATATTAGTTAGTCGAGAAAGAAGATCTTGAGCTTTGTCTACATTGTAGCGATTTTCATACATCAACCCTACCAAAGATTTGAACTCACTAAATAGTCTTTGAGCTGGTCCATTTAATGAGATCCATCTTGTATCAACATCTTTCAGTAGTTTTTTTCCATCCGTAATACCATTTGCAAATTGTTGAAACTCTAAATATTGTTTGGGACTATGAGAAAAGTATGCATGAGTTTCACGTACTAGATCTTCAACTTTTGAAACTGATGGAAACTTGCTTACTATTTTAAATGTGAGATTCATCCTATGAGCCATACAATGAATATTAAGCATATATGGTGAAGTTGATAGTTGTAGCCTAACACAAAGGCCATTCCTTTGTCCTTGCATTACCGATGCTCCATCTGCTCCAACACATACCAACTTTTTTGCAATCATTAATTGATCCATACCACTTTCCTTCAAACCATTAAAAACAAGTTCATAAATATTTTTAGCTGTAGAAGTCTCTCTCATCTTTTTAATCCCAAGTAGATAGGAATGCCTTATATGGTCATTAACCATATAAATGCTCATGCAAATCCATGAAGTATTATATATAGCCGTAACCTCATCCAAAGACAATGCCAAAAACCTAGCATTTGCAATCTTCTCTTTCAAATTGTCTTTTTCTACTTGAGCTAGATATCCTGCCCATCCGCAACCACTGGTTATAGACCAATGAGAAGATGGAAAGTTTGGCACTTGAAGAAAAGATAGCAATTTCATGTGATCTGGATAATCTTTCATAGGACGACCTTTAGATAAGATGTGAAATACAATGCTCAATTGTATCGTCTTGGATAACAAACTTCTTTCCATCATCTTTTCAAATAGAGATATGATGGTTCCTCTGCTTGCCTCAAGTTTCCTCTTACTTATTAAATATTTTTTATATTCTTCTGCATATTTAACATGTCGACATTCCTCAGAAGATTTCCATCTAACAATAGATTTCTCTTTACCATTTACAATTTTATTTTCATACACCTTTCCTGCATGCTTTTGTACGGTATTTAGCTTCATATGGAATTTCACTACCTTTTGAGTTTTCCAACTACACGCAATACATCTAACTTGTCGGAAAACCTTGTTCTCATTTGTAGGAGGTATTTCTTCAATAAATGGAAAACTTGAGACCCAATTTTCTTGGAATTGTCTCCCTATGGTCCACTGGCCTCTTTTCCTTTTCCGCGAATGGATTGTGTCACCTTCCAAGGAAAAATCTTTAACATTTTCATCACTAATTTCTGTTGAAACTACATTTATCTCACCCTGATCACTTGAGGAACCTATTATTTCATCCATCGTATGGATATCAAATGCATTTCCACAAGAGTTAACCTCTCTCTCAGTAACAAATTGTTCAAAGGAGCTTGAATCATGAAGAGAATGTGTATTTTTGGATGGAGCCTTTTGAAAGTATGATAATACATCCATTTGCCTTGATGGTTTCTTCCCACGATTATCTTTTGACATCTCACTGAATATTCCACAAGTAAAATTTCAAATCAATCTGCAAACCTACATCAACAGTTTCCAAGCGTTGAGATATGCTTCATATAAATTCACTTGTTCATAGAAAATAGAATTGTACTTTGCAAAAGAATTGTTGAGTCAACATTGAAAGAACATATATCAGAAATTGAATTTTGAGGCAAAATGGAATTTCACAAAAATTATTTAACAATGATAATGGGAAACTATTAACTTTTAAGACATAAAATATAATAATTCATTTGTATAACATTGAAACAACATCATCCTTGCAGGTCTATCTTAGTCCTTTTGGTTTACTAGTTTGGCTTTGGACAAATTCTATTAGAAAAATTAGTGACTCTTTGAATTTTGTACAGAAAATAGAATATTAATCCTCATGGATTTGAATGTAGGCATGATCTAGCATGAAATCCATTGTTAAATGAGTAAATTTCATATGGATTTGTTGTAGAATTCCCTTGTTGTTTTACATTTGTGTAGCCATCTATCATGCTAAGAAGTGGGTGAATCAATGAAATTTGCATGTGTTAAATGGGAATTCTATGTGAGCATTTGTAATTCCATCTGCAGTTTGCATCACGAATCCCATCTCTTCAATAACACTAACACTTTTATTGGTTCTTACTAGATTAACACACTTCTCTCTATCTCGATGATTTGGGGTTTCTCGGGGCCATAGTGAGCGGGGTCTGTCACACAGCTTTCGCTCCCTTAATCCAGATATATATCGCTTTTTCTCCCTAAATCAGATATATATCATCTTTCGCTCCCTTAATCCAGATATATAAGAGCAGGGATGGACGGATGTGAATGTCAAACGAAAACTTTTTTGCACACGTAGTTGTCTTTGTTTTTGGAAGTGAAGAATAATTTGAATTATATATAATACCACAACGGCCATTTCAATATATGAGCAGGGATAAGATATTGGTCTCTACATATATTTTTCTGTTATGAGATGGGCATTTGTGTATGTGGATTTTTTGGATGTGAAGAATAATTTGATTTATATCTCATGATAACAATTTCAACTATGGCTCGATTTTACAAAATTTGTGCAGGAAGGAAGAAGTTATGTCATGTATAATATCCCCTTTGACCTTAAATGTGTGAATAATATCTCTAACCTTCCTGCATGCATTTAAGGTCAGGTATAATATCTCCAACCTTCTTCGACCTTAGCTCCGATACCATGTTGAGAAATCAATGCTTATGTGAATTAGGGTTTGATTCCTCTTTCTTGCTAATTACTTGTGAATTATGTTGGCTTCTGTTACTTCTTAATTTTTTTTATCTTTGATAAAGAAATTACCAAGTTATATGTATATGAGGATCATAAGAATAAGAGACATAATATGGAGGCACTTGGCTAGGGAAAATTCACTATAAGGGGAAAACCCAGTCAAAAACTCTTCCTTTAGTAGATTCAGATTCAAATAAAGATGAGACACTTACAGACTTCTTAGTTACCTAGACAAAGACCTCCTCCAATCACCAAGTCAACCCTTCCCTTCAATAGATGCTCCTTATCAAAGTCTTCAAATGACAACCTCCTAGCAACAAATTTTGTCTAGAATTTCGCACCCCCAACAGCAGAACTTCGACCCCCAACATTAGAATTTTGGATTTGTAGTAGACACAAATTTTTGGCCCCAACAACTTCCTAGAAACTTCACACGTGTGAGAGATAGATGGAACACAAACTCGAATTAGGTCTTCCCAGCAAACTTTGTCCTTCTCCAGCTACTTCGCTCTATTTCTACTTCTCTTCCTTGAAGATCGAACTTGATGAGTGAATGTGACAAATGGATCGAACTGCCTCTCATTATATAGCCTTTTCACTCGGTTGAATTGCCCTAATGTAGGCCGACTTCATGGGGACAGGGACGACTTGGTGTGGAGGTGACAAATTACCTTTTTGACTCAAAAATAATTCTTTTTACATGATACAAAATCCCATCAAGGGTCTAATAAAAATGTCAATGACTCTAATGACTCAAGAAAAAACCTAGAAGCCTTCAATGGAGGCTTTGACTTAGAAAACTTTGACCCAAGCATGAAACCCATGCTTTAATAAGTCATTTTCTTTAATAATAAATTTTATTTTGACAAGTACAATTTATGAAGACCGAAGCTAGTTACATTCTTCAACACAACAAACCCTTAATCCATTAACCCTAGATTAGAAAAGTAATGTAGTTTTTTAATTGGAAATACAAACCATGGGATGAACCACCATGTGCCATAAAACCACGAAAAGAAAAAACTTTGCCATAACACACTGAAAATCAATTCAAAAAACTACCCAATGTTTTTTAGGGGTGTTTCCCCTGAACCCCTATTTAGGTAGAGGTACTACCCCACCCCCACAAATCTCTCGAGCAAGGGAGGCCTATGCCTCACCTATGACCCCTTTGAATGGGGGGGATTCCACCCCCATAGAACCCCCCTGCTATCTCTAAGAATGAATCGTGAATGGGGATAGTCATAAAAAGAATATATAACATACCTAACACTTGGTTTTTCCTTTTGGATGAGTAGAGATAGACTAGGAAGATTCAAAACTTGAGGATTTAACCCAAGGTTACTTTCTTTTTTCATTAGTTGCTTGTTTTAGTGAGGGATATTTAATATCATTAGGTAGTTGATATTTAACAAAGGATTTGACTAAGGTAATGGTAGGGCTAGTGGTTTCTTATGTTTGCTTGGCCAATTGGCAATCCCAAAGGTAGGCCTTTTTCGACTTTCTCCCCATCCATCATCACAAGGTTTATCTGAGGTTGAGGGATGTCAGCTATGCTAAGGTGAGGCTACAAGGGGGAATACTCAAGTTTCAATTTCAATTGTAAATCATTATTTATAATAGAATCATGACAGAACATAACATGCCCAATTGATTCCTACAAAATATGTGTTTGGTATATTATTGTTTGCATGTGCTTTTTCCTCTTTAACAACAATTTTGACAAGGTTCTACATGGACATCATAATGGAAATGAACAATAGAGACAAATAATGTACAAGAACATCAATTTTAGTGATGGTAAACCAATTATATAACACTTGAAATCTTAATATCAAGTGGGTATGAGTGAAAGGAAGGAAGATATGTATATACACCCCACTTATAAAACCAAAAAAATACAAATGTTATACATAACCAACTGAATATGGTTATAATATGAAAAAAACCAATATCCTCAATTAACAGGTAAAAGAGACATGCACTGGAGCTAAACTTGGATATAAGGAAAATAAGGTATGCTACAGGCAGAGGAAAGTAATGAATGGAAAAGCCCTATTTTATTTTTATTTTCCTTTCAATTCCATTAGTGATAAGGCATACAAATATATAATATGGATGGAAGAGAACGGATGAAAAGATTTTGAGCCATCAAAACTTCAATAATGAATAAAAATATACATATTGTGATCTACATCTACAATTAAAAAACATAATTGGCATACCACTTCAACCTAGGTTACAAGTTCTTGAGCTGCCTTTTTGCCTCTATGGTTGGCTGGACAATTTAAACCATGGGGCTAGTGATAGGGTAATATGGAGTACAGTTAATTGCTCTAGTCACTCAAGAGAAAGCCGGATCCGGGGAGGGTAGCCTGTACGATAGGGAGCTGTATTAGAAGGAAATAATAGCTAGCACCTATTGTGTTTTGAAATTTTAATGAAAGAAATAATCTCTCCACCATAAACAATAGAGGCAAATAATGTACAAGAAAATCAATTTTAGTAATGGTAAACCAACTATATAACACTTAAAATCTTAATATCAAGTGGGTATGAGTGAAAGGAAGGAAGATATGTATATACACCCCACTTATAAAACCAAAAAAATACAAATGTTATACATAACCAACTGAATATGGTTATAATATGAAAAAAACCAATATCCTCAATTAACATGTAAAAGAGACATGCACTGAAGCTAAACTTGGATATAAGGAAAATAAGGTATGTTACATGCAGAGGAAAGTAATGAATGAAAAAGCCCTATTTTATTTCTATTTTCCTTTCAATTCCCTTAGTGATAAGGCATACAAATATATAATATGGATGGAAGAGAACGGATGAAAAGATTTTGAGCCATCAAAACTTCAATAATGAATAAAAATATACATATTGTGATCTACATCTACAATTAGAAAACATAATTGGCATACCACTTCAACCTAGGTTACAAGTTCTCGAGCTGCCTTTTTGCCTCTGCGGCTGGCTGGAAAATTTAAACCATGGGGCTAGTGACAGGGTAATATGGAGTACAGTCAATTGCTCTAGTCACTCAGGAGAAAACCGGATCCGGGGAGGGTAGCCCTGTACGATAGGGAGCTGTACTGGAAGGAAATAATAGCTAGCACCTATTGTGTTTTGAAATTCTAATGAAAGAAATAATCTCTCCACCATAATGCACTTGTCCAATAAAGGGCTCATGTTTCCCACGTTGCGCCCAACTCAGTAGACCACCATCCAGCTCGAATTCTCCCAACGAGCTTCCCAGCTAACAATTTCTCCAGCGAACAAGCGAGCTCCTCCATTTCTATTTATTCTATTTTCATTTCCACTACGTTCCAAGGAATGGATTATTATCAAGCACCTCCCATTGTCTCGGATGGTATTCATGGTTCTACCTTTCCCTCAGCAACCAGTTGATTGAATTGTCCCGTTACCCGTATCTTGTTCTTTTTTTAAATCCTTGAACTTCTGAAGTCTACCACGACATTAGACACTCGAAAATCCTGCTAAATTCATGTTACCAATCTTATAGTATCTCGGCTCTTTAAATTTCCCTCTAAATTGGTTGTAAAATACTAGTATTCACTAGAATCCACACTGAAAACTAAGCCTGAGAGAAAGGTGACCTCCTAACTCCACTATCAAATCTTAAATGCCTACAAATTAACAGACAATACTCACGCATACACTAATATCGATTTGTGAATTGAATTTCACTTGCAAACAAACAAGAACAAGGTTGCGGCTTACCTGGAATGCCAAACCCCTTCAGATTTTGATTCACAAATCGCCAAGAAATGCAGGATTCCGCACAAAATGTATACCTGGCGCTAGTTGCAATGAGTCACCAAGAAATGGAGTATTCCACACAAAATGTACACCCTGGTCCCTATGAGGCTTATTTCTCTCTGGCCTGCTCTCTGTTTAAGTCACTTCACCTGCTACTGGTCAAGGTCTGAGGTCTTTTTTGGCCTCCTCTAGGGCTTTGGCCCCCACAAACTCTTGCGCAAGTCCTGAGGCCTTTTGGCTTCCTACAGTGGGCAGATATGAGGCTGTTAGGCCACTTTCTACTCAGAATACCTTGATTTAGTCGAACCACTATTCAGTCGAACACTTTAGGCTCTTGTTGAGTGATGAAAGTGAATACGAGCACCGAAACTAGATCAAAGTGATGAGTTACAAAGTAGATTCGATCATGATGCTTGCCCAATTCAAGGTCCTGGCTAACATGCTCCTACTACTTACTTCTTTGCCTTAGTCCCAGCTTCTCTGCTGCAATCCTATGCGAGTGATTAGTACTGGTATGATGGGTAGGATTTGTGAACAGAAATCCAAGGACCGAAACTATACACCATGAACATTGAAAACCCGATTTGAAAGAGTCAGATTTGTGAATAGAAATCCGACGACCGAAACTATACACCATGAACATTGAAAACCTGATTTGAAAGCAATTTTATACACCATGAATCCGTGAAAACAAGGAGCCACCCTCCATTTGAAAACAAATCTAACCTCCGCCTTCCATTTGAAAACAAATCTAACCTCCCAGGACCAAATCGAACCTCACACACCACTCCCAAACTAGAAAAACCAAAAACGGGGCCACTACAAATGAATTTAACACTGTAAATAAAAAATCTAGCGATTTTAAGGGAATACAATCTCCCAAACCAGGTGCAAATTTGAAAATCTGGCGATTTTAAGGGAATACAATTTCCCAAACTAGGCGAATCGGGCCAAATGAAGCTTTTCTTGGTTTATTAGCCATTTTTTATTCTGGACTAAAATAAAAAAATTAATTATTTTTGAAATAAAAATAGGGTTAACTATATGAAAAGGGGTTTTAATAAAAATTTCGCCCTTCTAAAATGCAAAACCCCTCAAATTTCGCCTTTGGGCTAAAATTCGCCCCTAAAATTTACCATGGCATTGTAGGCCAATTTGACCATCATATTGACTAGTAGAATTAAGTGTATCTCTTGTTGAACTGAATAATTTATCCAAGGAAAAAGTTGATGGGTTTTCCCCCCAAGTGGGTTTTCCTAGGGTAAATCTTGTGTTCTCTTTGTGCATTGTGATCTCTATTGTCCTTATCAATTTATGGTTGAATTTTTGAAGTGTAATTGCTTAATGATAAACAGAAAGTGTCAAAGGAATATCTACATCATTAGAAGTAACTATCAATATTTTAGAAATTTGTGCTTGTATCTATTGCACTTGAAAAATCAACTTCAGGTACATGTGGGTTTTTGATCAGGCCTCGACTATGATTGCAACACCAGCAGGTGGCACTCTTTTAACGTTGGACCCTCGATAAGAATCCCCATGTTAGTCGTCGCTCTCCACCCTGTTAACTCATAGTGACCAGGGGGGCCGAAGTGAATGAGGGTTGTATATGTTACCATGCCCCAATCATGCCATTCGAAGAATACCTCTCGTGAACGAGGACGTAGAGAGGTCGATTTGACAAGCAGTGAGTGATCTTATCAATTGACAACCTCAACATACAAGAATATTTCATTGATGTTGATGCTTTGTTTACCACCACCAATCCCTGCGACCACCATCGGGGAGTGCTCAAGGTTATGTTGTTGATGAATGACAGGCGGTCGTGTTAGTTGATGGGTTTGGAAAATGGACCTTTTTGAAAAAACTTTTTCCACCTCTCCATTATCAGTAGTTATGCCTTGGTGTAATGCATATGTGTTACGGTGGTGATTGGTGGTCGGTGAATGGTCATAAAGTTCCACCTCACCTCACATCTACTATGTGGCATCCATGTTGCATTGCCACATCATATTGGTGAATGAGCCCCTCCAAACCCATTTCATGTTTTGTGGAATTGTTCTTGTTATAAAAGTTTGGATTGAGTCTCAATGCTAGTGAGGCTGACATGCCACGTCACATTGAAACAACCATAACCTCATTGATTTCCCCTTTGTAATTTTCAACAAACACAATGTTGTGGCAATGGGTGGTCACCTAGACCAAGGTTTCAAGGGGGCAAAACCATGACCTGATTAGTTAATCAGTGTCACATAGTACAAGTGATAATTTGCAAGATCTCAGCAACAAGTAATAAATAATAAATGTAGTAATGAAAAAATTAAAAAAAATGTCAATAAAAAACATTATTGAAAATATTAAATCATTTAAAACTGAATCAATTTAAAGTTTACCTTTTTTACTTTCATTTAAATATCAACATTTAATAAATATAATATTATCTTTATGTAGATTCCAAAAAAAATCAATAAAATTTTTTGATTACATTTATTAAATTGTATTTTATAAATAAAAATTTATAATTATTTACGTTATTAATTTTTTTTTATCATATAACTAACAACTACCAACCATAAGAGATTTAACTCTTACTATAATTTTCTTTTTTATTTACATACATATCTTAAACTTATTAACATTCATCTCCCATTTAACTTTATTAAATTAATGAAATTAATTATATCCACAACTTACCTATGCATTACGGTGACTCCTATTTCCAACCCTATAGTAATATAAATGCTATCTGACATGCGAGCGGAATAGCCATCGCCCTCTGAGTGACAGCACGTGGAGAGAGAGGGCGAGCGTGGAGAGGGCACTCCATGGCTATTCCCCTCGCATGTCAGATAGCATTTATATTGCTATAGGGTTGGAAATAGGAGTCGCCTATGCATTACCGCAGAGGTGGCAACCCTTCTAGCATGCAATCCGTGTGACAACTTTTGTGGTTGGTGACTTGAATTTTTGTTGCTTGGGTTTGTTGGATGGAACTTGTGCGTCACGTCGTGGACTCATTCCAAACTCGTGCTTTGAAAGGCTCCATTCAGGGGAACCAATATTTCTAATTATTTTTTGTCGTTGTTTATAAAAAAATATTTTAATTTTAATTTTAAATATTAATATAAATATATAAATTAAATAGTTTGTTGATAAATATTACTCATAATAAATATTAAAACGCTAAACATCCATAAAAATTAACTAAATTATATTATTATTATTATTATTATTTAAAAAGAAATAATATATGTGAAATATATATACATTTAAAAAAATATAACAATATTCTTAACCATAGAGATTCAGGGTATTTTATCATGGAAATTTATAATATGTAAATAAATTTTTTTACAATACCATGGGTTAATACTATGACCTATCAAGACCACATACCCAAAAATTATAACTCATTTCATATGACAATTTTTTTAATTAATGAATTTAATTAAAAAGGATAAAAAAGACAACTACTTAAATAAATCTCCAATATACTATGGAAATTAAAACATACCAACAACATAATAATTATTGATGATTAAAAGAGATTTGAAATTCCTTCCATGCTTAAAATGGTCTTGACTTGTAAATTTTAATTAATATTAACAACAACAAAATATTATTAATATTATTATTATTATTACCAACCTATATCCATCTTAACTATGGATCTACAAAGTACGAGAGGGATCAAATCTCAAATCTCTTTTCACTCTAAAAGAGGTTTACATATCAAGAGATTTGATCCCTCTAGCTTGGTAGATCTCGAGTTAAAATGGATTAAGGCTAATTTAATTTCTCCCTTTAAATAGGCTATATTTTACATGAAAACCATGGGTCAATATAACAGAGCATTTTTTTATAGGAGTTTTTTTTAGTAGTTAAAATGTTGACATTACATTCTTTTCTTTTAATTTAATTTAATTTTTATTTGTATGTAATTTGACTTAGTCAAAATGTTAAACATCACATTACAACATTTGTCAGTGCAATAATACACACACATATATAGAGATTCACCTTTGTATTTACTAGCACAACCACTTTAAAAATATTAATGTGGTTGATATAGTTGTATGTTTTATAAATATTAAAAAAAACTATTGTAACAAAAAAAACTGTTGCAACACAAAAGAATGCCTTACCAATGTACACATTTATCTTAACCATGAATAAAAAGGTTATGGGTCAACTTTAACTTGAGAAAAAAAAGAAAAGAATTACACATCTTAATGTAAAATAAACTATTTTGCTAAATAAAATTTGCTTATATATTCATTTCATCATCTAATTAGAATATGAACTTATTAGAATTGGAATAATCTCAAATATCTAGGAAACTGGTTTAATTTGAGAAAAAAAGGAATTACACGTCTTATTGTAAAATAAACCATAAATTTGCTTATATATTAATTTTCTCACCCAATTAGAATATGAACTTATTAGAATTTGAATAATCTTTCCCTAGGAAATTGGTGGGCATGGAGCCGTGTGGCTCTAATTTTTTAAATTGATTAAAAGTCAATCTACAACTCTTGATAAGAATTAAGACTAAACATATACTGAGCATATTCCCTTGAGAATCAACCTAGGTCATCAATGAAAAAAAAAAATTCAACAAAAAAATATTAATAACAATTTTTTTTTTTTGAAAAGTGTAAGTATAGAGCATAAATAAAATATTTCAATATCAACTATATATATGCTATATAAAATAAATGAAAACAATTTTATTTATTATTATTATTATTTAGTCAAAGCATTTGAAGATCCAAATGTTTCTTTAAATTTTGTTCTCTAATATGGATCTATGCTACTTAAAAAATTTCTCAAAAATCAAAACACATATATAGAAGCAAGAAAGAAATTGTTTTAATGTCCACGAGGCTAAAGATAGCTTGTGGGACAAATTGCTTTTTCATTTGCTTGATATATTTGGCCCTTTTTCTATGAAGCTTCAATATAAATGTTCCCAGTTTCACATTGATTTTTCATTTGCTTGATATATGTGGCCTTTTTTCTATGAAGTTTCAAAATAAATGTTCCCAGCTTCTCAACAAACCCCTAGCTAAATAGATTATCCCAAAAACTAACTATCATATATCCACAATTTAATAATAATAATTCAAAAAAATTAAAATATATCTATAATTTATATATAAATAAAATAAAATGCATCTTTAATTTATCAATTGATAATATATTAAATAATGATTGATATTTGTTACTTCGAACTACTTTATCATTAAAATGAGAGATTCTTCTAGTTACCTACTGTTGTCCTTTGTGCAGGGTCAATTAATGTTGGAAATTTAGACTATTAATGCTAAATCAATTTTCCAACATGCAAGGAACGTAAGCGGTAAGGTAATGAGAAATGTGAGAGAGGCCTTCGTTGGTCAAATGAACGTGTCACAACTCTTGGTTGGCGACTGTAACTTTGTTAAGTAGGTTGGTAACTTTCTGCGGTGGGCCAATTCCAAACGGTAACCACGAAAATCAACTCATATTTTAAAAGGTATACACCACAAATGAATGAATAAGCAACATATGTGTATAGCGAATCAGTTTGATGTAGTTTAAAAATTATGCTTTTTGCTTGGAAAGATATGGAAATTCTGTTATATTTTGAAAAAATCTAGTATGGATTTTTTGTAAATTTAAGTAAAAGTTGTCAAAATTTTTTATTTTAGGTGCTTTAAATATTTTTGATGATGCCGAATCTATTTCCACTATCAAAAACATGATTCAAACACTGCATCTACAACATTTTTTGAATTTTTTTTGCCTGGATTCTAGCCACTTGGCCATCCGGGAAATTCCTCTGCCTCCCTAGACTACTCCAATCAGTTTTAAATAGATTCAAATTATAACTCTGTAATTTATCTATAAAATTCTTAGCTTTCCCCGAAGGTATAAATTTAACCAAGTCTGCACTCTCTTTGGGGATTGTGTTTTATTTGTTCCCATGCCCACAAAGTCGTGTTCCCCCTTGTCGCTGTTATCGCTGGTTGTGGAAGCTTTTTATTTATTTATTATTTAGCAATTGCTTCAAAAGGTGCAAAGAGAGTCCGATAGGTTTGTTAATTTGGAAAAATTGTATCAAAAAGACATTTGTAGACATGTATGCCATATGTTTTACATTTTGGGAAGTAGCAAGATCAACTTTTGAAGATGAAGTCATACATTAGATCTCAGCTTTAATTAAAACTAACTATTACCCACACTCTAATTGAAAACTCTTAAAATTATATTTATGCTTGTTTTAATGTTTATACATTTTAATTTAAAATAAAGCTATTGTTTGGTGGTGTTATAAAGGTGCAAGGAGACGTTTTTAAATTGAAGAACTTGTACTTTAGTTCCCATAATCAAGTAAATAACAATTGATATATTAAATTTAAGTTTTTTAGTGTATTTTTTAATGTTTATAAACTATATTTTTGGTTTCAAATCTCCTCTCAATATTGAGTATAGTATATTAAAGTTTAATTGAAGATTTTATCTTTTGACAATGTTTATTTATAACATCAAGTTGTCAAAAGATCTTATAAAGTTACTTGTGACCTGGACATATAAAAAATAATTCAATAACTGCATATGTCCATTTTGGCTAGGTTCACCACCATATCAAATTCTTGATAAATCCTATTGCAAAAATAAGACTCATACCAAAATTACTATGTAAAAAAATTGCATATATGATGAGGAACATGGAAAATTTTAAATTTCTATATAAAATAAATTTTATTCATATTTATTTTGGGAAATTTTTTCAAAAAAATGAAATAAAATATTTATTAATTTTAATGATTATATAAATTTTGAAATATTTACTATATACTTGAATCTTATATATATATATATATATATATATAGCTTTATTTTTATATATATTCTCGCAACTGATCTGACAATGCTTTTTCTGGTCTTTATTTTTATATATATTCTCGCAACTGATCTGATAATGCTTTATTCTGGTCTTGCAAACCAAAAATTGATTGTTTGAGGGTTTCGATCTGAACATTAGCTGAAGCATCTAACTTTCCACGGAACATTTGATTTTGCTCTTTCAAATTATTTAAATTTTCCTCCATTCCTTCTAGTATGTTGCCTCTCAGTGACAACTCTGATTCAAGTTCTTCTTTCTCCTTTATAAGATTGTCATTTTCTTCTCGTACATATATAATATTTGACTCAGCATCATATAGTTTATCATTACTTGTTTCATTATGCACACTCAATATATTATTTTCTTCATGCATCTATGACAGTTTGTATTTCATATTTTCAATATCAACTTCTAGTTTGTGATTTTTTTTTCTTTCAACCATTTTATGGTCCTGTTGATACCTTTGAAATTCAAGTCTTAGAGCATCACTCTCTTCCTGTGAGCTATGCAACTTTTTCTGCAGGTCTTGAATCTCTGTTTCAAGCTCACAGGCCATTTTGCCTGGACCTTGCAAACCCACATCCAATTCATCGTCTTCTTTGTTCAAGATGCCATTGCTTCTTCTAGATTCCTCTACTTGAATGGCCATTGACCTAATCTGAGATTCCAACTCACTGTTTCTAGTTTGCAATTCAACAATCTGCTCTTATAGATTCAATTCAACATGTAATTTGACTTAACTGTCGCTTCATTCTTTAGGATTTCATTTTCTTCTTTAAGGTGTAAGATGCCTTCTTGCAACTCGTCAATCTTCTGTTCAAGAACGTTATACTCTTATTGGAATTTATCAAATTCAGTTCTATATCTTTCATTCTCCTCCTTTAACATCTGAAAGTCAACGCGAGGCTTTGATGATTTTTTAGATTCTTCGTCCGAACTGTTGATTGAAGACATGTCACCACTACTGCCATCACCCTTCTTAGAATCATCACTGCTTCTAGACCCATGGAAGAAATCAAACCCAACTGGTCTCTTTTTGTTTTCCACTTTTGTGTCGTGTTGAGAACCTGGAGGTGAATCATCATCTAGACCATAGTTCTTTTTAAGATTATATGGTATGTTTTTTCTAAGCTCACATGTTAGGTGATCGTAGCGCTCTGCCAATGAACAATACATTTTATAGAATTCTTCGACTTGGTTGACGAGCTCAGGTCTTTTCTTGTAGTACATCTCTGCCTTCTTGGAAAATGAATCTGCATCTTCTTCAACCAGTTTCAACATTGTCTTCACATGTCTATCTTCTTATTAAAATTAAAAAATTAAAAATATGAAATTTTTTTCTACATTAAACCTAACCGTAGGCCTCTAGTATCTACTAATGTTATTTAAAGTGGTCCCCTCCCTCCATTTCACTCACACAATCCATTTGAACAATTTGGAACTTTTGGATTGAGTTTCTTGGGCTGATTTGAAGAGTTGATCGACAACCTACTTCAAAGAGTTTTTGTGTTGATTTTCTTGGGTTGATTTGGAGAGCTGATTGACAACCTGCTTCAAAGAGTTTTTGAGTTGATTTCCTTGGGCTGATTTGGATATTATTCAATGGTTTATCTTCAAATATTCTTGGGATGGATTGGAGCAGATTCAAGGCTTGATTTTCCTAATTTCTTAGGCTATTATTAATTAATACTATGCTTAGTTTTGGACTCTAGAGGCCATTTACAACCTCTTTGACATTGCATTTGGTTCAGATATGGATTTTACTCAGTGTTATTGGGTTATATGGACTCTTACTTTTTATATATAGAAGAAACTTTGCATATTTGTGTATAATGGTTTGGATTCACATAGATGCATATGAATTTTTTCATAATTTGAATATTTTTGTATTTTTCAGTCAACCAGTTTTGTGGTTTGATTTTGTTTTCGGTTTTTGTCTGGTTCCAATTTCTAGGTTCGATCGGTTCGATGACTAGTCCAGTTCTAATAACACTTGTAAAAACTAGCCTGTGAGAAAGTCCAATTGTCACTAGTCACTTGAAATTCTGCTTTGAGACCATGGAAAAGAGTAACATACATAATACATTGAATAAGAGCAATGAAAACACACAATATAACAAAAGTATAATGAAATGAAATGAACGACGCTATTAAAGTATGAACTCAATCCTCCATTGAGGGTACATAAGTGTATAAAGGCATGACTATTGACAAATGGCCTTTCTCAAAATCTTATTTTCCTTGTTCCACACTTCACCTTTAATATTTGCCATCATGAAAGCACTCACGCGCATACAATATTTATGTACGATAAATGTGACCAACTACGAAACTCTTAATGATAAAAATGATAAAAACACTTCAAACATTCTAACATGCTTTACTATCCGTAGAGTTTCTAAGCCTTTTCTCCTCTTTTAAATGAGCTAATGAGCTGTTTTGATACTTTTCTCCTCTTTTAAATGAGATGATGAGCTGTTCTGAGCCTTTTCTCCTATTTTAAATGAGTTGATGAGTTGTTCTGAGTCTTTTCTCTTTTAAATGATCTGATGAGCTGATCCGAAGGATATCAAACCTATCAATATAACTGAATCTTCAATTGTTGCTTAATCCTGATGTAAAACACTCAACTCATAGATCAGTGCAACACAAACTAGAAGGTCGTTTATTAACGTGCCTTTAAACTGCTTACAATAATTGAAATTCTAGTATTTTATACACTTCGTCTTGATTTATCAGAGAATGTGAGGTGGCCTTATCATGGAATGTTGCAGTGAACTGATTTCCATTATCTATGCAATTCCTTAACAAAGATCGGTGCAAAGGAGGCCAATGTTTATGAGCCAAGACCCTCATGGATAAGACCTGCCTTCAGATACAAAGACAAATTAATGGTGTTTTACCTTTCACCCCCTGTGATGTAGGTGATTTGTAGAGTGGCTCAAATCATCAAGACCACTATAAACAAAATTATCGATGGATGAATCACGCTGATAAAAAATGTGTATCCAAATATCCCAAGCCATGGTTAGAATGTGAAAGTCTAATAAACACAGAGTTAGGCCTGAGCCTCGAAATTAAATCACTTTGCCTACAAATTATTGGTGAAAACCGCTCCCATGAAGGTTGTCTTTATTAATTATTCTCGTCAACAAATTGTTACAAATTGGTGATTTCCCATGTTGTATTAGCAAAGAAGAGTCGAGCGAGGTTCAGACTTCCTTCCCACCTCGTTAAAGTGGTTATGTATCTCATTCATGTGATGTTAAGGTTCATATCTCCTCATAGATCAATCCAATAACACAAAACTTGGTAACCAAAAAAATTGGTGACAAGTTCAACTCTGTGATATCTAGAGAAACAATAAATCATAAAACCCAATCCAAAAACTAACCAAAAACTCTACACAATTCATAATAAAACAACATAAAATTGACATAATATATGCAAAAAGCGGAAAAATAACCTCGTCAATTCTTTTGTTATGAATTCTAAATTGGGTACCTTTAAACCCTCTTAGCCAATACTGATCAGTACTACCTCCCTCCTACAAATCATCTTTGACGGTCAAGCTTATGATTTCCTGAGTGTCTGATGAAGCTAAGAATAGCAGAAGCGAAAAAAGTAGTAGTAAACTCGTACATCCTCTGGTAATACTGCGAATACCCATTCCCTATGATGCACTAATAAAATGTCCATTCAACAAAGATAAATCGAAATTCTGTGAGTATGAATAAAAAATATGCCCCAACTCCAATCTTGAAACGCTTTGACAAATTCCCGTCACTTGCCTTTCTCAATTGAAACGCTAGAAATAATGTTCCTCTCACCCATTCAATAAAGGTGCAGACCATAAAAAGGAATTACGCGTTGTCTCCACTCCCAGTATGAACACGGCTTCAGGGAAATAGGTGAACTCTCTCGGAAATGATCGAACTACCAATCTGGACGACAAGTTTTCCTTGAGAAGTCGGTCAAAAATGGAGGTGTCCGGCCGAAGAACATCTAATGGAATCTAACGGAATTCTAGTTGTAGGTATAGACCCTCAGCAAGTGTTTCAAGGATAACACAAGGCACAAGGCGTAATAGGAAGAGGGTCTAACAGACTTCCAGGTGCAGGGATCGACCCATGGCGCACAACAAGGATAACACAAGGCGTAATAGGAAGAGGGAGGGCGAAATATCTGGAACTATAATTTGATAGATGTCATAGTTATATGATGCAAAAATGTCATGCCTAAACATAAAAGATAGAAAAAAATCCTAGGTTGACTAATTCAAAAGAAAGGCCTATCGGCCTCTAATTACACGATACACACCGGGGCTTCTTCCTAGATTGCTTACTCTTTATTTGGTGTTGGAGTAGTTGAATGAATTCCTTAGCAGACTTGTCGAGATGGCGAAATATACGGAAATGGTGGATGTTGGTACAAGGATCGCAACCAAGTTTAATTCTCACTATGCTCACAAATCGTGTTTGTATTATAATCCAACTTCTTCCAAAAATAAGGCCGAGGCTGCCTCACAATGGGATGGGAACTGGCCCCGTATTGTATTCCCTAATTATGTTTATTAGTCATTGTCTCGCCAAAGACTATAACATTTTAGTGGTTAAAGTCTCTGGAGCTTTTCCAATTTTAACAAAAAATTTAGGAAAAAGTTAAATATTCTTATTTTTCTGTAAATTCAAAAATAATTTTCTATTCTAATTTATGGAAATATTATTTCTAATTTTCAATTAGCTGAGTGAGCCTTTATGTGACAAAATTCCCCTAGTGGAGGGAATTTTATTTTTAGTATTTGTTAGTACCTGAGAAATCATTTTTACATAAAAAAAGATTAATTTTGTGAGTGGTCATTTCGTTGGTGAGTGTTTTGACAACGGCATTGACAGAATGCTTTGAGAAAGTCATTTATGTAAGCGAGGGGGAGGGGTGGCATGTGAGTGATTTTCTTCAGTTAGTGCTCTAACACTGACAATAAGACAAATATTTCTAGTGCATTTATCTCTTATTTCATTTTAAACTTTTTTCCATTTTAAACTTTTACATAATTAGCTTTGCGGGAGAAAAATTGCATAGAGTTGCGAACTTGTGTGAAATGAAGGATGTTCAAAGGAGGGGGTATGTAGAGAGAACTTTATTCCGCAAATACAAAATTAATTTAACTTTAAACAAAAATTTAGTATCATATACTAAATGAAGTTTGTTTTTAACACGTGTGAGAATGGAGTGTTGTGCAGGACAATGGGTGTGTGGAGAAAGAAACAAAAACTTTAATTCGTAATGTTATCCATCTTCGTATACATTTTCCCTTAAGGGTGGATCGACATGGGATGTATCATTTTCAACACTCTGTTCAATGACTTTTGATCATTTAAAAACTAGAAACAACGAATCTTGGTATTCAAGGTTTCTGAATACTATGTGCATTTGTGATTTCACATTTGTGGATTAAATACTTAATACTATGCAATATTAAATTTAGTGTCTTTTTAATGCATATGAAGAAGTAGTGTTGAATGAGGGAATGTGCGTGTGAAGCAAGGAACACAAACTTTTTTTTTGTAATGTTTTGGTCCTTCTTCTATATGCCTACCTTTGCGTGACAATACATATTAATCAACTAATAATGAGCAGCAAGGGTGCAGAGAGAATTTTATTCCACAAACATGAAATTATTTAAACTTTAAGGAGAAACTTAGTATCTGATATTAAATGAAGTGTCTTTTTTATGTGTGTGAGAAATGAGTGTTGTGCGGGAGAATAACTGTGCGGATCAAGGAACAAAAACTTTAATCCATAATGTTGTGCATCTTCAGCTACATTTACTCTTAAGGGTTGATCAATGTGGGTTCATTTTATTTGATATCGAGATGATTCGATGATTCGATGTGCAGTGTTCAAAACCATGTTCAATGGTTTTGATTAGTTAAAAACTAGAAACAACTAATATTGGAATTTAAAGTTCCTGAATACTTATTATGCAGTGTTTGACGAATAATTTCCTTTTGCATACAGAAGAAAACTCCCTAGATCTAGTGGATACTTCAAATACTGATCAATGCCATTTTTCTCACAGTAGGTTTCCCACCAGTCCTTGATGTAGGGGGCTGCTTTGAGAAGTGCAAACGTGATATTTTCCCGGCTGGAAAAATCATGAATGGAAAAATATCCTTCTAGCAGATTTAACCATTTATCTACAACGTCTGCATCTATCTAACCCTCAAATATGGGAATGTCAAAGTTAACTTGTACCTTAAAGGGTGTGGCATTTCCAGAGTAGCTGTTAGAAGTAGATGCATCGCCCCTGGGTAGCCGCTGAAGGATCTGGGCAAAGTTGTCCATCATCACATTCCTTTGTCGCTCAAGGGCTTCCTCGAGCAAGATTTTGATAGGATCTCCTGCCCCCTTGTCTTTCTTTTCATTCGCCATGGGAGGCCGTCGGGATTTGTGAAGCTGGTCTTGCAAAGGTTTGACCAGTTCAAGCCCTAACTCCTTATATCCCGACCTCGTTAGGGACATGCAAAGAAAAACGAAGAAAGAGTAGACCACTCCGATATGGTCCTTACACCATTACCAAGGTTGTGGGCGACAATGCATTTGAGCTCAGCATTCCCCCATTCCTTGGCCTGCACCTAGTGTTCAATGTAGACCGCCTTCGACCATACTTCCCACCATTGCTGGACACATCAGACATTGCAGAACAACTCACACCTACAGAGTTAAATCCAGTTTGCATGGAGCAAGCCACAACTGATCAAATCATGGACACGCATATCAAGAACACTCGCCAGTAGAAGATCCGACTGTATCGAGTTGTCAAAGCATGCCAACTCCTTCACTAGGGCAAGTGGCTCACTGGGGACCAAATTCAATAGAAGTTTCCTCATCTCATGGAGGAACTCAACGCAATGGGGACCATTGCTTCCTAAGGGGGGAGGAATGATCCAGGTGGATATTGGTGGCCACACGCCAATTCCACTTGGACCCCCACCATTGTTTCTTTTAGTTTTTCAATTTCCTTAATTGTAACACAATTTGCTATTTTTAGCAGTTTTTTCGGGTCCTAAACTTCCGGAGCCGTTTTGAGGCCCTAAACGACGTTTTTTTTTGGCAATCTACCACCAACGATTTTTTTTATCAAAAATTTCTTTTTTGTCGTAGTCCTTGGAGAGATCTTTCCAACAGGTTATCATGCACGTCAAATGGAGATAATATGACCAAGTCCCGACCTCGGGAAGTTGCCTGTCCAACTCACCCCAACGGGGCCCATAAACTCCTGGTGTTACATCTCCTCGGGTTAGGGTTTTGGTTGTTTAGGATTTTCTCTTATTGTTCAATAATAAAAAGTCCCTTGAGTCTCATTGTAACGCAGTTCAGAGGCATGTAGCCACCACATCTCTTCTCAGCGATAAGCTACCATTGCCTGAGCTAGTCTTATTTCCATTCTGTTTGTAAGCATATTTCAGTATTTGATATTAATGAAATGAGGTGTTATTTCTACTGCATCTTTGTATTTATTGTTATATATGTAATTTGTTGCGTTCTTGTTTAAATCCAGAGCTTGGCGGGAGGCCCCCAAGATCTAAAAGATTGAAATGGATTTTGGGGGAGAGGCCCCAAGATCTAAACAATTGAAATGCCAAAAGAAAAAATGAGAATGCCCAATAAACAAAACCACAAAGAATTTTTTTATTAAAACGGAGAATAATTGTAAAAGCTACATTGTAGCGATCAAATTGTCCTTTTACAAAATGTGACTTGTTACTTATAGTATTCTTCGGTTACAATACCACGGGTAAATTCCATGGGTGAATGAATACCATGGGTGGATGTCACAATACCATGGGCAAATACCATGGGTGAATGAATAACGTGGGTGGATGTCACTTACAATACCATGGGTGGATGCCACTTACAATACTATGGGTAAATTCCATGGGTGGATGAATAACATGGGTTGATGAATACCATGGGTTGATGCCATTTTCCATTCGGATCATTCCTCCCTCCTTAAGAAGCAATGTTCCCCATTGCATGAAGTTCGCTCTCGCGAACCCTTTGTTGAATATGAAGATCCATTGAAGAGAAAGGTTTTATGTGGTTAACCCATAACCATGATGAACGAAGATCTGAGGATAGAGATACTATGTAATTCTTGTGACCAACTATGATACTCACAGTGTGCAGCCTAGCAAATGGATATTGATGAAGTGTGGGTTTGTGGATGACCCATAACCATGATGAATGAAGATCTGAGGATAGAGATACCATGTAATGCTTGTGATCAACTGTGATACTAACAATGTGCGGCCTAGCAAATGGACTTCATTGAAGTTTGGGTTTGTGGATGATCCATAACCATTACAAACAAAGATCCAAGGATAGAGATACCCTGTAATGCTTGTGACCAATTGTGATACTAAAAATGTGTGGCCTAGCAAATGGACTTCGATGACAAGGATTTTGTGCGGTTGACCTATAACCGTGATGTTGGTTGTTGATGAAGTAGCAAGGGCCTACATAGCCTGGGGTGGGAGGACACGTCTCCAAAGAACCCAAGGCGAATGCTGCTATGCTGAAACTAATGAATGTGAAGCAGGTGCCTACTAAACTGGGGTGGGAGGGCATCCTCTAAAGGGAACCCGCTCCTAATATTGCTCCAGAATTAAAATGGACATAACTTGGTCAATATAACTCAGAATATTTATTATAACCTATTTTTGGAAACAGAAGAACCATTTTGCATCTTCCGATGTGTTGGAAATCCTTATCTGGACACTCTAGAATCTCAGATTCCCGCTGTAACTTTTCTGTCATCACAAAAGTTTTGAAAAAATCGTTGATTTTAAATCAGCGATATCTCCCACATCCGAACTCTGATTCGACCCATTTTCTTTTTGAAATTGGGTGATTTTTCAAGAGGGGCTCAAATATACAATAATTGTTATGAAATTATGCACAAAAACTTCAAAAAATGATAGGATAGCCGTCGTCCACGAATTGTCGTTTGAAAATTTCTGCAATACAACTGATTTTAAATCAGCAATATCTCCCTCATCCGGATTCCGATTCAATCGATTTTTTTTATTTTTTTTTGAGTTTGGGTATTTTTCCGCAAAGAATCCAAATCTGAAATTTATTTTTGTAAAATTTTCACCAAAAAGTTTCAGATCTGATCTCCAAACGTGTCGCCCAAAAAAACCCCGAAAAAAAGATAAAAAAACAAATTCTTCCCGTTGTGGAGGTCGTAGCATGTGCATGAAGTTTGTTGAAGATTGCTGCAAAAATTTGAAACTGAGATATATGTCAAACCATCATTCCCATGGAATCATAACTTGCTTTGATACCACTGATCCAGATCTTGTGGGGAGGACCCCAAGATCTAAAAGATTGAAATGGATTTTGGGGGAAAGACCCCCAAGATCTGAACAATTGAAATGCCAAAAAAAAAAAGAGGAGAATGCCCAATAAACAAACCACAAAGAAATTTTTTATTAAAATGGAGAATAACTGTAAAAGCTACATTGTGGCTGACAAACTGTCCTTTTACAAAATGCGACTTGTTATTTATAATATTTTTTGGTTACAATACCACGGGTAAATTCCATGAGTAAATGAATACCATGGGTGGATGTCACAATACCATGGGAAAATAACATGGGTGAATGAATACCATGGGTGGATGTCACTTACAATACCATTGGAGGATAAATACCATGGGTGGGTGCCACTTACAATACCATGGGTAAATTCCATGGGTGGATGAATAACATGGGTTGATGAATACCATGGGTTGATGCCATTTTCCATTCAGATCATTGAACCCATTTACTGATACTTCTAAGTCTTTTTTTGAGCCTTTGATAGCCCAGGTATTTCTGGGATACTTCTGCTATGATATTCTTCTTGCAAGTCGCTAGAATGGCCATCTTCGAGAATCTGTCGACGACCACAAAAACACGGTCATTGTCATGCTTAATAGAAGGAAGGCCTGACATGTAATCCATGGAGATGGATTCCTAAGGTCAACTAGGGGTAGGCATTAGAGTATAGAGGCCTTGCTTCTTGATGGTCAATTTGGCAATGGTGTAGGTAGTTCAGGATTTGATGTACTTCCCAACATCCTGTCGAAGATTCGACCAATAGAAATATTTCTGCAATATTGCCACTGTTTTCTCGACCTCGAATTGCCCAGCGGCCCGACTGTAGTGCACTTCCCAAATAGTCTTGAATCGCTCGCTTGAAGGAACACAAAGGCGTCCCAAGTGGCATAGCAAGGCATACTGGAGGTGAAAATTTGGAACTTGTTGACCCTCCAAGAGCATCTGGTATGTGTGCCTGAATTCTGGGTCACTTTTGAAAAGAAGTGGCCAATTAGAAGCCTCATGCCCACAAGAGTTGATCACAGTGGTTAATGCCATGATCGGTGGCCGGCTGAGGCAATGTGCAACATTATTGGTGCTACCCTTCTTATACTTGATATTCAAATGGAACTGTTGCAGGTATGTGGACCACTTTTGATGATGATCATTCTACAACTTCCCTTGCGTCTGTATGAACTGCAGGAGTCAGTGGTCTGTGTAGATGACCGTTTCCTTCCCCAAATATAATGATTCCATTGTCGACAAGCCTGCACAATGGAATACATGACGGGCGGTGTGTACAAGGCCCGGGAACGGATTCACCGCCGTATGGCTGACCGGCGATTACTAGCGATTCCGGCTTCATGCAGGCGAGTTGCAGCCTGCAATCCGAACTGAGGCCGGGTTTTTGAGGTTAGCTTGCCCTCGCGGGGTCGCGACCCTTTGTCCCGGTCATTGTAGCACGTGTGTCGCCCAGGGCGTAAGGGGCATGATGACTTGACGTCATCCTCACCTTCCTCCGGCTTATCACCGGCAGTCTGTTCAGGGTTCCAAACTAAATGCTGGCAACTAAACACGAGGGTTGCGCTCGTTGCGGGACTTAACCCAACACCTTACGGCACGAGCTGACGACAGCCATGCACCACCTGTGTCCGCGTTCCCAAAGGCACTCCTCTCTTTCGGGAGGATTCACGGCATGTCAAGCCCTGGTAAGGTTCTTCGCTTTGCATCTCTTTGTCATAAGTGGGATACTTCCAAACTGTGTTTGAAAGTGTCTCACTGTGATATGCCACTGGATGCCCCTGTTAAGTAAGGACTGCACAAATAGCATAGTCAGAGGCATCTGTCTCGATCTCAAATGGTTGTTGCAAGTCTGGTTAAGTGAGCACTGGTGAAGAGCAGAGGCGATGTTTCAACTCTGTGAATGCAATCTGTTGAGATTCATACCAAAAGAATTTTTCTTTCGCTCCTCCTTGGTGGCTTGAATCAAGGGCCAAGTGATATGATAGAATCCCAACACGAACCTGTGGTAGAAATTGGCAAGACCCAGAAAGCTACGGAGCTCTATCAGAGTGGTTGGGGCTGGCCAATCCCGAATGACTTGGATCTTGGCTGGATCCACATGCACCTCTCATTCATCAATAATGTATCCCAGATACTGAACTTGGGTCATGCCAAAAGTGCATTTCTCCAAATTGGCACAGAACTTGTGTTTCTGCAGTGTTTGGAGAACTTGTCGAATGTGGTGGAGGTGCTCTTCCCAACTCTGACTGAAGATCAGGATTCCATCCAAGTATACCACTAAAAATGAGTTGGTGAAGGGCCGCAAGATGTCATCCATCAGCCTCATGAAGGTTGCAGGAGCATTCGTCAACCCAAAAGGCATAACCAACCATTCGAAAAGGCGCTCTTTGGCTTTGAAGGCAGTCTTCCACACATCAGAGGGTTCAATTGGTACCTGGTGATATCAGGAATTGAGGTCGATCTTGCTGAAATATTCCCCCCTTCAGTTGGTCCAGAAGGTCATCAATCCATGGGATCGAGTACCTATTTCAAACAGTGATCTTTTTCAGCACCTGGTAGTCAATACAGAGACTCCAAGTCCCATCCTTCTTCTGTACCAGCACAATCAAGCTCCCCTAGGGTGATGAACTTGGATGGATATGACCTTTCTACAGCAGCTCTTGAATCTACCTCTTGATTTCATCGTTCTCCTGAACGGAGCGCCAATAGATTGGTCCATTGGGCAGCGACGCACCTGGGGTTAGATTAATGGAGTGCTTGACTTGACAGTGCAAAGGCACAAGGGAAGCAATGTCACATAATACCTCATCCGTGAAGGGCTTGATGTTTTATGGAAGGCGGCATAGCTAGCTCATGCGAAGATATCGTCCTTGGTGAAGCCACTTGATGGTGTATGGTTGTGGATGTGCTGTGGTTGGTAAGCCCAACCGCTTCATGGCCTCTGCCGAAATGAGGTTATTTTGGCTCCTATTGTCGACAATGAACTGTAACGGGGAACCCTTTACCCACATCTGGGAGTGGAAGAGGCGCTCCTCCTCCTCTGGATCTTTAGGTTCTTCCTTCTAGATCTTCGTGGTGGCAACGGTGGCATTGGGTTCCGCATCAATAATCTACTTCCCTTTGTCATTCCCCTTGTCGAGTTCTCACTCATAGTCATAACATGCATCTGATTCTGAAGCCTTTAGCTCGGATACCAGTGAATGCTTGGCCCGACACTCACTTGTGTTGTGAGTGGAGCTCTTATGGAACTCACACCACTTTCCTGTGTCCTTTGGCTTCGTGGCGTTGCTCAACTTCAATCTTGATTGCATATCGGTATGCCGTCGCAAGCGAGGAGATGTCCAAGAATTCCATCTCGTCTTGGATGTACCTATGCAGGAAACCAAGGTACTTGAGAACCAAATGCTTCTCAAAATCCTTGATACCCAACTTTGTGCGAAGGGTATGAAAAAAATTTGTATACTCCAGCACATCTTGGTCCCTTCCTTGTTACAGCATTGTACACTTTATTTATTTATTCTCATAGCTCATGACCGGGTAGTACTGTTCCTTGATGGCATCCCGGAATGAGTTCCAAGTGGGTGCGGCTAAAAATAGTGAGTTCGTACTTTCATCCTTCTGCTCACAGTAGGTTTCCCACCAGTCCTTGACGTGGGGGGCTGCTTTGAGAAGTGCAAAGGTGATCTTTTCCTGGCTGGAAATATTATGAACAGAAAAATATCCTTCTAGCAGATTTAACCATTTATCTACAACGTCTGCATCTATCTGACCCTCAAATATGGGAATGTCAAATTTAAGGTGTACCTTAAAGGGTGTGGCGCTTCTAGAGTAGATGCATCGCCCCTGGGTAGCCGCTAAAGGATCTGGGCAAAGTTGTCCATCATCGTGTTCCTTTGTCGCTTGAGGGCTTGCTCAAGCAATATTTTGATAGGATCTCCTGCTCCCTCGTCTTTCTTTTCATCCGCCATGGGAGGTCGTCGGGATTTGCGAGGCTAGTCTTGCAAAGGTTCGACCAGTTCAAGCCCTAAATCCTTATATCCTGACCTCGTTGGGGACATACAAAGAAAAACAGAGAAACAACAAACCACTTTGATACCACTGATCCAGAGCCAGCAGTGCCACCTTCCATACAACATTAAGCCCTTCACGGATGAGGTATTATGTGATGTTGCTCCCCTTGATGTTTGTGATGTATTACTAGGCCAACCATACTTATGGAAGTGACATGCTGTGTATGAGTCAAGGCCTCTCACTGTTATTGTTACTTTGGGAAATAAGTTGTATAAGATACCGAAGGTAACACCGCCTATCGCCATCTCTTTGGTTACTGCAAAAAAAATGCAGTAAGCTCATTTCCAAAACTGGGAAATTTGTTTTCTTGATGATATGCCCTCAGGGAAAGAAGAAGATGGTGGCCACGACCTCCAGACAGGACCCCTCCACACAGAAACAATAGATGGACAAGGTCGTGGAGGAGTACGAGGACATCTTCACCTCCCCCACAGGGTTGCCTCTACACTGTCAGGTCATGCACTCCATCGATATGACCCCAAGTGCGCCGCTGCCCAATGGACCAATCTATCAACGCTTCGTTCTGGAGAATGACAAAATCAAGAGGTAGATTTAGGAGTTGCTGTAGAAAGGTCACATCCGTCTGAGTTCATCGCCCTGTGGGAGCTCGATCGTGTTGGTATAGAAGAAGGATGGGACTTGGAGACTCTCTATTGACTACTATGCTTTGAAAAAGATCATTGTCCAGAATAGGTACCCGATCCCATGGATTGATGACCTTCTGGACCAACTGAAGGGGGGGAAATATTTCAGCAAGATCGACTTGAAGTTCGGCTATCACCAGGATGGTTTTTCTTATACCCCCTTCCTTAGGTACCTACATTCTCCCTTGAAATCTCAACAACCCATCTGGTTCAAGAGCATATCCCTCAAACATTGGTTCTATCCGTTTCCCATTTTGTAATGGTTGAGATGAATTTTAGATACAAACTATCTTCAAAGAGTTTCTCCAATACACGCTCCCTTAAATTTACCTTTAAAGCTACCAAGGAGAAGGTTTGTGGTCTCTTGCTTACTGCATCTGCCACCACATTCTCCTTTCCCTTGATGTATGAGATCTAAAAATCATACTCACTCATGAATTCACTCCACCGCCTTTGTCTGGTGTTCAAATCCCTTTGAGTGAAGAGATGCTTCAGGCTTTGATGATCCATTCTTAACTCAAATCTTCTCCCAATGAGGTAGTGTCTCCACAGCTTCAAGGCTAACATCACTGCTACTAATTCTAAGTCATGGGTAGCATATAACTCTTCATGTTTCTTCAATTTTCTAGATGCGTAGGCTATTACTCCACCTTCTTGCATCAATACTACACCCAATCCTTATGCCGAAGCATCGGTGCAGACAGTGAAGTCTTTTCCCATGTCTAGTACTCAAAGGATCGGTGCACTAGTTAGTAGCCTCTTTAGTTCTGTGAATGCAGTGTCACATTCATTTGTCCATTCATACTTGACCCCCTTTCATTGTAATGTGGTGATGGGTTTTGCAATCCTTGAAAACCCTTCCACAAACCTGCGATAATACCCTGCTAGCCCCATAAAACTACGTACCTCATGGGCATTTTTTGGTACTGGCCAATCCATTATGGCCTTCACCTTTTCTGGGTCAACTGAAATCCCTTCTCCTGAAATGATGTGCCCAAGGTAATGGACTTTCTTCTGAAAGAAGGAACATTTTGATAATTTCCCATACAATTGATTTTCCCTTAAGCAAGTCAATACTACCCTTAGGTGCTTTGCATGCTCCTTTTCATTCTTGGAATACACAAGAATGTCATCGAGGAAGACTTGCACAAATTGGTCCAAGTACTTCTTCAACACACCATTCATGAGGCTCATGAATACTGCTGGTGCATTGGTTAAACCAAATGGAACAACTACGAACTCATAGTGCCCAAACCGAGTTCGAAATGCAGTTTTTTAGATGTCCTCCTCCTTAATCCTCAATTGATGATACCCAGATCGTAGATTGATCTTTGAGAAGACCGCTGCTCCCTTAATTTGATAAAATAAGTCATCTATTCGAGGTATCGGGTACCTATTCTTTATCGTGGCTCTATTTAAGTCTCTATAGTCTATGCATAGCCATAAGGAACCATCCTTCTTCTTCACAAAAATCACTGGTGCACCCCAAGGTGAAATACAAGGTCTGATAAATCCCAAGTCTAAGAGCTCTTTTAACTGCATCTGCAACTCACAAAGTTCTGGGATTGTCATCCTATAAGGTGTCTTGGATATTGGTTCTGCACCTGGTTTTAGGTCGATGGTGAAATCAATCTCTCTTACAGGAGGTAATCCAGTCAATTCCTTCGGAAAAACATCCTTGAATTTTGACAAACCTGGATGTTGATCTAGGGAAGGTCCTTTCTGGTCACTTACAACCTCGACCAAATATAGTTTGCAACCTTGTCTGAGACAATGTTTTACCTTCATCATGGATATGAATCATAGGGACACTCCCCTCTTGATTCTGAAAATATCAATTGGCCTACCTTCATCATCTAAACAATCACTTTCTTCTTGAAACAATCTACCAAAGCTCGATGAGCTTCTAGCCAGTCCATTCCAATAATTACATCATACGTCCCCAATGCCGTGACGTATGCCTTCAACTTAGTTGTACACACCCCGAGGTTTACCTAACATTGATCAACACTAGGTCCTACTGCTTGTTTTATTCCAGAAGCCATCTCAACTTGTTTAAAGTCATCGTGCTCATAGGCTGCCAACCCACATTTTTCTAATGCAATTGGTGAAATGAAACTATCTGTAGCATCGGAATCAAACAAAATTTTAACTTTTACTTTGTTTATCATACCTAAGGTTTCTACCATGGAAGACTGGTGTTCAACTTGTTGATTGTCAACTGCTGCATAGATTCGGTGGTGGCTACTTACTCCTCCCACTGGTTCTTTTCCTTCTCTTCAGTTGTTACCAGTTTGGAACTCAGGGCAGTCCCACTGGTAATGAGGTCCTCTGCATCCCCAATAAGTGATGCGTGGTGGACCTTGAATTGAATGTTGTGGAGTTCTTTGGAAAGAGTTTCTCCCCCTAGAACCTGTAACCCCCACTTGCTGCTCCTCGCATATGACTTTGACTTGTACGCGCTCTTGAAGCTGTGGGTGAAGTTTCACTAGAGACCATTGAAATCCTTATTGTCGGTGTTCTAGGTATAATCCTGTTTCCATATGGTGGTGGCCTCAGACTTCCTCCCCTTTGGAAGGTACGAGGGGTCTTCCCTATAAACCCTATTTGGTGTGGAAATATGACCCTGCCTTCACCCTTTGATTCTAAGTGTTCTTCAACATAACGAGCCTGTTCTACAGCTTTTGCAACTGAGGATGGTTTCCACATCCGCACCATTGCCCTAATCTTGGGTTTCAATCCACACATAAAACGATCCGCTTGGCGTTGGTTAGTATCCATGTAGGAGACATACTTGACCAATTCCATAAATCAAATTTCATATTCTTCTATAGTACGACCTCCCTATATCAGGGCATGGAAGGCTCCTACCTGATGTTCTTCATAATATGTTGGCAAGTACTTCTTCCTGAACCTCTCCTCAAATAATTCCCAAGTAACTGTGTTTGGAGTGAGGTGCAGTTGACGCTCCAAGTTACCCCACCAATTCAGAGCACTATCTCTGAGTTGGAATATTGTTATTTTGGCTTTGGAATTGGAATTGTAATCCCTTAGAGAAAAACAACTTCTCATTCCTTCTAACCAGGCTTCTGCACGCTCGCTAGCACGACCTCCTGCAAACTCTGGGAGCTTAATCTTCTGGAGCTCCCTAGTAATGTCCTCAACTAGAGGTCCTCTATCATAGTCTCTAGATCCCTTGGGATTCCCTAACCCTGATGGAGGGTGTTCCCCTTCCATTTCATTTGTTTGGCGCCCTCTTAAGGTCTCATTAATTGCTTCCAGGGAACGCAGGATGAGAGTCAATTCTGGTGAAGGTAATGGGTTATTTGAAGGAGGTCCTTGTGAAGACTCTCCGGGCCCTTGGTTTCTTCGCATCCTTACCATTTTGATTTGTTCAAAATCTGCATGATACCTAAGACTTATTAGCACAACTTAGGGCCTTCTTACTCGTCTTACATATAGAAGACTTTATTTAATGTAATCTGCCATGCATGCATTATGGAGTGGTTTGTTAGAGGAGTGATCGGATCCTTTCAGTGATCCGATCCAATGTGATATATACATGTGAAGAACCTGCGTGTTCAAAGAGTAGAGAGAGTGATACAAGTGATAGATATAGAAATGTGTAAAATAGAGTGAGCAAAAATGTAGTCGAATGGGAGCTTGGTTCTAAGGTTGAAATACCTTAGCTTGTAATCATATCGTGTTATAATGTAAAGTGTGTTACAGCGTTAAAATTGTGCATTTGAGTGTATTTTGTATAGATAGGCTGAATGTCCCGTGTGCAGGTTCAATCGACCATCGATCACTGAATGGATCAATGGCGATCCAACGATAGTGAGTGATTGTTATATATATGGAGTCATCATGTGTTTAGACAGAGGATAAAAGAGGAAACCTACGGAAAGCACAGAATTCATCAAAAGAAAATGAGAAAAGTGAAGAGGAATGAACAGGAGAATGGAAAAAAGTCGTTAGATCTGATGGATCAATGGTCCAGATCAATTCATGAAGGAGCGGAGATCCCATATCGCATCGGCGGAATGGAGCGAAATGATGACGTGATAGCGAATTGCGATTGAACGAAAACCGTCAGATCAGATCCAGGATTGATGGTTACGATCAAATTTCTAATCGCAATATGGGGAGTCAAAGGACTAGCGACCATGGAATGGCAGAATGTCGATACGCCGATAGCGATAAATCGGCGGTCGGGAGTCAGCGATCAGTAGCGATATCACGATAGACGGACGACTGATGAGCGATGTGGCGATATCGCTGATAGAAGTGATCAACGATCGCTTTATCGGGCTTCGGAGGAGTAGTGCAACAATGGTATGGAATGCAGACCGGACGATAATTTTATACGCAGGTTTAATGAATTTGAAGTCCGACTTTGTGTTCCAGCGGGGTTTCCATGTGTACTCCCTTGTTCTCATGTATTTTGATAATTGTATGGTCTCGGGGTTTTTAAAGAAATCCCGATAGCATAAAAGCTCCAATATGTTATATGGTCCGATTTCAAAGGCTTGAGGCCTTATAAAATGCTTCCGATAGGCTTTGTGGGTCATAACCTACATTTGCTAGTCATCCTTGCGTATCCTTAGGTATCCCTAAATGATCACACTAAATCCGTTTTATATGTTTTTGAACATTTAACCTTCCATTTTAATCACATTATTATAACTAGGCCCCGTTTTGAAATTTCATTTAAAAAGCTAGATTAGCTATTAAATTGGTGTGTGGCTGATGTATTTTGTCAACTAGTCATGAAAAAATATGTCTATCTTAAGACAAAGCTTGATTTTTTTTATGTAAGACATTACTCGACACAACCTTGTTGTGTTGGTACATTTTCTACCCTCTAGTTCCCTATATATCTGTCATTGCACTTTATCTTTTTGTTACATGGTGATCCGGATTTAAACAGGAACGCAACAAATTACAGAGATAACCATATACACAAAGATGCATCGGAAATAATACTTCATTTCATTAATGGAAAATACTGAAATATGCTTACAACCAGAAATGGAAATAAACCAGCTAGGGCGATGGTAGCTTATCTCTGAGAAGAGATGTGATGGCTACATGCCTCTGAATTGTGTTACAATGAGGCTCGAAGGCCTATTTATTGTTGAGAAACAATGGAAAACCCTTAACATTCCAAAACCTAACCCTAGGAGATGAAACGCCAAACTGTGGGCCCCGTTTGGGGGTAAATTGGTACATCAACTTCCCGGGGTCGTAACTTTGGCATATGATCTCCGTTTGATGCGTACAATAGCTCATTAGAAAGATCTATCCGAGCACTATCATTGTTGGAATGGGCAACATCGGTCCATTCCATGGACCCATGTTGCCCCTGGATTCCCCAAAAAACGTCGTTTAGGGCCTCAAAACGGCTCCGGAAGTTCAGGACCCGAAAAACTGCCAAAAATAGTAAGTTGTGCTACAATTAAGGAAACTGAAAATGCTGAGAAAGACAATGGTGGGGGTCCAGGTGGACTTGGCAGGTGGCCACCAATATCCACCTGGATCATTCCTCCCCCCTTAGGAATCAATGGTCCCCATTGCGTTGAGCTCCTCCATGAGATGAGGAAACTTTTGCTAAACTTGTTCCCTGGTGAGCCACTTGCCCTGCTGAAGGAGTTGGCCTGCTTTGACAACTCGATACAGTTGGATATTCTGTTGGCGAGTGTTCTTGATCTGTGTGTCCATGATCCGATCAGTTGTAGCTTGTTCCATGCAATCTGGATTTAATTCTGTGGGTTTGAGCTGTTCTGCAATGTCGGATGTGTCTAGCAATGGTGGAAAGTATGGCCGAAGGCGGTCCACATTGAACACTGGGTGCAGGCCAAGGAATGGGGGAATGCTGAGCTCAAATGCATTGTCTCCCATAGCCTTAGTAATGGTGTAAGGACCATATCGGAGTGGTCTCAATTTCCGATAGGCTCCAGTAAGGCGTTCCTTTTGCAAATGCAACCAGACTTTGTCGCCCACCTGAAACTTGTGTGGCACCCGGTGTTGATCATGTCACTACTTGTACTTGGCATTTGATTTCTCAAGAATGTCATGGACCTGCTGGCGAATATGTTGGATGCGCTCAATGAAGCTGGTGGCCTTATCTGTTTCGGACTGGACATGAGCTGAATTCATGTGAGTAGCTGCAAGGGGCATGGCCACATCAATGGGGCATAGTGGCTGGAATCCCAAACCCACCTGAAAAGGGCTATGGCCAGTGGAGCTGTGAAGAGCTCGGTTGTAGCTGTGCTGAACATAGGGGAGGCTCTCATCCCATGTGCGTGGATGCTTTGAGTTATACATGCGCAGAATGTGCACAATCATCCTGTTGACAACCTCTGTCTGGCCATCAGTTTGAGGATGGAAGGCTGTGGACTTCGTGAGTTTGGTGTCCAGCATTGACCAGAGACTGGACCAAAATGTGCTGAGAAACCGACTGTCCTGATCTGAGATGATAGACTGTGGGATCCCAAAGTGCACCCACACTCGTTCAAAGAAGAGTTTAGCAGTGGCTTCTGCTGTGATATTCTTCTTGCAGGCCATCATAATGGCCATCTTCGAGAACCTGTCGACGACCACAAAAACACAGTCATTTCCATGCTTAGTGGAAGGAAGGCCTGACATGTAATCCATGGAGATGGATCCCCAAGGTCGACTAGGGGTAGGCAACGGGGTATAGAGGCCATGCTTCTTAATGGTTGGTTTGGCAATGGCACAGGCAGTACATGATCGGATGTACTTCCCAACATCATGTCGAAGATTCGGCCAATAGAAATAATTTTGCAGTATTGCCACTGTTTTCTCGACCCCGAAATGCCCAGCAGCCCGACTGTAGTGTGCTTCCCAAATCATCTTGGCACGCTCGCTTGAAGGAACACAAAGGTGACCGAGGTGGCATAATAGGGCATCCTGGAGGTGAAAATCTGCAACATGCCGACCCTCCAAGTGTGTCTGGTATGTGTGGCCGAATTCTGGGTCGCTTTTGTAGAGAAGTGGCCAATCAGAAGTCTCGTGCCCACAAGAGTTGAGCACGGTGGTTAGCGCCATGATCGGTGGCCGACTGAGGCAATCTGCAACATTATTGGTGCTGCCCTTTTTATACTTGATATTCAAGTGAAACTGTTGCAGGTATGTAGACCACTTCTGATGGCGATCATTCTGCAATTTCCCTTGGGTCTGTATGAACTGCAGAGGTCGGTGGTCTGTGTGGATGACCATTTCCTTCCCCAAAATGTAATGCTTCCATTGTCGGCAGGCCTGTACAATGGAATACATCTCTTTATCATAAGTGGGGTACTTCCGGACTGTGTCTGAAAGCGTTTCACTGTGATATGCCACTGGATGTCCATGTTGAGTAAGGACTGCCCCAATAGCATAGTCAGAGGCATCTGTCTCGACATCAAATGGTTGTTGTAAATCTGGTAACGCGAGCACTGGTGCCGTGCAGAGGCGATCCTTCAACTCCCTGAATGCCTTCTGTTGAGATTCATACCAAAAGAATTTTGCTTTCGCCCCGCCCTTGGTGACTTGACTCAAGGGCCAAGAAATATGAGAAAACCCCAACACAAACCTGCGGTAGAAGTTGGCAAGACCTAGAAAGCTGCGGAGCTCTGTTAGAGTGGTTGGAGAGGGCCAATCCCGAATGACTTGGATCTTGGCTGGATCGACATGCACCCCCTGTTCATCAATGATGTATCCCAGATACTGAACCTGGGTCATGCCAAAAGTGCATTTCTCCAAATTGGCACATAGCTTGTGTTGCCGCAGTGTTTGGAGAACCTGTCGGATGTGGTGGAGGTGCTCTTCCCAACTCTGGTTGAAGATCAGAATGTCATCCAAGTATACTACTACAAAGGAGTTGGTGAATGGCCGCAAGATGTCATCCATTAGCCTCATAAAGGTTGCAGGAGCATTCGTCAATCCGAAAGGCATGACCAACCATTCGAAGAGGCCCTCCTTGGATTTGAAGGAAGTCTTCCACACATCGGAGGGTTCGATTGGTACCTGGTGATATCCTGACTTCAGATCGATCTTGCTGAAATATTTCGCCCCCTTTAGTTCGTCTAGGAGGTCATCAATTCGCGGGATTGGGTACCTATTACGGACAGTGATCTTGTTCAGCGCCCGATAGTCAATACAGAGTCTCCACGTCCCATCCTTCTTCTGTACCAACACGATCGGGCTCCCACAGGGCGATGAACTCGGACGGATGTGACCTTTCTGCAGGAGCTCCTGAATCTGCCTCTTGATTTCATTGTTCTCCAGAACGGAGCGCCGATAAATTGGTCCATTGGGTAGCGGCGCACCTGGGGTCAGATCGATGGAGTGCTTGACTTGACAGTGCAGAGGAACCCCTGCCGGGGAGGTGAAGATGTCCTCGTACTCCTCCACAACCTTGTCCATCTGTAGTTGTCGTGCAGAGGGACCCCGTTTGGAGGCCGCGGCCACTGTCTTCTTCTTTCCTTGAGGGCGTATCATTAGGAAAACAAATTTCCTAGTTTTGGAAATGATCTTACTGCATTGTTTTGCAGTAATCAAAGAGATGGCGGCAGGTGGTGCTACCTCTGGTATCCTGAACAACTTATTTCCCAATGTAATAATAACAGCATGGGGCCTTGATTCATACACAGCATGTCGCTTCCACAAGTATGGTTGTCCTAGTAATACATCACAAACTTCAAGGGGAGCAATGTCACACAATACCTCATCCGTGAAGGGCTTGATGTTGTATGGAAGGCGACACTGCTGGCTCACGCGAAGATCTCGTCCTTGGTGAAGCCACCCAATGGTGTATGGTTGTGGATGTGCTGTGGTCAGTAAGCCCAACCGCTTCACGACCTCTGCCGAAATGAGGTTCTTTTGACTCCCGCTATCAACAATGAACTGTATCGGGGAACCCTTTACCCACATATGGGAGTGGAAGAGACGCTCCTCCTCCTCTGGATCTTCGGGTTCATTTTTCTGTATCTTTGCGGTAGCAACAGTGGCGCTGGGATCCGTATCAATGATCTGCTTCCCTTTTTCATACCCCTTATCGGGTTCTGACTCAGAGTCGGAACATGCATCTGATTTTGAAACCTTTAGCTCAGCCACCAGTGACTGCTTGGCCCGACACTCACTTGTGTTGTGAGTGGAGCTCTTATGGAACTCGCACCATTTTCCAGTGTCCTTTCTCGGCTTCGCGGCGTTGTTCTTTGCTTGCAGCTTCGGCTGGTTGTCTTGGGCTGTCCCGCCTTGGCTTTGTCCTTTGTTCTCTGGTTTAGGGGCACCTTTCCCCTGCTTTGGATTCGCAGATCCAAAGTCTCGTTTCTTTTGTTTAAACTTATGCTCGACCTTGACGGCATATCGGTATGCTGCGCCGAGCGAGGGGATGTTTAGGAATTGTATTTCTTCCTGGATGTACTTGTGCAGGCAGCCACGGTATTTGAGTATCAAATGTTGCTCCGAATCCTTGATACCCAGCTTTGTGCGAAGGGTATGGAAAAGATTGGTGAACTTCGGCACGTCTTGGTCCCTTCCCTGCCGCAGCATGGTCCACTTTATGTATTCATCCTCATAGCTTCCGACAGGGTAGTACTGCTCCTTGATGGCATCCCAGAACGAATCCCAGGTGGGTGTGGCTGAAAATAGTGAGCCAGTACTTTCATCCTTCTGCTCGCAGTAGGTTTCCCACCAGTCCTTGACGTGGGGGGCTGCTTTGAGAAGAGCAAAAACAATCTTTTCCCGACTCGAAAATTCATGAACAGAAAAATAACCCTCTAGCAGATTTAACCATTTATCTACGGCATCTGCGTCTATCTGACCCTCGAATATGGGGATTTCAAAATTAACTTGTACCTTAAAGGGTGTGGCGTTTCCAGAGTAGCTTCTGGAAGTCGATGCGTTGCTTCTGGGTAGCCGCTGAAGGATCTGGGCAAAGCTGTCCATCATCGCGTTCCGTTGTCGCTCGAGGGCTTCTTCGAGCAAGATTTTGATGGGATCTCTTGCCCCCTCGTCTTTCTTCTCGTCCGCCATGGGAGGCCATCGGGATTTGCGAGGCTGGTCTTGCAAAGGTTCAACCAGTTCAAGCCCTAACTCCTTATATCCCGACCTTGTTGGGGACATGCAAAGAAAAACAGAGAAAAAGCAGACCGCTCTGATACCACTGATCCAGATTTAAACAGGAACACAACAAATTACAGAGATAACCATATACACAAAGATGCAGCGGAAATAATACTTCATTTCATTAATGGAAAATACTGAAATATGCTTACAACCAGAAATGGAAATAAACCAGCTAGGGCGATGGTAGCTTATCTCTGAGAAGAGATGTGATGGCTACATGCCTCTGAAATGTGTTACAATGAGGCTCGAAGGCCTATTTATTGTTGAGAAACAATGGAAAACCCTTAACATTCCAAAACCTAACCCTAGGAGATGAAACGCCAAACTGTGGGCCCCGTTTGGGGGTAAATTGGTACATCAACTTCCCGGGGTCGTAACTTTGGCATATGATCTCCGTTTGACGCGTACAATAGCTCATTAGAAAGATCTATCCGAGACCCATGTTGCCCTTGGATTCCCCAAAAAACGTCGTTTAGGGCCTCAAAACGGCTCCGGAAGTTCAGGACCCGAAAAACTGCTAAAAATAGTAAGTTGTGCTACAATTAAGGAAACTGAAAATGCTGAGAAAGACAATGGTGGGGGTCCAGGTGGACTTGGCAGGTGGCCACCAATATCCACCTGGATCACATGGAAAACATCTTTTCTGGAACAATTATCCTTGATTTTCGATTCTAAAACACATCTTTCAGGAATGTTCATCTCTGATTTATTGTAAATATAGTAAAGGTTGTCTTGTATGGAAGAGGAATAAAATGCTTATTACTTTTATGTGGCAACATCCATGGATGAAAATAATAGAAAATAAACACTTAACTGACAGAATATATGTGATTTCCTTTCTTTTCTGCAGAAGAGGATTCGAGAGACCGAGAGAGAGGATTCGAGAGGATTTATAAGCCTACGACAGCATAGGAGAAGAAGGCCACTTACTAGAATAGGCGAGGGTGGGACAGGGAGTCTCAAATATGTAATTATAAGCATATATTATATACAAAGAGTTAATTCTGAGGGTGGACCATGCGATTCAGTATGAGATGATGAATTCTATTTGTATTTAATGACTCTATTTAGTAGATGAATCTGGGTGGAGTTCGGAGGATACAGAGAGGAGAGAAGGACAGAGCGACTGTGTATTTATGCATTTCCTAGCCGTGTTGCACCTTAATCAATTAATTTTTGTTTATAAGTGTATTTAAATTGTCACTGTTTGTTCACCTTGGATCCGCGACAGTCGCAGTTGTACACCTAAATCCTGCGACAATGTCGTGTTCAAAATCTCCTCCTAAATCCTTAAGCCCGCATGTATATTAAAATCCTTTATCATTGGTCATATATGCGTTTTTAACGCATATCACCTTTCATACGGACTTGAAATCCTATTAAGTATGGTTGATACCCTTATCAAGTCCGCAACCAATATCGCATCGCAGAGTTTGAGTAGAGAGGGACTAGTCCCTTTGAAGTGCTGAAGTCCGAAGTGCGACTTTCGGATCCGAAATGTTATAAGGGAGGGTTTTTATCACCCATCGGGTCCGTAAGGTGATATCAGATCAGAGGCTCGAAGCGGAGTTAGCCTGGCTTGTGGAATTTGCGACTTGTGATATTGCAACATATCGCATCGGGACTTTGAGGGGGAGTGGTAAGGTTTTAGGCGGAGACAATAGCGATCACCGATAGCAATTAGCGATAAATCGCATCGGGACTTTTCCAAAGGAAAGCACCGAGTCAAGGACCTAGCGAGGCATTTTCAAAGGTATTAATAATAATTTTGGTTGAGGAGGGGTTAGGCAATCAAACCCTGAACCTCCTGTATCAATGCATTGTTCAACAACATTCTGATTCCAAAAGGAAAAGGCACAGTTTTTAGAGAAAAGGGTGTTGAGGTGGGGTGATTGTTGGGTCATATTGATCCATTGGTGTGTGTGTAAATCTATTGTTTTTTGCCTGCATAAAGCTTTAAGCATCATTCCTTCACAGAAGGTCATAAAACAAACAAAAGTCTGACTTTAAGCATGTTAGGCCTATTCCGAATAGGACATGTCCGAGAACAATAGAGAAATCTAACAATTAAGTTCAACTTCGAGGCCATGAACTACAGAGAAATGCGTCCATTTTATAATGAATCAAAGGCCCAATCAATTGACCAAAAGGGTTTGAAAAGAAGTCAGGGTGCAGTTGGATCGAGGTTAAGAACACAGTTCATACATTTAAGGCTAAAGATAGGTACCAGCCATAACAAGGGAGACATATTTTAAAAATTTGGGAATTTAATGGCGGAAAAGTGAAGGCGGAGGAGTTCCTTATTACCAGAGGGATTGGAGCAGATGGATTCAACGGCATCGCTGGACAGGGAAATGGAGGACACTGAGGTTCTCATTTCAGATGCAATCTAGAGAAGTCGGGCTACAATGCTGAAGGACAGTCTTTGTCCAGAAAGCCACAAAGGTCCTGTGGTGAAAATTTCCACGGTATACCCAGGGACATATACAGACACCTATATATATATATATATATATATATATATACATATATATATGACAGTTAATATGCCTGTAAACGCAATTTTAACATGTCTTTGCCTCAGTTTTATTACTTTCCATGGCAATAAAGAGGGCATCATTTTCAATCTAAAAACAATTCGTTATATGTATATATATTAGGATTATAAGTCCTTATGAGGGCTACAAGCTTTTATAGCGGAATTTGGGTTTAGTGGGCTTTGGGTCTAGATTTTGAACCGAATCTCTGATACCATGTGTAAGGCCCTATCCTAGGGTATTCTAACAGATATATTTTCTCTGGAATTTAAATGCAATAAGAGGAAATAATTTACTTTCTTACAAGGCTTTTAAACAATGAAAACTCTACCATTTACATTCTAATCCCTATAACTTATAGTGAACATTTCATTTCAATAATTTACATGAGTAATCTATGCACAGAGGAATACCTGTACCGGTGGCTGAGGGAGATGCCTTTGAGCTGTTGCTCCTGCTGAAACACTCCTCTTGACTAACCCAACTGGATTTACCTCCCAGCCAACTACGAAATAATTCCTAGCCCAGGAAGCCTCCACAGGTTCCCTAGCCCTCCGAGCCCAAGTCCACCCAAATGTAAGGTGTTCAAAATGAATAATCCAGACCAAGATGAACAATATTTCCCTCCTCTCAACAACCCAAGAAACCTCCATAGGTTCCTAAGGTCTCCAAAATCACAACAATCCTAAAATCACAGCCAACCCCAAAATCATAGCAATACCCCCACATAACTTTTCTCCCTTCCTCCTTCCCTTTTTATACCCTCCCTCTATTCTCCACCTCAACCACCTCTCATTAATGTCATTAGCTTCTCCTCCATCGTTACAGTTGACTTCTCTTCTCCCAAGTAAATTTGGGAGTACATTTGGAAATATGATATGAATATAAAATTGGGAAATTAATGGGAGAGGACCATGTATTCTCCCAAGTAAATCTGGAAGTACATTTGGAAATATATGAATATAAAATTGGGTAATTAATGGGAGAGGACCATGTCTTCTCCCAAGTAAATACGAGAGTACATTTGGGAATGTGAGATGAATATATATATTGGTAATTGAATGGAGTGGACCATGTCTTCTCCCAAGTAAATGTGAGATGTAATTAAATGGAGAGGACCATGTCTTCTCCTAAGTAAATGTGAGAGTACATTTGGGAATGTGAGATGAATATATATATAATTTGAAATAATGGAAGGAGACCATATCCTACCTAAGATTCAATTTGAGAAGGCGAGTTGGGAATTTGAATAAAATAGAAATAATGAATTTTATATTAGTAAATAAATTTATAGTTTCCAAAATGAAGGTATTCACCAATATTTTCAGGTAATGTAACATTAATAAAATTTGCATGATAAGATTTAAGTGGGGCATTACAGGATGTCGGGAAGTACATCAGATCCTACACTACTTGCGCCATTGCCAAACCGACCATCAAGAAGTAAGGCCTCTATACTCTGCTGCCTAGCCCTAGTTGACCTTGGGAATCCATCTCCATGGATTACATGTTGGGCCTTCCTTCTACTAATTATTGCAATGACTGTGTTTTTGTGGTCATCGACAGATTCTCAAAGATGGCCATTCTAGCGGCCTGCAAGAATAATATCACAATAGAAGCCACTGCTAAACTCTTCTTTGAATAAGTGTGGGTACACTTTGGGATCCCACAGTCTATCATGTCAAATTGGGATAGCATGTTCCTCAGCACATTTTGGTCTAATCTCTGGTTGATGTTGGACACCAAGCTCACTAAGTCCACATCTTTCCATCCCCAAACTGATGGCTAGACAGAGGTTGTCAACAAGATGATCGTACACATTCTGCACATTTACAACTCAAAGCATCCACGCACATGGGATGAGAGCCTTCCCTATGTCCAACACAGATATAACTGGGCTCTCCACAACTCGACTGGCCACAAACCTTTTCAGGTGGGCTTGGGATTCCAGCCACTATGTCCCATTGATGTGGCCATACCATTTGCAACTACTCAGGCAGATTCGGCTCATGTCTAGTCGGAAGCCGATAAGAAAAACAAATTCATTGAGCACATCCAAAATATCCGCTAGCAGGTCCATGACATTCTAGAGAAATTAAATGCTAAGTACAAGCAGCGACATGATCAACATCGGGTGCCACACAAGTTTCGAGTGGGTGACAAAGTCTGGTTGCATTTGTAGAAGGAATGCCTTACCGGAGCCTATCGTAAACTTAGACCACTTCGATATGGTCCTTACACCATTACCAAGGTTGTGGGCGACAATGCATTTCAACTCAGCATTCCCCCATTCCTTAGCCTGCACCCAATGTTCAATGTGGACCGCCTTCGACCATACTTCCCACCATTGTTGGACACATCAGACATTGCAGAACAACTCAAACCTACAGAGTTAAATCCAGATTGCATGGAGCAAGCCACAATTGATCGAATCATGGACACGCAAATCAAGAACACTCGCCAGTAGAAGATCCAACTATATCGAGTTTTCAAAGTAGACCAATTCCTTCACTAGGGCAAGTGGCTCACCAAGGACCAAGTTCAACAGAAGTTTCCTCATCTCATGGAGGAACTCAACACAATGGGGACCATTGCTTCCTAAGGGGGGATGAATGATCTAGGTGGATATTGGTGGCCACCAGCCAATTCCACTTGGACCCCCACCTTGTTTCTTTCAGTTTTTCAGTTTCCTTAATTGCAACATAGTTTACTATTTTTAGCAGTTTTTCGGGTCCTAAACTTCTGGAGCTGTTTTGAGGCCTTAAACAACGTTATTTTGGCAATCTAAAGCTAGCGATTTTCTGTCTAAAATGTATTTTTTAGTCGTAGTGCTCAGAGAGATATTTCCAACGGGTTATCATGAGTGTCAAATAGAGATAATATGACCAATTCGCAACCCTGGGAAGTTGGCTATTCAACTCACCCCAACGGGGCCCATAAACTCTTGGTGTTACATCTCCTCGGGTTAGGGTTTTGGTTGTTTAGGGTTTTCTCTTATTGTTAAATAATAGAAAGGCCCTTGAGCCTCATTGTAACACAGTTCAGAGGCATGTAGCCACCACATCTCTTCTTAGAGATACGCTACCATCGCCTGAGTTAGTCTTATTTCCACTCTGTTTGTAAGCATATTTCAGTATTTGATATTAATGAAATAAAATTTTATTTCTATTGCATCTTTGTAATTATGGTTATATCTCTAATTTCTTGCATTCCTGTTTAAATCCGAGTCATTGATTTAGAAACAACAGAGAAAAAAAGACTATGCTTTCTTTAGAGAAGTTTAGAATATGGAAGAAAGACTTACCTAGAATCCAATGCAAGCTTTTCTCTTCTCTTTGCTTGTAAGCTTCACGTCCAACTCCAAATGTTAAAAGTGGAACCTGCAAAACAACTGAAACAAGAAAGAGAACTAAAATACACAAATAACATATATTAACATCTTTAAACAATGAGTCAAGAAGACATTGTTCTTCAGATGCATAAATGAGACATAAGTATAGGAAAACAAAACACTTTTTACATTAATGAATGTAGGATAAGATATAACCCTTGAAGATTTTGACCTTGTAGATGTCTCTCAACTATCTTTTCCTTCCTTTTCCACAAAGCAAGCCTTCAATCAAATATCAAGTGCATAGATGGATAATGGATCCCTGAGCATAAAGCAACAACATGAGGGCATAACTAATAGCCTCCAAAAGCCAACCTTGACTCTATAGAAGGCAATGAAGTTATAGGGTAAAAGAGGTGGTTTTGGATTTACCATTCTAGGACTTAGATCTAGATTAGAGGGATGATAAGTTCAAGGGATAAGAAATAATAGCTTGAGAGTAGGAGTTCGAGATCTAATCTAACAGTAAATAGTTAAAACCACTCGGGAGGATTCTAGAAATGGAAGATTCAAAATTATTTTTTATTTTTACCGAATTCTAGGGACCATCACACTTTCAGTAAAGGAAAAATGTGCTTGTCAGTAGAGTTCGTCTATGTACAACTTGTAATCGTGTAGTTTGTATGGAGACTAAGTGTAATGGGGCCAAAAATTAGGGTTTTGAGTTGTTTAACCCATAATTCTTAGAAATTTTTGAGAGAGGATGCTCTTGGCTTTGTAGGGGATGAATGCAAAGTGTCAATGGATATTGATTGATCTGAATTCATGGATGTTTGATTGGATGTGAAAAAATGACCTGTAACATGCAATATTAAATAAATTTATGAATTAAATACTTATTATGAAATATTAAGTGTCTTTTTAATGCATGTGAAGAATATGTTTTGTGCGAGAGAACAGGTATGCAGAGAAGGGAAAATAAAATTTCTTTCGCAATGTTCTGGTCCTCCGAATAATTTTTTTTGTCCACAAATTTCTTCTGCATACCTCCCGTCTGCATGACAATACATAGTATTCATGACTTTCAGATACTTTATGCATTTTTGATGTTACATTTGTGAATTAAATACTTATTATCAAATTTTAAATGAAGTTTCTTTGAGGAAGGGGTGTTGTGTGGGAGAACAAGTGTGTAGAGCAAGGAACATAAACTTTTTCCCTGCAATGTTCCATATCTTTGTATTCATTTCTGCAGATCTCTGTCTAGCACAACAATACACATTAATGAAATAATTAACATTTTTTAATTTTAGTTAGTGTTTAGTGTTTTAGTTAATTAGTTAGTTAGTGTTTAAGATGGAAATATTACCTTTTTTTAGCAAATTTATAAACATTTTATATGATGCATTTGGCATTGAAATTCCAAGTGTTATCATGACTATGTGCAAACTGTAATGGGAAACTTAGAGGAATGTTGATTTAATGAAATTTTCTATTTATCTTATATTCCTACAACCCTATGCCATCCCCTCTATCAATTGAACCGCAATTGTGAATCTTTATAGATAATGTACTTGATGTTTTTGTCTCCATACGATAAGATTTATTTCAAATAACTTAAATTGAGTTCTCGAAAAATCTTGTGGAGCTAGTTTACAACTACAAGGCTTATTAATAGTTTCACAAAACAACAATCATTTCATAACATTTCAAAGTAAATGCAATTTAATACTCATACAATTTGAATAATATGAAAGTAGATGGGTGTGCACGTGCGTATTCAGTGAATTGAATGCTGAAAAGACCGATATTTAACTGTAACACTATTTGCTATTAATCATATATACTAGTTAACTTTAGTAATGGGTTATTGGAAATGTTTCTGTGATAATTTGTGAATGTGTTGTGGTCGTATGAGAATTATATTTGAAAATGAACAAGAAAATTAGTGATATGAACTGATTAGCACGAAATGTACAAGTGATGAGGACACAGATATACCCACACTTGCATGAAATTTGTCAATGAGGACATATATTGGAACGATAAAAAAACTTGATGCCAACTTTATCTCTGATACAAATATTTTGTAACATGTTTCACACGCAAATAGTAATAGGTGGTGATTATATAGGGAAGCAAGAAATCTAGAGCTAAATGACATTGATAACGTCATTGATTAAGAAAGAATTTTTAAGTACAAAGAGGAGATGGATAATGGAGAGAGGAAAGAAGTTGTTTGCAATGAAACAATTAACTCATTTTCTTATATCGATAAGAAATTTCACTGGTCGACTGTGTATTTGGAATAACAAAGTGTGCAATTTTTATTTATTTATTTACTTTGTTTGCAAAATGTGTTTAAAAGCTGGGAGTATTATTGGAGATTTTGTTTCCTTACATAGAATTATATCTCCAAGTCTGGCGTTGCATAGGATCACATCGTCAACTTTCAATTGTGTTTGAATGGCATGTCTAATTATCATATGAAAAGTACGAAATTTTGAACATAAGGCCATTGGTATACTATATTAATTCACTACTGATGACAAATTTGGGTTCAAGAAGTGACGTGTCATGGCAAGGGGATAAGTCTATCTCGCAACAATATCATATGTTGTTCCTTGTTATCAATAGCTAATATAAGTTGGAAATGTCGTTTAAGATCAATTGGAAATGAAAATGTGATCTTATGTGATTTTTGCAAGAAATCATGAATGTGAAAGACATACGATGGTTCAACAATCAATGTTCTTGCTTTCATATGTTGTGAGTATTTTTAAATCTTGAAGCATTGGTGTTGATTTAAGATGATTTGTGGTTCCAATTTATTAAATGCAGAGCTCTTCCTTGTTATGAAGGGAGTTGTACAAAAGAAGTATGTGGAATGGAAATTTCCGCATATTCATGAATTATTTTTAAATGGGGTTAATTTTTGGTACTTTCACAAGTTTTTCCCACACACTTCCATTTCATGTAACACTTTCCCTATATATTTTTTTAGTGGAATGGAAATTTCCGCGTAGTTACATTTTGTGTAACACATTTCCGCACATTCATGAATTATTTTTAAATGGGGTTAATTTTTGCTACTTTCACAAGTTTCTCCCACACAATTCCATTTCGCGTAACACTTTCCCTATATATTTTTTTAGAGGTAAGTAGGGTGTTTTCAAGTTTATTTTACACACTTCCATTTCCCCCAACACGTTTTACGTATATTCATGAACTTTTTTTAAAGGGGATTAATTTTACCACTAAACTATATTTAGGGTTAAGTAACATCGAGAAGGTTGACAGTAGATTGTGTAATTCTGAGCAAAGATGAAGTATGGTTCACAAATAAGTGATCGAAGCAATTTATAATGATTGATGAATGTTGTATGCATTTATGAGGTCCTTTTATTTCGAATGAATTGTAAGGTTTATTTATCTTTACATTGAAATTTCTGAATTTTCCAGTGTGTGCGATCGTAAGACTTATGTTACCAAAATCAACCGACTTGAACACATTGAACATAAATCTATTGGCATAAACTATTAATTCACATTTGGTAGCATTAGTCAGGGAATACTTTAGTGTGTCACGATAGCATTTTGTCTAATATTTCGTATTATGATCAGAGCTAATTCTTGTCTATGTTCAAAGATTTAGGTTTTTGGATACATTGTATATGATGTTCCTTTTTATTGATAGCTAACCCAATTTGGAGATGCCACTCAAGTTGGACTTCAAATTTAGAATGTAATTTCAAATAAATCATGAATGCGGAAGACAATCATTGCTTCAACAATTACAATTCTTGCTTTTGTATGTTGTGAGTATCCACATCTGATATACACATAAACCAAAGTTTTCATTACAAAAACTTTAATAAGATAAAATGACTAACTAATTAATTAATATGTAGTGTTGTGTAGGAGGGAGGTGTGCAAAAGAAATATGTGGGGGAATGTATGCGAAGGTACGAAATATTTCGAAAGAGATTTTTTCCTTGCTCCGTGCAACCAGCTGAAATGCGTAATGATAGTTAGATTTGCACCATAGTCTTCAAAGCCACATGTCAGATATTTCGTAAATCAAATTTGGTTCAACTTTTTTTGCAATATGATATCAAATAAAACAAATTGACATCGACATAGTTGTGGGGACTATCTCATCCATCATGTCAATTCCTGGTAGAGGTAGTTGAGCATGCTCCACATAATACTTATGTGTGATTGTCCTTGCAAAATTTTCTATTTACAATTATTATTGACAATTTCTAAGATAATTTTCATGGTCACAAATAATTCATATTTATTTTATATCTTAAATTTCTGTCTCTTATGACATGTATATCAATGATATTAAAGCAAGAGAAAAGTGTGGAGTAAATGGACAAGATGGTTTTATAATTTCGATATTTATTTCCATTACTTCCTGTAAACGTTGGCTTTGGTATCTTTAATTACTATTTATTGTGAGTGTCGAGTGTAACAATTTTCATATGAGAAATAGTAACAACTAGTGATTGTGAAGGGAACTGAGAATTATAAAGTTAAATGGGATTGAGAACACTATTGATTGACAGAGTATTTTTTAGTACAAAGAGAAATGGATAGCAGAGGAAGAAAAGAGGTTGTTTGCAATGATATGAATAACTCACTTGCTTGTATCGATGAGAAATTTCATTGGTCGAATTCATATGAGTGGTATGTGAATATGTCAATGGAAGATAAAAGAAGCAACAAGATTTGGAATAGAAGATTGACTAATGCTGCATGTGTTCCAGAAGTATTTGATTTTATCGAAATTGTTTATCTGTATGCAAACAATTTCGATTCAAGAATAAGAACAATTATGCTAGAAACGAAGAAGATTCCACTGAATCCCAAGAAATTCAGATGGATACTTAATCTAGGTAAACCAAATAAGTGTTTAAAATTTTTCGAAGCAGATAGTTTCCTGAAGTCAGAAGTAGGCAGGGTTAACATGATTTGAGAATTCATTTCCCCAACTTCTAAAGTTCCTTCCGATATTTCTCTCTTAGATATTTCTTTGTTTACAAAATTGTTTAGGGACTTATGTTGGCTTTGTGCTCACATGATGGGCTAAGAAACTACAATGAATGTCCCAAAATGAATTTTATATTTGTGTTATCACTCGTACAAAAAAATTGTATATTCGACTAAGCTGATGTCATTTTTAATGAATTAGATTTTCATTTAGTCAATCTATCTAGGAGCAATATATTTTTTATGATGTTGTATCTTATATAGGCCTCGTGTCAAGCGATATGTTTGATGACTTACTCTATAATCCTAATTTCAATTTTAAAGAAGAAACAATGCAGTTCTTGCATCCCATAGTGTGGAAGCACACAACTTCTTTAATTTTTTGTTTAATTCATGATGTAGGTTTGTAAAAAAATCAATTACATGATAGTTGGACAAAATATTTATCAAATATTTGCACAAGCCCAAGTTTTCCTATTTAGAAAAGGGGTGCAAGAAGAAAGAGAAAGAAATACAGTAACTAAAATTTTTGGTTTTGAAGATAAGCCATTGTTATTGCCAAAAATTGTTCTAGATAGGTATTTTGTTGCTAAAGTCTGTAGACAATATTGTTGTTGGCTAGTTATATTTGAACAAAAGAAGAAAAAACAATTTATTTATTTTATGTTTACTATTGGAGAAGTCACTACGAAGAATGAAACTCATGTTATGGATCTTATAGAGACTTTAGATCCTTTTAAATTAAGTGAAGCTGAAGTCGTCGAAGCTTTTGATCCATAAGGTCTATTTGGTGCACACCTAGATTTTGTTAGGTACAAGAACTTGTTTCCAAGAGTTATAGAGAAAAGGGAGGAAATGCACAATGCAACAAAATAAATCAAGAGTTGCTAATAGATATTGATGAAATCGTTGAAGAAGACAACGTCGACACATGAGTAAGATACAAGGAAAAAGGCACAAGTCCTACGCACCAATCTCAATAGTACAAACCCGGTAGTGGTTTGATTTCATCTACTAGTCAAAGAAAGAGAAGAACTACTGCAAGTGAAAGACTAGTTCAAGGTGGGCTGATAGGTGGTGGAGATGATGAAGATCCTCCTTGGAGATCCACTTCACAAAGAGCACACATCGTTGAATCAGTGAAATCCAAAAGTCCAAGCAAAAAAGGGAGCATTGAAGAGGCTATGGACATGGAATTTGACAACATTATACCACCTAATTGGGTTAGTACTTGTTTGGCAGAAAATCAAAAAATGATGGAGCAAATTGTCGAAGAAGTCACTAGTTTTGATGCCTACCCTGTCACATTGCAAAATGAAAATTATGGTAGGGGTAGTAGAAGATTGAGAATTGAAAGAGTAAAGTTTGCAACCAAAATGTTATTGATCGAGCATAAATGGATGTTGATGTGTTTAGGGTTGGAGTGGCAGGGCTCATGAAATTGCATCAAGCTATTAGTGACGTGCCTACAGAGTCTATTGTCCAATGAGAAGCAAAAATTTGAGACTGAGAGCAAGAATAAAAGATCTAGAAGATTCTCTAAATCTAGGTCCGTTGTTAATAACTCCACTAGCAATACTCTCACCACCATTGGAAATTTATAACCCCGGTACACCCCATAGATTTGATAAACCCATCAACATCCTTAATGCAGTGAAATTGTATATTATCAATAATATCTGAAAGATTGAAAATTATTGAAAACTCATGGCGAAAAACTTTTGATCTGCGACATTTAGTCTAGAGAGTTAAGTCATCTATCGAGTTGGTCAAAAGTGATCTCAAGGGAGACAGGGAATTTGTAGACAATGACTTACCTTTAGTCAAAATATTGATTTATTGTCTTATCTAAAGAAAGAGAAACATGGACTCCCGAATGTTGATTGAATGAAGTAGATCATAGCTAGATGGTATGAGAGAATCAAAACATTAGAGAACATTATTTAAGAATGTGGAAGCATAGAAAGTAGACGAGATAATGGCCATGTCAAGGCAGTAGTGATTACTCGAGATTTAAACTGTATGCCCATTACATGTGTCTCTGGATTAATTTCAAAGGACATGTTGATGGTTGAATTGGAGAAGATACAATAATCAAAAGTAACAAAGTTCGATAGAATAATTGATTTTACTATAGAGGAAATTAGCAAATGGCTAATTACTTTTGTTAGTGTTAACGAAGAGTACTCTACCTTGATTGTGTAATTGTAAGAAGAAGTTAGGGACATTGAGGAGGAGCTATGCAATGAACATGTCAAATAGGAGATTATTGTCCCTTCGACGAAAGATTGCACTCAAGCTAAAGTGAAGGAATTCCTTGAAGAAATTGTCAATTGAAAGACAACTAGCAGTTAAACAATATTAGTCTATGATTTCGCATATTGTAAGTGTTTTTAAAGCTTGGAACATTCATTTTTATATTTATAGTATTTAATTATTCAAGTTTGTTAGATATGCTATCATGAACTAATCTAATTCTCGGAGGTAGTTTTTTATTTTTTGTTGCAGGTGCGTTTTTGACATTATTGTTCATGGGAGCCTAATCCCAGTCCCCATTGGGGAAAATTATTTTTGCAATAAACATTATTCTTTGTAACATGACTTTGTATTCAATCCTTGTTCTAATTTTGATTACTCTTTGTTCCAATTCTGAAAATAATTCTAAGATAATGTTTTCAATAAGATGTTATATATGTATCAATTCTGTGACGTTGTGCAAAAACATTAATTGAACATATGTTTTCGAGATTTTTTTTTTGAGATTTTATATATTACCTAATGTTATGTAATTGATTATAATGAATATTATGGTTCACGGGAGCCCAATCCTAGTCCGTATTGGGATGAATGCATTTACTTTCACGATTTAAGTATCAGGATTTTGATTAGACTTTCTTTATGCAACAAAGATTATTCTCTGAACCATGACTTTTTATTCAATCCTTGTTTCAATTTTGATTACTCTATTCAAACCCTGAGTCTGTTTACCAAATATGTAAATAATTCTGAGATAATGTTTTGCATGAGATGTTGTATAGATTTGAGTTCTCTAACACTGTGCAAAAACACTAATTGAACATATATTTTCAAGAATTTTCTTTGAGATTTTATATATTATCTAATTGTATTTAATTCATCATAATGAAAATGAACTTTTGATTACTCTATTCTAATATTAAGATTATTTATCATTTTTGTGAAGAATTCTTAGATAATATTTTGTATATGAACTTGTATAGCTCTAGATTTCATAGTGTTGTCCAACAAAATTGATAGAACATAATTTTATGAGTGTATTATTTTGAGATTTTATATGTTAATTTTCCATGATCTTTGTGTCTGGGATAAAATCTTAAATCTTTGATGCTACAAAACCAAGAATCTCAAAAAAGCTACTTTCCCAACGAAACAATATAATGTAGTGAATCAATCACGTGCATAATAAGAACAATAACAAAAATATATGTAACCCAACTTCGTTATATTATCAACATATAATACAAAATTCTAGGGCTCCTATACAAGGGATAATGGTCCTAAAATATCCACAAGTACAATAATACAAGATACAATGACAATCTCGTTGCTCTAGTGCACAATCACAACCTCTATGTTGTATCTCGTCCTGTCAGTCCTTCGTTTCTGATCTTCTCTCTAGCTTCCCCTTAATCCATTAAGAAACAACACATAGAGACTCTAAGATGGCTGCCACTTATCACTGCTGCAAGTCACTTCTGCTACAATGAACACGGGTTCATCAATCTACTCCTCTAGGCTGGCAAATACCTGAGCACCAATCTGCCTTCTTATTAGCTTCTTTCATCCATAAAAGAGCTATATAAAGGCTCCAACAACTTCACCCAACATCAGTTTTCAAACTCCCTTTATGCCTACTTTTCAAGGGCTACTTTGGGCATTGTCACATTTCCCTCCAACAACTCTTCAAATGCCCAATCAAACAACCAAACTCAATGTAGAATCTACATTTAGGAAAGGGCTTCTAACCACCAAGTTTTCCCTCTTCCACTTGGATTCCACAAGTTGCAATACGATCCTCCTGGAAACAAATTCAACACAAAATCTTCCACATATTTGTACTCATGAGCTGGTGCACCTGCTTTAGAATACCAATCTTCTTAGGTCATCATCATAGTCCATGACAACCCTCTCTAACCTACCCTAAAATCATATTTTCCTATGAAACTTGCCTTCTTTTGCTTTTTGCCTCCCATTCTTCCTGTTCCCTTGCCTCTTCACTAGGTAATATGCCTTACGACCCCCTCCAACGAGCTTAGAACAGGCCTGCGATGACTTTTCTATTCCACAGAGCCTACGACCCTCCAAAAACAAGGAGAAAACACACTAAAATGTGCACATCACTGCTCAGAATTCACTCGGCTAGACTTTGTTGTACCTTGGCCTTTTCAATCCCATAAAACATACCCTAAATCAACCCTTGTGCTTCTTGACCTTCTCCTTTCTATACTGTGGCTACCACAGGTGATGATTCTGCTTAGAATTGTTGCTCTTAGATTTTGTAAAATGACATTCACCTCACCTCTATTTATATCAAATGTGAGGGTTCCACAAATTCACAAAGGGACATGTATTTTTGACATTTCTACCTCAAGCCTACATGACTTGAATGCCCAAAAATCAATTATTACCTTCAAAAATTCATAACTCATTATAGACAACTCGGAATTCAATGATTTGTGTTGCATTGGATTCTCCTCAATGTCCTCTATCATCTCCATCCATCACATGTCTAAAATGCTCCATGGTTTTGGCCCAAACATTAATGGGTGAAAAACCCCAACCTTTGGTTCCAATCTCACAAGTTATTTTTGTGGTGCTCCAACCTCCAAACCCCGAACCATAGGGCTTGGAGTACCTCCCAAGCTATCAAAAATAAAAACTCCCTCTTAGCGAGGGAGGTACTTCCAAGACTAGTAGGTATCTCATCATCATCATCATTACTTGCAACACTCACCCAAATCATGTCTCTCACACCTACAACAATCCCTGTAGCATGAACTACACCTCTATTGGAAGTGTCATTTTCACTAGAAGAATTATGCTTCTGATTCTTCTCTTGAAATGTATTCCATTCTCTCCATGATTCCTTCTTGGAATATGTGGAATCACCCTTGCTCCCCACTGAACATGCGCTCTTCTTGGGTTGAAAAGTATCCCTCTAAACCTGCAAACTCCCTTTATAAATCGACTCCCTCTGAGCCCCTGGAACCTGGACCTTCTTCTCTAGAACCTGTAGCTATACCTATGAATCATGCACTTGCACCTACTTCTTTGGAACTTGCACTTGGTCCTCCTGCTTCTTTTTCTCATGATTTATAGGATTTCCCGTCAATCTGTATATGTCATGCTCTCTAACTCCAAGAACAATGCATGCAGAGCTAGAGCCTTTGGGCCTAAGTCGTGCCTTCCCATCTTGGAATAAGATAGAAAACCCCTTCTTCTAGAACACTAAGATAGATATCATGCTATATCTGAGTCCAATACAAATAATACATCCTGGACCCGCATCACTCATCCTGAATCCATCTTGAATGTCACAACTTCCGATCCTCAGATCTCCTTTTGACTCTTATCGCACAACACCATGTGCAACTTCAAATCCCACTCAGATAAAATCTTGAATACCTCCTGTGACCCTGTCATATGTTTCGACGCACCGCTATCCATGTACCATCCATCCTCATCAATAGTACCCTATGAGAAATGAGAGATCATAGCAAAGTCCTCCTCCTCCAACCTCCTAGTGAGAGCATCTATCTCAGCAGAGGTGGCAACACAAGAGACCTGCTTCCCTTTCTTTTTCTCATCATCTCTCATATTCTTCTTCATTGGACATCTCAGTGAAAAATGACCCATCTCACCATAGTTTAAACACTTTACCTTACTCAAGTCCTTTTTTTCTTACCCTTCATTTGTGGTGCAAGTGCCACATCATCATCTGAAGCCTTCTTCTTTGGATGAAGACCCTTGTCTCACAACTCTTCCAAAATGAAGTCATCCCACAACCTATTCCAGTCTGGTAAATTCTCTCTGGCAATGACCCCCTTGATGAAGGGCTTCCATTCCTTAGTGAAACCTTTAAAATCAATCCTCACCATATCAGAATCTGAAATAATCACACTGACGACAACAAGCTCATCTTTTACTTGAGACAATCTCGTCAGATACGAAGTCACTCCTTCACCCTATATCATCTTGGTGGACTTTAAATTATCCTCCAATACCGATACCTGGATCTTGTTCTTGTTCTGGAAAAAATTCTGAAGAGCCATCCACATCTCATGTGTAATGTTCTTCTAAGACAAATGAGTTATTAGGGAATCCTTCACACCATCAAGGATGATCAATCTCACCCTTGTATCCAATTCTTCGTACACTTCCAGCTCATTAGGTTCGGTTGGCTTCTTGATGTCTTTCTCAATGAACTCCCTAATCCTATTGACCTACAATACCAACTTGATCCTTTCCTTCCAAGGACTATAGTTGGACAACCCTTCCAACCTGTCCTCATACCAGAGACTAAGCTGCAACTTTGACATTGTAGTGAGCCCTACAATGTGACCAAATCAATCTTAAGTTTTACTTTGTTGTGCACTCTTTTGATTCATTGTCTCCCAAAGTAGCTCAGACATGCTCCGGTACCATGTTTAATTTCCATGACCTTGGTGTTTGCTATAAAATCTTAAATCTTTGATGCTACCAAACCAAGAATCTCAACAAAGATATTTTGCATAGAGGAACAATATAACGCACTAAATCAATCACATGCATAATAAGAACAATAAGAATAGTATATGTAACCCAACTTTGTTATATTATCAACATATAATATAACAGTCTAGGGCTCTCGTATAATGGATAATGGCCCTAAACTATCCACAAGTACACGAATACAAGATACAATGAAAATCTCGCTACTCTAGTGCACAATCACAACCTCTATGTTGTATCTCATATTTTTGGTCCTTCACTTCTGATCTTCTCTTTAGTTGCCCCTTATTCTATTAAGAAACAACACATTCGATACTCTAGGAGGGCTGGCACCTATCACTATTGCAAGTCACTTCTTCTACAATGAACATGGGCTCATCAATTGGCTCCTCTAGGATGGCCAATACCTGAGCACTAATATGCCTTCTTAGTAGATTCTTTCATCCATCAAAGAGCTATCCATAGGCTCCAACAATTCCACCCAACTTGAGCTGTCAAAATCCATTTATGACTGCTTGTCAAGGGATAATTTTGGCACTATCACGTTTCCCTCCAACAAATCTTCAAATGCCTAATCCAACAACCAAACTCACTATAGAATATGCTCCTAGGAAAGGGATTCTAACCACCAAGTTTTCCCTATTCCACTTGGATTTCACGGGCTACAATACGATCCTCATAGAAACAAATTCAACATGAAATCATCCACATACTTGTACTCATGAGCTGGTGCAGCTGCTGTAAAATACCAATATGGTTAGGGCATCATCACATTCCATGAAAACCCTCTCTAAACTTCCCTACGGTCATATTTTCCTCTACGACTTGCCTTCTTTTGATTTCTACCTCCCACTCTAACTCTTTCCTTGCCTCTTCACTAGGTAATAGGCCTTACAACCCCCTTTAGTAAGCTTAGAATAGGCCTATGATGCCTTTGTTATTCCACAGAGCCTGGGACCCTCCAAAAATAAGGAGAAAACATACTAAAATGTTCACCTCACTGCCTAGAATTCACTTGGCTAGCCTATGTTGTACCTTGGATCTTTCAATCCCATAAAACATACCGTAAATCAATCCTTGTGCTTCTTTCCTCCTTCTTTATGTATTGTGGCTTCCACAGGTGATGATTCTGCTTAGAATTATTGCTCTTGGATTGTGTAAAATGACCTTCACCTCACCTCTATTTATATCAAATGTGAGAGTTCCATGAATTCACAAAGGAACATGTCTTTTGGACATTTCTACCTCAAGCCTACATGACTTGAATGCCCAAAAATCAATTATTACCTTCAAAAATTCATAACTCATTGTAGACAACTCAGAATTCAATGATTTTCGTTGCGTTAGATTCTTCTCAACATCCTCTATCATATCCATCCATCACATGTCTAAAATGATCCATGGTTTTTTCCCAAACATAAATGGGTGAAAAACCCCAACCTTAGGTTCCAAGCCCACAAGTGACTTTTGTGGTGGTCCAACCTCCTTACCCCAAACCCTAGGGCTTGGAGTACATCGCAAGATAGAAAAAATCAACATTATATTGTATCTAATGGTTTGTAATTGATCACAATGAAAATGAACATTAAACAAGAGTTTTGAATTTCAGATATTTGTTTCATATATAGTATTTATTTTAATAATAGATATAGTGATTGGCATTTGAATCTGAATAAAATGATTGTTACTATAATCATGTTGGTTACTGTTCAAGTCTTCTAAAGCACAAATTTTGATTACTTTGTTCTAGTTCTGAGTTTATTTACTAGTTTTGGATTTAGGTTTGTGTTGCACACATCAATTAGGTATAAGACTAAATTCCTCTATGTTTGTGCAATTTTGCAAGGGGTCAAATGATAGTTATTCATTTAAATTGGTAAATACTTTACCTGTGTACATTGTTAGTTTTTGCACGGACAATAACTTATCACATGAATATAAATACTTAGTACTACATATCCACACACATTTTTCTCTCCGTACATTTTTTCAGAGCACTTATATCGACCAAAATCCTATCAAAGCACGCCCTTTTTTTGTGCATGTCCCCAAAGTGTAATTTACCATGGTATTTGACATATGTGAAATGTCCCATAAACTTAATAAATATTCTACGGTGGCCACTAACCTTTGTTTAAAAAATTAATTAAAGCTTAATCGAGATGTAATTAGGGAATTGTTCAAGTGCGTAATAGCATTTATTCTGATGTATTGTGTAATGTTCATTGCAAAGGGCCTGTAAATGCAAAGAAAATTTCATTGTGCATATGAAGATTTCATTGCTAGGAGTGCATAAGAAGCTCATATATAATATTGTTGAGTGTTTACCTCGATTCATTTAATCTAGTTGCTTAATATGAATTTCATTGCACAAAATATAGAGGTGCAACGTGTGGAAATGATTTTGGGCTGATGTAAAGTAATTACGGTATTGACTCACAAATAATCTTTTCATAGAGCCAAATAGGTCTAGGACTATTGAATGAATTTCAATCTATGGATTCCAAGGATAGTGAGATGCATTTAGTGTGAGACAAACTACATGAAAAATGATGCACCAACATACAAATTAACTCGACAATATGAAAATTGAGGGACAAAATTACAAATTAACATCATTTATGACTGTAGAAACTTTCAAATTGCAAAGGAAGCAAATTTAACTCTTTCTTTATACCTCTTCTCATACACAAATACACATAATGAAATTAACTCAATTAAACTTATTTTCTCAGCAAATGCTACTTTTCCTTCAATCCGACGTAAGATTCTTAGTGAAACACTCTTCATGGAAGGTAAAGAATAGTACCAAGTGTTGATTGATGCCAAAGGCTCCAATTGTAATTTTTATTGATTTCTTGAGCTTCATTTCAACCTTTGATTGTTGAAATTTTCGCTCCCCAAAAAATTAGTACATCAATTTCATTGTGAGATATGGAAGAAGATTTCATTATGCGAGGTGCGGACATGAATATGTGCGGAAGAACCACAATGAAAGCTTGTTCCACACCTTCTCACTTTGAAGAAATATATTTTGTATTGCTTACGAAATATTTTTTATAGAACCCTTAACAAAGTTATAAAACAAATATGTGTAAATATGGATGTGGATTATAACCTATGAATCGTTTTCAATAGATGTTTAGGACTTCATTTATCTAATTGTTCTTTAGATGATCTTTAAGCAATAATGTTTCAGTTTACATTGTTAAGGAGATATGAACGAATCTTTCATTGTAAGGAGTGTCGAAGAAGCACACCAAAAATGGAAGTAGCACAAAATTACAAATTAGCATCATGTACAACGAAAGAAACTTCCATTGTCTAGAGTGAATCCTTTGCATTTATATCTTCTACATAATGAAATTAAGTCAATACTAAGATGTTTCAAAAAAAATTCAGCGAATCAACACATAGTCAGAAATGGGAAGTGTTTCCACATACAAAAATTTGTTTCTATCAAATACTACCAGCCGACATCGACATAGTAGTGGGTACCAACCAACCTATCAACTCGCTTCGTAACAAAGATAACTGCACATGTTTCCACACAATATTTCTTTATGGTTTTCCTTGCACGCCTTTCAAATTAAAGTTATTATTGACAACATCTATGCTAGCTGTCATTATCAAAAAGAATTCACATTTAATTTAGTTCATAAACTTCTGACACTTAGGGTATGTATATCAATGATATTAAAGCAAAAGCAAAGTGGAAAGTAAATGGAGGAAATGGTTTTGGAATTTTGAGATTTATTTCCACTACTTCCCGTAAACATCGAATTTGGTATCTTGAATTTCTATTTACTGAGTGTCCTGTAAAATAGATTTCCCACACAAAATAGTAATAGATGGTGATTATTTAGCGTATCGAAAAATCTACACTTAAAGGGAATGCGAAACATTACTGATTAAGAGAATATTTTGAAAGTACAAAGCAAAATGGATAGCATAGGAAGGAAAGAAGTTATTTACACTGATATGACTAACTCACTTGCTTTTATCGATGAGATCTTTTAGTGGTCAGTTGTGTATGAGTGATATGTGGACCTGTCAATGGAAGAGAATAGCAATAAGATTTGGTTTAGCAGAGCAAATGCTGCATGTGTTCCATTTGTGTATGATTTAAGAGGAAATCATTTATTTGTACACAAACAATTTTGATTCAAACACAAGAAAAATTATGATAGCAATGAATAAGACTCCAATTTCTATGACTCCTACAACATTCAGATGCATATTCAAGCCACTGGAACTAGATATGTGCTTAAAATTGTCAAAAGCAAATAGTTTTGTAGAGTCACAAGAAGGCGGCAAGGACATTGTTCGAGAATTCATTTCATCGACTTCTCAAGTTCCTTCTGATCTTTCTATTCTAGATATTTCTTTATTTAGACAACCTTTTAGACTTCTGATGGCTCTATGCCCGTATGATGGGCCGAGAAACTATAGTGAATTTATGAAAATCCATTCTTTATCTACTCTATTACTCATATAAAAGATATTGTTTATTCAAGTGCCCTAATCTTATGAGTCAAATGTATTAGATTTTCAGTTAGTCAATTTGTCTAAAAGAAATAGATTCTTTATAATGCCGTACCTAATATTTACCCTCATCTCAAACCATGTCTTTCATGATTTACCCCATAAACCTAAATTCAATTCTAATGAAGAACTAATGCAGTTTTGGCATTCCATATTGTGGAAGTAGGAAGTTGCTTTAAATTTTTGTCTAATCCAATATTTTTGTGTAAAGATGATCATTTAATTGATAACTATATAAGAGTTCCATCAAGTATTTGTCCAAGCCCAAGTTTTCCTACAGGGAAAAGAGGTGCATGAAGAAAGAGAAAATAATACATTTATTTGAATTTATGGGTTTAAAGGTAAATCATTGTTGTTGCCAAGAATTGTTATAGATAGGTATTTTGTTGTCGAAGTCTGCAGAAAATATTGTGATTAGATAGTTATATTTGAATAGGAAAAGAAAAAAAAATTATTTCGTTGACATTTACTATTGTACAAGTCACTGTGAAGAATGTGGCTCACGTTGTAGAGATTGTAGAGTCGTTATGTTCTTTTAACTTAAGAGAAGTTGAATCATGTCGAGGCCTTGATCTAGAAGGCTTATTTATCACACATCTATGTAGTATTAGATACAAGAACTTATTTACAAGAGTTACATAGGAAAGTGAGGAGAGTCATAATGCTTTAAGAAAAAATAAAGAACTAGCAATGGATACTAGAGAAATTGCTGAAGAAGGCAACGTTAACATGGAAAAAAATACAAGAAAAGAGGCACAAATCCTACGCAATAATCTCCACCTTGCACATTCAGTATTGGTCTGACTTCATCCTCTAATAAAATAAAGAGAAATTATATTGCAAGTGAAAAACTTGTTCACAGTCAGCTATCAAATGGCAGAGATGAAGAAGAGCCTCCTCGAACATTCATTACAAAAATAACACACACGATTGAATCAACCAAGTCCAAAAGTCCCTCGAAAACAAGAACTATTGAACAAGCTATATGTCGAAAAATGTAACTAGGTTTGGTCTTCATAATTATCATTGTACTTGTATTTCATGAAAACGCAACAAGAAGAAAAAGAAAAATTATTATTTTGATTATTATTTCCTAGTCAAAGCATTTTCTTCATGTTCTTAGGATCATTTGATAAAAGAATAAAATGCAATTAAGTTAAAGTCAAATTGGACTCTTTTTAAGAAAAAGAAAATATTTTTTTATTGAGTCAAAAGAGTCAAATTGTCCGTGGAAGACCAAGTCGTCCCTCCAGGAAATGTCGACCTAGAAGAGGCACCCATTCAGCCTTTTGGATAGTTATATATACAAGAGACTTTGACGTCATTTGATCATCCATCATCCACTTCGATTTATGTGCAAAATAAGGAGAATTTTAGTGAAGTCAAAGGAGAGAAAGAGAGAAGTCAAAGGAGAGAGAAAGTTTGTTTTACTACCCTAGTTTTGTGTCCACACGTGTGAGTTTATGAGGAAATTTTTGTGGTATTACAGGCCTAAAATTACAGAGAAGATATTTCAATGAGGCCAAGAAATTTAGGGATTGGCTAAAATTCAAATGTTTGGCCAACGTTGACTTTGTTGGCTTTGACCAACAAGAAGAAAGATTGAAGGAGGGATGACTTGGGGTATTTGTGGAGGTCTTGGTATTGATGTTGGGTCTTGGATATCTCACTTTGATTTGATTCTATAAGAAGAGGATTTTTTTTGGGGTTTTCCCCCTTGTGGGGTTTTGGCCCTGGCTTGGAGAGCCTTCATCTTGTGTTATTTTGTTTCTTTGTGATCTTCATGTACATTTTGGTAATTGCTTAATGAAGAAGAACATAAAAAAATAAAAATAAGCCAATAAACACTCACAATTAATGATCATGAAAGAGAAAGCAACCCTAATTTGCTAGCCTAATGGTTTTTCAACATGGTATCAAAGCTAAGGTAGAAGGAAGACGTTCTAAAGATCACATGTTGTTGGAATATTTGAAGACACTCATATAGTAGTTAACTTGTTTGCAACAATTAAATTTGAGGACACTATTATAGCAAGTACGCATCTCTGTCAAAGCTAAAGAAGAAGACTTCAATAAGCCCAAAGGAAGTTACTACATAAACCTCCTAATATCATCCAAGCTCAAGGATAATACAAGTTATAATGGCTCATAGGGGCTTCACTAGGGGAGAAATACCATACCACATGCATTCATATTGGGCGATATATATTGAGGAAAATTTGACATAATATATTGACATATAATAGGGGTAAAGGGTTTGTATATCGGAAGGTTTAAAAAATAGAGCTCAAAGTTAATGAAAAATATAAAGGGAATAAACAAATCTTAATGAAAAAATGGATACCTACAATATATAGTGAAAGTAGGACTTTTTAAATTAGGAAGATGTATTAGGTTCGTATTGATAGGGGGTCAAATAATATGATTTTTAGAGTTATTTTCCAATATGTAGTCAAATTAATGGTATTGTTTAGTATGCCACGAGCATACGTGATATGCCAGAGGTTCGTTGAGTGAAGCCCCCGTGTAATGGATATTCAAATTCTCTCTAAACTTGGAATCCAAATGACACAATAGCTACCTAAGTTTTGGAGCATACATTTTCGAGATTTGAAGCACACATATATGAGTTTTGTAGCCTATATAGTAGAAGTTTTGAGGATAATAAAATCTAAATTTTGAGGCTCAAAATATTTTGAAGTTCTGATACACTAGCATTTGAAGCTCCTAAAGCATGTAAATAGGACTCTAAGGCACTATTCATATAAATACCTTGTGGCACATTTGTAAGGCATCTGAATCTCACTATAGCAATGGAATTTGAAGATTTAAGGACCAAAGTTTTATGTTGCAAAGGAAAGCTTTGAAGCTTTAAACAAAGGCACATAATTCTTGTGGCATAATTCAATGCAACAATATCTAAGTCTTAATATGACGTGGGTTTTGAAATGAATCTATCACTGATCCTTACAACAATGATACATATGCATGAAAATTTTGATATTTTTGTGGAAGAATCATGATCGACATAATAGAGAAACCTCTGGGAAAATATATATCAAGTGAAGGAGTTAATATGAATAAATAAGGTTGAGACTGTGGTAGATAAGAAGTATCTGAGCCCTCTTTGAGACATCTGAGCCATCTATGATAGTGTCAACTTTCATTGTGGAGAGATAATTTAATGCAAATACATGCTACAAAACAAGCATTCATAATGATGTCAATCATTGACATCCAAGTTTTCTACAATGCTATAGTCTTATGTGGAAAGTCTACATTAATTTGAAAGAATAGATTAATCTAATATGAGTTAAGGATGGTCAAGTAATTATGGGTAGAAGAATGGACAATTATCTCTAAATATATTGTACATCCTGAAGTAGGTCTAGAGTTTCTTTTGAAGCATTGGACAAAGATGATGATACTTGTTTCAAAAGTGTGAATTTTATCTTTGAAACACCAATACATGTAATGCAAGGATCATATCAATATTGTCACTAGAATTGGCACATGACGCAGTATCGAATCCCATACATAATATAAGTTTGGATCTCACCTTGAAGTTGACCTGAAACGAATAAAACACAATTACAGGCAACAAAAATTTGAGTCACCGTTTTTGTGATATATAACTTGAGGAAGGGAATAGAATAAAACATCACCGAAGGCCGAGATCTTCTTAGAAACAAAGAAATTTTTGGATCATACCCTAACTTGAAGGAATAAGAACTAAGGCATCTTTGTTGAAGATAAACATATGTTGAAGAATGTTGGCACTTCAAGAAGAATTAGATCTTTGCAAAGAAGAGATAAGGTAGGGTTGCAAAGGTGTGTATAATTTTTTTGTGCATTTCATGATATGTGCCAAGTTCACTAGATCATGATGATAATTTGAAAGATAGTAAAAGGGTCTACATAGATATAGATCAGAGACAATGACATATAATTGTTTATATGGTAGCACTCCAAGTATTTAGTTGAATATGAAAATTAGGTCTTGAGATCAAGAAATGAAATAATGTCACTAGGATTTTGCAACTAATCCTTTTGCATCCTTTGAAGACCTTGAGAATCTAGGGTTTGTAGAACTTGCAATTTGTAAGGTCTTAAATACTTTTGGAATTTATGGTTTGTGAAGCCTTACATAGTTTCGATCAAGAAGAGACATAGGAGAAAAACCCTATATAATCATGTTCATTATTAAATATAGATCTAACCCTTTTGCATCCTTTGAAGACCTTGAGAATCTAGGGTTTGTAGAACTTGCAATTTGTAAGGTCTTAAATACTTTTGGAATTTATGGTTTGTGAAGCCTTACATAGTTTTGATCAAGAAGAGACATAGGAGAAAAACCCGATATAATCATGTTCATTATTAAATACTTTTGGAATTTATGGTTTGTGAAGCCTTACATAGTTTCGATCAAGAAGAGACATAGGAGAAAAACCCTATATAATCATGTTCATTATTAAATATAGATCTAACCCTTCATGTTTAATGTGAGAACAAGGTTGGTGAACAGGTCCACGATTAAGAAGGAGCTAATGCTTCTCAAAAGATAAGTAATTTATATCTCCTTGTTTATTGTCTTTGTGCCTTGTCCTTTTTATTCTTTCATGGCCTTCTAATAAAGTTTGCATGTCAATACAATATTTATCTAAAGCTTGACTAGAAGAAGGAATAAATGGAAGAATGTGGCAAAGCATGAAGATGAAGAAGAAGGGAGCAGTTTGAAGCTTGCATCAAAGAAGTCAATTAGAGGACAAGAAGTTCACTTACCTCAAATGGAAAGAGGGAGCTATAAAGACCTTGATGGATATGATATTAATTGAATCTTGGTAGAAAACCCAAAGAATCTTGTGACCAAAAGAGATGGCGTTTAATCTAGGGTAATGTCTTTAAGTAAAGAAGTTGAAGATTTTTTATGTTCTTGTACTAGCAGCTGATTGGTTCATTCGAGGAACACATTGATTGATGATTGAAAGCTAAGGAGAATGAAGCAAAACTTTGTTGCAATATGAATATTGACCATGCAAAGGAATTTTGACCTCAGATGGAGCAAGCTATAATAATTTGACATGAAGAATCCCACACCTTCACTAGAAGCTATTGTGATTTGGAAACTTTGATAATGATGGGATATGGTTTGTCTTCTTGAAAGGACATATTGTAGAAGTATGTGAAGAAGATAGAAAGATAGTAGTTAAGATAATGTGTTTGATGATATTGTACCAGTAGTTGTTTAATTCAACTTGGGAGTACATGGATTGAGTGGATAACATTAATGATGGATTGGAAGAGCATGAGGGCAGAATTCTATTTTGTAAGGAAGAAGGCATGTGCTTGTAGTTGTGAGGAATTTTGGCTCCTTGAAGATGATAAATGAACCATTTGATTACTAAGTTGCATGAATATTGTCAAGATCCATTAAGGTCAAAGTTCAATATGATGTGATGCTATTAGGAGTTGAGAATCCCTGCAAGCTACTACTAAGATATCCATGGAAAAATAAGTAGTTAATGAATGAGACAAGATGAAGCTTATGGTTATGCGTCCCTATTTGAGAGGGAGTAAGGCTCTATTATCCATGTGTCATCCACTAGGCTAGGACTAATAGCCATAAGTCTAGTCAAGGAACTGGTAGGGAGAATGGAGGATTGAATTAGCATTTGGGACTGATACTCTTGAGGATTGGGAATCCAAGATGGGAGTAGTCTTGAAGACTGATACTATTTGAGGATAGTGTAGGGTATACAAAACAAGAGTAGTCCTCAGGAGGATATATATTCTTTGAGGATTGGGAATCTAAGATAAGAATGTTACTGTAAGTACATACCTAGTGAAAATCCAAATGGGGTATGTGCCTTTAGTGATGATTGTGGTGGTGTCAAAATGTATGCCTCCCAACATTATGTTCTAATCTAGTGGAGAGTTAGAGATTGACAGTCTAGGCCTTGCTATTTTGTAATTGACAATGTTGGTTATGATTATGATGCTTGATGACGCTTATCAATCCAAACTCTTCTTATGAGAATATTTCAATTTGCGAGTATCCTTGTATCTTGTTGTGTAATTATGAATACCTCCCTAGTTAAGAGGGAGTGTTGAAAAATGTAACTAGGCTTGGTCTTCATAATTATCATTGTACTTGTATTTCATGAAAAGAAAAAAGAAGAAAATGAAAATTTCTTATTTTGATTATTATTTCCTAGTCAAAGCATGTTCTTCATGCTCTTAGGGTCATTTGATTCGAGAAGAAAATGTAATTGATTTAAAGCCCATTTGGATTCTTTGTAAGAAAAGGAAAGATTTTTTTTGTTAAGTCAAAAGAGTCAAATTTTCCCCACAAGACCAAGTCGGCCCTCCAGGACATGTTGGCCTATAAGAGGCACCCATTCAACCATTTAGACAATTATATATACAAGAGATGTCAACCTCATTTGACCATCCGTCATTGACTTTGATGTATGTGCAAAATAAGGAGAATTTCAGCGAAGTCAAAGGAGGGAGAAAGTTCATTTTTCTGCCCTATTTTTGTGTCCGCGCGTGTGAGTTTCTGAGGCAACTTCTATATTATTACATTCTTGAAATTATAGGGCCAATATTTCAAGGAGGCCGAAAAATTCAGGGATTGGCCAGAATTCAAATATTTGACCACTGTTGACTTTGTTGATTTTGACCAGCAAGAAGAAAGATTGAAGAAGGGATGACTTGGGAATTTGTGGAGGTCTTGGTCTTGATGTTGGGCCTTGGATATCTCACTTTGATCTAATTCTATGAGAAGAGTAAATTTTCTAGTTTTTCCCCTTTTGGGGTTTTGGTCTTGGCTTGGAGAGCCTGTTGAAGGAAAGTGTAACTAGGTTCGGTATCTACAAATGTAATTTTGATCTCTGTACTTGTCAACAAAAGGAAATATTATTTTTGTAAATTAAATGAATGAGTTTCTTACTCATTTCATAGGTCTAGAAAATTCAAAGAGTCAAAATCATATATAAGGAGCTCTTCTTGAGCCTTCATGTAATGTATATGGGTCAACCAAATTTCTAAGAACAACCCTCCAAGACTAGCACAATCCTCTTGAAGACAAGCAATCAAAACAATGAAAAAACATAGTCATGTTGCCCAACGAAATGAATTTAAATAAAAGTCATGTCGGCTTGGAAAGGAGACACATCAGTTCAATTAGTAATGTCGGCTTGATATGGAGACATAACACCTATAAATAGGTAGCTAGAGTCACCGCAAAAGTGTAGAAGATAATATCGCATATCTCTAAAGAAGCTCGGAAGGGTACAGGGTCTGCAACCTTGCATACTTTGAAGGAATACACTCTCGGATGGATACAGTAAGGATACTATCTCATCACATTTGAAACCTCACAAGAAATCTCAGTCTCCTCCTTGGTACATGTTTTATTGCATTGCTAATGCACTCTACTCCTTGATGGAAAGTGATGATACAAATCTTAGTGATATGATAAATGCAGTCACAAGAGTCTACACCCTCGGCAAGAAGGATCTATATCAAACTCTATCTCGGCTTACATATATCATAGACACAACCACTATCTTGATGAGCATTGTATCACAGTATTGGTGTATTCAAAATGAAGAGGATCTATGTGATCTTTGTAATGATGCAACAACAGTGAAGCTCATAGCTATGATGAGTCTCTCAGTGGAAGCTCAATAATATTATCGGTGGTGTTGCAGAATTAATGAATGTCTTCATGGTATAGTGATGATGATGATCTCAACAGTATGAAGAAGAGGATCAATGTCTTGGTCTTGGTGTGGCTCAATTAGTCAAGGGTCATGGTATTGGTGTTCGTCAATTGGAATCTCTATAAGAAGAAGTTTGTGTGGGTTTTCCTCTCCAAGAGGGAGAGGTTTTGGTCCTGCTAAAAAGCCAACGTCTTGTGTTCTTGTCTCTTTGTTATGATAGTTATTTAATGAACTAAAGAAGACACACTAACGTTAAAGAATATGCTAATAAGCTAAACATTAATAGATATCATGCTAAGAAGAATCTCATGAAATTAATGCCCCAGATTCTTCAACAAAGCCTACATCTTGTGTTCTTTTGTTTCTTTGTGATCTTCATGTACATTTTGGTAATTGTTTGATGAAGAATAACATAACTAAATAATAAAAATCTAACAAACACTTACAAGTAATTATCGTGAAAAAGAAATCAACCCTAATTTTCTCACCTAATGGTTTCTCAGCACTATGAATGTGGAAATTTAGAGTGTTATAATACATGTTTGGGTTAGTACTTGTTTAGCATAAAATCAGCAAATAATAGATCAAATTTCCCAAGAAGCTACTACTTTCGATGACTTCCCTGTCACTTTGCAAGATGCAAACTATAATAAGGGCAATAAAAATTTGAGAATTAAAAAAGTAAAAGTCCATAGTAAAAATGTTATTGATAAAGTAGAAACAGATGTTGATGTGTCTGGGGTTGCAGCCAGAGGAATCATCAATATGCATCAAGCTACTAGTAACACACTTGTAAAGTCTGTTGACCAACATGAAGCATATAACCTAATACTCAAATCAAGAATAAAAGAGTTAGAATATTCTCTAAATATGGGTCATTTTCTAATGACTCCATTGGCAATATAGGTACCACCATCGACAATTTCTACTCCTAAAACATACCATAGACCAATAAAGCTCTCAAACTCCTTAATGCAGTCAAATCTTATATTATCACTAATATATGCCAAATATTGGAAATGATTGAACATGCATGACAAGTATCTTCTGATATGTTGCATTTAGCGTAGGGAATTAACTCACTTGCTGATTTGGTTAAAAATAATGTTAAATAAGACAATAATTTCATTGACAATGACTACTTACTTCTAGTTAAAGACTTGGTTTGTTGTCTTATCTAGACAAAAAATTTGGAGGACTCCCAAATGCTAATCGAATGAGACAGGTCAAATATGGATGGTCTAAAAGAATCAACACACTATAAAACATTATTTATGAAAGTGAAATCATAAAAATTAGAAGCAATGACACCTTTCTCAAGATGATATAAATTATTCATGATCTAATAGTCCATGCATCATACATGATTCTAAATTAATTTCAAGAGATACACTAATAACTGAATTGAAGAGGCTAAAGGAATCAAAGGAAAGAGAGTTTTATGATATAACTTATTCTAATACAGAATAAATTTACAAATGGAAAATTACTTTTTTTTAGTATTAATGAAGAGAAGTGTGTATTGGCTGCTCAATTTCCAAAAGAGGCTACTGAAATTGAGAAAAAAATATTCAATGAACATGTTAAGTTAGAGATTATAGTTTGTCTGATGAAATATTTCATTTAAGCTATGTGAGATAAATCTGTTCAAGAATTCATGGATCTAAAAGACAACTAATAGTCAAACAATCATGGTCTATGATTTCACACATTGTGAGTCTCCTGAAAGCTTTGCACATTCATTTTTTGTTTACTAGTATTTAATTATTGAGATTTGTTGTGTTGTCGTGGCCTAAGATAATTTCTAGATGAAATTTCTTGTTTTCTCTTGCAGTTACCTTTTTATATATTACAGTTCACGAGAGAACAATCCCAATCCCCATTGGGATGAATGAATTTACTTTTGCGATTAAGCAACAATATTTGGATGAGTGCTTTAGACACCAAACATAAATGTAGGTTTAGTTACATAATCTCTTCCATCCACACATGACTTCTTTTTACCAAATATCTTTCTTTCAAAGATAAACTATAATTTATTGTCTTTACTTAATTGATCAAAGAACAATTATTGCTAATTTTTGACAGAATGCAGGAGCCGATAGTTAAAGGGAGATGATGCCAGAATATCATAGTGAATGAGCTGGTGAGTTGAGCTGCTGAGCATTCTCATTACTGATATAAGTGATTTTCGTTGTAAATAACGTTTCTTAATGTTTTGCCTAATATATTGTAAGGATCCGAATTCCGTGGCATTTCCCAAAAACATTAATAGAACATAAGTTTTTTAGGATATATTTTTAACTTTTATATTATATCTAATCTTTTGTTATTGATTACAATAAAAATAAATGCTTGAGAACATTCTTGGATTTCAGATACATGTTATGTGTATAATATTTATTTTAATCATTGCGATGATGACTAGAATTTCAATCTCAATATAGTTCTTGTTACTAGAACTGTGTTGCTTATTGTTTAAGACTTAGGCTTTTAGCTCTTCTATTACATCATAAATACATCTCCTAAGAATACATACAAAAAAAGTAGTTAAGAATTTTTTAATTTTAGTAGTTATATTTACTAGAATTTTGAAATATGTTAGATGTTTCAATCTTTTAAATTTGTGAGGACTGCAGAGGTGCAGAAAAGAATTTCATTTTTCTTCTCCTGTATTTCTGCACTCCTCATAATGAAAGCTTCTTCCGCAATTCAAAATGAATCTGATATATTGATTTTGTACAACTTGGATTTCCAGGTATACACTTGCTGGATATATAATATTACTTGGTGTTTGTTTCACTTCAATTTAATCTTAATTTTTTATTACTAGATAATGTACAGAAACTTTATTATTTTGATTATCGAATTAAATGTTTTAATCTTAAGCACAATGAGAGCTCTCTCCACTTTGTTTTCTATTTTCAATGAACATGTGAATGAGACTAGTTTCATAGAGCTATGAATCTATGTGGAATGAAGGATGTGCAGAAGAGGAGGTATAGGCGGGGGAACAAGGTTGCAGAGGGAAATTTATTCCGCAAACATGAAATTATTTTAAATTTAAACAAAAATTTAGTATCTAATATTAAATGAAGTCTCCTTTCAATGCATGTGAGAAAGGAGTGTTGTATAGGAGAACGAGTGTGTGGATCTAGCAACAGAAACTTCAATTTGTAATGTTTTGCATCTCCAGATACATTCGAGATTAACCTGCAACTACTAAATGTGCTATGTGATTCTGAGTGCGTAGGTGCAGAAGAAGCACATTGAAATATTCTTCAGTATCTTCACACTCTGCATAACTTTAAACGATTAAACTATATAACATATTTTTCTTTTATAGTAAAAAGAACTACAAAATTTTGAAGCATGAAAAGTTTGGGTTATGTGTATATTGAATGTAAGATAAGGGTAGGAAATTAACTACCCCCACTACTGTGTCTACATGGAATCGTTTTATTTGTGCTTCCTGAATGCTAAGTGTGATTTCACATTTGTGAACTAAGTGTTAATTATACAATATTAAATGATCATTGTGTGAAATGAAAAGTTGAGGAGAAAGCTTTCATTGTACACACTACACAAGTGCAACGTTCTCAAATAATGACAAAAAATAATATTACTTAGTGTTTGCCTCACTTCCATTATTTAAATTGATTTAACATAGAGAAAAAAAATGTTTTCAAAACTATTTATTCAAAATCTAAGCCTATATGAAAAGTTGTGATAAAAAAATGTGAAAATCTCATCTTTGATGGGGCTCAAGGAATGAACTATGTACTTTCTTACTTTTGATGTATTTTTGGTTAAATTTAAGGATTGTTTTTTATCCAGGGGATAAAAAATATGTTCAAAATTAAAAGTGCTCAAAATTTCTCAAAACTAGTGCCAAATAGTAGATCTCGTCGTTCTAATTCCAACGACGCTTGAATCGTCTCAATCTGACATTGTATGTGAAAGTTATCATGTTTTGAATTTTTTTGCAAACAACTAAAAGTTCAACTTGTAGGGTTGAATGGGCAAGCCGCACATGCGCCATAGCATTGACATCAATAGGTGACTGGGCTTTATATAGAATATATGGACCAATAATGTACTAACACGTGGCAGGTCGTATAGGTGGTGTTGGCACATTTTTATTGGTTGTTTGGTGTTATTTGGCACAATCATGAGGCGTCCTTAGGAATTGTGCCAAAAATTTTATGGGTTGAATGGACGAACCTGCCGGGATCGAACCCACGAATTATCAGTTACAAACCAACCATTGAACGATTGAGCTATGCATGTGTCTTGTTTATTATAGTTGGCGGGTTTATATTTAATATGGAATGGTTTAATGGTTAATGGAGGGGGATGAGGCACATGGCCCCAACCTTGGGCCACATGGCCTTCAATGTGACTGTTGGTGGAGATTCAACCGGGGGCAGTCACGTGGCACCCTGTCGCACCTAGCCCCTAACCATATTGGCCACCACATGATAGACCATAAGGCTTAAAAATAGGTGCTTAAGGCCTCATTGGTGTGTTTAAACTAGCGACAATTTGCACCTTTTTTCGATGGGATTTATTTTGTTCCCATGCTAATTTGTCGCTCGACAGTCTACCAAAAGAATGGATGTGTTTCTTGGGTAGCAATTTTTGTGATTTTACAGAACATATAGCAGAGAAAGGGAGAAAGGGAGAAAGAGGCCTAACTTGGTCATTTTTCAGTCTTTTTGAGTCCAAGAAGAGCCTAGACAGGGGTTTTTGGGTGTTTTGGGCATAATGGAAACATTATTATTGTGATTTGAGCATTGTGCTTTTATTTAATTTAATTTTTTAGCATATAATAGAAAGGGCCAACATTCAGAGCTAGACTCAGAGATGTAGGCCAAGGGGGTGAACTCTGACATCAAATTGTTGTTTGTGTGATGTTGCTCATAGTCTATTTTTTATTTTTATTTTTTTTTTTTTTTTAATTTTTTTTTTAATTTTTAATTTTTATTTTTTAATTTTTATTTTATTTTATTTTTATTTATTTATTTTCTACACAACTTAACTAAAAACACTAAGTTTATGTGCTTTTGAAACTTTATCCATTTCCCACAAGGAAAAAACTTGCTTTCAAACATTTTCAAGAAGCCTTCAAGTTTTTAATTTCAGATCATTTTGGTATTAGAGTGTGGTTGTTTTGAAGGTTTGACTATGTTTGCAAGTGTTTTTGAATGCTAATAAGGTCTAACTTGACAAGAGGAGAAGGAGTGCTTGAATAAAGAAACCCTCAAATTGGTTCAAGGAGGTCACAAACTCCAAGAACCCTACCAGTCATGGCACATGAAGAAGGACATGAGTTAATGTGTGAGGATGAGAGAGCTTTTAGAAATGCTTTCTATGATATGTCATAGATGGTAAGATTTTTGTATGAAGAGAGACCAACAAGGTTGCAAGGAGGAGTTCAAACCAAAAAAAAGGTAATGGTGGTGATGGGAGCGAGCCTCCACCTCCACCTCCTCCTTCACCTCCATATTCACCTCCATCCTCACCTCCTTCTTCACCTCCTTCAACACCTAGACATACTCCTGCTAGATCTCCAAAAGGACATGCTAAGTCTCCATTATTGAAGCTTGATGTCAAGTTTGAATTGCCTTTATACATTGGGGAAGTAAATAATGAAAATTTGGATAATTGTGTTCATCAAATTTAAGTATATTGCAGGATTCAAAGGATTAAGGATGATGTTACAAAGATCCATCTTGCTTCTCTTTGTTTGGAATGTGCAACCCTTATTTGGCGGGAGGCCAGAACCTAATAAGATTTGAAGAACAATTGTAAAATTATCTCTTAATGGAATTATTTTATAGCTGCATTAAGAAGGAAATTTTATCCATTAGCCTACATGCAAAAACAAATTATGGATTGACAGAATTTTAGACAAGCTAAAGGTCAGAGTGTCCAAAGTTACATACAATAATTTAGAAGAAGAGATTTAATATTAGGTGTTGATTTATCTTCACAAGACATTCTCCTTAAATGCATAGGTGGATTTCATAGTTATTTGATACATAATATACTTATGTTTAGTCCCACCAATCTAGATGAAGTATGTGTTCAGGAAAATCATTTAGAAGCAAGAGGCAAGAATGTTCCTCAAGATACTAGCAAGAAACCATCCAAATCTGGAGACAAAGGAAAGGGGAAGTTTAAAGGCAAAGGAAAAAATAATGCTACAGTAAAGAAAGAGGGAGAGAAACTTACCTGTAAACATTGCTCAAAATAAGGCCATGATGAAGACCATTGTTGGAAACTACATCCAGAAATGAGACCAAATAAGTTTAACAACAAGGGGAAACAAAAGATTGTTGCAACAATTCAACAAGATCTAGGATCTGATTCAGGTAATGAGACCAAAATCATAACCATGGGAATGAAAGGTAAAACTTCTAATGGAAGCACTATTTCTTCTAGTAAGCCTATTGAGTGTCAAAATGATAAAGATAGAATTGAGCTTTTCCATATCAGGGTCATTACAAAACATACAAAAATTGATACCTTGTTTGATAGTGGATCCCAAGTCAATTTGAGTTTTGAAGCTATTGTCAAGAAACTAAACTTAGAAAATACACCTCATACTAAACCTTACCCTTTGGGTTGGGTATGTGATGATGCCAATTTGCAAGTGACAAGAAAATGTAAACTTAAATTCTCCACCACTGCAAGTTTTATTGATGAGGTAGAACTTGATGTTGTACCATTTGACATATGTGGGATTTTTTTAGGGAGTCCATACTTGCATGACCGAAAATTCATATTCTATCATCATGAGAACAATATCATCTTTTTAAATATGGAGTTGAGTATATTATTAGAGCACATAGCAAGAAGATGAACTTATCTCTTGTAAGTGTTGGTTAGATGAAAAGGCTTGTAAATTCTAGTAAGAATTTTGTGTTGTTGAGGATTAAAGCTAAAGATACTGCTGAATATGAAGATTTTACAGGATGTGATTCTAAACTCAAGCATGAGTTGGTTGAAGTTGTTAACACTTATCATAGATGTTTCAGGAACCTAAAGCGTTTCCTCCTAGAAGAGGAATCCAACATGAGATTCATTTGCAGCGGGATGCACCACTTCCAAATGTTGGCATGTAATCATTTTCGGAGAATGTAGAAATCAAGAAGCGAATTCAAGAGCTACTTGACAAAGGGGTCATCATGCCTAGCACATATTTATTAGGCTAGGATTAACTCTAATTGATTTTTTTTTTAATTTCATTAAGATAGAACATATATATATACATAGAGAGGGAGACTATTGGGTTTCAACTTCCAATGTCTCTTCGTCTTCCAATTCTCTTTATTTTGCTATTTACAATATTTACATAGATTTACCAATCCCAAAGATTAGGTGTCAACATTCCCCCCCCCCCCCCTTAATATAAATGGATTTTGGTGAGTCCAAGCATTATTTTGAATCTTTCAAACCTTTCCCTTCCAAGTGCTTTGGGGAAGATGTCTACAATCTGCTCATTTGTGGAACAATGTCGTAGGTGGATTGTTTTGGCCTCAACATGATGTCGAATCAGATGGTATTTTGTATTGGTGTGCTTCGTTCGATCATGGAACTTTGGATTCGTGAACAACGGTCTTATTGAAAAAGTGTTTTCAATCAAAAGAGGAGTTGAATGCACTTGTTTCTCTTACAAATCTTCCAAATTTTTCCTAAGCCACACAATTTCCTTTGTTGCTTTAGTTGTTGCCACATATTCTGCCTCAATTGTGGAATTTTATTGAACTGATTGTTTGTGTGACCTCCAAGAGACAACTCCTGATCCAAGGCTCATAACATAACATGAAATAGATACCCTAGTTTCTTTATATCCATCGAAATTTGAATCAGTGTATCCAATCAAGCTGAAGTAACCCACCTATGTATACTTGAGTCCAAAGTCTTGAGTTCCCTTCAAGTACTTTAGAACTCTTTTTGGATCATTCCAATGACCCTCAGAAGGATTTTGCATAAACCTAAAGGGGATTCCAATAGGTTTGGTAGTATTCAGGTAGTTGAGACTTCCTACGAGTTGTCTATACTTTGTTGCATCCTCAAATTCTTTTCCTTCAGTGGATGTGAGCTTTAAGTTTTGTTCCATTGTAGTAGTCAAAGGATTGCAATCAGCCATGCCAAACTTGTTCAACAGATCTCCATTGTACTTCTTCTGAGAGAGTAATATAAAATTTGGATGTTGAGTTACTTCAATACCAAGATATTAGTGAACATAGCCCAAATCTGTCATTTCAAAACCTATCCTCAGTTATTTCTTTATGGATGCAATGTAGTTTTCATTGCTCCCTGTCATTAGAATATCATCTACATACACCACAAGATATACAGTTGTTTTTCCAAATTTCTTGACAAACAAAGTTGCATCATTAAGATTGTAATGTTTGAACTTGAGTTTCAGAATATTCTCATTTAACTTCTCATACCACGAAGGATTTTACAAGCTTGCATTATTTATGTTCCTGACCCTTCACAAAAAATCCTTCTAGTTGGGACATAAAAACATTATCTTTCAGATATCCATTCAAGAAAGAAGTTTTTACATCCATTTGATGGACTTTCCAATCGTTCTGAACTGCCAAGGAAAAGAGTGTCCGGATGGCAGCCCATTTTGTTGCGGGGGGAAATTTTTCTTCATAATCAACCCCTTCCTTCTAAGTAAAACATTTTTCCACAAGCCTGGCTTTGGGCTTGTCAAGTGAGCCATCTGCTTTATACTTTTTCTTGAAGACCCACTTGCAACTAATTGGTTTGGTTCCCAATGGAGGATCAACCAGCTTCCAGGTGCCATTCTTTATCAAATCATCATATTATTTCTGCATCACTTCTTTCCATTCATCAAATGAAGCGACTTCTTTGAAGGAATTTGGTTCGAAATCTATAGACAAATTTAGTTCACAATCATAAGAAACAACCATATCAATCGATGAATCAAGATTGTCTACATCACCTCCATTATGTCTGATTGAGCTTCCAACCTCATCAGGATGAACACTTTCATGTGTCTTTGTCAGCCATTTTGGAGAACCTTTCTGAGGTGGCCCAGGCTACTTAGTTGACTGAGATGGGGCTGAATCAAGATTTAGTCTCCCAATCTTGTCAATCACATAACTCAAAGTGTCATCAGTGGTTGGTGCTTCATGTGAGGGAGAGATTGTTTCAGAAGAAGATTCCACATATTGATCCAGTATATGGATCCCCACTTCAAGATGTGGAATCTCATTATCAAACTCTTGAAAAGACTTTTCATGTCCAAATTTATCCAAGAGATCAAGCTATCACTCAAGAACATTGTCAGCCTTGGAAGATTCAAGAAATATCACATCTCTAGATATTATAAACTTCTTATTCACTTCATCATAGAGATGATATGCTTTGGAGGTGTTTGAATACCCCAAGAATATACATTTGTGACTCTTTGCACCAAGTTTATTTCTTTGTTCCTTAGGTATCAAGGCATAACTGAAGGAACCAAAAACCTTGAGATGCCTCACTAAAGGAATGTGGCCATACCACTTTTCATAGGGAGTAATGTTTTTTATAGCACTATATGGACACCTATTCTTTATATACATAGCACATAGAACTACATCAACCCAAAACATCAGTTTAACGATTGTTTGATGTTTGAGCCCATGTTGGAGAAGATATTTTTCAAATTCATTTGATGTATATTCTTTTCCATTATTAGATTGAATAGATCCAATATGAGATTGTGCATCATTTTCAATCCATGCTTGAAATTTCTTGAATGTCAAAAGCTTCTGATTTGTTCTTCAATAAATAAACCCAACACATTATGGTGTAGTCATCAATAAATTCATCATATATTTATTACCATTTGTATAAGGAACACGCATTGGGCCACATAAATCAAAATGAATGATTTGGTAATTGCCTATGGTTAATAAAAGTTAAGTTTCTCTTGATTTTCGTAAGGAAATGTACTGGTTATTATGTGGATTTAATGGATGTTCTCTTATTGTTATTTATCTGGTTATATGTTGGTTATAAGCATGGTTTTATGATAGATCTTAGTCATGGCTATTTTCATGTTTTCAATTATAACTGAATAAATAATGAATGTAAGATCTAATTGGTGTTAAGACAACTAATGATAGAAGGAGGTGACCCTTCTTGTTAAACCTTAGATAAGTTTTCAGTCCCTTATATTCATACTTGCATTCATTACCTGTAGGTTGCATATCTACCAAGTGTCTGACATAATTTCAGTCCCAGTTGGAGATGGCCAGGTCAAGTCCTGGTTCTAGTTTTTGGTTTACAAACAATGTATTCATGTCTTTTATGAGTTCTAGAAGTTTCCTAGATTTCTGGACAAAGGCTAAGCCACAACCCTGAAAAATAGCCTCAATTCTTGCAATCATTGGCACAACGCTGGCAGAAAAAGGCCACAGACACACTGATACAGACCTATGGGAGTGAATAGGAACCCATAGTCACAAAGAGGCCTTGGAAACAGAGTGATTGGGGCTCTAGGTAAGGGAAAAGGTGACTTGTCTCAAGAATTGAACATCTGGAGGGGTTGGGTTACTCCTGGAGGTCTTGTGGCACTTGAGGGAAGTCAGTAAGGTCTTGTTGTGTCAACTCATTTCCTTAAGGTCATCAAGGAGGTTGAGTCATATCATAGTAACCTATCATCTCATGTTTACCTCGTGCAAGCTAGTGAAATTGAGTAGATGTGGGAGGAGGCATGTTATAGAGTGGTATCAGAGCAGGTTTCACTCTCTTTGGGTAATATCTAATACCACAGAGTGGTATCATAGCATGGTTCAAACACTTGGACAGGATGGGCTGAATGCAGGTTGTTATGCATGCATTGTCATGGTTAAGGTTGTCATGCATGAGGTCATTGCATGAAGTTTATGTCATCATGATTCTATTGGTATGTTATGATGTTGATGTGTTGGCCAAGATAGAGCAGGAGATGCAGATCATAAGATCCAGGTTGCAACACTAGACTTTGAGGTAAGAGGAAATTGACATACATGTATTGTATGTTTAAAATGCAGGTATGTTGGTTAATGATTGTTATAAGCATTAGGGTTGTGTACATGTTTGTCAACCTATGGTTGTTGTGGTTACATGCATGATAGATGTTGGTTAATCAGTTTGATCATATGTACCTATGTCAGTTAGTCATGAAGAATAGTAACTTGTTGTTATATGAATTTTGGTCATATGCATGATGGTTATGGTCATTGTACTTAAGATCTTCATGTTATATGTATCATGCTAACCTGGATTGGTCTTTGTAGATGGTTATGCTTATGGTATTCAAGTACGAATCGATATGCTTGTGCTATTGTGTTATAATGATCTAGAATGATTGTGCATATGTGATTGTTATGCATCAATGAAAATTGTTTATGAATTTATGATGTGAACATGTTAGCGAGTTATTGTTATGGACATCATGACCTTAATTATGTTTGGGTTGATATGTTGTGAAGTTATATCATGCTAATCTAGATTGATTGTGCAGACAAGATAGCCTTCCCTGATATACATTGATGTATGATTTTGATTATGTCGTCTATTTGGGGTTTGAGTGTTTGATTATGTCGCCTATTTGGTATGAGTTTGATTTTTTCATCTACTTTGTTCTTGAATGTTTGATTATGTCATCTATTTGGTGTTTGAGTGTTTGGTGTATATTATGTTGTCTATTTGTTGTTTGAATGTTTGGATAGTTGCATGATATGAGTTTGTATCTATAAGATTGCATGAAGGAATGATCTTGTTTGATATGGTTGCACTAACACATATGTGCTGAGAACAACTAATATGTACTTGAGTGTAAGTAGGTGATAGTTGTAGCATTATGTATTATGATTGATTAATGTGAGTTGATTATTGATTATGTCATGGTTGTTAGACTTGGTAGAGGTTGATTTCAAATTAATAGACATGATGTCTTGATCTTTGGAACATGTGACTGACATTTGTGTTCAGTCACAAGGCAATGTACTTTGCACAACAAGGTAATATAACTGGTATATTGCTATATTTATTTATACACTGACAATTATCTGTTTATGACAGTATGATACAAAGAATTGCATGGCAAAGAGACTTCCATGAAATCTTGAAGAAGGGTCAGGTTGATCTTTCCCTTGAAAGCATGGGGAACCCATGGGGATTGAGTCATGACGTTTGTTGCTATTCTTGTGCTTTTAGTATTTTTTGATTTGTTGCACTTGATTTTCGGTCTTGATTGTGTCTAGTGCATGGCCATGCCACTTTGTTTGTGGTATCATATTGCTATTGGTTTTCATGGTTTCTTCTTGGTTGCTTTTGGTTCTTGCCTTTTATGTTTTGAGTGTCTTAGGGTTTTATTGTGGAAAGAGGAAAGTTAGTGGTGATGGGGGAGAATTGATTGAAGTCCAATAGGTAATATAAGATCTGGATGAAGTCCATTGCATGTATAAGGGAAACTGAAGGCAAGAGAATGACAGTCGGTTGGAATGGTGGGGTCCACTGGGGTAAATGGACGGTGGAAGGATAGTCATGAGAAAGGTAGCAATAAAATTAAGGTAAATATATTTGAGGTGTCATATGCCTTGGCTATGTTGGGAACTATTATTCTCAATGGTCTGCATGTTGTGCATGGATAAAGGGAGTTCTCTTAACCTTGATCTTAGAATATTTGGTAATTATGTTGTGATCATAATTATGCTAATTTCTATATATGTCATTAGAGGAATTTTGAGGTCTAAAATGGGCCTCCTAAGGAAATTGTAAAATAATAGTGGAAATAATAAAATAAGATTAGATTACATCATCAAATTTTAGAGGGAAAAAAGAAAAACTATTTTTTCAACTTGTATTTTCAACTTATCTCCCTATGGGTTTACTCAAATTTCGAGCAAGAACACTCGTTGGACGAAAAATTTGATTCTTCATCCAAGGGGTACCCATATTGCATACTTTCGATTGGCATTGCTACACGAAAAATGAGAAAACATGAAAAACATGATTGCAATCACATTTTTTCAGGTATTTCTCATTTTTCGTGTAGCAGGCTCCATTGAAAGTATGCAACATGGGTACTCTTTGGATGAGGAATTAAATTTTTCATCCAATGAGTACTCCCGCTTGAAAAAAATTAAGGAGATAATCTTTTTACTTTTTTACTCCAAAAATGGTGAATCATCCCCCATGGTTGTCACCATCATCTTGAATCCTATTGGTTCTTATAAAGTTTTTTCCGGTTGTACACTTATCGTAGGAGGCCCATTTTAGACAAGGTCATCAGAGATCACGATATATATATATATATATATATATATATATATATATATATATATATATATATATATATATATATATATATATATCATTGTCTAACAAGGTCGTCAAGGATCATTCTTATGGAGGAATGATTGTTTATGTAGGTGAATGGCATGAAGAGGTTCCTGGTTTATGAGGAATCAAGTGGGAAGAGTAGCCCTGACAGATATATGAGGTCAGTATCATGTGGATGTGAATTGATATTATGTGATTATATTATGTCTATGTTTATGTTATGGACAAGTAATGCTGAGGGATACATCAACGAAATGAAAGCAGTATGATCCGCGGCATGTTGGGACAAGCATGGATAAGACACTAGAAGAAAGGTTGCTTGGTAAGGACAGTATGGTCTTAAGATGTGCAATATTGGTGTTGTGTACATGTAGCATATGCAGTATTGAGTACATATGATGTTGTGTGCATGTTTCATATATGATGTTCTGTGCATGGTGCATATATAGAGTTGTGTGCATGATTTCATATGCGGTGTTGGGTACCGATGGTGTTAAGTACATGTCGTATATGCAGTGCTATGTACATGTTGTGAATGCGTTGCTATGTACAATTGGTGTAGTGTACATGTTGTATATGCAATGCTATATACATATGGTGCAGCATATAGGTTGTATATGCGGTGTTGTGGACATATGGTGCAGTGTGCATGATTGTACATGTTTTTTTGCGTGCATGTGGTGCTATGTACATGTGGTACAAGTGGTGACGTGTGCATGTGGTGTTGCATACATGTTGTGCAGATGGTGTTGTGTACATGTTGTGTTATGTACACGTTGTGCAGGTGGTACAATGTACATCTGGTGTTGTGCACACATTGTGCAGGTGGTGTCGTGTACGTGTGGGGTTGTGTACACATTGTGCAGGTGGAACTGTGTAGAGGCAATACTTTGTACATGTTGTACATGTGCTATTGTGTACACGTTGTACATGTTATAGGTATGGGTTACAAGTATTATGCATTTGTCGTATCACGGCATGTGTATTCGTGGTATTGTACAGTGTGTATGTATATGTGTTGTGTTGTACACCAGGTGTGGGTGTATGTGTTATGTTGTACACCGGGTGCAGTTTTATGTGTTGTGTTCTACACTAGGTGTGGGTGTATGTGTTGTGTTGTACACTGGGTGTAGGTGCATGTGTTGTGTTGTATATCGGGTGTGTGCGTATGTGTTGTGTTGTACACCGAGTGTGTGTGCATGTGTCATGTTGTACACCATGGGTAGGTGTATCTGTTGTGATGTATATTGTGTATGTGTATGTGTTGTACAATGTGATGGGATAGGAATGTATGGGATTGTATAGGCCCTTGTGTTTCTATTGAGGGTTGAAGCGGTTTAGTCTCTAGATGCCCTTGTTGTTGATATTGAGGGTTGAGACGATTTAGTCTCTGGATGCCTTGTTGTTATTGAGGGTTGAGATGGTTTAGTCTCAAGATACCATTGTTTCTATTAAGGGTTGGGTCAGTTTAGTATCGGGATATCCTTGTTCGTGATATTGAGGGAGGAGGCAGTTTAGTCTCTGAATTCCCTTGTTTCTTAAAAAGGAGGCACTAGATGCTTGTCGAGTTTGGAAAACGATTCAATGTGTGTACAAAAAGGACAAAGAACAAAGGCAGAAGAAAAGAACCATTTGAAAGATAAGTATTAGTATTTTATTTTGTTTTTAGTTATGCATTTGATTTATGATTATGATTTATTATGTTTTCGTTTTGAGCTAATCGGATATGATATGTTTATACATGGTGATTTTGTCAAAGATGTAGTTTGACTTGTTGTGATAGGAAGTGTAATAGCCCTGGTGAAAATGTTCATGCAATAAAAGTTAATGAAGCCAAAATAAGACCACGGTTAAGGGACACTTATTCCAAGCTGAATGTTGGGAAAGATATCCTAATGGGCATCACTGGATGTGTGTTTTGGCTAACGAAAATTGGAAAAGGCTAAGGCATTAAAAGGGAAAAAAAATTTTTGACACATTTATGAAAATAAAGGAAATTAGGAGAAAAGGAAGGTAAAAGGTCACAGGTTGCATGTGAGGAGGAAAATGAAGAAATTAGAGGCATCATTGATAAAAAGGATTTCTCAGTGTTAAGCCTTTGTCAAGTTCAAGTTTGGGGCTCTCTCATTATTCTCTCTCTCTCTCAATCTCTTGGTTACTTAGAGTTTTCTTGGAGCACTTTAGCTTTGGAGCAAGGAAAGGAAAGGAAAAACAAGCAAGGATCAAGGAAAGGAAAGAAATATCAAGCAACTTCAAAAGGAATACTTGCAGGTAACCTTTTGCATCTGTGATTTCCTAGCTGGTTTGGACACGCATGGCTTTGCATGTTGGTGTATGGTTCTCTTATTTTTGGTGACATGGTTTCTCTGGTTATGATAACAGTTTTCAGCCTAGCTTAGCCTTTTTCCAGATGCCATGGTATGTTGGGATGTTTATTTCGGTTTTGTAACTTTGCAATTTCTAGATGGATTTCGGAATTTGGGGCAGAGGGGCCTCAAGGTTCATTCGCAAAGGCCTAGGAATCCCTTGACCAGTTTGGTGGGATACACGGTAAACCCTGAGGGAGCAGTCTCAGTTTAGGGTCTAGTGATCCAGGCTTGGATTGCGGTAAAGCCTAAGAGACAGAGAAAAAAAATTCCTCAGGGATAGTGATGGATTTTGGATGGCATTCTAAGTTCTGTTTGGTTGTGCTCAGAGCATCAGTTTGGTGTGATCATGATTTGATGAGGATGAAGGTGGTTTAACCTCTGGATTCCCTTGGTTGTTCTTGTATGAGTTACTCTATGAGATCCCACATTCATGCTTGGAATCTGGCACAGGGGTGACTCACTGAAAGAGAGATTTGGTTCAGTCATGTCTATGGTCAGGTGGTACGTGGAAGTCCCAAACCTGGTCGGATTTGCCTATGATTAATAAAAGTTAGGTTCTCTTACTTTTTCAATGATTTATATGTGGATTGAATGGATGTCATATCTCTGATATTTATATGTTTGATGTTGGTTATAAGCATGGTTGAATGACTGGTTTATGTCATGGTTATTTCATGTATTTACTTGTAATTGTTAAATGGATGGATTCAATACCTGATTGATAGTATCATAGTTCAATGGAGAAGGAGGTTATCCTTATAGTTATGTTTCATAAGTTCTTTCAGTCATTTATGCTTTCTCTTGTATCTTAGACCTGTAGGTTGCATTGATGCCAAGTCTTTGACAGAATGTCAGTCCTGGTTGGGGATACTCAGGCCTAGTTCTGAGGTTGGTTTTGATTGACATTAGGGGAATTTTGAGTTCTAAAATGGGCCTCCTAAGGAAATTATAAAATAATAGTGGAAATAATAAAATAAGATTAGATTACATCATCAAATTTTAGAGGGAGAAAAGAAAAAGAAAAAAACTTTTTTTTTTGAACTCGTATTTTCAACTTATCTCCCTATGGGTTTACTCAAATTTCGAGTGGAAACACTCGTTGGATGAAAAATTTGATTCCTCATCCAAGGAGTACCCATGTTGCATACTTTTGATGGACCCTATTACACGAAAAATGAGAAATACATGAAAAACATGATTGTAATCATGGTTTTTCATGTATTTCTCATTTTTCGTGTCGCAGGGTCCATCGAAAGTATGCAACATGGGTACTCATTGGATGAGGAATCCAATTTTTCAACCAGCGAGTACTCTAGCTCAAAATTTGAGTAAAACCTTAGGGAGATAAGTTAAAAATACGAGTTGAAAAAGTAGTTTTATTATTTTATTATTTTTTAATTTGTTTACTTTTTACTCCAAAAATGGTGAATCATCCCCCATGGTTGACATCATCATATTGAATCCTATTAGTTCTTATAAAGTTTATTTTGGTTGTACATTTTTCTTAGGATGCCCATTTTAGACCTCAAAAGTCCCCTAATGTCAGCATTGTTATCGTGTTTTTAATGAATTTAGGAAGTTACAACAAGTTTTGGGCGGAGGCCAGGATTCTGGGCTAGAAAAGTGACTTAAATCCCAAGGTCGTTGGCACAGAACTAGAAATTTAATGCCACATTCGGTGGTAGATAGGTCCGTGAACGAGACTTTGGGTTGCTGGTCACTCCCTTGCCCAGAGCATGAGAGCACCTATGGCCTAAGAGTTGTAGAATAGCAGTGGGACCCAGTGATAGGCTGTCTGAGTGGTTGATTTGTCTCCTAAGAGTTTTGTTGATGATGTCGGATGACTGTATGTGATGTTCAGTCGATTCCTCTTCCTTAAGGTTACATAGGAGGTCAAATCTGATCATAGTAGCATCTCTCCTCATGTTTACCCTGTTTGGCATGGTTACTTTTGGTAGACCAGGGAGGGAGTGTTACATAGTGGTATTAGAGCGTGGTTGCATTCTCCTTGGGTGAATGTGTTGGTCATGCATGCATGTCAATTTCATGTGTGTCTCTTACACTTGCATTCCATGTGCTTGTTGCATTGAATAGTGATCGATCATGGTTGTAGTAAGGTTGTCATGAGGAACTTGATGTTTATTTTATGGAATGCATCGTCAGGAGTACATGACTGGTTACATGAGTATATGTAGCTTGATTACATCCTTGTATGTTGGGTTGCATTCTTGGTTATTTGATTACATGCATCAGTTTTGTAGGTTGAATACAAGAATTGATTCTGTATGCTCGACTCCATGCGATTATGCGTATGTGTAGTTGATTAAGCATTGCTTATGCAGGTTGATAGTTGCATGAGGCAATGTGTACAATGGAGTAATGGTTATGGTCATGCATGTATGGTCTTGGTTATAGTTATGCATGAATAATAGGTCAAACATGCCTTGTGAAGTCATGGTATGCAATTTGGTCATCATGGTGCTATTGATTGTTATGATGCTAATGTGTTGGCTGAGATAGAGCAGGAGATGCAGAGCATCATAATGAGGTTGCAACATTGGAATTTGGGGTAAGAGAAGATCGTCATACATGTATTGTATGTTTGGCATGCAGGTATGTAAGTCAATGATTGTTATATGCATTAGGTTTATATACATTAGGGTTATGTACATGTCTTTTGATGTTATGGTTACATTCATGATAGATGTTAGTTGATTAGTGTAGTTATATGCACATGTGTTAGATAGTCAAGAATGATAGTACCCTGTAGTTGTATGCATTTCTATTGTTGTTTTATATTGGATAACTTGATGATTATGTTATATGTTGCTGATGAGTATGTTATAGGTTAACTTGTTGTTGTTATATGACAGTTAGCTTGACAATTAGGTTATATGTTGTTGATGAGAATGATAGTTAACTTGATGATTAGGGTTATAGCATTTATACCTTGATGTTATATGTATCATGCTAAATTGGTTTGGCCTATGCAGATGGTTATGGTTACGATATTCAGGTATAAGCCGACATATTTTTGATATGTTGTTATACTAATCTAGATTGACTTTGCTTATGTGTGAATGATAATTGTGTATGAGTTATGATGTAAACATGTTAGCTAGTGACTATTCTGGATATCATGATCTTATTTATGTTTGAGTTGATATGTTGTGAAGTTATATCGTGCTAACTAGATTGATTGTGTAGACAAGATAGCCTCCCCTAAGACACAGTAAGGTACGAGTTTGCTTATGTTGTATATTTGGTGCTTGACTATTTGATTATGTCATCTAGTTGATTTATTTAACATGGCATGTTGCAAGTTGGTTGAATGTTTTATGAATTGCATAATATGAGTATGCTTTCAAAAGATCTTGTTTTAAGATGATTGTGCTAATACATATGAGTTGAGATAGCTAACATGTACTTGACTATGATAAGTGATAGTTGTAGCATTATGTATTATGGCTGATGAATATGAGTTGACTATGGATTATGACATGATTGTTAGTCCTGGTAAAGGTTGATTTCGAATTGATATATATGATTGTCTTGATATGTGGAACATGTGATTGACATGTGTGAGAAGTTGCAGGAAAAAATCTTGGTATTAGTGTGACAAGGTAATATTTGATGTGTTTATATAACTAATAGTTGCATGATGTGACAACGAATAGTAAGCCTTGATTGTAGCAAGGTAAAGAGGTCAAAGAAAGGAATTGGGAAAGAACTCCTTTGGCTATGTTTGGAAACCCTAATTCCAAATGAATGAGTGTTTTGCATACAGAAATTCTTCTTAACCTTGATTTTGTTGACATTACGTGGATATGTGCTAGATTCATGAATATGTACATAGCAGGTATATTAGCTAGTCTCTAGTTATAGGTGGATATGTCAAGATAATTGGATTCCCTTGAGAGATGGCGTGGATGTGTTCAGTTGCAAGGAAACAAGCTTGGAATGACAAGATAAGGTAACTAATGTACTGTTATGTTTATTTATGCACTGACATTGTGTGTTTATGACAGTATAATGCAGGGACTTGCATGGCAAGAGAGATTTCATGAATCTTGAAGAAGGCTCAGGTTGAGTTTTCCTTTGGAGGCACTGGGAACTAGGGGGTTGAGTAATGGTGTCTATTGTTAGTCTTGTTCTTTTGGTCTTTTGCGATTGTTACGCTTGATTTGAAATTTTGTGTTTCTAGTGCATAGCTATGCCACTTTGTTGTGGTGTTGTATTGTTGTTATGGGTTTTCATGATCTTCTTCTTGTTTGTTTCTTGGGTTGTATTTTATGTTTTGATTCTTGGGAATTGGTTGGGAAATAGGAAATTTAATGGAGCCCATGGAAGATCTGTTTGGTACTTGACAAGGTGCGGAAATATTCAGATGAAGCTCTGTGCACAAGTAAGCACAACAAAGGTAAGACTATGCCAGTCGGTTGCACTGGTTGGTCCATGCTAGTAAATGGATGGTGGCAATACAAACGTGTGAAAGGTAACTAGAAAAGGTAAATTAAATGGATCTGAGGTGTCAAATGCCTTGGCTATGTTGGGAACGATTTTTCTTATGGTTTTACATGTTGTACATGGATAAAGGAAGTTCTCTTAACCTAGACCTTAAGTTATCTGGTAATTATGTCATGATCATGATTATGTTGATGTTTATATGTACATATGTATGTATGTATGACGTTAATTGATGACATCATTATTATTTTAGGATGTATGTATGTGTACATGTATCTATGTCACTATCTGACAGGGTCATCAGGAATCATTCTTGTTGAGGAATGTTTGCTTACGTAGGAAAACGACATGAAGAGGTTCCTGGTCTATGAGGAATCAAGTGGGAAGAGTAGCCCTGACAAATATACAAGGTCAGTATCATGTGTATATGAATTCATATTATATAATTTTATTATGCCTAGTATGTTATGTTATGACAGGTAACACTGAGAGATACATCAGCGAAATGAAGTAGTGTGGTTTGTGGCATGCTAGGACAAGCATAGATAAGACACTAGGAGCAAGGTTTCTTGGTAGAGACAATGTGATTTTGGATGTGATGTACTATTGTTGTGCATATGTTGTATATGTTGTACATGTTTCATCTATTATTTTGTGTGCATGCGGTGTTGTGTATACATAGCGTGTGTACATGTTGTTTATGCAATGTTATGTACGAGATGGTATAGATAGTGTTGTATGAATATTACATATGCAGTGTTGGGTATAGATGGTGCTATGTACATGATGGATATATGATGTTGTGTGCATATGGTGTTATGTACATGTTGGATATGAAATGCTATGTACATATGGTATTCTATGCATGTTTTATGTATGGTGCTATGTACATATGATGTTCTATGCATGTTGTACATATGGTGCTATGTGGTGTTGTGTGCATGATTGTAAAAGTGGTGTTGTGAGCATGTGATGTCGTGTACATGTTGTACATGTGTTGTTGTGTGCATGTGGTGTTGTGTACATATCGTGCATGTGATTCTATGTACATGTGGTGTCGTGCACATGATGTTGTGTACATTTGGTATTGTGTACACATTGTATAGTGGTGCAATGTACATGTGGCATTGTGTACATGTTGTGTAGGTGGTGCCATGTACATGTGATGTTGTGTACACATTATGAAAGTGGTTTCAGTGTACAGTTGGTATTGTGTACATGTGGTATATATGGCACTGGCGTAGATGCATGTATTGCATGGTGTTGTATGACGTGTGTAGTTGTATGTGTATGATGCACACTACGTGTATGTGCACATGGCTGAGGAGAAGGCATTGGGTGTTTGTTGAGTGTGGCATCCAATCCGGAGTGTGTAAATAATAAAGAAAAAGGTAGAAGCTAAGGGTTGATTGAAGGATAAGTATCGATATTGTATTTCATTTTTACTATGCATATGATTTATGATTCTGGTCTATGATGATTACATGTGATTTATGATTCTAGTTTATGATGGTTACATGTGATTTATGATTTGATCTATGATGGTTATGTTTTGATCTAACCTGATGAGATTTTTTTTATACATATTGATTTGATCAAATATGTTATTTTGACTTGTTGTGACAGGAAGTAAACAAGATCGCAAATGTACCTTATTGACGAGCTACAAATGAGGTATGATTTGAGGTTATTTCAATTTATTTGAATCTAATAGAAGTTATATGCTTAGAACAGGAATGAATGAACATACCCAGTTGAGTGGCTGAAATCGACTGCAAGAATTGGCAGCAATGACAAAAGGATTGGAACATTTAGCAGTATGTTGGTAAAACACTTTAGGAGCAAGGCCATAGTGGAAAATTGGTACCCAACAGTGTCCATCAATTTCCAGGAGCATGCTATGACTGGTATGATGGTTTTGAGGCAGGTATAAGCCTTGGTTTTGTATCCTCCGATGCGAGGAAGCATTTCCAAGGGATGGATCACCCAAGATAGGGGATTCCGGGGAACTTGGAAGGTGAGTGATTGCACGGAAGGTGTTATATACCTTGGGGGGATAATATCGGGTACCAAGGGAGGTACCCAAGGTAATAATGTAATAATGGAATGGGCCATAGTAATAAATAAGGTGGTTAACCCATGTCATGTAAGGGACCACAAGTAGTTAATAATAATGTAATGGGCCCATGGTATTAGTTGATGGTATGAGGGAACCATGGTAATGACCCATGGTATTATATGTATGAGGCCTATATAAAGGCTAGAGACTCCACTTGGGAGATAGTGAAGAATTATTGTATGAACAGGCATATGGCTTGTGGAGTGTTCTCCTTCCTTAAGGAGTGAATGTATAGTGTTGCCCTACCTTAAGGGTTTGATTAATAAAGAATAATTTCATATTATTGCTGGGTTTATTTGCATTGTCTTATATTTTTATATCAGATCTATAGTATTTCCGGGTTAGATCTACAACAATTGGTATCAGAGCACTTTCGTGGGCACAAAAGTGGAATTTTTTTTTATATTTTTTGCAGGGATTTTGGGTGGCGAATTTGCAGATCAGATCTGTACGTTTTGGTGCAAGATCTGCAAAATCTAATTATAGATATGTATTCTTTGCGAAAAAATAGCCGATTTCAAAAAAAAAATTCAGTTGAATCGGAGTCCGGATGAAGGAGATATCGCTGATTTAAAAATCAGTGGGGTTGCAGACAATTTTTAGGGCAGCGAGTTTGCGGCGCATATCTAGACGTCCTGGTGCAAGATCTACAATATCTAATTGTATATCTGAATTGTTTGAGAAAAATTACCCAATTTCAAAAAAAAATCAGTCGAATCGGAGTCCAGATGAGGGAGATATCGCTGATTTAAAATCAGCTCTTTTTTGCAGAAATTTTGGTGACGGCGGGAGAGTTGTAGCGCAGATCTGGAATTCTAGTGCCTGTATCAGGATTTCTATCACATGCGCAGATGCAGAATGGTCATTCCATTTCCGAAAATAGGTCATAATAAAGATACTGAGCAATATTGACTAAACTGTGGCCACTTTAAATTTTCGCCAAGTGAGGAATTTTTCTCAAACCCTCTTCATGGAGATGCTATATTTTACAGGGAAAGATGATGGTCCTACTATTGAAGAATTCATACAAACACACAAGTCCATACATGGGAGATATTGGAAGGTTTCAATGACGCTTAATCTGAGAGATGAGGCTGAAAATTGGTGGTCATCACTTGACCAAAAGAAGTTGACCAAACTTTCAGATGCAGAATTTGAAAAAGTCTTTTTGGACAAATGGTCTAGGGCTAGAAAAAAGGAGAATGCGACACATAAATGATTATTTGCTACAGGTGTCTCCTTATTGCAGGTTCATGGATTGATTCAGAAAGAGAAGATCATTGTTTCTATAAATCCTAGTTGCAAGCATAATTTCATCAATGTTAATTTGGCAAAAAATTTGCAAGTTCCAGCAAAACAAATTGAAAATACACAGGTTGATGATGAGGCTATTCAAATTTATAAGGATTTGAAGCTTTCTATGGATAAGTATGTGTTGCATGGGGATTTTTATGCTTCAGATAAGGATAACATGGATGTTGTTTTGGGATACCCTTGGATGGAATCAGTGGGTACTATCAGTATTAATGTACAGAAGAAATTCTTGAAGCTCTGGTATAAAAAGAAGAAAATTACATTATAGGATATTTCCATTAATAAACAGGTAGAGACCAAGGAGGCTGAAGCAAAAGATGTTCCAGGGAATGACATATCAGATGATGAGCAGTTGATGGTCGACAATCAAACACAAACAGAGGCTGAAGACGAAAAGGTAACAGGTGCTGACACATCTGAGGAGGGCTCAGTGGTTGAAGTCATATTGAAAAAGAAGACACCACAACAGGCACCACAGCAGGGTGAAGTAAAGAAAAAGCCATCGTGGGTTAAAACTTCAACATATCATCACCCACATCACCCCGCAAGACAACCATCAAGATGGAAAACGTAGTCCCATGACAGATAGCGAGGAGAGAAGATCCACCCACTACACATCAACACAGAAGAGCTGCCACGGTCAACTTCCATCTCAAGCGAGTGAGGCAACAGCGAGATCGAGGGTTCACCTTTCTCTTGGATGGCTAGATGCACGTGCATGGTATCAGTGGACTACTCTTTTGAGTAGATCTTATTATTTGTGTTCTTCCCATGTTTCGGGGACGAAACATGCTTAGGGGGGTGGAATGTTATATACCTAGGGGGGATAATATGGGGTACCAAGGGAGGTACCCAAGGTAATAATGTAATAATGGGATGGGCCATAGTAATAAATAAGGTGGTTAACCCATGTCATGTAAGGGACCACAAGTAGTTAATAATAATGTAATGGGCCCATGGTATTAGTTGATGGTATGAGGGAACCATGGTAATGACCCATGGTATTGTATGTATGAGGCCTATATAAAGGCTAGAGACTCCACTTGGGAAATAGTGAAGAATTATTGTATGAACAGGCATATGGCTTGTGGAGTGTTCTCCTTCCTTAAGGAGTGAATGTATGGTGTTGCCCTACCTTAAGGGTTTGATTAATAAAGAATCATTTCATATTATTGCTTGGTTTATTTGCATTGTCTTATATTTTTATATCAGATCTATAGTATTTCTGGGTTAGATCTACAACATCATGATTTTGGAGTCTCCAAAAATTGAAATAGACTGTATATCAAAAAAAATGCAGAAAGCAAGAAGACCTGCTAGAGCCCTCGCCTCATCCATGCTATTTGTGCCCTTTCCTCCATTCCATGAGATAAAATATTGAAGATTCTTGTCCATTATGATGTGTACCCTGTAGCCACAAGAGTTTTGCTGAGCATCACCATCAAAAAACGCTCTTAGGTTTCTTGAGAGATAAACTTCTTGCTCATTTTTGTTGACACTTTTCGTTTTGGGTTGCTTTTTTGGCACGGAATCATAGATGGATATGATATGTTGCAAAATAGTCTTGAGAGGGTCTTTCATTTCTTTGAAAATTTTGTTGTTCCTCCACCTCCATGCACACCATAGGACAATAATAATTATTGATCTCCATGAATCTCTCTGCCCACTCCACCATTCAAAAGCTGCATGCATTGAAGCATGAGAAACAAGAGGGAAACCATATAGAATTGCCAATTCATGCCATAATTGTTGAATAGATTGGCATTGGAAGAACATATGATAATTGGTTTCCTTGGCTGATTCACACATTAAGCATCTACTTGGCCCGTGCCAATTCCTTTTCTTTAGATTTTCCCAGGACATATTTTTATTGTGGAACACCAGCCATGAGAAGTATATTAATTTGGGAGAGCATCTTGATTTCCAAAAGACTGATGGATACTTAGGACTAGATGGCATGGTCTTTAATCCAATTAGATTTGTATAAATATCCTTTACACAAACCTGTAAATTTGCTTTTGGCACCTTCCATATTAGATAATCTTCTGGCCTGAACTGATGAAAACCACAGCTTCTCAGACCATCCCTGACAGTGTTCCAAAGCCTTTCCAAAGACTCTAACATGCCTAGATCAATGGCCTCTTTCCAAAGAGGAAGTGAGCCTTGCCATACTGCTATGAACTTATCCCATGTAAAAATACCTTTTCTATGGAAGAAGATTAGAAGCCTTTCGGGAATCGTTATGCTCTCTCGCCCACTCAAGATGGGGTCTATTCCAATGAGGATTCTGCTGCCGGATTGTAAGCTCCATTTCAGATTCTTTAGAAAATATTGCTCAATTTTGTGAAAACTGAGCCATATAGCTGACCCATACGTGGCTCTGATCCTTCCTAATCTGAACCAATATTCCATGTCTTTACCTTTCACATATTTCTTTTTTATAGTAATGCTCCATGACCCTTCCCCAAATATTCCTCTCCACAGTGATTTGCACAGGAGTGCTTTCCCAAAAGCCCTCAAATCCAATAATCCCCATCCTCCTAAATTTTTTGGCATAGAGATCTTTTCCATTCTAGTAAGATGATATTTTCTCTGTTCTGATTTGCCACCCCATATAAAATTTGCAGTTAACTTGTTCATTTTTTGGATGATACTTGCAAGGAGAAAAAAAATGTGTGCCCAATATACAGCCAGTTGCGTTAATACTGCTTGTGTTAGAACAATTCTTCCTGCCAATGATAGACACTTGTATTCCCAAGTAGATATCTTTTTATAGTACCTATCTATTAACCATTGCCAGTCCATTTTAGAGTAACCCTTGGCTTTTAGTTGAAAACATAAATATTTTAATCCGTCCTTGATAGACCTCATCTCTACCCCAAACAACACAGAAATCCATTCCACTGTTTCCATATTGACGTCATTGTGCAAAGGATGGATTATGACTTGTTTATTTGTAAACCATTAGCGCTTTGGAACTTATTCAGAATGTCATTGAGACATATCCACGAGACCCGGCAAAGCATTGAAAAAATGAGCACATCGTCGACAAATAAGTTGTGCGAGATGTAGTTGTTCCTACAAATCTTAACAGGCCTGCACCTGTTTTCAGAGACTACCCTATTAATATGAAGGTTTAAAGAGTTCATTGCCAGGATAAACAAAAGAGGAGAAAGGGGGAATCCTTGACGAAGCCCCCTTTCTACTGGAAAAAAAGGAGAAGGAATCCCATTTATGATGACAACGTAGTTTACAATCTCTACACATGCCATGATCCAACTTATGGAATTAGATTTCAGGCCGATCTTTGCTAATAAACATCTAATGAACCCCCAATCTAAGCAATCATATGCTTTTTGTAAATCAATTTTCAGAATGGCAGCTTCAGATTTTTTTGAGAGCATAGTAAACAGGCTTTCTTGAGTATTAGCGACGGCATCCAAAATATTCCTTCCCTTTAAAAAAGCATGTTGATCCTTCATTTGAAAACTGGCTAATGTCGCTTTAATCCTTTCAGCAATAATTTTTGTGATGATTTTGAATGTTATATTTCATAAGGAAATCGGCCTAAAATCTTGAAAGGAGTCCGCTTCCATTTTTTTTGGGATAAGTGCTATCTGAGTGGAAGATGTAATCTGATGTATGCTGCCTGAGATTCTTGCTGCTTCAACCATCCTCAACAAATCTTGTTTGATGATATCAAAGAAGTGAATAAAGAATTATATTGTCTAGCCATCTGGGCCAGAACATTTATCCTTTTTAAAAGCCTTCATAACTCCTAGAAGTTCTTCCTCTGTTATGGGCTGAAACAAGGTTTCATTTTTTCCATCATCAAACATTTGTGGGACTAGATCAATACCCCACAGGATATCCTGAAACCTGCACTCTTCCCTTCTTTTATATTGGTTTTTAAAATGTCTCACAGCTTCCTTTAAGATTTCTTGTTGTGAGAAGAGGTAGCCCCCCTGACCATCACTTATTTTCCATATGGAATTTCTCTCATGCCTGGAATTTGCATACTTGTGGAAAAATTTTGTGTTCCTGTCACCTTCATTGAGCCAAATTGGCCTGCTCTTGAGTCTCCATGAGGCTTCTTCCTGCTTCAGAAGATTTTGTTGTTTCTTTTCAAACTCTTTTATGCGACATCTCATGCTAAAAGGAAGTGAGTTGGCATCCAAAGCCTTGGATATACTGTCCAGTTCCATCTAAGTTTCTTGAAGGGCCAATCTGTCCAACTATCCTTTCTTAAATTTCCATTCTTTGACCACCTTTCTCATAGAAGACAACTTGTCTCTAAAGGTCATAAACGGGGTATCATGTCTTTTGCAGAGAAATCCTTCCATGTTTTTGTTATGACTTCATTGAAGTCTGGATCTTGTAACCATATTTTGTTGAATTTAAATGGGTACCCATTCCTAAAGCCCTTTTCCTTCTAGCTGAGATAAATCGGCCTATGGTCGGATATAAATACATTCCCAATGGACGAATAAGGCATGCCCATTTTATCAATAATGCTAACATGTACAATAAACCGATCAATCCTTTTTGCAATGTACGCCTGTTCTAGTCTTCCATTGTCCCATGTAGGCATCATTTTGGATGGAGTTATATCTACAAGATTCCTGTGCAAAAGTTCATACTTAATGCGATCTGCGAGCGGGTCTCTCTTCCTGCAATTCCCCCATCGTTCCTCTGAACTTAGAGTTACGTTTAGATCGCCTGCAATCATCAATGATTCAATATCAAAAATTTCTGAAGCAAATAATTTTTCCCAGAAAGGAATCTTGTTCTTATAAGGGGCGTAGATATTCAAGATATTAATGGGACAGTCTTTTCCTCTGATAGATGCTAAGATGAGAATGCCCACAAAGCATTTATAAGCTTTAGCTCTGATCCAGACAGGGTCCCATAAGACCGCCAACCCCCCCGAAAGACCCTTGGCTTCCGAAGCTACCAGATGCCATGAGGGAAACATTTTTCTAAAATAGGATATGGACACATGATTGCTATGCATGGTTTCTTGAATTAAAATAATTTTTGGCTGAGCTGAGTAGAATAGATTCTTTAGCGCCAAAAATTTTAGGTCTGCTCCCAGACCTCTAATGTTCATAGATATGATGAAGGTCATTTGGAAGTTTTTTCAGCCACGCTTGCTCTAAGAGGCTGAAACTCTGACATATCAATGATGGGAACATCAACAAGGGATAGGTTTCTCACACCACTATCTGCAACATTAGTCCTCCCCCTAAAATGTCTACTACCTCCATTGTATTTCTTTCTCACCGTTATATTTCTTGCAGAATTCGGGCTTATGAGAGGAGGCGAAGGATTTCTTGGTTTATGGATGGTTAAAGGTTCCAACTCAAGATATTTTTTGCTTAGAAGAAAATCTAAGTCGTTGTCATACAAATTTGTTGGAGATGAGACAAGGGAATTTAGAGGGGTGGCAGATACCATTGGCTCTTTGCCTTTCGTGGATGGGATGGTGTTCTTTTTGGGTGTCGGTGAAGATGATGAAATAAAGATAGATTGGGAGCCCACTATAAAGTCCTTGAAAGGCTGGATGGTCGGTCGGGGAGGAGGAATTGCTTTTTCGTCATTCGGTTCCGGGGGAGGCGTACAAAGGATAGTTTGAGTCTTATTATCAGCAGAGAAGCCAATCCTAGACGAGCTTTCAGGCCTGGTACCGTGGCGCTGAGAAAGGTCCTGAGAGAAGTACTGAGGAGATTGGTTGATTTTGTTTTCCAGTTTTTTAAAAACTTGCACAGCATCAAGTTCCGTCGGAGACAAACTAGCTGTAGGAGATGGCTTCTCCTTTTCAGAGAACAGGGGAGAGTCTGCCCGGAAATTTCCATGAAACAATCTGCTTTTTAGAGCCGGGTGCCGAGGGCAATTTTTAATTAGGTGTCCTGTCCTGTGACATGCAGAGCATCTGAAGGGGATTCCCCAAAAATCCAGTCTTTGTTTTATTTTTAAGTCTCTCCAGGCAATCTCTATGTGGTCAGGAAACCCTCCCCTGTAGGCCTTTTCAATAAGAATCCACGCTATTCGCTTGTCTTTTTCCCCAAGACACCTTGGGTCAACGTAGACAAATCTTCCAATGGAATTACCTATCTCAGCTAGAGTCTCCTTGGACCACATCTCCAGGGGAAGGTTTGGGAGCTTTACCCAAATCAAGTTATTCGAAGGGGTGTTTTTCAGAGGGTTGTACCCGATATACCACCTGTAGAGAGCAAGGAAGCTCCTTCTATGAACCCAAGGTCGCTTCTGAATGGTTTCTACATCACTGGCGCTTAAAAAATGAAAGCAATACCACTCCTTCATGAGATTTGAAACAATGGGAGTATATCCAATCAATGGTTTCCACTGAACCTCAAGCCATTTTCTCATCGTGGCATCATCCATTTCTAGAAAGTGCCATCTACCCACCAAGGCAAGGTCCTGTAGACTTTCTATACGCTCAGTCAAGTGGACGTTGTCCAATTTTATTGCAGCAGGCGAGGGGGTGGTTTTGACAGGATTCCGAGCCTTGTTATAGCGGCTTGCGTGTTCACGCATAACCTTATCCTTCTATTGAAAAACACTTTTCCTGTTGACCTCCCATAATGGTTGCTCTCTTTGAACCCCTTCCCTATCCCTATCAGCATCAGGCATCGATGGTTGGACAACCACGTCATCCAGAGTAGATTGCCATCCTCCAGATAACGTGGCATCCCCCCATTCCTTCTCGGCTTGTATTGCTGCCCGTATCATGGCCTCCGTGGCCGATGCATCTGACCCACACTCCATGCGCCTCCAAAATCTTCTCCCTGGCTTAGCTATAGTACCTTTTGTCCTAGTTAGATTTATGAATCGAGACTTTGTACCAGAAATAAATAGGCAACTTACCGATTTCTGAACATAAAACCCAGATGAGGTAATGCCAAATGAGGGAATTTAAGACACTTCTGAAAATGGATCTAGCGACAGGAAGACTTGGGAAGGATGGTTCCAATTTTTGAGAGAGTCGCGGAAACAGATATAGCCAGTTAGCCAGAGATAATAACTAAGGATGACGACACCTATTAAGGCGAATGATAGAAAAGGGATAAGCCTAAATTCTTTATTCCCACAAGTACGGGACACATCATCTAAGGTACATATCCCAAATCCCTATGATATTTGAAATACCATGCTCTGCAATCTTTCAAAAAACCGGTTTTGGAATTTTAAATTCCGGTCCCGTGGAATGGGTTTTCTGGCCCAGAAAACCAGGGATTTTGTTTTGGTGGAAAAAATCTACAGGCTACAGTCCATGGGAGTCCCGGATCCTTCAGAGAGTGAGAGTGTCAGCTGCAGTAGCAAGCTCATGAGCTTAGGCAAAAACAGTCCCTATCAAGAAATCTTCTTAGGCTTACAGAGAAAAAAACCAGCTCCTTGCATATTGTTAACTGGATGACGAATCTTGGAAAACTATGCAACAACAATATATTTCAAAAATACACCACCAGGCTCCTATTTTAATTCGAAAATCTGAATAGGGTTTATAAATCACTACAAACTTCTTCAATTTGTGTATGATTACCCAAAACATGCTGAATAATCCAGACCCTGAACAGAGAAACTTAAAACATGCTGAATAAACCAGACCCTGAACAGAGAAACTTAAACCATGCTGAATAAACCAGACTCTGAACAGAGAAACTTAAAAATGGCTGATTCATAATTCAGACTCTCTTCCCATTTTTATATTTTTAAAGCACCAGAGCAGAAGATTTTCAGACTAAAAACTCACTGTAACTATGCAGCGCTATAATTCAGAGGTAAAAACTGCATCCCATAAGCTAAATAGAGACAGAAACAAGACTGTAAAAGACAAAGAGTCTGACCTTTTACCAAGCGCATGCTGAGGGGAGAGCGTCTTTTATCCTCCAGCAAACTCGAAAACCAGCAGATTTTGAGCCAAAGCAAAAACACCGGAAGATGAAAGTGGAAGAGTGAAAACGATAAACTGCCAGCTTATGAGAGAAACTTAGCCCTGCGCCTGGGCACGCAGGGAAAAGGGAGAGGCTAGCCAAAAATTTTCTCCCCTACCAAAGAACTAGTTTTATAATGGCTTCAATAGACGATGGCCAGTGAAAAACGGAGTATGCGTGTCAGCCTATGGTTTAGCATGAATGGCTATAGACTTGAGTGCTGTCAGGTGGCGATGGAATGAGGCACGTCGAGTAGCAGACATGCATGGTCGTTCAGACAAAAACAACTTAAAAACGTGGCGATAAAATAGACAAGACAAGCACTGGCTCCCGCACTTACCTGCTTAATAGTGATAGGCTATGAATCTATAAAAAAACATGGTTGTGGCGACCTGGTTGGTTGCTTTCAGCTCGCATCTCCGCTCGGCACCGCTCCTCAACTTATCGCAATTGTTCATCCAAATAATGGAAATTGTTATCTAATTGCAGCATTCAAGTTGTGGATTTCCATATTTTCAGACCGATTTCTCCTTGGGCTGACTTGTGTATTTGTGAGGCAATTTTCCACCGACGATGATGATTATCCAGATGGCGTTTAAAATTCTTAAAAATTGTCAAAAAAATTCATTTCAGTTGGTAATAAATGGATGTAAAGGTTTCTTTTCGGCTGTCTCATGAAATACGTAACTAATTGGGAGCCTATTATATCGAGAAGTTGCACTTTGAATTAAAAGATTTGTTATTGTTTGTTGGCGTGGGGGCTTGATTTACATTCATTTGGACCCTGTATTTTAGGTTTTACATAATATTTTGATTGTTAAATCATTTATATTTCAAATTAAATCTAAATATTATCTTAATATATTATTTATTGATAAATTTAAAATGCATTTTAATTTATTTATATATAAATTGTGGATTTTTTGAATTATTATTATTAAATAATTTTATATTTTATAATTGAGTGAACAACACATTATATTAATATTTTTTTTGTTAATATATCTTAAAATGTTACAAGTCAAGTTCATCTTAACTATTGAAGGAATTACATATCTTCTTTAAATTTTGAGTTACAAAATACCTATCAATAAAATATTTACTCAACATGCATACTGACATATTTTAATTATTATCCATATTGAATATTTTTTGTTATTAATATTTTTTTATAAATGTTATATATCAACTATATATTAAGAATGAAATAAATTGCACATCTACTTCAAGTGAAAATATAAAAATTGCTTTTAATTTCAATTACTTTATTTTTCTCTTTATAAAATTGGTATGGAGTTATATTTATGCCTATAGACATCTATTTTAGAATATGACTTCCATAATTTTAATTTAGTTATCAATAATTATTATGTGGATGGTAAGGATTTCTTTTTGTAAGCTTAGTAGGACTAAACCTTCTTCATGTCTAACTTCTCACCCCGATCGGGGATAACACAAGATTTGAACCCAAGAATTCTGGTTCAGTGAGACTTCATTTCCATGGCCATTGCCAATTGAGCTATCCCAAGCGAACTAGATGGATGGTAGGGATTTAACTTCAATAGAATATTCTAGAATATTCTTAATAGTATACAGAAATCAAAGGTTGAAATTTAGTAAGTAGTTGTGCCTTTTTTCCTTTTACTTATATTTTTTAATTAAAAAAAGTCATTTGAACAAGTTTCATATAAAATGAGTTATGAATTTTGGGCATGTGGTATTGATCCATGGTATTGTAAGAAAGTCTATTTACATATTAGGATTCTCCATGATAAAGCTGAGGTGAATCTCCATGATTACTAATATTGTTGTACATGTTTTTCTAAAATGTATATATATTTAACTTATATATTATTATTTTTTATCAATAATAATAAATAAAATTATAATTTAGATAATTCTTACAAGTTTGTTTCTTTTATTTTAGCAACTTGAGATGTTTCGGCGTAAATCACATGATATTTCATTTGTTGATGCGTTTCGAACCAACCAGTGCGGTTCATCGTCAGGGTAAGTTGAAGAATCAGATCAAGAATTGCATGTTAAATAGTCCCAGCAGAACCTCCAACGGCTATAATTCTTGACCAGACAACGACTATATTGACTAACAGCTAAATATGACTGGGGGACAGCGAGACGGACCAAGGTCATAAAAATAAGTTGAAGAATCAGATTAAGCATTGCATGTTAAATAGTCCCAGCAGAACCTCCAACGGATATAATTCTTGACCAGGCAACAACTATATTGACTAACGGCTAAATATGACCAAGGGACAGCTAGACGGACTAGGGTCATAAAAATAAGTTAACTTATTTTTATGACCCTGGTCCGTCTAGCTGTCCCCCAATCATATTTAGTCGTTTGTCAATATAGCCGTTGCATGGTCAAGAATTATAGCCGTTGGAGGTTCTGCTGGGACTATTTAACATGCAATGCTTGATCTGATTCTTTAACTTGTCCTGACGATGAACCACACTGGTTGGTTCGAAACGCGTCGACAAATAAAATATCATGTGACTTACGCCGAAAAATCTCTCATAAATTTGATATGGATTACAGAAGCCTCAATTCAACAACTTGAGATGTATCATGATTTTTTTTATACTTATTATTAACCATTTAATTTATATCGAAACATTTATTTATGGCCAACACTAAAATATTTTTTTGTTATTAATAATATTTTTTGTTATTTTCTAAAGGCCATTGATTGTTCTAGGCAAGAAAATAACATTTTGTTCTTGAAATATCAATTATGTGAAGCCACTACTAAGGTGGGACCATCAAATGTGGTTCAATTTATTACTGATGTAGCTCCAGTTTGCAAAGCAATGGGAATGATGGTCCAAAAGAAGTACATGTTAGTGGCAAATCTACTTTTTTATTACAAGTTTGACTTTTAAATCTTTTTATTATTCAATATTCATTGAATCATAAATCATTGTAGATGTCATATTGAAATATTCCAATTTATTTATTTATTTTTTGATATATTGTAGGCATATTTTTCAGATGTTATGTGTATTGCATTCTTTGAATAATGCATTGAAAGACATTGGGAAAATTGAATGGATCTAGATGTTAATTGATAATGGCCTCAAAATTTAGATGTTTGTATGTAACCACCACCATTCATAATCCATTTACTGCAAGAATGTCAAAATGGAGCTTCTTAAACCAACATATACTAAATTTGCAACTTCCTACATTTTGCTTAGACAACTTGTGGAGACGGAGGAGGCTTTAGTTGCCACAATTATTAGTGACATGTGGGACCAATGGAGGCTATCTACCTCAGACGCAACTCTAGAGATGAATAGGTTTATTTTGGATGATCAGTTTTGGGTTGATGTCAAATTTGTTGTGGACTTTGTAGAGCCAATTTGTGATATGTTCTTCTATGCAGACATAAATGGTCCATGTTTAGGTGAGATTTACAGAAACATGGACTCTATGTGAGAGCGGATCCAATCCATCATAGATAGGAAAGATCCTACTTTATGTCCATAGTTGAAATCATTTATACATCGACGATGGAATAAACTAAACACCTCGCTTCACATGGTAGTCTATGTAGTTAATCCAAAATGATATGATCCCACAATAGCAAGGAAACCTCCTTCCCAAGATAGAGAGGTGGTGAAATGGTTTAAGGCTGCTATTAAAAAAATCTATGGTCCTATAAAAGAGACCTTTGAGATATGAACTCAATCTTCCTAGTTTTCACGTGGTTGAGGTGTCTTTGGTTCACATGATGCTTTCACTGATAGCTGTGAGAAGAAGGATCATATTGATTGGCGATGTCTTCATGGTGTTGATGCTCTTAAGTTATAGCAATTTACGATACGATTACTTGGACATGTAGCTAGTCATTAGATAAATTTTGAGGTATAAAATGAGCTTGATCTTAAGAAATATTATATAATAATAGTGGAAATAATAAAATAAGGTTAAATTGCATCATCAAGTTTTGGAGGGAAAAATGAAAAAAACTATTTTTTCAACTCATATTTTCAACTTATCAGTGTACGATTTTACTCAAATTTCGAGCAAGAGCACTCATGTATTTCACATTTTTGTGTAGTAGGGTTCATCGAAAGCATGCAACATGGTATTCCTTGAATGCAAAATTTAAGTTTGCATCCAACAAGTGCTCTGGCCCGAAATTTGAGTGAAATTGTACGAATATAAGTTGAAAATACAAGTTGATTTTTTTTATTTATTTTTTACTCAAAAAATGGTGAAACATCCCCCATGGTTGACATCATCATATTGTATCCCATTGGTTCTTATAAAGTTGATTTTTGTTGTACATTTTTATTTTGAGGGCCATTTTTAACCTCAAAAATTCTCTAATGTTCTCATCTTGTTTTTGTATTATTTAATTAATTTAATTTAAATATTTAACATTGTCGTGACTTTTCTCATGATAATTTTCCATCAACAGTTTTCCATACGATTACTTGGACAGGTAACTAGTTCCTTAGTTTGTGAGAGGAATTGGAGCACATATTCTTTCATCCATTCATTGAAGAGAAACATGATGAGATCAAAGAAGGATGAGAACTTAGCATACATTCATAATACACTTCATCTCATATTGCGTAAAGACCCAAGGTACTGGGAGGGTCCTTTCAAGAGATGGGATCAATACACAAATGATGCTACATGTGTGGACGAGGAGATACAACCAAATGGTCTTATTGAACTACCTACAATTACTATGGATGAGTAGGAAGCTCCAAATTAGAGTGATCCCTATCTAGAGAGCTTGTTGACTAAATATATTAGTGATGTTGATTACATTGATATTGATGACATGGATTAAGGAAGCCTAATCTTGTTCATTGTTTAGTTTCACTTTCTTTGGAATTTTGAAAATTTGAAATTTCTATTTCATGTTTGGAAATGCCTTAGGGAAAATTTTGAATGTAGTATGAAAATGGACATATACTTTTGATTCTAATATATATTAATATCATGATTCACACGAATATGTAAATTGCAATTTCCACATAATATCAAATTTGCAATTTTAAAGTGAATGTTTATGTTTAAGTCTTTAAATGATTTATTTTTCTTTTGTAAGTTGGAAGATTTAAAAATTCATATATATTATAATTTATAAAATATATAATATATACAAAATGTAATATACCTTCGATGAACCCACGTACCCTATTTCAAAAAGTGACGCGCCCGACCCCATACCCATGTTTATTGGCTATATATATATATATATATATATATATATATATATATATATATGAAAAATAAACTATTAGAATAAATTTTAATCATTTGCATGTGAGCCTCTTCAGGTTTAGTATTGAACCTTTACTTCTATCTTTATCCCCAAAGGCCAAGTGTACAACTTAGCTCTAATATGACTTTGTAACACTCCATCACACCCCTGTGTAATATCTTGGGTTACAGGAGGTGTTATTTATTGAATTGACTCAACCTCCAATGTCTATTATGAATATGGGGTCAGAAAAATTTCCATTTTCTAAATTTTGTTGAATTAAAATTTTGGTAGCACCATCGTATCCAACTCTTTGAGAACAATCCAGTGATATAAATTTTATCTCAATCCAACTCCTAGATTGAAAATTATGCCCAAATGAAGTTTAACCAATTAGATAATGTCACATTGGCAGGTGACTCCCATGTGTCATCCACATGTATCCCATGTGGATTTACCATGCCATCGCAGATATTCCACATCAGTTGGGCCCTTATGTGGCATCCATGTGGCTCTTTCATGTCATTGCAGGTAGTTCACATCACTTGGTCCCTTACAATGACATCCATGTGACCACTACAAAGTCCCCATGGCACTTTCCATGTCAAACCTAGCACATGGATCCCATTGGGCCGTGAATTTATGATTCATGTAGTGATTCCACGTTATATCTAGATATGAGTTCCCAAAAACTAGAGTGGGTTCAACATCAGTGGTTACTTGTTTTAGATCCCACCTCCCACCCCCAATAACTCACAATGAACAAGGGGGAACCCTAGGGTACATGTGGATTGTTGATTGGACCCTAACTATGATTGCACCACCACAAGGTGGCACTCTTTTAATGTTGGACCCTCAACAGGAATCCCCATGTCAGCCCCGACCCTCCACCCTGTTAACTCACAGTGGACCAGGGGAGCCTGAAGTGAATAAGCGTTGTTGATATGACCATGCCCCAATCATGCCATCTTATGATAACTCTTGTGAATGAGAACCTAGAGAGGTCTACCAAACGAGTAGTGATTGATCTTGTCGATTGATGACCCCAACAGATAAGAATATTTCACAAAAAAAAATCCTATCTATCACCACTGGTCCCCACCACCACCAATGGGAGCGCTTAAGATTGAATGATGTTGAAGAATAATAAATGATCCTATTAGTTGATAGGTCTGAAAAAAAAAATCTTTTCACAATAGCTTCCACCACTGTGCCACTATCGCTGCCCATGTCTTGGTGAAATGCATTTGTTACGATGGTGAACAATGGGTAGTGAGTGGTGGTAAGGTTCCACCTCACCTCACCTCTACCATGTGGCATCCACGTGGCATGACCACATCATATTGGCACATAGACCCCTCCACCAAGCTCATTTCATGTTTTGTGGAGTCCTTCTCATTATAAAAGTTTTGGATTGAGTCCCTATCCTAGTGAGGCCCACAGGCCACGTCACATTGAGCTTACCATCAACTGAACGACTTCCCCTTTGTAATTTTCAAGAAACACGATGATTGTGGCGATGGGTAGTCTATTGATCCAAAGTTTGGAAGAGGTGAAACCACCACTGGATCGGTTGATTGATGTCACTCAATACAAGTGATAGTGTGGAAGGTCTAAACAACCGATAATAAATAATAGGTGAAGTAAAGAAAATAAAAAAATTAGTAGTAAAAGAATTATTAATATGAGAATAAAAAAAATTATTGTAAATATTAAATCATTAAAAACTAAATCAATTTAAACCTAATTTATTTTTATTCTTTTCCAATCGAAAAGATGAGAGCTCCTGAGGTCGCCCGCGCGCAGCCCTAGCTGCTGCTGCAGCTCTCAGAGACACAAGCCTGCTTCTCCTCAGCGGCCTCCAGCTGCTGAGGATCGACTTCTTCTGGACTAGAGAGATCGCGCACCTCCCTGCAGCAAGCAATTCGCTGCTGCCCTTAGCGGCCTCCTACTACTGAGGCTCAAGAAAATGGATCCACCAGAGAACGAAGATCATCATTTAGTCCACCATCAAGAATCAGAAGAAACAGCCAAAGCATTTGCCTCCCTCATTTTGGCAATGGGACCGGCTAAGAACAAACCAGTAGTCTCAAAGTTTGTTAAAAGAATGGAAGAAATACCAGAGATATCTCTTCCTCTGGCCCTCCCATGAAAAGTATCTCTTTCCCTAGTAGAACGAGGATTAGTAGGGCAGTTCACGGGGTTGTGGCCATCACTGAGGACTGCCCAAAAATGGGTAGAAAGAAACTGGTCGATTTCAATAAACGGGAAGATCTCGATTAGGTTTTGTGGAAGAGGATATTATACCTTTCACTTCGAGACCAAGGAGGATCAAGACTTGATTTTCAGGAATGGTCTGTATTTCATGGATACGAGGGGGCTGTATCTGAACAGATGGACCCCGAACTTTGCTCTAGAAATGGATGTCCCAAGCATTGTACTTGTCTGGGTTAGAATGCCGCACCTCCCTCTCCACTACTAGGGAGATGACTCAGTTAAAGCCATATGAAATGCAGTGGGGAAGTACATCGATCGATGCGAGCTAAAGGAAAATATCCATGCATGCACCCGAATATGTGTCGAAGTGGATCTAGGGAGAGGACTCTCGGAAGCTATCAGAATCAAAGTGAACCAGTGGGCACACATACAACAGCTAGACTACGAGCAGATTCCCTTCAAATGCAAGGTATGTCATGAATACGATCATTTCGCAAATAGATGTACAAAAAAGAAAAGAAAATGAAAATGAAAAAACGGAGGATCTGGAAAATAAATGGGAACATGTTAAGAGGAAAAAAATTGCAAACAAGCAACCAAACTAATCTTCTTCGCAACCCTAAACATCCACAGAAGCCCAGCGTATCTCACCGAATGCAGACCTTGCAACTGCAAACCCATTCGATCCATTGGATTTCTCTGCTCCCCCATCTCCCCATTCCAAATCTAGATCTAGATCTAGATCTAGAACTCCTCATTCCCCTAACCCTTCTCCCCACTCCCCTAGAATCTCAAATCCCTACCTCTCTCCACCCCCCTCAGTAGATAGAATCTTAACCAGAAAGCAAGCAAAGGAAGCACTCCCTAATACTGAAAATAAAAAAAAAGTGGGAAGGAAGACAAACAAGGAACTAAGGGATGAAGCAGCAACAAAAGAAATGGCTCTAGGAATGCAGCAACCTATGGATACTTTCCTAGGGAAGAGCACAGGGAACAATGAGAGAAGTCAATCCAAGGGGAAGGGCACCGTGTACCATCAAGTAGGTAAATAATGATAATATTCTCCTGGAATTGTATAGGAATGGGGTCAAGTATTAAGGAAAATGCAGCAAGAGATATATTAATAAATGAAAACTCAGATATTCTAATGATCCAGGAGACAAAGGAAGGCAATCAAGACACCGAAAATCTCAAAAAAAAGTTTAGAAAGTATGAAGGGGAAGCCATGCAGGCAATAGGGGCATCCGGAGGCATATGCACAATATGGAAAGGGAATTGATTCAAAATAAAAAGATCAGCACTGGATAATAACGGACCTCAAGAAAATCAGTACAAGGGAGAGTTATAGGGTCATAAACGTCTATGCCTCCAATCACTATAAGGATAAAAAACAGTGTTGGGCTTCTTTGAAGGAAATCTTACAGGAAAATCAAGTAGGGAAGGTGATTTTAGGATGAGATTTAAATCTGGTAAGAAGTATTGAGGAAAAATTTGGAGGAAATTATCAAACAGACCCCTTTAGGAACTCTCTAGAAGAAATTATGGAGCAGCATAGCCTTCTTGACATTCCCCCAAATAATGGGAAATACACATGGAACAACAAAAGAGTAGGAAAAAGTAATATCAAAGAAAGGCTGGACAGGATATTAATTCAAGAAAGTATAGTAGCAGAATACAACTCTATAAAATCAAAAATCATCCACACCACTACTTCAGGTCATAAACCAGTTTTAATAGCCCTAGGTAAGCTGGAGAACCAGGGCCCGCTTACAGCTCAACTTGGGACAACAACATAGAAATCAGCAAGTTAGTTAAAACAATATGGGAACCAAGAGTAGTAGGTTCACCTCACTACATATGGGAGACAAAAATAAAAATTTAAGAGCCAAGTTAAAAGAATGGGCAAGAACAGAGGAACAAAAAAAAAGAAAAAGAAAAAAGAGCTCCAACAGAAAATGGACAACATGCAAATGGAGAAAGAGGGCAAAGAGGAAAGCAGGCAGGACTATTTAAAAGAGAGAGAAATATTTTGGAAAATCTATAGGGAAAATAGGAAAGACAGAGAAGAGGCCAGATTGAAGTCCAGGAGTTTATGGCTCAAGGCAGGTGACAGGAACACATCTTTTTTCCATAATTATATGAAGATTAGAAGAGACAGAAACCAGATAGAAAAGATCGAAGTGGAAAATCAAGAAATTAAGGAGCGGAAGAAATAAAAAAAGCATCCCACAAGCATTTCAAGGATCTACTATCAGCCACAGATGAAACAACTGAGTATGAAGAAATTTTGCAGCACACAAAATGCAGATTTGTGCAAAGAGCCAACAGAGGAAGAGATAGTGTAGGCCATATGGAGTCTACATCCGAATAAAGCACCAAGTTTTATAGACATTTTTGGGCACTGCAACCCCAATCATACATGTCCATAAACCAAGGGCTCCTAAGTCCCTAAAAGTGTTGCTTCACACCCTAAACGAACAAGGTCAGTTGATTATATCATCTCCCAGAAGTTCTCCACAGAAAACTACTCAGAACTGGTCAAAGCTGGACCATACAGACTGCCCAGTGCAGAGGGTGCAATGCATATCACCTGCTCAGTGTAAAGGGTGCGATGCATACTGGAAAGCCCTTCTGTAGGGTGCGATGGGCGAGAGTAAACAAATGGTAGAGACAGTTTGCAAGGTGGATTGTCATGGAATCTTCCAGAAACTTCCCCTGTGACACTTGCCTCTCTGAATTCGCCTAGGGATGAGTAAGAGATCATCAATCTCCAAGTGGAATCAAGAACCATCAGAGAGAGGAAACTAATCAAAATCCCAAAAGCTGACTCACCCCCCTGCAATCATCTATATATGGATCCCTTATCCCAGAGATCCAGAGGCTGGAATTTTGTATCTTGTAAGGAAGTGCTGTTGGTTTCTTGGTGAAATATCATAGTGTTGGGTGATCTAAGATTTTCATGAGGTGAAAGAAGGGCTTTCATGCTGGGAGGATGACGTCGGGTCAGAACAATTGGTTGTAATCCTCTTTGCTATTCTTGATATTAACAAAGTTATTCAATTTTTCCTCCACATTCTTGTATGTTTGATGATATATAAATTTGTGTGGTCAATATATATCTGGTCCTATATTGTTTATGATTGAAGATCTCTGTTCTTCGATAGTATTGTGCTGCTTTGATTCCACAGGTGCTCTCTGAAGCTGGATAGACGAAGGCAAAGCGGCAAGGATCTATCAGAAGGGACAGGAACCAAGCAAGGAACTAAGCGCAAGACTGAGGTTGGTGTCCTTTGTTCCCCTCTTATCTACTTCTCATAAAGGAAAGCGAAAGTAGTTTTAGTTTGTTTATTTCTAAGATAGCTACCAGTCTTAGTGGGACTAGCAGCTCCAAGTGGACACTAGATTTCCCGATAACAAAATGGCGACTCCACTGGGGAGCGAATAGATTGTTTGCTTGTCTATATTTGTTTGTTTTATAAACTTACAGATGGAGCCTGAAGTCAAGCCAGCTAGCCTTCGAACTGCATTTGCTATGCAAGTGCAAAGTAGATCAATGCTGCTTCAATATATCTCTGGGTTTTGTTTATAAACTGAACAATCGATTTGCAAACCTTCTAATTGCCCTAGTGGTGGCTCTAGTAACCTCATTAGATCAACCCCTGTGATTTATATTTACTGAACATCACTTGCTCGGCCTAAATCCCTGAACTGAGCTGCAAACTGTGACCTAGAACCAAGTTGAAGTCTCGTCCCTGGACCATCGCACTTTCTCTTCTTGGGAATCTGGATTCATCGCACCTCCCGTGTGTAGTAGGTGCGTTGCATCGCACTTTCCCTGTGTTACTGGTGCGCTGATCAGATAAGACCTCTTCTGCTCTCAGATTTTGGTTTTTGTGTTCACTCTCTTCAGCTTTATTCAGGAGTTTTGCTGTTTATGATCAGTATACCACTGTAGAAACTCCCTTCCTTTGCATGATTCCACCTCCATAGTACAAAGAATTGTGAATGTTTTTATGTATTGTGCGTCATTTACAGTTCTCTTTTACAAAAAAGTAGCATAATCAAATTGTCGTCTTTTGATTTGAAAGTGTCGCAAGTGTCATTTTGAGTCAAAGAAAATAATTCTATTGTTCTTGATGGTCGATTATACAGTTACTCTTGTATTTGATTTGAATTAGTATTTTTTCAAGTGTTGAAAGCAGTTTTCAATTCAAAATCGCAAAGTGTCGTCATTATATTCCTTTCGTTTTTGAAGAGAAATTTGTTAGTATTGTCGCTTTCAAAAGATAATTCATATTTGTACTTATCATTCTTCTTGTCATTCACACATTAAGAAAGCTGAAAACAAATACATGCATGTGCATTTGCATTTAGACTGCTTGTTGGTTTGATTTAGGACAGTGCATCTAGTGTGTGCTCTCTGCTCTATGTTGAAAAAATATCATCTCTCTTTCCTTAGTAGCTAGGATTTTCATTGCAAAAAGAAGATTAAACGATTGTTTATCATCTTAGATTGCATTTTAGAAATTGTATACCTACATCACGCGGTGAACCTGAAAGGCAAATTTCTTAAGAAAGATCAACTGTAAAATAAATTCAATGAACATAAAAATGCTTTGGAACCTAACGCACAACATCTAGAGGTCTAGGCTAGAGATGTATTCCAGCGTCGTAAAGCCTGGTAACTGTCACTTTCATTGTTGGTTGGGTGATTCCTCCTCTTTGAGACGACAAGTGCCCGTACGGACTTGTGCTCCCACGTACCGTCGAGTATATATTGGGAGACCACAATAGGCTATATCCTTTATCCATAGGAATCCATGTCTACCGCCCTATCGATCGCAATGCACTGAACACAACATTCAGGAAGATTGACAGCCGTACCGTAAAAAGTATTCTGCAGTTTTGCAATTGGTTTGGTAATCCCTCCGTCTAGATTTCCAGAGTAGTCTCTTTCGTTCCTTTTCAGGCTCCTTAAAGGAAAAGGTCCATCTGAGAACTTGTCACTTCAAGCTCATTAAAAATCGAAGGCGACTAGAGTCATCTTTTGTTTTTTCTCGACTCTTAAAAATTTAAAAAACAAGTTGTGTCAAAGCGTCTAAAATTCATTTAATTCGGAAACGTTTTCCCCTTTATTTTTAGTTGATCGAGTAATCTGTAATCGTGGAAGAAAGTCAATTGAAACCCCGTCGTTCACGGAGACTTACGAGTCAATCGTCTTTGTCTCCAGAATCAAAACTATTCCAGACAAAGCGAACTCGTTTAACCGGTTCAAAGTCCCCTGGTCTGGTTGGAACAAGTGTTCCGACACCCTCGGAGACTCTGGTTACTCCAAACATTTATGGTACCCCTGCCTTTACAGAAGAAGTTCCGCAGCCACTAGAGGACAGTAGAACTGATCCTAGTGTGAAGGTAAACACTTCTATTCCTGAACCGGCTCCATCTAGCTGATTCGGAAGGTGTTATTCCCCAAACATCTGTTGTTGCAGAATCTATACCTTCTTCAGCACCGGAAATATTTTATGGACCTGACGGTCTACCTCTTCCACCTGGATTGATCGCTATAGAAGAGATTGTGGAGGATCCCCCATCTAGTACTCCATCGCATTTTGGAGTTGGGATCACCCTATATCCTTCTTCGTCAGAAATTATTTTACCGTTATCAGAAGTTCTTGTAGAATCGCTAGGAAATATTTTGGATAGACTAGATATGTCTGAACAACATCGACATCTAGGACTGTGTCATCTGACACAGCAGCGGCAGAACTTCCTACTGCCACTCCAACAATGTTCGTCGACGTACCATCTGTCGCAACTAGCTCTCAATCGCTGGATGGAATCCATCCAGGGGTTGTTTCGACAGCATGGTCTGTTCCCATTTGTTCGTCCAGAATAATATCTGGAATCTCTTATATTGAGTATCTGCAAATTGATCCTTCGTAGTGTCAATTTGGGTAGTCCGGTCCTCAAAGGAAAATCATTCCCTTAAGCACTGGATTACCGCCGTATGGAGGGCAATATGCCCTTTCGTTGTCTCCTCCGGGAGGTCAAACATACGAGAGTTTGCAACAGAATTCAGGTTATGCTGGAATTACATCCAGTGGTTGGATGCCAATACTGCCTCAACAACCAAGAGTTGTATACTCAATGCAACAAAGTCTACCTATGTCAAATATCCCCACTACACCGGCTATTGTGACGGTGTCGCAAGTACAAGCGTTACTTGTTGTATGCCAACCTCAAGTCTCTCAGGTCACAATCCAACAGCCCCTTGTCCCTGCGACGCCACCACAATCATCGATTAGTGGCTCCTTAACTGGAGTGACCCAGGCTCAAACGGGTACCATTACCCCTCATCTTGGTCAAACAGCCAGTATTGGACAACAACACATGGTCTCACAACCATGGCTGGTGCAATATCAACAACCACAATTCCAACAAGTTTACCAAGGATCTGAGCACCAAGTCTTTGCAAGTAAAGGGCGACCGTATATTCAAAACAATCAACATCAACCATTTCATAATGGTTATGCCCATCAACCTTACCAAAGTTATCAGCATCAAATACACTATGCTGGTATGCAAAGACCCACTGCTCAGGCAATCCCATCTTATCCTGGGTATGCTTCACCGAACCTGAATCAACAGTTGCCCTTCGTGGCAACTTTAGAGTTACCAGATCTAAATCGGCTAACAAACGATCCAATCGCTTACACCCCTTGGTGGCCAGCGATTCCTCATAAACTTTCGTCAGATATTCCTAAATTTAATGGAAATACAGGTGAAGACCCGTCGAGTCATGTGATGAGCTTTCATCTGTGGTGTTCATCTAACACTCTAGATGATGATTCGATTAGGCTTCGCCTTTTTCAGCGAACGTTAACTGGTCCGGTATCAAAATGGTATATCAAATTGCCTAGAGCTTCGTTTGATAACTTCAGTACCCTAGCCACAACCTTTTTAACCCATTTTCAGTTACCCATAAGGTACGAAACAGGAATAGAGCTTCTTACCAATTTCAAACAAATGACGGCCACTCACATATCCAATCATATTCATGAGTGGCGACGTCGTCGTAGAATGGTAAAAACATATGTTATTGATCAGTTGTTGGCTGAGTGGTTTATTAAGTCATTGTTACCTTCTATTACAGAAGATGTGGCAAAGGGAGGAGTCGTCACTGAAGAGCAATTCATTTCTCGTGCGCAATATTTAGATTTGATCTATACTCAGTCTGGCACGCTCTACAATAAAATCCCTGATCCTCCTAGACCGGAATTTTCCGTTCCTCCCTCTCATAAATCAAACAAAGACTCTCATGCCGGGGACGGCTTGATAGGAACGACCAGCACGAAAACCCTAAAGGCTAAGTCGAAGAAGGACCGTATGATTTCAGGTCAAAATGCAAATGAAGAACTTCTTGCCTCGAAAGTAAATGCAGTATCGACTGACAAAGGCAAAGAAACCAAGCAACTAGGAGGCAAGAAGAAAAAGAAAGGGAAGAAGAAGAAACAGGAGGAGTCGTCCCCTGAAAAATCTTCTGCAAACCCTTCTGGAGATAGGAAACCAAATCATCCATGCCTTATATGTGATGAGGATCATTGGACAAGAGAATGTCCATATAAAGCCGAGCTTAGAAAATTCTTCAAGAATTCAAAAACCTCAGCAGTATTGACTGATCCGTTTCCAAATCCAGGAACAAATCTGGTTGCTAGTGACAATGCTTCCCCATCCCAAGTGCTAATGTTGTTGGTTTCGAAGTAGCAAAACGATGCTTTGATATCAACAAGGAATAAAGGTTACGGGAATCCACAACTGTTGGACAACAAGGCTAATGATCAACCTAGTAGTTCGAAAACAACTTCGACCGAAGTTGTGCCACCCATCATTCCTGAGTTAACGATAAAGCCGCCAAAGGGAGTAGTACACAAATCAACATTTAATCCTCGTGCTAGAGAAGCACAACATTATAATATAGTGGAGGATCTGGCCCAATCGCCATCCGCTATGTCGACACTTGAGGTACTGTAAAATTGCCCCTCCCAAAAGCAGGCTTTATTATCGGTGATAGGTGGGATTGACCCAACGGATTCCAATCTTGTGTCCTTTAATCACAAAGGATATGAGCCTCAGTTACCAGCTCAGCTAGCTTTCCTGATTCAAGTGAAAGCCCTCAACAAAACTGTTCATCAAACAATTATTGATGAGGGGGCATCTACATGTATTATGTCGATGAGTTTTGGAAAAATTTAGGATATCCACCCTTGTCGCGATCTTCGACGACATTAAAGCATTTGATGGATGAACATACACCCCATATGGGATTTTAAGTAACTTGCAAGTCGAATTGGGGGGAAAAACAGTAGAAATAGATGTTGAAGTAATTGACGGAAACCTCGATTACTGTTATAAAATTATATATTACGGAGAAATGGAACACATAAAATATTGTAGAAATATAAACACAGAAAACGCATAAAACAAGAGAGACACAGATATACGTGGTTCACCCAGTTTGGGCTGCGTCCACCTCGAACAACCAGTCCTTCCTTTCTATTATCCAACAAAATGAAGAGACACAACCTACAGCAGATCCGCTGTAATATCCTCTGTTTTCTCTCACAGTCTCACCTCTCTGTTTATCGCTCACAGAATACACATCTATATCTCAGCCTCAAATACAATTCCCTCATACAAAGAGAGGGGTTTCCTTCTAGGGAAAAAAACCCTAAACTAAACATAAGTTCTACCGTCAGATCATCCGCCTAATGAACGACCCAGATTGACTAGAAATTACTATACTTTTACAAGGCAATTTTACATCTATTTTTAGCTTAGTGGGCGCTGCCCCCGGACCCCCCAGCCAAGGGGGATCGACCCCCCCAGGACCCCTGCGGGGGGGACAAGTCCCCCCCGCACCCCCCTGCGTGGAGGGGTGTACAAACTTCCTGGGGTATACATCCGGCTGAAACAAAGACCTCTGAACAATCATGCTCCACACACAACAATCTCCCACTTGGAGAATGATTGTAGCAACTCCACCGCTGCTTCATTTGCTGGACAATGACTCCTCTTTGGACCTGGCTGTTTCTCATATTCATCGTCATCCTTGAAGACCAATTGAAACTGAGCATGTTCTTAGTTTCTCCCCGGTTACAACTTTTGTTAGCATGTTTACAGGATTCTGGCTAGTGTGTATCTTTTCCAGCTTCAACTCTCCATATTCCAACACTGATCGTATGAAATGGTACTTGAGCTGTATGTGTTTAGTCCTAGAATGAAATGTTGAGTTCTTTGCAAGATGAATGGCACTTTGGCTATCACTGTATAACATGCCCATATCATGCTCCTTACCAAATTCACCCATAACCCTTTGTAACCAAATCATTTCTTTACTAGCCTCTGTACTTAGCAACATACTCTGCTTCTATTGTTGAAAGCACAACAACACTTTGGATTTTTGAAACCCAACTGACAACTGTTCCACCAACAGTAAATACATATCCTGTAGTGCTCCTCCTGTTATCTCTGTCACCTGCCATATTTGCATCAACATATCCCTGTAGAGAAATGTTTGAACCACCAAAGCATAATGCTTGATTTGTGGTACCTTTCAAATATCTGAGAATCCATTTCACTGCCATCCAATGTTCCTTTCCTGGATTGTTCATGTACCTGCTTACAACTCCCACTGCATGTGCAATATCAGGCCTTGTGCAGACCATTGCATACATTAAGCTTCCAACTGCTGATGCATATGGAACTTTAGACATATAATCCATGTCTTCTTGGGTCTTTGGGCACATTTCCTTACTAAGTTTGAAATGGCTAGCAAAAGGTGTACTAACTGGTTTTGCATTGTGCATATTAAATCTTTTCAACACCTTTTATATGTACTCATTCTGAGACAATGTTAATTTGCAATTTTTCCTGTCTCTAGTGATTCTCATACCAAGGATTTGTTTTGCAGCTCCCAAATCCTTCATTGCAAATGAATTTGCCAATTTTCTTTTGAGCACATTTATTTCCTGCATGTTAGACCCTGCAACAAGCATGTCATCTACATATAATAACAATATAATATAGCTTCCATCATTTAGCTTTTTCAGATAAACACAATGATCAGAGTGACATATAGTATAACCTTGTTCAGACATAAACTTGTCAAATTTTAGATACCACTGCCTTGGAGCCTGTTTTAAGCCATACAAGCTCTTCTTCAACCTGCACACTAGTTTCTCCTTCCCTTTCACCTCATATCCTTGTGGCTGCTGCATATATATCTCTTCCTCCAAATCCCCATGGAGAAAGGCTGTCTTTACATCTAACTGCTCAAGATGCAAATCTTCAGCTGCCACTAGACTTAAAATAGTTCTGATTGAAGTCATTTTAACAACAAGAGAAAATATTTCATCAAAATCAATACCTTTCTTCTGTGCAAACCCCTTCACCACAAGTCTAGCTTTGTACCTATGCTTTCCTCCATCTTCTTCCTTCAACTTGTAAACCCATTTATTCTTCAATGTAGTTTTTCCTGCAGGCAACCTGACTAAGTCCCAAGTCTGGTTATGCATTAAGGAGTCCATCTCTTTTTCCATGGCTGCCTCCCACTTCTTCCTGCTTTCAACCTGCATTGTTTCTTCATAACATTCGAGTTCACTAGAATCAGTCAACAATAAATAATATAATGAAGGAGAGTATCGTTCAGGGGGTCTACTTATCCTGGTAGATCTTCTAACACCACTTTCAGGTGTTTGGGGTGCCTGTTGCTTTTGTGGTGGTTGTTGTTGTTGTGGTTGTTGATTATTATTATTTTCAGGCACCTTTACTTTTTCAGTGATTTCGTCAAGAGCTGCATATTCCTTGTTTTCTTTTTCTTGCTTCTTTTCCTGCAACTGATTCTTGTACAAGACCTTTTCATTGAATATTACATCTTTGCTCCTAATGATTTTGTGATTTTCGTAATCATATAAGCGATAACTAAAATCATTAACACCATATCCAATAAAGGTACATTTCTTTGACTTTGCCTAAAGCTTTGTTCTATTTTCTTTATCAATATGGACAAAGGCCTCACAACCAAAAGGCTTTAAAAAGGAGTAGTTTACCTTTTTTCCTGTCCATGCTTCCTCTGGAACACCACCATCCAAGGAACTTGAAGACCCTCTGTTTATTAGATAAACAACAGTATCTACAGCATCTGCCCAAAACTGTAAAGGAAATCCTGCATGCAATTTCATGCACCTTGCACACTCCATGATTGTCCTGTTCATCCTTTCTGACACACCATTTTCTTGTGGTGTTCTTGGAACTGTCTTCTCTCTACGAATTCCATGCTCTGAATAGTACCTATCAAACTCTTTGCTGCAATATTCACCTCCATTGTCTGATCTAAGACACTTCAATTTCTTTCCTGTCTCAATCTCAACCAAAGCTTTCCATTTCTTGAAAGTATCAAATACATCAAATTTATTATTAATACAATAAATCCAAGTTTTTCTAGTTGCATCATCAATAAAAGTAACATAATAACGAGAGCCACCGAGAGATGATACCTGAGCAGGTCCCCATACATCTGTATACACAAGCTCTAATTTTTCGCTCTTCTTTTCTTTCCCAACTCTGAGAAATCTGACTCTCTTGTGTTTTCCATAAATGCAATTCTCACAGAAGTCCAAATCAAAATTCTTCAAACCCGGCAATAAATTCCTCGAGTGAAGAATCTTCATTCCCTTTTCATTCATGTGTTCGAGCCTATGATGCCATAATGCTGCATCTGCTCCTTTCGAAGTTAAAGCATTAACAGAGTTAGAAATACCATTGCATAAATACAATGTACCAACCTTTTCGCCTTTTGCTATTACCAGGGCTCCTTTGGTGACCTTCCAAGCTTTATCTGTGAAAGTTGTCACACAACCTTCACCGCCTAACTGCTCTGTTGAAATCAGATTTTTCCTTAGATCTGGAACATGCCTTACCTCCTTTAGTAGCCATTGGTTTCCATTCTGTTGTTTTACAAGAACCTTACCCATTCCAACAATTTTACAGGGTTTATCATCACCCAAACGAACTTGTCCAAAATCTCCTTGAACATAGTCATGAAAGTATTTCTTATCAGGTGTGGCATGGAATGAGGCCCCTGAATCTACCACCCAGGAATCAGTGATATTTTCGAAAGAAAGAATCAAAGCATCTTGTAAAACCTCACCAGTCACATTTACTTCATGATTGTTTTCTTGTTGCGCATCTCCTTCTTTTCCCTTCCAAGATCTATAGTCTTTCTTTAGGTGTCCTTTCTTTCCGCATTTCCAGCACACTATCCCCGATCTAGACTTGGATCTGCCTTTCCTTGATTTACTGCGATATCCTGAGCTCTTTCCTCTTTCCATTTTTCTTCCCCTAGACTCTGCACTCAAAGCATTACCTGATGTCTCACCGGAGCTTTTCCATCGCATTTCCTCGCTAAGGATAGCACCAACAACATCATCAAACTTTAAAGTACTAGATCCAGAGACAACATTACAATGGCCATTACTAAACCATTCCAACTTTCTGGTAATGAGCACAAGAATAACAGAGCTCTAACTTCATCTTCAAAGTTTACCCCTACAGAACTTAACTGACTTGTAACTATATTAAAATCATTTAAATGATCTGCAACAGATCCACCTTCCGACATCTTCATATTAAATAACCGTTTCATAAGAAATACCTTGTTTGAGGCCAAGGGTTTTTCATATAGTTTCGAAAATGCCTGAATCAAACCCTCCGTCGTTGTTTCCTTCGAAATGTTGAAGGAAACTGACATAGCGAGGCACAACTGTATTGTTCCAAGTGCCTTTCTATCGAGAAGGTTCCATTCTTCATCTGTCATAGCCGTCGGCTTCTTTGTTTTTCTGCTCAATGGTAGGTATAGATCTTTCTGATACAAATAATCTTCCATCTGCATCTTCCATAGCGAGAAGTTTTGGCCGTTAAATTTCTCGACCCTAAACTTACCATCTTCTGCCATTTCTCCCACTCGAACGAGGAATCCTTCTTTCCTGCGAGTTTGTCAGCCAAATAGACCTTCGGCTCTGATACCAGTTGTTATAAAATTATTTATTACGGAGCAATGGAACACATAAAATATTGCAGAAATATAAACATAGAAAATGCATAAAACAAGAGAGACACAGATATACTTGGTTCACCCATTTTGGGCTATGTACACCCCGAACAGCCAGTCCTTCCTTTCTATTATCCAACAAAATGAAGAGACACAACCTACAGCAGATCCGCTGTAATATCCTCTGTTTTCTCTCATAGTCTCACCTCTCTATTTCTCGCTCACAGAATACACATATATATCTCAGCCTCAAATACAATGCCCTCATACAAAGAGAGGGGTTGCCTTCTATGGCAAAAAACCCTAAACTAAACATAAGTTCTACCGTCAGATCATCTGCCTAATGAACAGCCCAGATTGACAAGAAATTACTATACTTTTACAAGGCAATTTTACATCTATTTTTAGCTTCAGGGGCGCTGCCCCCGAGCCCCCACCGAGGGACCGCTGGTCCCTGGACCCCCCAGTCGAGGGGGATCGCCCCCCCCCCCCCGCATCCCACCACATGGAGGGGTGTACAAACTTCCTGGGTTATACATCCGGTTAAAACAAAGACCTCTGAAAAATCATGCTCCACACACAACAATTACAACATCCTACTGGGAAGGCCCTGGATATATGTTATGGTTGCCGTTGTGTCGACCTACTTCAGGAAGATTTCATTTCCCTTTCAAGGAGGAATTACAATCGTCGACCAACAAACATTTCTCCCCAACAGTTCACAAGTTACGGGAAGCATTCCGATGATCCATGGAAGCCCTCATTCGCTTCAAAATATCGGAGTAGGCCTACTAAAAGACCCTATATTAATGGGGACTTTTGCCCTACCATCTCCAATAAATCTGGCGGAAGTGGCAACGGTGGGAACCTGCAACATGATATCTCCTATTCAAAAGATCTCTGAAAACGATATTAACATGGATCATCTGCAGGTATTGCCTCCAAGCCCAATAGAAATATTGTAGCAATCAATGTTTTCAGCATGGGAGGCAAATCCAAATCAACGCTCATCAAGCATTTGGATGGATAGGTCTAAGGAATATGGCACCCCTTCAGATCCTTGGTCACAAGTACATTATATAGATGAAGGAATTGTTCAGTCAATGATGATTGACGGGGCACCATGGGAAGATCACCACCATCGTTCCCATCTTCCAGATTACAAGGAAGATACTCCTAGTGACCTTCATAATCCCTCAGTTTTTGATTTTCTATCAAATACTGTAAACATGGTGGATTTCGAGCGAAACTTGTCCAATATTGAAGAGACCATTTCCATAAATATCTCGACCAAAACAAATGTTGTAGAGAATATTCATGTTGGCAAATCTTGTTCTCCTTCAGAACTGGAAATATATCATGCTCTTTTTTGCAAGTTCAGAGATGTCTTTGCTTGGTCGTATGATGAAATGCCAGGCATTGACTCGAGCATAGTTGAACACGAAATTAAGATGTATCCAGATGTTAAACCGGTAAGACAACGGCTACGGCAGGTGCACCCCAAAAAAGCCGCTGCCATCAAGGCAGAAGTTGAAAAACTTCTCCATGCTGGTTTTATTTACCCGGTTCCTCTAACCGATTGGGTATCGAATATTGTTCCTGTAATGAAAAAACAAGGAACGATTAGAGTGTGCGTCGATTATAGGGATGTAAATCAAGCTTGTCCGAAAGACAACTACCCTACACCCTTTATTGACCAGATAATTGATGAATGTGCCAGATGTGAAATCTTTTCATTTATGGATGGATTTTCCAGGTATAATCAAATAAATATCCACCCACAGGACCAGTCAAAGACTGCATTTATTTGTTCGTGGGGCACATTTGCGTATCGCAAGCTACCCTTTGTTTTAAAGAACCCAGGGGCAACATTTCAGAGGGTAATGAATTATGCCTTCCATGACATCAAAAACATCATTCAACCATATCTCGACAATCTTCCGGCTCATTCGCGAAAGCGGACCGATCATTCGCAGCATTTGAGAGCGATATTTCTACGCTGCCGACACTACAAGATACGACTCAATCCACTCAAATGTGTGTTCTGTGTCAATTCTAGTCGTTTACTTGGATTTGTGGTCTCAAAGGACGGGATTCGTCTCGACCCATGTAAGGTTTAGGCAATCATTGATTTGCCTCCACCTTCAAATTTGTTTCAGATTCAGAAACTCCAAGGGAAAGCAAACTTTCTGAGGAGGTTCATTCCAAATTACGCCGAACTTGCTAAAGGTTATACTCGTCTATTGAAAAAAGAAGTACCCTTCATCTGGGATCAGGTCACGCAAGCTTCCTTTGATGCTTTAAAGGCATCCCTAATAAAAGCATCATTAATGTACACTCCTGATTATCAAAAAGACTTTAACATGTATCTAGCTACAACGGATACGACCATCGCAATGGTTTTAGCTCAAGAAGACAATGGAATTGAACATCCTATATATTATTTGAGTAGAAACTTAAATGATACAGAAAGCAAGTACTCCTACGTTGAAAAGCTAGCTCTCACAGCTGTTCAAGCGATACAGAGATTTCGACATTATGTCCTCTTTCGAAAAACTACCATTTTGTCAAATTGCAACCCCATGACTTATATATTGTCGCGACAGTTGCTGGGGGGGAAATATTCAAAATGGATAGCAATTCTACAAGAGTTTGATTTGGAATTTATAAAATCCAAATCAAAGAAATCCCTAGTTTTGGCAGAGTTACTATGCGATCTCCCATCGTCGTCCAACGATGCCACATCAGAAGAAGCGATCGTGGACGAATCTTTGTTTCTAATATCCTCAAGCAATTCATGGTATGGAGACATAATCATCTATCTCCAAACCCAAACATACAGGTCTAATACCTCTCGCTAGGAACAACAACGCATTCGATACCAAGCAAAAGACTACATGATCGTCGGTGATACACTTTACCGTCGTGATGTCGATACAGTTCTGAGGAGGTGCCTCACCCACGAGGAGGCTGAAAAAGTCCTGAATGACTGCCATTTAGGCGTGTGTGGGGGGCATCAATTTGGTTACATTACGGCGCAAAAGATTTTACAAGCAGGATACTTCTGGCCAACAATGTTCAAAGATTGCATAATCGCAGTTAGAAGTTGCCATGCATGTCAAATCTTCGATCGAAAAACTAGAATACCACCCGCACCTCTGCAACCAATAGTTGCTGTTGGGCCATTCGCCAAATGGGGCATAGATTTCATGACATGTAACCCCACCTCGACTGGGGAGCATGGGTATATCATAGTCGCGGTAGACTATTTTACCAAATGGGCCGAGGCGATGCCTACATTAAACAACAGCTGCGAAATGGCTGCCCTCTTCTTTTTCAATCATGTAGTCTCCAGATTTGGCTTTCCACAGGCCATAGTCACAGATCATGGATCACATTTTTGCAATCACATGATGGTTGGGTTGGTTGCCAAATTAGGGCTGTCCCACGATAGCTCTACTCCGTATTATCCGCAGGCCAATGGATAAGTTGAGGAAATCAACAAGGTCCTGAAGCGGATGATGCAAAGGATGATTGGAGTCCACAAAAGGAGTTGGCACCTGATCCTGTACTTAGCCTTATGGGCATACCGGACGTCGGTGAGGAATGCAACCAGGTTTACGCCCTTTCAACTAGTGTATGGCCTGGAAGCAATCTTACCAGTTCAGTGTGAAATCTCGTCCCTCAAACTCGCGGTCGACCTTCTCCCCGGAACTTCAGAAGAGGAGGCTCGTTTCTTAGAACTAATCCAATTGGATGAAACCCGTCGTGATGCCACTTTGATTAACGAAGCCCATAAGAAATGAGTCAAGGCGCAGTTCGACAAGAATGTCAAACCCCGTGTCTTCTCAGAAGGTGACCTGGTCTTACTTTACGACCAGGAGTCCGATAAATTGGGAGCAGGAAAATTCAAGTCTTTATGGATGGGCCCCTATATTGTTAAGCGCGTGTTAGCAAAAGGAGCCTACGAGTTAGTGGATTATGATGGGATTCCACTGGCGCAACCCTGCAACGAGTTGTACCTTAAGCGTTACTATGCTTGACTCAAGATAGTAACCCCTATGCTTTTGTTACATTTTTGTTTTCGCTAAGGGTAATTGTTTTGGTTAAGTGATCCGCTTTTACATTTTTTGCAGATGTCGGACCTATTGGAATCATTTGTTGGATATGCTAATGGAGTGAGTCGTAGTTCGTGGAACCTATCTTCTACTGCCTGGGCCATCTTCAATCCAAGCAGCGAGTTAGTGAGTTTCAAAGGGGTATGTATTGGTCGGTCAACGAACAATATTGCTGAATACAACGTGTTGATAGAGCTCCTCTCTGATGCCATTACGCGTGGCATACCCCAACTCGTCGTCAAGCTCGACTCACAACTCGTCATCCTACAGCTCACTGGTATCTACTCCGTACGGAATCTAGCTATCTATCGCATGTTCCTAAGGGTCAAGATTTTGGAAAGGCAATTTGATTCTATTCAATATCAACGTATTTCCAGAAACTTAAACACATTAACAGACTCATTGGAAAACTATGTGTTAGATAGACATTTGCAACATTTATAAAAGAAGCATCTCATCAATATTTTCATCACATAACTTAACCAAGATAAAGCTCTGAAAATCAAAAATACATATATAACTGTTTATGGTTTATACATAATGTTCTGTAACCAAGACAAAATCGGTCAAATGACGCAAAACTCAAAATGCTAGGGGGCACCCTAGTCTAATGATGCTGGTGATAACAAGTCACCACCTGTGCAATCATGCGTAAAAGCCTAGTCCATCGACTCGGCACGCCAATAGTATGTCGTTGTAACCTCAGAGGCAGCTCGTCGGTCCTCACGTCCGGAATACCAAGAGTGAGACCCTCGACCTGATCCTGCAATGCTGAAAGAGTCTTGGCCACATCAAGATCGCGAAGGATAGCCCTCCCCACAGCCTCTCCTGCTGGAATCGCAGCTGGTGCTCTCAGACGTACTGCTGGCCGAACTGGTCCAATATCTGCATGAGCACATGAGTTTTGACAAGTCATGATAGAAGAAAGCACAAGAACATTATAAAAAGAAACGATAAACAGAGATATGGTCAGAGAATTTACCGATAGCACCCCACTGCTCACTAGCCGGCAACACCAAATCTGGGTCACCCTGGAAATCCATACCAGCATATGGATACTCGGAAAAAACCATCTCCTGACGGTTGAACCACTCGAAGAAGGTATCAGAGAAGGAAACCTGGGACTGACTAGCATTTCGGGCCATAAGGTCGACCCATCTCTGCATCCGTGGCTCAGTCGATGGAGGTAAGCCAAGCGAAATGTACTGCGGCTGCATCAGTGGGATCTTTTCCAAGGCGAAAGTGGTCAAAATAGAACCATAGCCAAAGTTCTTGGATTTTCCGCTTTTTACCTTGGTCAGTTGTTCTTTCATCACAGGGAGTACTACGTAAAACTAGTTGAACACCTTTGGTTCAAGGCATTCCAAGGCGTACTGCATATAGGACCTGTTGGCTACGTGAAGAGCCCCACTACCAGCCAGTCTAGCAAAAGTGAACAGAATGGTCCTCAAGGACCGGTCAGTGACATCTCGAATTTTGATCTTGCCATCCCTACTCAGCTGAGATCCCTCTTTGCAATACCGGCAAATATAATCTCTCACAGATTCGCCCCCACAGGCGGAACCTGATAATGTAAGAGGGGCACCACGCCTCGATAAACCGGTCAAAAAATAGATGTCCATGACAGTCAAGGGGATAGATTTCCCTCTGATCTGAAACACCTGGTTGGTAGGATCCCATGCATCGAGAAGATATTGCAACAAGTTGATTTGTTGCCTCATGCTAGAGATGCGGAAAAACTTGAATAGGCCACAGTTCCGCAGTGCAGTTACCGTAACCAGATCATGTAAAGAAACCATGTCCTCTTCTTCATGCTCGTGTTCTCACCATGTAACAACCATTTTGCTCCGTTGCATCTCTGCAAAACAAGCAAGAGAAGAGTCAGGGTCCTGATTTGGCAAAAAACAGGCAAAAATTCCATGAGAAAACAGTGCAAAAGTTTCCCTTCTCTTGCCCATCGCACCCCAGCAGTGTACTGGGTGAGATGCATACTAACTGGCCAATGGTCGGGCCAGTATGCATCACACCTTTCGATATAGGAAGGGTGCGATGGGGCCAGGGCAAATTTTTCAAACCCTAGGGGCTCAGAAAAACAGGGAAACATGCTCAGAATTAAAAAAGGAAGGAATGAAACTGAAGAGCTCAGGTTTAGTTCCTACCTGGTCTAGATGACGTTGAGAATCATCCACAAAATCTCCCGGAATCAACTGATGAAAATCAAGGGGAAAAGCACCTCCAAAGCTCCAACAAACCAAAGTTCAAATGAAATGGCAAAATGAGTGGTAAAAACCACTTTTAAATTACTTTTCACGTAATTCGAGTAAAATATTAGTTTTAAAACTCATTTTTCAAACATATATGGTTCATTTCTAATTGGTTTTATGAAGCAATTGAATAGGCAGTACAACCTTCGAAGGAACAAAGTGGTTAGCGGTGAAATCAAATAATCAATGACCATTATCACGAGCAGATTTTATGCGAAGTTCAAGCTCGTTAAAAATTAAACCTTAACAATGAGCAAATGTTTCCCCCAGAGTTTAAGCTCATTAAAAAATGAACCAACACCCGATAAATAACCATTGTGAATGCAGTATCATCAACTTCACTCTGTTCTTACCATCACCTTCACTCTGTTTTAGCCGATCATTCACCTCCACTTGATTGTTCACCCCTTTTGAGGAACAGCTGCGAAGAGTGATCTAGTTAGCCATCCTTGTGACACTACCATAATTGGAAAATTCCAAACCTTACCTGGAATCAGCTGCTACCTAAAATTGTCACTCGTTCCTCAAAAGACGAGTCTCCTTTAAGCTCTTTTCACCTGGCTCGTAAAATATGAAAAGATTGCCGAGAAATTGGCCTCTCCAGCTCATTAAAGCTATCAGGAGTGCTATCCCTCCTCTAGATTTTAATCTTTTTGGACCTGAGGGATTATTACACAAAAAGATCGAGCGCTTGTTTTGTTCGGCTCGTTAAAATTACCGAAAATTCGTCCCTTTCATATTATTTTATACTTTTTCGGACTTAAGGGATTATATGATGAAAAATTATTATTGGAGTTTCCTTTATGTCCCTTTTAGACTCTCTAAAATTTAAAAGGATCGAGTTATCTTTGTCCTTAAACTCGTTAAAACCAAATAGCGACAAACTTATCCATATAGACAAGAACGAGTTTCATTGTCACTAGGCTCTTTAAAACATAGCGACAGGTTTGCCCGAAGGGAAAATTATAGAACAAGCATATGTCATCCTCCTCAAGCTTGACAAAAATAAAGAGGTACTGGTCAGCAATGACTGGGGAAAAATTGGGAAGAAAACTTGAAGAAACTTTATCCGTAGCAAGTCGCTCTTGAACATGACACTTTCACTCCACATCTGAGTCGGGTTGGGTTATTTCGTTCACAGGTCATATCACCATTGGTCCGTCACACCATCCATATTTGGGGTTAACGATACTAATCCATGTCAATGTCGCTAGTATGCTCAAGAGAAGTCGCTCAGAGAATTCACCTGTGTCTCATCCGCTGCAATACATTCACACTCCATTCTTTCATGACCGCCACCTTGAATCCTATATCATCAGATCGTTTTCACCTCCAAAATCATTTACTCCGTTCCGTGTCGTTGATGTGGGATTCATTAAGGCCCTCCTACGATGGGTCGCTTCTTGTCGACATCAGCTCATTATCCAAGAAGTCAACTTAGGAACAACCCTTTCAGTACTTTGAAGCTTGCACGCCTCAATGGCAAGTTTCTCACTTCCGACGACAGGTTTACATCAATGGCCTTCGACCGAAAGATTTTGCGTGGTGTTCGACACCAAGTCCTTTTTCACACCACGCGAATTGTACTGTAGTACCTTGAGGGTCATCATCATTATCGGTGATTCCTCTCGCACCTGTTAACAGCTTGCATCATTGGCTGGTAATCAGGCGATGTCTTTCCATGTTCGACTCCAGAACATCTTTCACATGGATCAACTTGTACTCTGAGTGAAGATTGGATGAGTTTGAAGACCCCAAATCTAGTTTCATCCATCCGGGCTGCGGTATATTCAGGAAAATAAAGACATCAAATGTACATCATTGTTGCACAGATGATCATCCAAATCAAAGGATGATGGCTCTATCAGAATCATCAGTCTGCCACACAGACGGTTGTCTCTCTTATGTACATGAAAATGAATTTATAAAGCTAAGCATGGGAATGCCCGCCTCAACTAGATCATGAAAAATATTATGAAGATAATGTATTGTATTGTATCTTATTACAGGTCACCTTCCAGCTCGAAAAAACTTCGGATCCTCATGATAAAGCATTTCACCCGACATCAAAAGATTAACGACCTCATGCTTTAGGGGGCAACTGTTATAGACATTTTTGGGCACTGCAACCCCAATCATACATGTCCATAAACCAAGGGATCCTAAGTCCCTAAAAGTGTTGCTTCACACCCTAAATGAACAACGTCAGCTGATTATATCATCTCCCAGAAGTTCTCCACAGAAAACTGCTCAGAATTGGTCAAAGCTGGACCATACAGACTGCCCAGTGTAGAGGGTGCGATGCATCTCACTTGCTCAGTGTAAAGGGTGTGATGCATACTGGAAATCCCTTCTGTAGGGTGCGATGGGCGAGAGTAGACAAATGGCAGAGACAGTTTGCAAGGTGGATCGTCATGGAATCTTCCATAAACTTCTCCTGTGACACTTGCCTCTCTGAATTCGCCCAGGGATGAGTAAGAGATCATCAATCTCCAAGTGGAATCAAGAACTATCAGAGAGAGGAAACTAATCAAAATCCCAGAAGCTAACTCACCCCCTTGCAATCATCTATATATGGATCCCTCATCCCAGAGATCCAGAGGCTGGAATTTTGTATCTTGTAAGGAAGTGCTATTGGTTTCTTGGTGGAATATCATAGTGTTGGGATCTAAGCTTTTCATGACGTGAAAGAAGGGCTTTCATGCTGGGAGGATGACACTGGGTCAGAAAAATTGGTTGTAATCCTCTTTGCTATTCTTGATATTAATAAAGCTATTCAAGTTTTCCTCCACATTCTTGTATGTTTGATGATATATGCATTTGTGTGGTCAATATATATATGGTCCTATATTGTTTATGATTGTAGATCTCTGTTCTTCGATAGTATTGTGTTGCTTTGATTCCACAGGTGCTCTCTGAAGCTGGGTAGACGAAGGCAAAGTGGCAAGGATCTGTCAGAAGGGAGAGGAACCAAACAAGGAACTAAGCACAAGACTGAGGTTGGTGTCCTTTGTTCCCCTCTTATCTACTTCTCATAAAGGAAAGTGAAAGTAGTTTTAGTTTGTTTGTTTCTAAGATAGCTACTAGTCTTAGTGGGACTAGCAGCTCCGAGTGGACACTAGATTTCCCGATAACACCAGGGCCAGACGATTTCACCATAGCTTTCTTCAGAAATCACTGGTATACAATAATAAAAGACTTCATAAGAATGGTGAAAAACACCTTCAAAAAAAAAGATGGGAAGCAATACAAAATCCTCCTATCTGGCACTTGTCCCAAAAGAGGCAAATCCCATTACTTTCAATAGATTCAGGCCCATTTCTCTATGTAATTCATCTTATAAGATAATAACCAAGTTAGTGGAAAACAAAATCAAGAAGGTGTTGCCTCAAATCATATCTGAAAACCAAGGAGGGTTTGTGCCAAACCGGCAAATCATTGATAATGTCATAGTTGTCCAGGACGCTGTCCATTCTAGTATCCAAAAGCAAGAGAAAGGCATGATAGTTAAACTAGACATGGCAAATGCCTTTGATAGGGTCAGCCACCCTTATCTCATGGCTGTCCTCCAGAAACTTGGCTTCTCAGAAGAAATAACAGGTGTGATTTAGGCATGCATCTCCACTCCATGGATAGCCCCTCTCATAAATGGAAGACCCAACGATTTCTTCCAAAGCATAAGAGGTCTTAGGCAAGGCTGCCCTCTTTCCCCTTTTCTTTACATAATAATGGCAGAGACTTTAAGCAGAGCTCTGGAAGCCCAGAGGAAAGAAAGAGCTACAACAGGGATAAAAATAGCAAAAGGAATAAAAACCATAAATCACTCCTTGTTTGTGGACGATACTCTGTTGCTAGGAGGAGCATCAACAATAATAGCTAGAAGATTTAAAAAACATTGGATAAATTCCTACAGGGGTCAGGTGGGCTATTAAACAACACTAAATGCAGGATTTATGGCTGGAATGTCCCGCCAAGAATTATGCAAAGGATATCCCAAATCATGGAAATCCCAGCACAAGAAAGATGGAGCCATTTCCTCTACCTGGGACTCCCAATCTCCAAAGAGAGCATGAAATCCGAACTATGGACAAAATAGATCGAAAAAATGTAAGCTAAGATAAAGAATTGGGGAATGATGTGGTTAAATATGGCTGGAAGGGTGACTCTAATTAAAGCTCTTCTTGCAGCACTATCGATTTATCAATATGCTCTAATCGTGGCACCAGCAAGTGCCCATAAACAGGTGGAGTTAATTATAAGAAGCTTTCTATGGCAAGGTGGGAAGCAGGAAAACAAGAAGTTTAGCCTGGTCAAGTGGGATCAAGTAGTGTTACCATATAAAAAAGAAGGGCTATCTATTCGACTGCCTAGACTAATGAATGCAACTCTTGGTATGAAAATAGTGTGGAGACTCATAACAGGTAAAGAAATCTGGTGGAAAAAAATCCTAATTAACAAATACATGGATGGATCCAAAGAAAAGTTGCTGAAAAGAATTAGCCCAATCAGACAAAGTTCCCAAGTATGGAAGCTAGTCAAAAAAGTAATTCCATTAATAAGAAGCCACATCTCAAAAATTCCAGGTAACGGGAAAACCATTTCAATATGGGAGGATAAGGTCTTGGGGAAAGATCAAATCCAAAATCTCTCGAAAGTTGAAGGCATTCAAGAATGGATAAAAGAAAATGGATACAACACTCTCCATTCAATCTCTCTATGGAACCAGAAGGAGTGGCAGGAGTGAAAAATTCCAGCCATTCTAGTAAACCTAGAAGGACAATGGACAAAAATCAAACAACATTTAAAAGGTGCAGCTCCTATCCACTATGACGAGGAAGACAACTACCTATGGGATCCAAATAATGGGTTGTACACAATTAAATCTGGATATAATATCCTCCAAGAGCAGATTGATCACCGAGAATGGGACCCCTAGAAACTAGCCTGGAAGTCAGAAATCCTGCCAAAAATAAAATTTTCATATGGACCTTGTTAAAAGGGAAGATTTTGGCTGCAGAAAATTAAAAAAAAAAGGGTATTCAAGGGCCATCAAGATGCCCTTTATGCCGGCAAGTGGAAGAAAACATACAACATTTATTCCAAGAGTGTGAATTCTCAAAGGAATGCTGGAAGCAGCTAATACAACCATTGGAAATTAACTTAAGCTTTGAAAAACCATTGTTGGAATTTTTCGGAAACCTTGAGAAAGCTTGCCCTTATGAAACAAAGAAGAAAGCCACGATTATAAGAATATGGAAATGTATACCAACAGTGCTATGTTGGTAAATCTGGTTGGCTCGAAACAAGAGCATTTTCAAAAATCAAAATCCAAGAATTGGGAAAACACTATCCAAAACTTGGGGAATGATTTCCGAAATTCTCAATGCAAAAGGAACTGCACCAACGGACTATAGCATTCTCCAACAAGAGGAAAGGGATTGGCTCAGCAAGGCCATAATAGACAACAATGGGTAGAAAGGTCAGAGAAAAGAAAATACAAAAGGAAAATGGAAATTAAGAATGACGGAAAAGGAGTTTGGAAAGCTGGAAGAAAACTCAGAATAGACACTGTATGTATTTTGATGGAGCCTCAAAGAATAATCCCGAAAAAGCAAGAGTGGGTGGAATAATTTATGATCCAAATGGGGAAAAATAACCACCTATGAGTGGGGATTGGGACAAATGTCAAATAATCAGGCGGAATCATATAGTTTACTAATGGGAACAAGGCTGATTAAAAAAAAAGGAATTCAAAATCCTATTATCATAGGAGACTCAGCCATCATAATTGAGATTATGGCTTGAAACAGGAACCCCAACAATAAGTTTATGAGCCGAATCATCCAAAGAACTAGAAGGAATTTAGTAGGATTCAGAAATGCAACCTTCAAACATGTATTGAGGATGCATAATAAGCAAGTGGATCATCATGAAAATCAGGCTGTGGAGAAGGAAGAACGAATCGTCAGAGAGAATCAAGAGGAATACTATCTCAGTGTGCCATAACTCTCATTGAAAAATGACAAGAATGAAGTTTTGGTATACAATAGGACAGCGCAGAAGGAGTAGAGAGAAACATCAAGGAAGAGAATGTACAGCGCAACAAGGAACACAACCATCGGGAAATTAAGAAAAACTCGGATAGTCAAAGGAAAAATCATGAGAGTAAGGAACAACACATGAAAGATGTTAGTGATGGCAGCCCGGATCACAAATTTCATGAGAAAAGCAGAGACACCGGGGAAAAACGAGGCAGACTGAAGGAACAACACAAGAAGGAACAACAAAAAGGCGAAGGAGCAACAGTAGAAGGAACATCAACCAGAAGGAACAGCAGCAGAAGGAACAACGCCAGAAGGAACAACGCCAGAAGAAACAGCAGCAGAAGGAACAGCGGGCCGAAGGAACAACAAGCTGAAGGAACAGTAGCAGAAGGAACAACAAGAAGATGAAGGAACAACAGTAGAAGGAACAACAACCAGAAGGAACAACAGTAGAAGGAACAACACCAGAAGGAACAACAACCAAAAGGAACAACAGCAGAAGGAACAACAACCAAAGGAACAACAGGCCGAAGGAACAACAGCAAGGAACATCAAGCAGAATGAACAGCAGAAGAAGGAACAACAACCAGAAAAAGGAACAACAGCATAAGGAACAATAGAAGAAAAAAAACGGACCAATGGAACAACAGGTCGATGGAACAACAGCAACGAACAACAAGCAGAACGAATAACAACACAAGGAATAACAAACTTAAGGAACAACAAAATGCAAAACATAAGGAAAAGGCCACAGAATTTACTCTCCCAGTTTACAAACCATAAATTTCCGTGAAATATGCTATGTAAATTTGTTTTTTTAGCGGGTCAATATGTAAAACAGTACTCTAGAATAGCTAAAAAAACTTATGAAGTTTTGATACCGAGCACAAAAGAAAGCTCTGTGTGCCTATTTAACTGTTCAGTGTATCATATCAGAACATTAGAATGTAAAAAGAGCTTGCTCCAAAAACCTTTTTTGATAATATAACAACTATCCAATTTTGTTAAAAAAAAAAGAAAAAACTAAATCAATTTCGAATTTACCTTTTTTACTTTTATTTAAAACTCAACACTTAAGGAATACAAAATAAAATTTTATTTTTAAATAAAATTAATGAAATTATTTATTAGTTATGCTCATAAATATGTTTATATAAAAAAGTGAGTGGTAAACTATATTTTAAATATTATTTGTATGTTCTAAAATTATGAAAAAATAAATTCAATGAAATAATTGTGAGCTTATTTATAAAATCAAATTTTATAAATGAAAAATTGTGATTATTTAAATTATTAAAAAATCTTCCTTTGCCATATTATTAACTAGTACCAATCTCAATTTTATAAATGAAAATTTGTGATTATTTAAATTATTAAAAAATCTTCCAACCTCAATTGTATAAATAAAAACTTATGATTATTTAAATTATTAAAAAATCCTTTTTTCCCATTATTAACTAGTGCCAACCTAAAAAAATATAAATCTCCTACCATAGTTTTTTTATTTGCATCCATATATATTCCTATAAACATACATCTACCGTTTAACTTAATTAAATTAATAAATTAATTACGTCTACCTCCAACTAACTTTCCTTACCCACGGTAGAGTTGGCAACCCTTTAGCTACTTTTTTCTTCTTAAGGATGGGTATATTTTTCTGCTTTACCCTCTTCATCTGTATTCGAGGTGGCCACCCTTCTAGCCACATTTTATTTTCTAAAGGATGTCTATATTTTCCTGCGTTACTCTGTTTATCTCGATTCGACGTACGAATTTGAACCTGTATTTTCACAATTTCAAAGAAATTTATCAATTGTCGTGTATCATTTTTAATTATATTTCACAGAGAAATTGTCACATGGCCACTAATGAACATTGTCAAATTTCATGATTGCCTTTTCTTGGCGTGCACATTTGTTTCGAATTCGTTCATCGGACATTAGCCACTCATTGTTCTCATTTGTGCCGCACAATCGATGTCATACGTATTTTAGAAAAAATGTCGTGGGAATAATTAAATCATTTTTCAACATCCCATAAACGTGGGCGTGCGTAAAGTAATGGGAAATGCCTGCAATAACGGCCGCAACTTGTTTGGTGGGTTGGTTGAATTTGGTTGCGTGGTGTAATGAAATGAAATGGTTTTTAATGATGTTCATGAGATCTCGTGGTTTAAAGGAGGTTTAAGGGATTATCTATTAGGAGGTTTAAGGGATTATCTACTATTGTTTAATTTATATTCAGATTTTATTTTAGGTTGATTTTGTTGTTATGGATTTTGAGTAAGAAATTTATTGTTTCGTGAAGTCTTGGTTTTTCAAAAAGTTTAATGGCACTGTTCATTTTTAGGTGGTTATCAAATTGATGACGGATAACTTTATATGCTACACACTCTTTAATAAAATGTCATTATTTTTCTACCACCTTTTTGTTGCAAAAAATGCAAGTTCATTCTTCCCAATCTTCTTTAGGGAGAGTCCATCTACTAGTTTCACATCTTAGATGATTGGAGATAGTCCTCAGCTGAGTGATTAAATTTGTCATTGTTCCCTTAATTGAGGAACTCAAATACTCTTTATCATCATTTTTCCACATTGGGTTAAATTCTTTGACATAATATGTTTTCTTTCTGCCTACTTGCTTTGTTTACATGACAATCCTAACTTTTTCTAACACTCACTTTTTTAACTCCTCCTTAGCGTGAGGGAAATCATGTAGATTTATGTCCCATTTGCCTAACCACTTTATGTTTTGTTTCATCCATGTATTTTTCTGGTGGTTTAGCTCTTCTTCAACAACCAATTTAGGCCACTGGTGCTTATCCATATTTTCAACCTTCTTCAGATAACTTAGCAAATGAATGATCATTGATGCCTCAATTGGAAACATACTAGCCTCAACTAAAAGGATATCATATGGGACCGTTGATTTGACTTTGAGGCTACTTGTGATTAGGTGCTTTTGAATTCTTTCTATTTGTCGCCATTTGTGGCTTGACATGTTGCTCCCCCATATTTCGCAACCATAGAGGATAACTGACACCACTAATATACCAAAGAGGGTTTTCTTAGTCTTCCAATCCCATAGTTCTACATGTCTGCACCTGTTCTGAAGAAGGTAAGAAGCTTTCCACCCCCCCGGATTCTCTTTGATCTACATGTCTCCTAGTGAAAATGAATTCCTAAATACTTGTACTCATCTACCACCTCCAAGGGGTTGCCCTCAAAGAGAAAAGTAACTTGAAATTTCTTTCTTTTCAAAGAAAAAATCATGACTTTAGTTTCCCTGGTATTTACTTGCATTCCCACCTCATGACAAAAGAGTTCCAGGCCTTTCAAGTGTTATCTCAAACCTAGTGTCGATTTAGCGATAAGAATGAGGTCGTCTGCATATAAAAGTAGTTTCACCACATATCTTGCTAGTTGGATGCCTTCTCCTTCGGTATTAATTATCCACTCTTCAAGCTTATCAATATATAAACTAAACAATGTGGGGGAAAGAGGGCATCCATGTTTGACTCCTATGTCACTGCTCTGTTCGACTCCTATGTCACTGCCAAAGCATTCAAACATGCCTTCCTTTGTTCTGATTCTGGCTCTAATCCACTCATAAAGCTTATGAACAACTGTGCTATATTTCTTTGGGGCCTTTAGTTATTCCATTATGTGCCATAGTTTATCTCTAGGAACAATATTGAAGGCTTTTTTGAATTAAACAAAGCAACAAAATGCTTCCCAACTTGGTTGTCCTAAACTTTTTCAATGAAGTGTCTTAGAGTGATGCAATGATCAATGGTAGAATGTTTAGGCCTGAAGCTAGCATGTCCTTTTTCTCTTTTCCCTCTTTTTTTGCCCACTCACCGATTCTCCACTTTGGCATGCTCCCAAAAAGTTTTCCAAAAAGAGGGTTGATCATAATAGTATGGTAGTTAGAAGGGTTATTGATGTCTCCGGCTTTGTGAAGAGGTATAACAACACTAGTTTTCCACTCGACCAGAAAGCTATCTTGATTGACTCTGTTGAATATCTCCTTGATGTGTGGGGCTAGAAGCTTCATTCCCCATTTTAAAAATTTCCCCTTAAACTGTCAATGTCTTGCGTTTTGCCAGTTCCTAGTTTCTTTATACCTTGTTCAATGTGTAACAACATAAAATAGTTCTGTTGAGGAGACAATTATGGGAGGCTTTTTCTCATTTGTCAGCTCATATAGAAGTTTTGCATAGTCTAGCCATTGAGCCTATGCGATATTGTTTTCTATTTTCTTTTTATTTTGTTGTAGTTCCTTCCAAAAACTTTGAGATTATGTTTTCCCAAAAAATTAATTCCTTCATTCTTGAAATCACATAATTTTCTTTTTTTGATTTTCGAAATTGTTTATATATAATCTTGTTTTCTTTGCTCGACTCTTCTTTGAGAAATATTTTCACATCCTTGCATTTCTTATTATACCAAGGATTAGCTCGGAAGGTGTTCGAGATCCTCTTCAGAAGCCTAAATCTCTTACATGTTTTTAAAGCTTTGTGTATTAAGAGAATCAACATACTAGTGTAAATATATCTTTTATCTCTTCCATTATCTTTACAACCCCTATTATTGTTTATGGCTATCTAGAAATATTCTTTAAGCACAACCATAAATAGCTCTTGATTTAAGATAATTCTCCATGCTTATAAACTTTCTTGTGTGAATGATGGGGATGTTCCCCTTTCGATCTCCTATATTTTGGGGATGAAAAATGCATGCATTACCTGTCACAACTTGTCTGGTTGGTAAGTTGAATTTTGTTGCATGGGTTGGTTGGATGGAACTTGTGCGTCACGTCGTGGACTCATACCAAACTCGTGTTTTGAAAGAGTCGATTCAGTGGAGCAGTGAGTAACAACATTCTTGTTCAGATGTGGACTCATACCAAACTTGTGTTTTGAAGGGGTCGATTCAGTGGAGCAGTGAGCCACAACATTCTTGTTCAATGTACCGGTATGTGCATAACCAAATTCATTCGCGCAGTAAACATATTTTTTTAAAGAAATTTGGTAAGAAATGTGAAAATGGAAATGTTCAATCAATTTTCCAAGATACCAGGAACGTGGGCGCTAAGGTAGCGCTCCGTTCGTCAAATAAACCTGTCACAACTTGGTTAGTTGGCGAGTTGAACTTTGTTAGGTGGGTGGGCAAGTTGTGCCTGGGCTCATTCCAAACGGTAACCACGGAAGTCAAGTCCTGTAAAAAGTATAGTAGTTTTTAAATGTGGGTAGATTTTTATTTAAAGAAAAAAATTATGGACAAATCAGTTTAAACTAGATTTTTATTAGATTCAACAGGTCTAAAAAAATTGGTATGACACTTAGATTATAAAAAGTTATTTTTGTCAAATTTTTGTTTTCAATGAAGCACTGCCAAACCAGGAAACTTTCCAAAAATACTACTCCAAAAATATATCAAAAGCAACATGCTCGTGGGCCGGCAGTCATACGAATCCTCATATGGCGAAACCAAATTCAGACCGGTAGAAGTTAGATTTGTTAAAGAGTTTGTTTGATGAAAACCAATTCAATGTTTAATTGGGAATAAAGAGAAATGTAGACTATTGAAGCAGGGAAAGAAGATTTCTTGTTGCCCCACTCTGGATTTGAAATGACGTTAGTAGGCAATGCGAGGCAGGAAAGTCGCATAACGCGGAGAAATCGCATTCCCACCTTCCCCTCAACTTATAAATTCCACCAACTCTGCACTGAGGGATTGCGTTTTCTCTGTTCCCATGCCCACAAAGGCCTCTTCCCCCAGGCGATGCTATTGCTGGTGGTGGAACCCTGTTTTTTATGAAGTAATTACAGGGCACACCCCATCTTCATCTGCTGCTGTTATTCCGTTTGGATCCGGGGCTTCTTTCCGGTGATTGCTTACGCTTTCTTTGTTATTGGAGCAGCAGAATCAATTTATTGCCGGAGCTGCCGAGATGGCGAAATATACAGAAATGGTGGATGCGTGTATAAGGATCGCCGCCCGGTTTAATTCTCACTGCCCCCAGACGTCGCGTTTGTATTATCATCCAAATTGTTCTAAAAATGAGGCCGAGGCCGCCTCCTCTGGACCAGCACAGATCGCAACCTCTGGTGCCCTGCACCTCTCTGCATCTTGCGCCAATTCAATGTTTGAGATGCAAGGGGATGGGGACTGGCCCCGGATCGTATTCCCTAATTACTCTTATTTTTCCTTTTACATTTGATCATATCATGACAATCAACACCAAAATATATGGCATATGTTTCTGTTCTTATCCTTAAAAATGAATTCTGGTTCACTTCACCGATATCTATCGGTTTATTCACCGATTTATATATGGCTTAAATAATGGAAATCGTTATCTAACTGCAGCATTCAAGTCGTGGATTTCTATATTTTCAGACCGATTTATCCTTGGGCTGACTTGTTTAATAGTGACCCAATTTTATACCCATGATTATCCAGATGGCATTTAAAAATCTTAAAAACTGTATAAAAAATCATCAATTTCTTTTCGGCTATCTCATGGAATAGGTAGCTAATTGGGAGCCTATCATATCGGAGGAGTTGCACTTTGAATTCATGGATTTGTAATTTCTTTTATGGTTGTTATTTTGTTTTTGGTTTGTGTTTTTTATTTACATCTATTTAATCTTTGATTTTTATGCTTTACATAATATTTTGTTTGTTAAATTATTTATAGGTCAAAATTAAATGTAAATATTATTTTAATATATTATTTTGATCAATTAAAAATAATATTTTAATTTATTTATATATAAATTGTGGATATTTGATTTTTTTGATATTTAATAAATTTATAATTTATATATAAGAGTATATGCAAATTTCTATGGTGATTAACTTAAGGAAGTTGAAAGACTCTTCAGATTTGGTAGATCCATCTACGTATCATAAATTGATTGGTTATTTGATGTATTTGGTTAACACGATACCAAACATTTGCTTTGCAATCAACATCATGAGCCAATTCCAAGTGGAACCGAGACATGACCATGGATTGCAGGCAAACATGTATTGAGGTAATTATGTGGTACAATGAATTATGGGTTGAGATATGTCTCAAACAATGATATATGACTGCAGGGTTATACAAATTTAGATTGGGCAAGAAGTGAAAAAGACAGAAAGAGTACATCTAGAAACTGCTTTAGTTTGGGTTCTGTTATGATTTCGTGGATGAGTAGGAAGCATATATTTGTTGCACTCAACACTACCGAGCCAAAATATATTGCATCCATTTTAGCGAGTTGTGAAGCAATGTGGCTTCAGAAGTTACTCGTAGGACTATTTCATCAGGTGCTAGAATCGATTGTGATATATTGTGACAATCAAAATTGTGCAAAACTTGTAGAGAATCCAGTTTGCCATGATAGGTCGAAGCGCATTGATATCAAGTACCACTTCATTCGTGACATGGTGCAAAAAGGAGCAGTGAAACTCCAACACATTTCTATTGATGAGTAGACAATTGATATTCTTACTAAGGCTCTGTCCAGAGCGAAATTAGTATACTTCAGGGACAAGCTTGGACTTGTTGAGAGTGCTTCCCTCAGTGTGAAGGAGTGTTTATGAGATAGTATCAGGCACAAACATTCTCCTTGTGTCATGTATGACCAGAATTAGGGAGAAAGGTCCAACAAAGGACAAACATTCTTTTTGTGTCAAGTATATTGACGAGAATTAGGAAGAATGGTCCTTTCAAATCAAGCTCAATGAGTTCATTTAGCATCAAACCCATAATTACTTGGATAGAGTTTGGCCTTTGTTGATTCACCATTTGTCAAGATATTGGCCAAAATGATGGTGAACCAAGACTAGTATGTATACCATGTGTCAGATATACCAAAATTATGGTGACTATTTGATTCTAAATATATACCATGTGTCACAAGCACTAACCAAGATTATGCTGAGGATACACCATAAGTCAGATGTATCGATTAGAATAATGGTAACCCAATGATGTTGATCTACCATGTGTCAAATTTTCTATTAGAATTATGGTAGTTGAATGATGTTGATACTATTGATAATTAATTATAACCTTAGAGAAATTTGTCAACATGAGAACATCTAAATAGTCATTATGAATACCCCCCTAGCTTGAGGGAGTGTTCAATTTTGTAGCTATGGTCGTTATTCATAATTATATTTTATCCCTCGATGAAAATGTAAGACATGTTCTTTATGTCATTTTTTTTGTTTAGTCTTTGAAATAATTAATATAAGACATGTTCTTCATGTTGGTATAAAAGGAGGAAATTTTGAATTTTGAATTTGAATATTTTGCTCCAAACTTGTCAAGTCATCCCTCCTTCAATTCAAGTTGGCCCAAGTGAAGAGATAACCATTTAGACAAGAAGAACACTATATATATATAACTCAACTTCCTCCACAAGGCACCATTCGACCTCACACACAGGTGTCAAAATAATATCTACATCATTAAAAGTAATTATCAATATTTCAGAAATTTGTGCTTGTATCTATTGCACTTGAAAAATCAACAACATGTACCCTTTTAACGTTGGATCCTCAACATGAATCCCCATGTCACCCCCTACCCCCCACCCTATTAACTCACAGTGACTAAGGGGGTCCAAAGTGAATGAGGGTCATATATGTGACCATGCCCCAATCATGCCAATTGAAGAAGACCTCTCTTGAATGAGGGCCTAGAGAGGTCGATCCGACAAGTCATGGGTGATCTCATCAATTGATGACCTCGACATATAAAAATATTTCATGGATGTTAACGCTTTGCTTACCACCACCAGTCCCTGCCACCACCATCAATGGAGTGCTCAAGGTTGAATGTTGTTGATGAATAACGGGCAGTCCCGTTAGTTGATGGGTTTGGCAAATGGACCTTTTTGCAGCAACTTTTGCCACCACTCCACTATCACCGCTTGTGCCTTGGTGTAATGCATATGCATTAAGGTGGTGAGCGATGGTCGGTGAGTGGTCATGAGGTTCCACCTCACCTCACCTCTACCATGTGGCATCCATGTTGCATTGCCACATCATATGGTCAATGGGCCCCTCCACCAAGCCCATTTCATGTTTTGTGGAGTTTTTCTCGTTATAAAAGTTTGGATTGAGTCTCAATGTTAGTGAGGCTCACAAGCCACATCACATTGAACCAACTAAAACCTCATTGACTTCCCCCTATGTAATTTTCAACAAACACAATGGTTATAGTAGCGGGTGGTCACCTGTACCAAGGTTTCGAAGTGGCGAAACCATGATCTCATTAGTAATCATTATCCCTCAATACAAGTGATAATGTGCAAGATCTAGGCAACGAGAAATAAATAGTGGGTAAAGTAATAAAAAAATAAAAATGAAATGAAATATTAAAATGCCAATAAAAAACATTATTGCAAATATTAAATCATTAAAAACTAAATCAATGAGTGTGTTAGAAAAAATTATTAAATTTTATTTCAAATATATATATATATATATATATATATATATATATATATATATTTTCTTCTGAATAAGGCTAATTCTATTATAGTACAAAAAGGTCAAAAATTACATCAGAGTTACAACAAGGCCATGGCCTTGTAAATCCTGCCCAGAAATTGACATTTTGCCCAGATTTACACCTTCCAAAATTGAACACAGTCAAAATTTGGATTACTATCTTCTGTTGTGTCTTCTCCTAAGACTCGAAACAGTGACTCTAAACAGTACGTAACAGGGACATGCTGAGATAGACAAACGTGGCGATGATGAGCACCGCTTAAACATGGACTGACTGACATATAGACCCATACTGCCGTCACATAGACATACAGACCCATACTGCCGAATTGATACATAAACACAGGATTCAAAGACAGAGTGATGCTCCTGCGGCCTAGGCTACCGAGAGCGAACTGCTTGACTTGATCATTCATCGTCCGTGGTGTAGGGCGCTTCCTCAACTCGGCACCCAAATTGCAGAGAGTCGTTAGAATCAGAGAGAGGGACCACCGCGCTGGAAGGGAGACCCTAAACAGGCTCGCTTGGACCCACAAGAGCTGCTGGAGTAGCTAAGGGGGAGCTTTCCCTAACAGGGCGTTGCAGGTCAATTATAGGCACTGTCCCTTGAACTTGAGGTGGGTTTTCCAGAGTTGCATCTGCCTGATCTCTGAAAATATCACAATGCTCAACAATTACAGAGACAATACAAGTAGAAATGGCGAGTGTGCAGGGTATCCGATACCTGACCGTAGGATGCGCCTCATGTCCACAATCAATTATGCGTTCGTTCCCCAGCCCTCTGCCTCGTCCGGCTCTGTTACCATGGAGGTGCTGCTGCTCAGACGTAACTTCGACGGAGGAGGAAGGAGAAATGGGGGCAGGCCTCTGAGTGGTAGCTCGTCCTCGAGAGCCTCCGCGTCTACTGCACATTCTCAGTCTCTCACCCCGCATTGCTGGATAAAGAAGAACCCGCTTGCAGAAACCTGGAGAGGAGGGATTAATTAGGACGGGGGCTGCCGAATTTGGCTCACAACGCCTGGGAATTGCTCTCAAGCTTGTGACAGTCCCTGAATTGGCCACAGAGCATGAATGCCCTTGCTCATTCCCCCGCTCCACCGAGTAATGCGCCAGTGTTGCAGCGGAATGCCAGACGATTGCAGAAGAATGCGCAAGTGTAGCAGGAGCTCCCGGTTTATTAATCGCCATCGCACAGTTAGCCAGGAGACGAATTATGGAAGACAAGACCAGCATTAATGCCCTCGTTGATATTCCAGCATGCGAACCTCTCTTACATCCCGCGAGGTACTGCGTGTCACACATGGGCTGACCCCTGCCCATGTGACTCCCCATCTGTCCGCCGCTCACCTTAAGCACCCGCATCCGGGAATTTTTATTTCAAATATTATGTTTATGTAGATTTGAGGAAAAATAATAATAATTTTTTTTTATTAATTTTATTAAATTACATTAAACGAGAATTTGCAATTATTTACACTATTAAAAAAAAATGTTTATCATATAACTAACCACTGTCACCCATAAAAATTAAATCTCTTACCATAGGTATCTTTTTTTTATCTTCATATCTATCCTAAACATTTTTATTTACATATCTACCATTTAAATTAATGAAATTAATTACTAATTTTACTTGCCTCTGCGTTACCGCAGACGTGGCAACCCTTCTAGCGATATTTTTTTGACTTATGGGTATATTTTTCTGCTTTACTCTCTTCATCTCTATTTGAGGTGGCCACCCTTCTAGCCACATTTTATTTTGTAAAGGAGGTGTATAGTTTCCTACTTTACTTCAGCTCTATTTCGAGGTAGGAATTTGAACATGTATTTTTACAATTTAAAAGAAGAATATCAATAGTCGTGTACAATTTTTAATGATATTTGACAGGGAAATCGCCCCATCTCGACTAATGTACACCTCAAATTTCATCATTCTCTTCATGGCGTGCATATTTGTCCACCTGCTACCGACACGTCCACTCGATTTAATTCTTTAATGACAGTACATTTTTCAAATTTGTTCATCGTACCTTAGATACTCAAAAATCAATGTGATACATATTTAAAAAAGAAAAAAGAAAAAAATGACGTGGAAATAACACCCCGGCGCGTGCCTAAAGTAATGAGAAATGCATGTAATCCCTGTCACAACTTTTGTGGCAGGTGAATTGAATTTTTGTTGCGTGGGTTTGTTGGATGGAACTTGAGCGTCACGTCCTGGACCCATTCCCAATTCGTGTTTTGAAACGATTCAGGGCAACCAATATTTCTCTTTTTTTGGTGGCGGTTGTTGTTTATAAATAAATATCTTGATCTCAATTTTAAATACTAATTTAAATATATAAATTAAATAGTTGGTTGATAAATATTAAAATATTTATTTCATCATATATTTTAATAACTAAAATTAAAACATTAATAAAAATTAGCTAAATTATATTATTAATATATATATATATAAAAGTGAAACATACCCAAAATAATAACTCATTTCATATGACTATTTTTTTAATTAATGAATTTAATTAAAAAGATAAAAAGGCATAACTACTTAAATAAATCTCCAATATACTATTAAGAAGATTCTATAGAAATTAAATCATATCAATTACTTAATAATTATTGATAATCAAAAGAGATTTGTAATTCCTTCCATGCTTAAGATGGACTTGACTTATAACATTTAAAAAAAAATTAACAACAAAATATTGTTATTACTGTTATTACCAGCCTATATCCATCTTACTCTAGATCTACCAAGCACTGAGAGGGATCAAATCTCTTTTCACTCTAAAAGAGGTTCGCATATCAAGATATTTGATCCCTCTGGCACTTGGCAGATCTAGAGTTAAGATGGATTAAGGCTAGTTTAATCCCCTCTTTAAATAAACTATATTTTACATGAAAACCATTGGTCAATACAATGAACCATTTTTATTTTATTTTATTTTGATGGAGTTAAAATGTTGACATTACATTATATTAATATTTTAATTTAATTTAATTTTTATTTGTATGTAATTTGACTTAGTCAAAATGTTGAACATTACAAACAACATCTATCGGTGTTATGCTAGTGGAAAAACCTCTGAACCATTTATGAAACCAACGTTTCGGACTAGCTAGGTGAGTCCATCATGAGGGCAATGAGATCTGTATTTTGATCGGTGCAATAATACACACACATATATAGAGTCATCTATGTATTTTAAAAAATATTAATAACAATTAACATTTTAATTTGAAGAGTGTAAATGTAGACCATAAATCAAATATTTCAATTTCAACTATGTATATATTATATAAAATAAATGAAATATATATATATATATATATATATATATATAATCAAAACATTTCGAGATCCAAATGTTTTCTTGAGTTTTGTTCTTTAAAAGAGATTTACATCTCAAGAGCTTAGTAGATCTCGCATTAACATGGATCTATGTTACTCTAAGAATTTCTCGAAAATCAAAACAGATATATATATATATATATATATATATATATATATATATATATATATATATATAATTCATTTATAAACTAGCAATTGCCCCTAAAGGTGCAAAGATACATCAAAAGAATTGAACATGCCTATGATGTTACTGCAAAAATGTCGCTGCAAAGGAAAGATAACAACCTAAAGGGTGGAGGATGGAGGGGTGTTCATGCTTGCAATAGTCTCACACTTGTGTCGATGCCTGTCTGATAAATGTTGCTCTAGCCATACCACTATGTCAAAATCTTATATACATATTATATCCAAGCTATAACATGCAAGGTAATGAGGAGAAACATTACCATAGGTCAAATGTAATTTCACAGAAGAAATGACTAAAGTCAATGTGTCTTGATAATGTGATTAAATAAAGAGCATCTTTCATTGGAGTGACCTTCAAATTCCATGATATTTTGCAATCAACATAAAGAAGGGGGTTTGCTTAAGAATTTTAGCTATCTCTTTTTAAAAAATTAAATTAATTTGGAGCCATTTTCCTAAGCCATGAATTCCAGTTTTAAATTTAAATTTAAATTTTGTCTACCAAAGATTTGTTGGAATTGAAAATTTATATGGTGTGGTTTACACAATCCAAGTGTCCAAGTAAAATTTCAAGGCATTGTATCCATTTATAAATTCAAAAATATAGTTTTAAAAATGAAAAGTTACACATGCTATATGCATATATAGAACCAATATAGATCCATTTTGAAGATGATTAAATCTCTTGAGGTGCATACTTTTTTTCAAGTTTTGCACTCTAAAAGAGGCCTCATAGGCTATCTTTAGCTTTGTGGACATTAAAATTTTCTTTCTTTCTTTCTCATATTTCCAGAAGTAATTAGGGTTGCTTTTGCACAAATAGTAATTACATTTGCCTTTGCACAACTTGTATTGGTCTCACAATAATGAGTGACCATGTAAGTTAACCGTAGTTAAGAAGTCCTTCTATCAAGGAAGGCCATTCCTAAACAAAAAATACCCAATAACGTCTTAGGTTGAACACAATTTAATGTGGGACTTTATCATAATTAATTAAAGCAATTTTGCGTGGGAGTTATCTTAAGAATCCTCAAAGCCAAAATGGACCAAAAATTTAGATAATTTTTGTTATATAAAAAAATTGGTTAGATTATGATTAGCTATAAATTGGTTGAAAAAAATCAAAATTAAACCCATCTAATTTTTCAATTAAATATTTTATATCATTCTACTTAAAAAATATTTTAAACAAGTAAATGAAATCTTTAAAAATACATAATTTAATGTAAATCTTATCATATGTATTAATATGCTAGCATTAAGAATAGTGTAAAATACCATGTCGAAAATGACTTGTTTAAATCAAATTTAATTTTCCCCACTACATCATAGGTATCATGGATTTTGAACATGAAGCTCCATAACCACATCCTAAAAATGAATAGATTTAGTTTGTATTTATGATATATAAATAAATATTCCATTGTGCATTACACTTATCATAATCAACCTATGTAAAACCCTTGTACCTTTCTTAGTTCCAAGATGAAGATAATTCATTATATTTTAATAAAATAAGAAATATTTTGATCTGTTGCATGAGCCTCATTATTTATATTTTATTTTGAATGTCATATTATAGTGATGCATATTTATTTCTTATTAAATTTTTAAAATAATGCTAATTAAAAGAGAATTTGATTAACTATAAACTTTCTGCCAATTTCCTAGAGATTTGAGATTATTCCAATTCTAATAAGTTCCTCCATGATAATTTCCTCATTATCATTTATAACATTCATTTATATGTAAGAAAATTTTATTTAGCAAAATGGTCCATTACTTTTAATAAATTTAAAAAATTATATCCATGGCTCCCCACCCACCAATTTCCTAGGGATTTAAGACTATTCCAATTCTAATAAGTTCCTCCATGATAAGTTCCTCATTATTATTTATAAGATTAATTAATATATAAGCAAATTTTATTTAGCAAAATGATCAATTTTACAATAAGATGTGTAATTCCTTTTTTTTCTTAAGTTAAAGTGACAGACAAAAGTCAAATGGAGATGAAAAAGGTAGACCATGCCTAGCCTTACCAATTTAAAAAATGGACACCTTGGGTGTAAATATAAAATTATTTGATAATAATTTTTTTGAAAATGTCCATAATTTATATATAAATAAATTAAAATGCCTCTTTAATTTATTGTCAATTTCCGGTAAAAAACATTGTTTCCTCTATAAGTTGGACTATTTTTTTTTGTTAATTTTAACAAAAAACAGCAGAGATTTAAAAAACAAATTGAGTTTAAATTATTTAATCTATATAATTCTAGTACTACAGGTTTTTTAGGGTGTTGAATCTATTTATACATTAAAAAATGTATTTTAAATAACAAAAAAATTACAACAAAAAATCACAATCTTATTTGAAATTGTATTTCTGGATTCCATTAAAAAAAATTATTTCGTTTATAATTTAGACTATATTGTTTCTTTTTATTTTAATGGCAAGGTCTCTCGTTATCACACCAATGTGTATAACAAAGTGCTTGGATAGTAAGTGGGAGCTTTGTTAAGTGAGTTACTTGGAACTAGAAATACTTGTCTTCTAGTTACCTATTGTTGTCCTTTGTGCATGATCAATTAATGTTGGAAATGTAGGCTACTAAAAAATTGATGCTAAAATGCAAGATTTAAATCAATTTTCTAACATGCATAGAACGAGAGCGGTAAGGTAATGAGAAATGTGTGAGGGGCCTTCGTTGGTCAAATGAACCTGTCACAACTCTTGTTTGGTGACATTAACTTTGTTAGTAGGCTAGTAGCTTTATGTGGTGGGCCAATTCCAAACTGTAGCCACAAAAATAAACTCATGTTTTTAAAAGGTATATACAACAGATGAATGCATAAACAACATCTGTGTATAGCCAATCAGTTTTAAATAGATTCAAATTATAACTCTGTAATATATCTATAAAATTCTTAGCTTCCCCTGAACTTATAAATTCAACCAAGTTTGCGCTCTCATCAAGGGATTGTGTTTTATCTATTCCCATGCACACAAAGGCATCTTCACCCTAGTGCTGCTATTGTTGATGGTGGAAGCCTGTTTTTTAATTAATTAATTACATGGTACATACCAAGGCTTCTTCATGGTGATTTCTTGACATAATTACCCTGGTGAAGGGCATTTTATTTTTAATATTTGTTAGTACCCGAAAATTCATTTTTACATAAAAAAAGATTAATTTTGTAAGTGGTCATTTCGTCGGTGAGTGCTCTGACAATGAAATTAACATAATGCTTTGAGAAAGTCTTTTACGTAAGCGAGGGGAATGAGCGGCATGCGAGTGCATTTCTTCAATTAGTTCTCTAACACTGACAATAAGACAAGTATTTCTAGTTTGTTTATCTCTTATATCATTTTAAACTTTTTTCAATTTTAAGCTTTTACAGATTTAGCTGTGCGGGAGAACAATTGTATAGAGTTTCGAACCTGTTTGAAATGAAAGATGTGCGAAGGAGGGGGTATGTAGAGAGAACTTTATTCCGCAAATATAAAATTAATTTAACTTTAAACAAAAAATTAATATCCAATACTAAATGAAGTCTGTTTTTAACATGTGTGAGAAAGAAGTGTTGCGCCGGACAATGGGTGTGTAGAGAAAGAAACAAAACTTTAATTTGTAATGTTCTGCATCTCTGTATACATTTTCCCTTAAGGGTGGATCGACATGGGATGTGCGGTTTTCAAAATTATGTTCAATGACTTTTGATCATTTAAAAACTAGAAAGAACGAATCTTGGTATTCAAGGTTTCTGAATACTATGTGCATTTGTGATTTCAATTTGTGGATTAAATAGTTATTATTATTCAATATTAAATTTAGCGTCTTTTTAATGCGTGTGAAGAAGCAGTGTTGAACGGGGAATGGGTGTGTGAAGCAAGGAACAAAAACTTTTTTTTTGTAATGTTTTGGCCCTCCTTTTGCACACTTGCCTCTGCATGAAAATACATATTAATCAATTAATAATGAGCGACAAGGGTGCATAGAGAACTTTATTCCACAAACATGAAATTATTTAAACTTTAAGCATAAATTTAGTATCTAATATTAAATGAAGTGTCTTTTTTATGTGTGTGAGAAATGAGTGTTGTGTGGGAGAATAGGTGTGTGGAGCAAGGAGAAAAAAATTTAATCCGTAATGTTGTGCATCTTCAGCTACATTTACTCTTAAGGGTTGATTAATGTGGTTTCATTTTATTTGATATTGCGATGATTCAATGATTCGATGTGCGGTTTTCAAAACCATGTTCAACGGTTTTGATTAGTTAAAAACTAGAAACAACTAATGTTGGAATTCAAAGTTCTTGAATACTTATTATGCAACGTTTGATGAATAATTTCCTTCCGCGGACAGAAGAAAACTCCCTAGATATAGTGGCTTGATATAGAAACAACAAGGACTTAGAGAATTTTAGAATATGGAAGAAAGACTTACCTAGAATCCAATGCAAGATTTCCTCTTAACCTTGCTTGTAAGCTTCGGCTCCAACTCCAAATGCTAAAAGTGGAACCTGCAAAACAACTAAAATAAGAAAGAGAACTAAAATACACAAATAACATATATTAACATCTCTAAACAATGAGTCAAGAAGACATTGTTCTATATATGCATAAATGAGAGATAAATATAGGAAAACAAAACACTTTTTACATTACTGAATGTAGGAGAAGATACAACCATTGAATATCTTGACCTTGTAGATGTATCTCAACTATCTTGTCCTTCCTTTGCCACAAAGAAAGTCTTCAATCGAATATCAAGTGCATAGATGGATAATGGATCCCTAGGCATAAATCAGCAACATGAGGGCATAACTAATAATCTCCAAAATCCAACCTTGACTCTATGGGAGGCAATGAATTTATAGGGTAAAAGAGGTGGTTTGGGATTTACCATTCTAGGACTTAGATCCACATTAAAGGGATGATAAGTTCACGGGATAAGAGATAAGACATCAAGAGGAGGAGCTCAAGATCTAATCTAACAGTAAATAGTTAAAACTACTTAGGAAGCTTCTAGAAATGGAAGATTCAAAATCATTTTTATTTTTACTGAATTCCAGGGACCATCGCGCTTTCAATAAACGAAACATGAGATGGTCAGTACATTTTCTTTGTGTACCACTTGAAACCATGCAATTTGTATGAATACTAAGTGCAATGGGGCCAAAAATTAGCGTTTTGAGTTGTTTAACCCATAATTCTTGGAACTTTTGGAGAGAGGATTCTCTTATATTTACAGGAGATGAATGCAAAGTGTCAATGGATATTGATTGATCTGACTCCAAGGATGTTTGATTGGATGTGACAAAATGACATGTAACATGCAGTATTAAATAAATTTATGAATTAAATACTTATTATGCAATATTAAGTGTCTTTTTAATGCATGTGAAGAATAAGTGTTGTGCTAGAGAACGGGTATGCAGAGCAAGGAACATAAACTTTATTTTGCAATGTTTTGTTCCTCCAAATAAATTTTCCGTCAACAAATTTCTTCTACATACCTCCTCGCCTACATGACAGTACATAATATTCATAACTTTCAGATACTTTATGCATTTGTGATCTTACATTTGTGAGTTAAATAATTATTATCGAATATTAAATGAAGTGTATTTGAGGAAGAGGTGTTGTGCGGGAGAAGAAGTGTGTAGAGAAAGGAACATAAAAAATTTCACCACAATGTTCCATATCTTTGTATGCATTTTCGCAGATATCTGTCTCGCACAACAATACACATTAATGAATTAATAAGCATTTTTTAATTTTAGTTAGTGTTTAGTGTTTTAGTTAATTAGTTAGTTAGTGTTTAAAATGGAAATATCACCTTTTTTTAACAAATCTATAAACATTTTCCCCGATCGAGGTGAGAAGTTGGACATGATGAAGATATAGTCCTACCAAGCTTACAAAAAAAACAAATATTTAAACATTTTATATGATGCATTTGGCATTGAAATTCCAAGTGTTATCATGGTAATGTGCAAGGTGTAATGGGAAATTCAGAGGAATGTTGATTTAATGAATATTTCTAGTTATCCTATATTCCTACAACTCTATGCCATCCCCTCTATCAATTGAACCACAATTGTGAATAGTTATAGATAATGTAGATTATGTTTTTGTCTCTAGACAATAAGCTATATTTCAAATAACTTAAATTGAGATCTCGAATAGCTTGTGCAGCTAGTTTACAACTACAAGGCTTATTAATCATTTCATAAAACAACCATCATTTTATAACATTTCAGAGTAAATGCAATTTAATACTCATACAATCATAATAATATGCAAGGAGATGGCCATCCTATCCAGCCAGACCAGCAAGCAAGAAGACCAGCCATACCACGCCTGTAAACGGACGCGTGCGCACACCCGTATTCAATGAATTGAATAATGAAAAGGCTGACATTTAACTGCAACACTATTTTCTATTAATCATATATACTAGTTAACATTAATAACATGTTATTGAAAATGTTTCTGTGATAATTTGTGAATGTATTGTGGTCGTACGAGAATTATATTTGAAAATGAACAAGAAAATTGGTGATACGAACCTATTAGCACAGAACATACAAGTGATGAGGACACAAATATACCCACACTAGCACGAAATTGGTCAATGAGGACATATACTGGAACAATAAAAAACTTGATGCCAACTTTATCTCCGATACAAAGATTTTGTAACATGTTTCACACGCAAATAGTAGTAGGTGGTGATTCTATAGGGAAATGAGAAATCTACAGTTAAATGACATTGAGAACATCGTTGATTAAGAAAGAATTTTTAAGTACAAAGAGGAAATGAATAACAAAGAGAGGAAAGAAGTTGTTTGCAATGATACCATTAACTCATTTTCTTATATTGATAGGAACTTTCAATGGTTGACTGTGTATTCGGAATAATAGAGTGTGCAACTTTTTCTCTTTGCAGAATGTGTTTAAAAGTTGGGAGTATTGTTGGAGCTTTTGTTTCCTTACATAAAATTATATCTCTAAATCTAGCATTGCATAGGATCACATCCTTCACTTTCAATTATGTTTGATAGGCATGTCTAACTATCATATGAAAAGTACGAAATTATGAACATAAGGCCATTGGTATACTGTATTAATTCACTATTGATGACAAATCAAGGTTCAGGAAGTGATGTGTCATGGCAAGGGGATAAGTCTATGTCATAACAATATCATATGATGTTCCTTGTTATCGATAGCTAATACAGGTTGGAAATGTCGTTCAAGATTAATTGGAAATCAAGATGTAATCCTATGTGATTTTTGCAAGAAATCATGAATGTGAAAGGCATACAATGGTTCAACAATTATTGTTCTTGCTTTCATATGTTGTGAGTATTCTTAAATCTTGAAGCATTGGTGATGAGTTAAGTTGATTTGTGGTTAAAATTTAAGTTGATGAGCCTCTTCCTTGTTACGAAGGGAGTTGTGCAGAAGAAGTATGTGGAATGGAAATTCCCAAATAGTTACATTTTGTGTAACACTTCTCCACACATTCATGGATTATTTTTAAATGGGGTTAATTTTTACTACTTTCGCAAGTTTCTTCCAAACACTTGCATTTCGCGTAACACTTTACTTGTATATTTTTTTCGAGGTAAGTAGGGGGTTTGCAAGTTTCTTTTGCACACTTCCATTTCACCCAACACATTTTACATATATTCATGAACTCTTTTTAAAGGGTATTAATTTTACAACTAAACTTTATTTAGGGTTAAGTAGCATCGAGAAGGGTGATAGTAGATTGTGTAATTTTGAGCAAAGATGAAGTATGGTTCATAGATAAGTGAGCGAAGCAATTTATAATGATTGTTGAATGTTGTATGCATTTATGAGGTTTTTGATTTTGAATGAATTATAATGTTTATTTCTCTTTACATTGAAATTTCTGAATTTTCTAGTGTGTACGATCTTAGCACTTATGTTACCAAAGTCAACCGACTTGAACGCATTGAACATAAAGCTATTGGCATAAACTATTAATTCACAGTCGGTGGCATTATTCAGGGAATACTTTAGTGTATCATGATATCATTTTGTCCAATATTTCGTATTATGATTAGAGCTAATTCTTGTCTATGTTCAAAGATTTGGGTTTTTGGATACATTGTATATGATGTTCCTTATTATTGATAGCTAACCCAATTTGGATATGCCACTCAAGCTGGACTTCAAATCGAGAATGTACTTTCAAAGAAACCATGAATGTGGAAGACAGTAATTGCTTCAACAATCACAATTCTTGCTTTCGTATGTTGTGAGTATCCACATCTGATATACACATAAACCAAAGTTTCATTACAAAAGCTTTAATAAGATAAAACGACTAACTAATTAATATGTAGTGTTGTGCGGGAGGAAGGAATGCGAAAGAAATATGTGGGGGAATGTAATTGAAGGTATAAAATATTTCGAAAGACAATTTTTTTTACTTGCTTTGTGTTATCAACTAAAACACATAATGACAGTTAGCTTTGCACCATAGTCTTGAAAAACACATGTCAGGTTATTAGTAAATCAAATTTGGTTCAACCTTTTTTTGCAATATGATATCAAATAAAACAAATTGACATCGACATAGTTGTGGGGACTATCTCATCCATCATGTTGATTCCTGGTAGAGGTAGTTGGGCACGCTTCGCATAATATTTATTTGTGATTGTCCTTGCAAAATTTTATATTTACAATTATTATTGGCAATTTCTAAGCTAATTTTCATGATCACAAATAATTCATATTTATTTTATATCTTAAATTCCTGTCTCTTGTGACATGTATATCAATGATATTAAATCAAGAGAAAAGTGTGGAGTAAATGGACAACATGGTTTTAGAATTTTGAGATTTATTTCCATTACTTCCCGCAAACTTTGGCTTTGGTATCTTTAATTGCTTTGTATTGTGAGTATCGTGTGTAATAGTTTTCAGATGAGAAATAGTAACAACTAGTGATTGTGAAGGGAACCGAGAATTATATAGTTAAATGGGATTGAGAACATTATTTACTGACAAAGTAGTTTTTAGTACAAAGTAAAATGGGTAGCAGAGGAAGGGAAGAGGTTGTTTTCACTGATATGATTAACTCGCTTGTATTGATGATAAATTTCACTCGTTGATTTCATATGAGTGGTATGTGAATTTGTCAATGGAATATAAAAGAAGTAACAAGGTTTGGAATAGCATATTGGCGAATGCTGCATGTCTTCGAGAAGTCTTTGATTTTAGATATATTGTTTATTTGTACACAAACAATTTCAATTCAAGAATAAGAACAATTATGCTAGAAATGAAGAAGATTCCTCTGAATCCCAAGGCATTCAGATGGATACTCAAGCTAACGGTACCATATAAGTGTATAAAATTGTTTGAAGCAGATAGTTTCCTGAAGTCAGAAGTAGACAGGGTTATTATTTGAGAATTCATTTCCCCAACTTCTCAAGTTCCTTCCGATATTTCTCTCGTAGATATTTCTTTGTTTACACAATTGTTTAGGGACTTCTATTGGATTTGTGCTCACATGATTGTCTGAGAAACTACAATAAATGTCCCAAAATGCATTTCTATCTGTTTTTATCACTCATACAAAAAAATTGTATATTCAACTAGGTTGTTTTCAATTCTGATGAATTAGATTTTCAGTTAGTCAATCTATCTAGGAGCAATAGATTCTTTATGATGGTGTATCTTATAACAAGCCTCATATCAAGCCATGTGTTTGACAACTTAACCTGTAATCCTAAATTTAGTTTTAATGAAGAACCAATGCAATTATTGTATCCCATATTGTGGAAGCACACACATTCTTTATATTTTTGTTTAATTCAAGATGTAAGTTTGTAAAAAAAAACAATTACATGATAACTGGACAAAATATTTGTCAAATATTTGCACAGGCCTAAGTTTTCCTATTTGGAAAAGGGGTGCAAGAAGAAAGAGAAAGAAATACAGTAATTAAAATTTATGGTTTTGAAGGCAATCCATTGTTATTGCCAAAATTTGTTCTAGATAGGTATTTTGCTGCTGAAGTATGTAGGAAATATTGTCATTGGCTAGTTATATTTGAACAAAAAAAGAAAAAAACAATTTATTTCTTTTCCATTTACTGTTGGAGAAGTCACTATGAAGAATGCAGCTCATGCTATGGATCCTACATAGTCTTTAGATCCTTTTAACTTTAATGAAGCTGAAGTCGTTGAAGCTTTTGATCCGTAAGGTCTATTTGGTGCACACCTAGATTATGTTAGGTACGAGGACTTGTTTACAAGAGTTAGAGAGCAAAGGGAGGAAATTCACAATGTAACAAAAAAAATCAAGAGCTGCTAATTGATATTGATGAAATTGTTGAAGAAGACAACGTTGACACATGAGTAAGATACAAGGAAAAAGGCACAAATCCCACACAACAATCTCAATATTGCACACCTGGTATTGGTATGATTTCATCTACTAGTCAAAGAAAGAGAAGAACTACTACAAGTGAAAGACTGGTTCATGGTGGGCTGGCAGGTGGTGGAGATGATGAAGATCCTCCTTTGATTTTCACTTTAGAAAGAGCACACACCGCTGAATCAGTGAAATCCAAAATTCTGTGCAAAAAAGGGAGAATTGAAGAGGTTATGGATGTGGAATTTGAAAACGATATACCACCTAATTTGGTTAGTACTTGTTTGGCAGAAAATTAAAAAATGATGGAGCAAATTGTTGAAAAAGTCACTACTTTCGATGCCTACCCTGTCACATTGCAAAATCAAAATTATGGTAGGGGAAGTAGAAGATTGAGAATTGATAGAGTAAAGGTTTGAAACCAAAAGTTTATTAATCAAACAAAAATCGATGTTGATGTGTTTAGGGTTGGAGTGTCTTGGCTCATGAAATTTCATTAATCTATTAGTGGCGTGCCTATAGAGTCTATTAGCCAATGAGAAGCAAAAAACTGAGAATGAGAGAAAGAATAAAATATCTAGAAGATGCTCTAAATATAGGTCCTTTGTTAAGGATTCCACTAGCAATACGCATCACCGCCATTGGAAATTTATAACCCCGGTACACCCCATAGATTTGACAAACCTGTCAACCTCCTTAATGTAGTGAAATTGTATATTATCAATAATATATCTGATAGGTTGCAAATTATTTAATATGCATGGAGAACAACTTTTGATCTACAACATTTTGTCTATAGAATTAAGTCGTCTGTCAAGTGGGTCGAAATTGATCTCGAGGGAGAGAGGGAATTCATAGACAATGACCTACTTTTAGTCATAGTCTTGATTTATTGTCTAATCTGCAAAAGGAGAAACAAGGAATCTCGGATGTTGATTGAATGAAGCAGATCAAAGCCAGATGGTTTAAGAGAATCAAAACATTAGAGAACATTATTTCTGAATGTGGAAACATAGAAAGTAGAAGATATAATGCATATTTCAAGGCAGTAGTGATTAATCGAGATTTAAATGGTATGCCCATTACATGTGACTCTGGATTAATTTCAAAGGGCATGTCGATGCTTCAATGGGAGAAGATAAAACAATCAAAAGTAACAAAGTTTGATAGTATAATTGATTTTACTATAGAGGAAATTAGCAAATTGCTAATTACTTTTGTTAGTGTTAACGAAGAGTACTCTACCTTGATTGTGTAATTGTAAGAAGAAGCTAGGGACATTGAGGAGGTGATATTCAATGAACGTGTCAAATAGGAGATTATTTTCCCTCCGATGAAATATTTCACTCAAGATAAAGTGAAGGAATACCTTGAAGAAATTGTCAATTCGAAAGACAACTAGAAGTTAAACAATCTTGGTCTATGCTTTCACATATTGTAAGTGTTTTTAAATCTTGGAACATTCGTTTTTCTATTTATAGTGTTTAATTATTCAATTTTGTTATATATCCTATCATGAACTATTCTAATTCCTAGATGTAGTCTCTTATTTTTTGTTGCAGGTGCGTTTTTGACATTATGGTTCATGGGAGCCTAATCCTAGTCCCCATTGGGGAAAATTATTTTTGCAACAAAGATTATTCTTTGTAACATGACTTTGTACTCAGTCCTTGTTCCAATTTTGATTACTCTTTGTTCCAATTCTGAAAAGAATTATGAGATAATGTTTTCAATAAGATGTTATATAGGTTTGAATTCTGTGACATTGTGCAAAAACATTAATTGAACATATGTTTTCGATAATTTTGTTTGAGCTTTTATATATTACCTAATTTTCTGTAATTGATCATAATGAAAATTATGGTTCATGGGATCCCAATGCTATTCCCCATTGGGATGAATGAATTTAATTTTACGATTTAAGTATGAGGATTTTGATTAGACTTGCTTTATGAAACAAAGATTATTCTCTAAGCTATGACTTTGTATTCAAACCTAGTTTCAATTTTGATTACTCTGTGTTCCAAATTTGAGTTTCTTTACCAATTATGTAAATAATTTTGAGATAATGTTTTTCAAGAGATGTTGTATAGATTTGAGTTTTGTGACGTTGTGAAAAAACACTAATTGCACATATATTTTCGAGAATTTTCTTTGAGATTTTATATATTATCTAATTTTTTTTAATTGATGATAACGAAAATGAATTTTTTATTTACTCTATTCTAATACTAAGATTGTTTATCAATTTTGTGAAGAATTCTCGGACAATGTTTTGCATATGAACTTGTATAGCTCTAGATTTTGTAGTGTTGTCCAACAAAATTGATAGAACATAAGTTTATGAGTGTATGATTTTGAGATTTTATATGTTGAATTTCCACAAACTTGGTGTCTGGTATAGAACCTTAAATATTTGACGCTACCAAACAAAGAATCTCAACAAATCTACTTTGCACAACAGAACAATATAATGTAGTAAATCAATCACGTGCATAATAAGAACAATAACAAAAATATATGTAGCCCAACTTCATTATATTATTAACATATAACACAATAGTCTAGTGATCTCGTAGAAGGGATAATGGCCCTCAAATATTCACAAGTACAAGAATACAAGATACAATGACAATCTCACTGCTCTAGTGCACAATCACAACCTATATGTCATATCACGTCTTGTTGGTCCTTTGCTTCTGATCTGCTCTCTAGCTTCCCCTTAGTCCATTAAGAAACAACACACAGAGAATATAGAGTCTCATGACTGTTTTGTTTTTGACACTCTTTTCATCCATTTTTCCTTTTTTCATCATCACTATCAACTCAAATACACAGTAAACTATAGATTTTGACATGGTAAGGTACTCATATGTCTTATTTTTCATATTTATTAATGTGCCTTATTATTAAGTTAAAAGATTGCAATAAGCTACATAATTAATATGATTCTGCAGATGTTTCATGATTCTGCAACTATCTCCATGGTTTTCCAGATTCCAATATGCCAGCCAAGCATAGAAGCACATGGGAAGATGGGGATTGATCTCCTTATGGATATCCTCCTATTCGACCGAGCCAAATCATCAAGGAAATCACCAAGTGGCGCAGTCAAAGAAGAGGGTCAATACGTGGATACGCGAAGTAGCAAGAGTTCAGATAAATCATGACTCTTCGATTTTCTTTCCAAATAGAAAATCGTAGAGAAATGTTATTACTCCGTTATAGATTAGAATTCAAACTAGGATTGTTTTAAGTTTTATAAGGCATAAAAGTCTCAATCTGTTGAGCACGAATTCTATATATATAACTCTATAAACAGAAAGCAAGGGGAACGCATGTAATATTTGAATGACTGTTTGAAGTTTTATAACTCTGTTCTCTTTAATTGAAGAAGTATTTTCGTCAACCTCATGCGCAGTTAGTTGTTGAATTAAAGTTCTAAAACCTGTTGTTTTGTGGAGGGCCCCTACAGACAGTTGAGGTTCAATCTTTTACATTTAGCTTAGTCATTTCGTTATCGTAGCTTCAGTTTCTTTGTAGTCATTTGTTTACAGTCTTTCTTTTGTTGTCTACCAATTTCAATCATTTATATGCTTTCTAAAATAGAACCATGTATATACTCTTCTTCTTTTCATAGCAATTACATCTGTTAGATTGCATTCCTTCTATTTTTGCTTTATTATTTCAAAGTTGAATTGTTAATTGCAGTGTAGAGATCTTAACATAGGATGGTTTATAAATTCATTCTAGAATAGAAGTGATTCTCTTTTAGAGTATAAATAATTGTCTTTCTAGAAAATAAGTTGTTTATTCACAAATTTTAGAATAACTTTCTTTTTAGTTTCTTTTCAAAAATACAATTTATCTTAAATAAGTTTTTCGTAGAATTTACAAACTAGTTTTGTTTTTCCATTACCTTGCATAGTAGTTCTTTTGAAACTAACGAGAGTCAATTAAATAGGATCATGATAGCTTGTTTTAATTTTCTTTTTAGAGGTGATTGTAGGAATTTAGTTGTAAATCATCAATTTCATTAGGAATATAGGAATAAAGGAAATCCTTAAAACAAACACAACCATCATTTTAATAAACTCAAGAAGGCTTCTAGCATATATAGTGCACTTGCACTTCATAATTTTACCAACTCCGATCAATAATTTATGTAAGCAATTTAAGAAAATTAAATTGACTAAACAGAGACTCTAGGATGGTTGCCACTGTTGGGTGCTAAAAGGTGTCTTTTAAAACTCCTAATTGCCTCACATTAATTATCAACCTGGGTAAGTCTTTTTGTTTCAAGAGTGTATACAATATGTGCAAGTTATAAATCTAAAGAGTAATGCTTTTTAAGTTGAACTATAAAACTTGATACAAGAGTAAATAGATGCATTTATAAAACTCAAGCTGCAACTGTTAATGGAAATATTACATCCAAGCATCAAGACTTAATCTTCAACTGAAATCATAATCAAATTTGAAGCAAGCAATTCAATTGAAAATAGCATCAACCGAGAGCATAGTAGCATTAACCAATCTCTTTCAGCTGATTCTATATGAATCACACTCTATCTCAATTAAGCAATTCAAATGGAAATGATGTCAACCGAGAGTTTAGTAGTATTAACCAATCTCTTTTAGCTGATTCTATACTAACCACACTCTCACGTATGCCCTATTCTGCAATGCTATAAATGAAAGAAAATGAAATCAATGCTCTAATCCACGCCTTATCCACACCTGCTTGTGTAAAAATAACTCACGCTTATGCTAGAAATTAAACACTTTGTAATGAAATTAACACATGCTCTGCAATGAAATTAACACTCACAACCTACAGAATTGACAGAATTGAAATGCAACCGGTAATGGAAATCTACAGCACTGGTGCTAATCTAGCTAGATCTCCCAGTTGTGGTGGGCCCTTGCCACTTCTGGGAGGAAAGAACTTACAGTAACCGGAGAATTAAAAACCACTCAGGCTTAATCAACACGTCTCATTCGATTCGATCTGCACGTGTCAAGGGAAATCAATAGACTCTTTCATTGAATGAAAATAATATAACATAGTCTGCCTGTAATTCAACAGTGATTACATGTATATATCAAAATATCTCCATTATCCCCTCTCCTCCTATCTTATCCTATCCTATCTGTAATGATCCCTTCTAATAATCTATATCCCTCTTTGATCTTTGTTCTCATTTAAATACAAAGAGAGCAAAGAGAAGTTACAACATATATGATTACAAAATGATTCCCATAAAAAAATTGGATTGTTCACAATAAATTGATCAGCAAGATCATATCTGAAATATCTTTCCATCAGCATTCAACAGGAACAAGTTGAATTTGGTATTGCAACTGAGATAATTTGGAAACCGGCCGCAATAACGAATCTGAGAAAAACATCTTCAGAGAACCTTATGTTTCTCTTAATACGGACCAAAATTGGGAAAACTCTCATTGTAAAACTAATTCGGTCCGTTTTGAAAAAAACCCATGTTTCGGATTTACCAAATTCTTCTCCATTTGCCCGAAACATCCAATGAAAAATTGTCACTTCTTATTCCAGCAAATTTCTGAGTTGGAATATTTAATGATGAGCTGGAGATCAAATATGCAATCTGGAAAATATCTTGGAGGCTAAAATGGTGAGTGATGTTACAAAAAATTTATTAATAAACCATAATTGGTAAAATCATGCATAATAATCATCAATTTATTAAAAATAAAGGAGAATAAATAATATTTATCCATAAGAGCATAAATAATTATAAAATGGAATTATAGGATAAAGTATGGTAAATGATGTGATAAAGAATGATAGAAATAGATGAAATGGGCATTAAAGAGTGATAATAATAATGACAAACTAGTGGCCCAACATACCCCCAAACTGAATATATTGCATGTCCTCATGCAACCCAAAGCCTCTATATTAACCAAGCTATATAAAAAAAATGTTCATCCCAAGTCATGAAATTGATGGAACAAATGACTTCTTTCTCAAATAATGAATATTCAATTTTAGCAATGTTGATGAAGGTGTAACAATTTTCACATTGACGTTCAACTATATGTATATGAAGTTGTAGCAAAATATGATATAAGTAACAACAAACTTCATTAACCATTTTCTCAAAAACTACAAACCAGATTTTGCTGAAATTTTGCAAGAATATTTCTACTATATTAATGCTTCTATGATCCAAAAATCAGATCGTTTTGATGCATGGATCATGAGATATAAGCAAAATGGCTGTAGGTGACAGTGCATGATTTCAGAAACTTGACAAACTAATTTAACTTGAAATTGTCCGGGTTTGTGTATTTTAATGATACGTCTTTGTTATCCAAAAATCACAAGAATTCAGTTCACAGTTTTAAAGATATACGCCAATCAATGTCGGCACTGTATAAAAATGAAATTGTATGCCTTAAATGAGAAAGAAAGTAGAAAAAATCCATCATGTGTAGCAATTCCTCCCCCAAACTGGAGAATTAGCATGCCCTCATGCAATGCTAGAAAACAAATTGAGGTGGTTGCTACCATCTGTTGAAATCTATGCTTGGTGTAAAACAACATGGAATAAGGGAGGTGTTGAGAATGAATAAGAAGATCAATGGATGATAAAGAATATTAATGGTATGGTCAGAATAAAGAAATAAAGGAAAGGAACACTCCCCTAAACTGAAAGATTATATGTCTCTGAAAAATGGGAAGTGGTAAAGATATGGAATGAATGATGATAAATAATACTCAATGGATTTTCATGAAATTCTCCTAAATTTTCAATAAATTAGAAACTTATGCTATTTTACCTCAAGTTTTACCTCTGAAAAATGTGGAATGACATTTATGGACTGGCATTTGTTGAAGCTGATGTATGTTGAGTTGATGCTGAAAGTGATGCAAAAGGTGGAATCCAAGCAAGCACATCATGTCTGAACAATTGTTTGCATTCGCGAGTTTCTCAAGCCTCTTCTGTTAGTTGCAATAGTGTGGCCTTGCTGTGAATAGAGTTTCCCCCCATACTTGTTGTTCTCCTGTAAACAAATCACTACGCTGCATGAAAATTTCTTGAATCCACAGTTTTAGTTTTGAATAGCAATAGATAAGCCGCATGCAAAAATTTCAATCAGAAAAAACTTTTGAATAACCTTCCCCCTCCAATTGGAAAAGGGCGTTCATGACCATAAAGCATAGGAAAAGTGTTGTTCTGATGGCAAGGCAAGGGAATGAATAGTACGACAGTAAATGAAGCAGAGTACACATATCAATGATAGGACAGCAAGAGGTATGGTTATAATGAGAGCAGAGTGTGTAAAGATAGTTATGAATAAGAGATAGGATGCTTTGGATCGATGATAAGTTATGCGAAAAAGAAAAAGGACAACAATATGCCAAAAAGATGCTTTGCTGACGGTATTCTAGCCGAGAATGATGCGATTGATCGGAAAACAATTTCTCATGCGTAAAGGTTCAAAACAGGGAAAAATTAAGGAAATAAATTCTCCGATAAAAAGAGAGAATAAGAAAAGGGTATTATAGTAATAATTGATGATAAGATATAACTTCAATACCATAAGCAGAGCCTCTGCTGCCAGCAGGCGTCCATAGCCTCGGCAGGGTTGCTTTTTAACCCATATGAGCCAGGATCCTCAATTTATAAATGGAGAGTTCCAGTGTTGTTCTACAGAAGAGATCAGTGTGCTGGCGTGGTAACCAGATAACCACACTGCCATTCACTGGGATGTAGCAAAAGTGATCAGGCCGGCTCGTGATGAGACCTTCTGTTCCAAGGATATTTTGGTTATCTAATGGATCATAACCCTGGTGTGGTGGCCATAATGGGAATGTCACTTTGTTACAGCCTTATGAACATGGTAGGTTGGCTCTTAATGAGACCCCCTATCCTCCATCTGCAAACAAAATTTTGTTGTTATTACACATTTTTATGATAAATAAAGGGAGGCTCAGTACTCCTTAAGAGTAGGGATGGTGGAAGAAGTTGAAGATGTCAATAGAAAAAAATATATACCCATAATCTCATTTATTACAGACAGAGAAGTATAACCAGGAACGGTGGAACCAACATGGTATTAAGATGATCAATTAGTATCATGTACAGTAGAAAACGATGCAGTAAAGTAGTATATAAATAATTGTGTCCCTTTTGAAAAGAATCTATCATCAAGGAGTTGTCTTGTTAAAGATCATAACGTAAATGATATTAACTCACTTCAATAGAATCCATAATTCTTGTCCTCATAAAAGTAGTGTACTTCATGCCATGAAAGGGAATCAGTAAAATGTGGTTGAGATGAACTAGGAATAATCCCACAAGAGGAAGGAGGTGCTATTCACAACACACAAAACTTCACAAGAAGCAAAAATGTTGTTCCGAAGAGGGAACAACAAAAACACTCTAAAAGTGTTGTTCCCTAGAGGGAACAACAAAAACTCAAAAAACACTCAAAAAAGAGTTGTTCCCTAGAGGGAACAACAAAACTCTAAAAGTGTTGTTCCCTAGAGGGAATAGAAAAAACTCAAAAAATACTCACAAGTTGTTTGTTGGGTGCAAGAATTGCACTTAAGCAAACTCCTCAACACTTTATTGTCAACCCGGGGGATTCGTAAACTTAGAGACGAAGCACAGGCAATGCCAGAGATGGTATGAATTTTCCTGATAGAAATTCCTACTTTCTTAAAGAAAATCTTGCAGAATCGAAAGAGTAAAAGATCAAAGTAATTTAGTGTTGGAACAAGAAAGAATGCATTTGCAAAGGAATCAAAATAAAAATGCAATCACTCCAACTGATCAATTTTTAATTACTGAGTATGTGTTATGTTTTTCTTTAGCAGAGACGCTTGGTAGTCTCATAGAATGGTCCCTTAAACCTGCTTCTTTAGATATTTCCTTCTTGCACTAATCTGTTCTACACTATCGCAGTCTTCTTGCACTAGTGCAGGAACAGAGGTTTATGTAGGAGGTATAAATGGTGTCTTTACCAAGGGATTTTTACTTCATGCAAGGGCTCGAACTCCCAGGGTTTAGAGCACTCAGATCCTGTGACAAGAAACTAGTTCTTGCACCTGATTAGAGCTTCCTGCACTTAGCTATTAATTCTTAGAATGAGTGCTTAATTATTGAAAGTGCTATTTTATTGTTAAATTAAATTGCACACATAAAAAGGTGAATGTTCCTGATCTTAACAGAATGCAAGAATGAAGAAACAATCAATATACATTTATCCTGTCATAAGCATTTAATGAAAGAAAATAAGATTGCGGGAAGTAAGCTAAAAATTCTTGCTGCAACACACCAACGTGCACTGGTGCAGGTTCATTTCTCCTGCTTGGACCAGGCAGGGAAAACCAATCAAACAGAATTGCAGGAAAGGAAATATCACATCAACGTGCACTGGTGCACATTCATTTCTCCTGCTTGGACCATGCGAGAAAACCAATCTGAAATCAAGTGCGTGAAAAGAAATTGCAGGAAAATGAAATTTATCTACTTCACACAACAGATCTGCTTTCACTCAAACAGGAATGCATGTGCTGGAAATTAAATCACACTTGACAATGTAAACACAAATTACAGGGAAACGAAATGGGGTAAACGTGCTGGGTTGGCTGGGCCCTAGCCAACCAGCGCGTTTCCCTTTTAAATAAAAATGTTGCTCAGTAACTCAGATCAGACTCATTTGTTTAAAGGAACAAATAAGATTCGAAAAGCATGAGGTGGAGCTCCTTATTCCTATTAATTCACAAAGGCAAAGTACATCATGAAATACAGAGTCTAGCCCAGATTTGGGCGATAACAAAAGGTACAATCTCTCGTTTAGAAACACAGTCTTGTTACCGCTTCCCCCTACGTGCATAATCGCTCCTCCTTTTATAATATGTTTACATGATAATTAATCGTATCCTTTGTAAACAGTCATGGGGATTTCATCCCAACTAATTCTAATTAAATAGAATATCAGTACAATCATTCCCCTATTAAAAAAATAGAGATTTAATACGAATTTTCCAAATCTGGGCGTTTTCTAGATTTATGGAAAAATTGGTATTTTTAACAAACTGTCTCCAAAGACCTCTTCGTATCTCCTCAACCATTACGCATTTTGGAAAATTGCCCAGGCGATACTAATTTCCTATACTGGGGAAAAAACCCAAGTTTCAGAATTTTGAGATTCACAACGATCGGCATGGAAATCTGGGAGTAAATCGGTTGTCGGGAAACTGCTGCGAATTTGGGTGGAAGTTGTAAAATCTGAACTGGTGCAGGAATGTGTGGTGCAGGAATCCTACCGGTACTAGTGCAAGAATGTGTGGTGCAGGAACTTTGCCTCTATCAGAATAGGCATATTCCCAACTTTGTAAACCTGCAAACACACAAACTATTATCAACTATGTCTTTAATGTTTAAATCTCATTAAATCAAAGGAATAGCGAATACTTACTTATTATCTCCAAGAATGCACAAAACTATGACAATGACTAGTCAAGATAAACAAAAGCATGAGTGATTTCGAGTAAAAGGTGATATAAAGCAAGGCAAAACAGAGGCCCAACATCCCCCCATGCTGACCTTCTTGCATGTCCTCATGCAAGGAAATCAATTGTCGCGTTGTTGCTCCCTTGCAAAAAGCAAGATTAAAAACATTTATGGGCATTCGTAATGATGTTTCTTGCAATTCTATGTGATCACATTTCCTACGCTAGATAAAGCTTGTTTCAAGAACAGAGTGTTTGCTGGACTCTTTGATTATTTATACTAATTTCAAGAAAATCTATCACAAGAACTACAATAAAAATACCAAATTGCAAGGATGGTGCGTGCTTGCACTGATCTGCTTACACCGCCTAAACTGCATTTCTTTGTTGGCACTTTTCTGCTTGTACTAATGTATATTACAACGTGATTGCACTAGTGAAAGCATAAAATCTGCTAAAAAACACGGAATTTTGGTAAAACATGGGCTGGACTTTAACATGACTTCCTCAATCATATGGAAGGTTTGTTTAGCCATTTCTTTGATTTAGCCTAAAAAAAAAGAGAAAAAGAAAAATGAATTTTCATTTGCATTGCAGGTTTGCAGGAGGACTACTGGAAGCAGAAGAAGGTGCCAAGGGAGCCCTGACATCCACACCAGCACCTATCCTAACTTCCCACACCTTTCTCCATCATTCTTGGCATTTCTTTCACCTCACTGTGCTTCTTTTTTAAAAATTGTGTTTTCTACATGAGGCTTTGTGTTTTCTACAGGAGGCTCCTGTAGGAATTACAGAGAGCCAGAAATGGATATAAAAGGCAGTTCGAGGGACAGGGAAGCTTCATGAAGAACCTATAAACCCTCCTACAGTCTTCAAACCTCCTTGTCATTGTTTCCAATCCTACATCACACCCCAAGCATCATTCTTCTCCCTGTCCAAGAAAAACACAGAAAAAACAGTTTTCCAAGAAAAGAAATAAAAACAAAAAATAAGAGAGGAAGAAGCACCATCCACCTCAACTAAAGCCTACCTATTACCTCTCCATCTCCATCTGCATCTCTGGCATCATCCTCACAGCTCCAAACATAGAAAGAAGCTGAAGTTTCAAGGGGAGAGGCAACTACAGGAGCTCCTGTAGAAATTCCTCTAGCAGCTGATCCCATTAAAATCCAACATCAACAACAAGAAAGTGCAAACATGAAGGTTGAAGAAGACACCTGAAGCTCAGATCCAGCCAGAGAAGAACCTACACAAGACACAGCCACACATCAGCAAGCAAACAACATGCATCAAAAGAAACAAAGGCATGCAGCAGAGAGAGAGAGCCACAACACCTCACAGCAAATACATTCGGATCACAGGTAAGTAACTAACCCGCTCCTCTGTTTGCATTTGTGTAATTAGAAGGCATGCAAAAACAACGAGATGGTTGAGGTTGAACGAGGGAAAGGTGGCCAGTTAACTTGGCCACCTTCATCTAGTTGACTCCACTCATCCGAAGATGTCACCCACACGTGCGCACAGTCAACTCAAGAAAGATGTCAAGGACAGGTAGTGGAGGAAATGTGAACTCTGATGCAATCATGAGGGATGATTACGAGGAGGGGCCATGATGAAAAGGCAAGTGGGGACCAACAATCTGAATATGGCCAACGTACACTTTTCCAACTCACCCTCCATCACTGGAAATATCCATAAAAAGTAATAAGTACTCCTCCCCGAGCACTCTCACCACCTTTTCCTTCATTCTCTCCTCGTAACTCAGCTACAGCAGTCTCCTTGTGCCCCCACAGCCTCGTAACCATCATCCTCCATCGATCTCTCCCATATTCCTGCTCTCGGTGTTCTCTACAGGAGCACTTACAGGTTCTATAGGATCACTTACAAGTTCTACAAGAGCACCTACAGGAATTCTACAGGAGGGACAACAGGCTTCTACAGGAGGGGCAATGAGTTGTTTTGAAGGGAGAAAACACGGGTTTTAGCACAATTTTCGATCTGAGGAGGTAGGTTCCATGCATGCCCCCATTGAATATCAAAATATGCAAGCAGTGGTTTAAATTTGAGGAGGAAATAAAGCCTTTAGAAGGAGGAAATACATTAAAAAAATAAAAAATAAAAAGTCAGTTTTTTTTTAAAACACAGTCTCCTCTGTTTCTCTGTTTTTCTCCAAAAATTGTTGTCTCCATCTCCACATTTGGTTCCAAAAAAAAAAGTATAAACAAAATGACAGGAGGATTTATGAGGAAGGATCCCACCAACTCCACCAGGCTCCATGCACATCCCCAAGTAGTGGACATATTCACAAGAGAAAATTGGATGAACGTTTTTGAGAAATTCCGAGGGTTTGATGAGGAAATTGCCCAGGAATTTGCCCACTCTTTGGTCCCTCACTCAAGAACACATGCCACTGTCACCTTTAGAGATCTTTCCATGGAGATAACCCCTGAATTTATCAGTAGGGTCACCACCCTTCCTCTTGGGCTGCCTTGGAGTAAGGATGAGAAACCAATTGGCTAGGCTGCTAAGAAAAAAAATTTCCAAAAAAATGAAACCCCTGTAGAGGATAAAAATGGCATTAGAAGGGCTAGCATACCATATCCTTGGGATGAGGTTAGCTACCAAATAATCAAGTATATTTCCTATGAGGGGAGGTACAACATTGTCTATGGTTATCACTTTAGAATCCTTCATGAATTAAGGTATGGCATGGACACTCCAGCCCCTCAGAAGCTCAACATCCCCTACTTCCTCCTATAGTCCCTCATTGACTCCAGCACTAAAGTAAAAGCAGGAAATTCAGAGCAGCTATCTCACCATGGGTTGATCAAAATCCTAGTGGAAGAAGCTCTCCATACATTTACACTCCCTATAGCATGGGAAGTCTTCCGAAACATGACAGTTGAGGATGACATAAAAGCCCTAACCTATGATATCAGTCCTACTAGCAATGAGGAGGAAGAGCAGCAAGGGGGAGAAGGTGAAGAAACTAGTGACTTAGTAGAACAAGAAGGGAAGGAGGAAGAAACTAAGATAGAGGAGGAGACAGATGAAGAGACAGAGCAGGAAGAAACAGAGCAAACAGAGATAGAAAAAGAGACAGAAGGAGGAGAAAAAGAGGAAAAAAAGACAGAACAAGGAGAAGTGTCCCCTGAGACTCTGGAAAGAGAGGCAGCAGCTACTCTCACTGCCCTCAATACACCAATCAAGCCAAAACAAAAGAGGAAAAGGCAGGCCTCCATGTATTTCAGGGCTAGGAGGAGCACAAGAATCAAAACAGGGAAACCTCGGCCCTCTTCAACAGTGCCAATTACAATTGAAGATTCACCCTCTGCCCAAGGAAAAGAATGCCCTTCCAAGGCACCTATCACATATGAAAGAGGGACTCCTAGATATCCCACATGGAAAGAAAAGGTAGAACTACAGGACCCAAAAACAGTCCTACAAGAGGCTCAGACAGTTCTACAGGAGACACTGTCAAAACTACAGGAGACCCAAAAGCTAGAGAAAGAAATGGAAGGACAGCCACAGGTAAAGGAGGAAGAAACAAAGCTACAAGAACCTGATCCCCAGCCCAGTCTTGCCTCCTACTACAATCTGCTTGAGGGAGGAAGAATAATTCCACCAAAAATTGCAATTCCATTATTCTTTGAATTAGAGAAAGAGAGAATAAGAACACATAGGTGGATGAAAATAGCCAAATCCAAAGGAGTTGAGGATATTGGCCATATGGAGAACAAACTCAGAGAAATGGGCAGAGAGTTGAGTGCTATCAAACACAGGGAAGCAATTACAAGAAGCCAACTTGAAACAGAAAATGAATTGCTAAGGAGGCAGCTGCAAGAGAAAGAGACCCAGCTAGCATGCATGGCCAGCTTATCCATGGAGGCATTGCAATGTAGAACACCAGCAAAATCCTATGGCCTATATCTCAAGGACCAATGGTTACAATTTCAGATAAAGACTTTGGCACAAAGAGGCACAATGCCTTTCCAAGATTACAGGCAGTTTATGGATTTGTGTGACCAAAGCACATCAGAGGATAAGGCAAAGATGGCAGAATTCTACCTACATAACATGGCCCTCATAGACATGAATGTGTGGGACCCCAATGCCAGGCTAGGGGACCTGCAACTAATGGCCATGGCCTCATGGATGAACCATGAAGAGTTGAGAGCAGCAGAAATAAGAATATTGATGATAAAAGAGCAGAATGAGCCATTAATGATCAGAGCTGAGCCATCAGATCCCATGGCACTCATCAGCACACATAACCTACTTGCCAATAATCCTCAAATTGCCCCTAGATATATAAGTGATCAGGCACAAGCCATTGCACACTTTGAGGATATGGAAAGGCTACTTGGGGATGACTGTGTGCATGCATGTATGAGGAGATGGAACACCTTACCACACAGTCTGCAGATCAGGGAATATCATTCCCCCATGAGGATGAAGGAGGCATTAAGAAGAGTGCCAATGTACAAGCGCTCCATGCAGAGGCTGAAGGTCAACTGGATTGGCCTCAAATTGAGTCCCCCACTACTGCTAGGCATGCTGGAAGATGGAAGAGAAGAAGAATAGGAGGAGTAGTGGGAAGATATAGAAAGGAAGGCAGGATTCTATGACAAGGAAGAGGAGACCACATCAGAGGCTTGGGATGCTAGGGAGGCCACCAAGGCCATAAAAGATGAGGAGATGGACTAAGTTGCTCAGAGGATGAGCAACACTTTCAGTAGGGGGGTGATGATGAGCCTCATAAATGGGTAATTATATGAGCTCATTTTACCTCATAACCTAGTCAAATCATCCATTCTCGTAGCTTATTATGTGATTTTCTGATTATATTCATGCTTATAGAGTGAGTTGAGTTAGTTATGATGCCATGTGGTCTAACATGTGTTTAATGTAGATTATTGATGAATTTTGGGGTCAAAGTCAAAGATCAAGTGGACAAATGGCAGCAATAACTCGTAGTTGACAAAGGAGAGGACTTATAGGATGGAACCCCCCTCATTTATTACTCCTCACTTCGAATTCCCCTTCATTCAGCTCGGAGTACAAACAGTCAAATCATGCACTAGAAGGCAGCCAAGCAAGTGGAGGATGACTGATGATTATCTCGAGTTTTGGGAGCCAAGCCTCCCTGATTTTAAGGAAGCTATTGGTAGCTTCATTTATATAAGTAGAGAGGCCTAGGGCCTCACTAGGGTCAAATTTTTGTTGTATTTTTGCTTATGTAAACTCTGCTCCAACTTCGAGCTTATTATTTTGTGACAGTTTCATGTAATCTTGCTATTGTTTTGGAAATAAAGATGGAATCCTTTTTGAGTTAGCACTGAGTTACCTTAGAGGGCTGAAGCTCTTGGGTTAGGGCCCAATCCAAGCAGCCAAGCTCCTCTTTACTTGTATTTGTATGTTTTATTTCAGTTTGTATATTAGGTTGTTGTTAGATGTATTTCTTTTATGGTTAAGAATAGGTTGCTTTTGATGATTCAGTAGTTTGCTTCCATTTGTGCTTTCTATAGCAGGTTAAGCAGTGATAAAGAGAAGATTCAAAAGGCTAGCAACAATGCCTTGGCCTCTCTTCCTCCCTTTGGGACCATGATTTGAGGCAAAGACCCTCTTGCTGCCCCAAAAACACAGATTTTCCTCATTCATAGGACTTCTAGTGTTTGCAGCTTTTTAGTAGGTTAATAGTCTAGTTTTTGTTTTGCTTCAGATCTTCTTCATCATGCTCACTTATTTATTTGCAATAGTCTTCTTTCATGCTTTCCTTTCTTGCAGCATTCCTCAGCATTTACTTTCATAGATCATAGTTTAGACTAGGTTGATGCAAAACTCTGTTTTTCTAGATGCACTCATTTCATTGCTTGTTTGATCTTATTGGTTGACTGTCAGTTCCTTTGCAGTAGATTTATTCTAGCAGTAGGCTAGCCTATCATCCATCCCATCCTCCATCTGATCCATGCCCTACAGGTCGCCCAAGTCTCACCTCAATTCTGCCTTAGTTTCCTGCATTTTCCATAGAACTTCTTCTTCTCTCCTTGAGCAAATCCAATCATCTTTCTCTCTCTTGGTGGTTCATGGTAGACCATAGGCACCCTAACACCTCATTCCAACCTTCATCCACCTCTTTCACCCACTCTCACACCCTCAAAATAGTGAAAACTGCTCTCGGCCTCCTCCTATAGGCCTCCTGTAGAATGTTGTTTTTCCTCCTGTAGATTTCCTGTGTCCTCCTGTAGATTTTCCTGTAGGCTTCCTTTTGAAGGCCGAGTGTGGGAAAAGCCTCTAGAAGGCCACCTGAGACCTCCTAGGACCCATCCACACCATCCTACATCCTCTCAAGTCCCAAAACCGCCCTTCAACACCACCTATTCGCTGCCACATTCACACACAATAAATTACATGCATGTCAAATTCACATAAAAATCCAAAAATATGTTTTTTGCTTATTTACTTCCAGAAATAGCATAGTTAGATGTTGTTTACTTCCTTGAATAGGTAATGGCATTCCTTTCATGGTTTTCATAGCGCTTTCTACAAAAGTAGAATTAGTTGGTTAATTAGGGTTCACTAGTTTTGCTTTACATTTCAGTCTTTCTCCTTTCTGCAGTTAGAATAGCATCTATCTTTCTTTCCTTTCATCACATATAGAGCTTCTTCTGGAATCCATAGAAGTTGGCTCGAGCTCCTAGTGATCTTGCGTCGGCTGACCAAGTGACAACCTGTAGTAAGAACTAGTACTTGTGCATATAGCACCGATGCTTCCAAGATTGTTACGAACTACCGAGTTAATAAGAGTAAAGTAGGCAGCCCAGGAGTTGCAGCATTATTGCTGAAATACTGGTGCTCACCACATGGCTAGAAGCATATTATATAATCTAGAAGCATGAAGTACATAGAGTTCAAAATACTCATGTAGAAGGAGCATTTATAAATAGAACAAAATGCATGGTTAGAAATATCTTCTAGAATATAGGAGCATGGTAGATATAGCTAAATATATTCATGTAGAAGGAGCATACCTAGTATAGGACCTCATCCACAATGAAAGAAAATTGATCATGATTAAGAATCTTAGAAGACCTCCATGATCAAAAGAAAGAAACATTTACAGGGTAAGGGTCTTCAAGATCCTCTGATGGAATCTTCAAAAGAAGATTCATAAACAAAAGAAAATGTCTCATTGGGTGTCCCACTCATGGGATTCAAGAAAAAGGGATGATATGCATGCAAGCTAAGATGAAGTGAGAAGGGCCACACCATGGAAATCAATTGAAGATAAGATGATCAAAGGAGAATCAAGATGAGGTATGTATGCATCAAAGTTTATTTGTGTTATCATATGTATATTATTGAGTCATGGGAATAGCTCTATGACATGATCAAGTATGAAATAATATCTTTCACCAATGACATGCTCGCATGCATGTAATACAATGAAATGAAGGTAAACTAAAGGAAATACTCACATAAGGAGTATAAGATTGCTGACTAAGAAGCAAGAAGAAATGGTGACTAGTCAAAGATGAAGAAGTGCTCTCACAAGGAGTAGAAGGTGATTGACCAATATATCCATGAAGAAGAAAATGAAGAAAGAGATCAAGCATGTGAAGAACACCATGATCACAAAGAATAACTATCTAACAAAGATACTTTGAAGAGATCTCCTGAAAAAAGGCATGACAACTCAGACAAAGGAAGAAAAAGATGAAAGGACCCTTAACACCTGTGAAGGCCTTGGAGATATAGATAACTGATTCTACTCTACGAAGATGTCATGATGAAGAATCCATCGAGAAAAAGCACCATTTAATGTTGAATCAATATCAGGATGAATTCATCGGTCTCGCCAACATTGTGTTGTGATCTATTGAGAGATAGAGTTGTCAGTTAAGGCCTTGTTGTGGAAACAATGTTGATTACTATGATGCTATAATAGATGGATTGCCAATCCAGTTTCTCTTATGTGAATTCTTCAAGATTGAAACATAACCAAACACCTTGTAATGTTGTATGAATACCTCCCTAGTTAAGAGGCAATGTTGAAGGAAATGTAACTAGGTTTGGTCATCATAAATGTACTTTTGATATTTGTATTTATTCAAGAAAAGAAATATTATTTTTACAATAAATGTCAATGAGTTTCTTGCTCATTTAAATAGGTCTAGTACATATTAGAGTGCTATAGGTGAGTCAAAGATTCAAAAGAAAATGTTGAAGACCTTAAGGGCATGTTACACCATGTATATTTATGTATTAGAGTCAAGAGAATACCTCCAAGCAAAGTCAACAAGTCTCCTCCATGCAATGACACCTACAAAGAAGCAATCTGAATTATATATGTCAACTTGGCCTCATGTCTACAAGTCAACCTAAAGGAGGGACAATCCTCTTTATATATAGGTTGTCCACTCCTCCAAAGATAACATAATCCATCTCTGAAATCAGCGAAGGTAGAAGCCAAGAAAAGGGTGAACGAAGGACGAAGAAAGGGTCTCCAAGTGAAGCGAAGAAGAATGGTACAAAACCGAGCCTAAGAGGACCATTTCTAGGGCAGATGCAGTCACACGTGTGAGGAAAAGGAAGGTTGTGTGCGGTCATAATAGCAGAGACTCATAGTCAAACATATCTCATCATTTGGGCTAGAGATATAGGCCTAAAGGGCCTCCCACTCAAGTGAAGAAATAAAGAATAAAAGTGAAGGTAATAGGGATATTCTAAAGCCTATTACAGTCACACGTGTGAGGAGAAGGAGGTTGTCTCTGCTATCATAACAACCCTCCCATTACAATCATATACATTCGTTTGTTGGTGAAGAGAAGGAAGACATCATCCCATGTGCAATGGTCTCATCAAATATCAAGGATAAGTGTCTCTTCTAGAGCAAGTGCAACAAGATCTATCAACAGTTGAAAGAAGAATGAAGTGTCGAAAGAAGGAGGATGAAGTGCCGAGGAACAAAGTGCTGGAAGGAGGAAGGACTTGACTTGTGCTTGGAGGATATTCTAGTCAGGGGTCTAGGGTTTGGCATTGATCAATAAGAAGCTTTAATAAGAGAAACTTGCCAAAGGGTTTTCCTCTCAAGAGAAGAGAGTTTTTGGCCCTTGTAGAGAGCCAACATCTTGTGTTCTTGTTGTTATGTTTTTTATAGCAGTTTGATGAAGTACACACACATGCATTAATAATAAGAAGAAGAAGATTAAGCTAACAAGAAAAAGTAAAAAGACTCCACAAATTGTTATCATGTCAAGAAGAATCACACTACACCCAATTTCCCTTGATTCTTCAACACATTTACACATGAAATACCAAGGAGAAGGAACTCTTATTAGTGAATGCAATATCCAACCAGGTTTGGGACTTCCATGAACCACCCGGCCATAGATTAGCTGAACAAAATATTTCTTTCAGCCAATCACCCCCATGCCATATTCCAAGCATTAATGTGGGACTCATAACTGAATGAGCATGGATGCCAATGGATTTCTCCACCTACAACACAAGTAATTTTATTGTCTCCTAGTCCCTAGGCTTTATTTCAATCCACATTCTGATTCAAGGATCACTAGGCCATGATCAAGACACCACCCTCTAGCCTTTACCATATATCCTACAATTCGTTAGCCAAGGATTCCTAGGCTTGATCAAGGAAAACCACCTCTAGGATTCACTGTACATCCAGCCATTCACCAGTCGAGGATTACCAGGCCCACCGAGGCAACACACAATTTGACTTTAAGGCAACCCAAAATCCAATTCAGGGGTTACTAGGTCATGGCTTTACCACGATCCACATTCTGGTTCAGGTATCACTACGCCATGTGTTCTTTCTTTCATATATCTGCCTCACTAAGTTTCGAATCCATCCATAAATCCAACTCTACCAAAACATGAGAACCCCATCACATCAAGGTTATCTGTAAATGGAAAGGCTATGTTGAAGAAAACATTGTCACACCTAGAAAATCCCATGCCAATGACAACAAGAGAACCAAGAACACACATGCATAACCATGCATGCCAAAACTAGAAAGGAAATCACACATGAAAATAGATACCTACAAATAATCCCATTGTAGCTACTATATCCTGCTCTTCCTTGCTTGATCCTTGCTTTCCTTTACCTTCTTTTATTTTCTTGACCCAATTCTGAAGTGCTCCAAGAAAACTCTAAGTTTCCAAGAGCGTGAGAGAGAGAATAGGGAGAGAGGTCCAAAATTGAACTGACAAAAGTCTATGGACTGATCCTCGAAATCCTTTTTATTTACGAGGCCTCTATTTTCCTCAATTTCCATTATTTTCCTTTATTTTCCTCCTCACATGCAACCTATGACCTTTCACCTTCCTTTTCTCATATTTTCCATTATTTTCACAAATAAATTCCAAATAATGCCTCTTACCTTTCCAAATCCTTTTTCCGTTGCCTTTTCCAATTTCCTTTAGCCATAATAATTGAAATGAACACCCACACTAGGATGCCTTGCCCAACGTTCATCTTGGAAAATGTGTCCCATGACCTTGGTCTTTTTTTTATATTTGCATGGATTTTTAACCAGGGTTGTTACATGTGATTTGATGCCTCACACTTGACCTATATTTATATGATGTCAAGTGGATCCAATGAGTTTCACTTATGGCCTCTAAACACTAAGCCGACCTTAACCTTGTGCCACCATGCACACACATAGACTTCAAAGATTATTTTCTTCAGTTCTAGAGCTTGGATTTCGATGATTTTCACTACCCCTTTCTCCTCTAACGATCCTCTAACACTTCCATGTGTCCAATCATCAAAATTCTACATGGTTCCACACCCACTAGCTTGGGTGGAAAGCCCATATGTTTGGGTTTCAAGCCCTAGAATCCATTTGTGGTACTCCAACCTCCAAACCCCACACCCTAGGGCTTGGATTACCTCCCAAGTTACCAAATCACAACACTTATAGCGCATGGCATAGTTTTAGTGAAAAGTGGTGCCTTCCTCAGCCACTATTGAACTCAACTGTGCCATCCTCATCAAGCCCCTCTTTCTGAGTCCTTTCACAAGCATATCACAAGCATCTTATTCCATGAGAAAGGCAGAGATAAAATATATTATTTCATTACTGATTTCACCTTATCATGAGTGAAATTCATTGATAGGTGTACCTCTTAAACAAGGCAAGTTGATTCTCAAGAAAGATGCCAAGGAGAAGAACCAAAGAAGCACTTGCAGATAAGAAGCACAAAGAAGGACCATCGTGAATACATTAAGAGATCTTGAACCAAGACAAATTGGAGACATTTCATGATGACTCAGAAGGTCCCGATGTTGCTCCATGACCCTTTAGAGGCTAGATACGAAGAACAAGGCATATCTTTCATGAAGATGAAAGTATTGATCATATTGATCATGGATAAGTCAAAGACATAACAGAAAAGAGAAGAACTTGGCATTTCCACATCATCATGAAGTTCCATGTCATCATTGCTAAGTTATGGCTTGTACAAATGTCATCATAATGTCATATGTGTCCATGTGTCCTACCACATCATCATGTAGAATGTAATGATGTGTTTTTAAGAAAATGATAAAATGTAAATGTGTGAAAGTCCAAGAGTCACATGTGGAATATTAAAAGTCACATGTGGAAAAATGTGTCTTACGGAAGTTGAAAGGTCATTTAGGAGTCCAAGAGTCATGAGGATAACTCAAGAGTCATGGGGATATGAAATTTCATTCCTCTTGTTATAAAAGAAACCTCATAACTCAAGCAAAGGGATTTTGGAGAGCTAGCCTTGGCTTCTTTCGCTTGGCATATGAGAGAAATCATTCCTTGGAGAAGCAAGAAGTGACTTAATGTTCCGCTATTGGAACTAGTTCCTATTAATTGAAGCTAATTGGGCCATCACACTTTCATGTATGTATCATGAATGTTTTAAGATTATTCCTTGGATGTTTTTGGTATATTTTGGCATTATTATGTACTAAATAAATTGAATTGTTTCGGTGGTTTTGGTGCTTATATTTTTTAGTGTCTATTTTATTTGATTTCATGAATCATTGTTATCTTGTGAACTAATTTTCAGGTTAATCAACAAATCTTTCCTTTCTCTCGTGTGCCTCTCTTAGGATAGTATTATTACTTTCCTTCTAGAGACTCACTCTTTTCTCCCCTCTCGTGAAGGCATCCTTTTACACATTGCAATTGGTGTTTCACAATGTCAACTTACTTGTTTATTCAAAGGTTATGTGTATAATGTATTATGTTATCCATTGAAACCAAATTAAACCCTAAGTATGGTGACCAGGTCGATACTCTGGATGGGGCTCCTACTCAAAATGGTGTGAGATCTAATTGGGACCACACATCGGGGACTCCCCCTATATGTTGGTGGTGTCCAACATCGTCAACAGGACTATAAAAGACCTAATTTCTGTAATATTTTTTGGTGTTGGCCATTCTCTAAGGACCTTAATTTTCTTTGGGTCCATATTTATTCCATCCTATGAAATAATGTGCCCCAAGTAAAGGATATTTCTATCGTAAAATGAGAATTTACTCATCTTAGCATACAATTGATGCTCCCTAAACACTTTCAGAACCAATCGCAAATGTTGATGATGCTCCTCTTGATATTTAGAATATATCAAAATATCATCAAGAAAAAAATGACAAAATTATCTAAATAGTATTTGAAGACATTATTCATCAAACACATAAAAACCCTTGGTGCATTAGATAAAAGGCACCACTACAAACTCATAGTGTCCATAACGAGTTCAAAATGTTATTTTTCCCAGATCCTCCTCCTTAATCCGCAGTTTGTGATATCTTGATCTTAATTCAATTTTAGAAAATATTTTAGCCCCATAGAGTTGATCGAATAGATCATCATATCTTAACAATAGATATTTAGTTTTAATGGTAACTGTATTTAATTGCCATAAATCAACAAACAATTGTAATGTACCATCTTTATTTTAAGAAAAATAACTAGGCCACCCCATGGTGATATCTTGGGGCATATATATCCATTATTTAATAATTCCTCCAATTGCATCTTCAATTATTTGAGCTCTAGAGTACTCATTCTGTATGGTGTCTTAGAAACTGGAATAGCTTCTGGAACTAGGTCAATTGAAAAATCAATATCCCTACTTGGAGGCAATCCAGGTATCTGAGTAAACACATCAGTAAATTCCTGTAGCACTGGGTAATTTTCTATATTTCATTGTTGATCCATATTTGATTCCTTCAAGTGAAGTACAAGGATCTGGCATCCTTTCTTAAAATTCTTCTTCAACTACATGGCTGATATCTCTCTAATGGATATCAGCATAGGAATTCCTTGAACATGCTTTTGCTGTCCCTCATCATCATTACAATTAAAATATTTAATATAGAAATCAAGAATTGTATGGTATTTCTCCATCCATTCCATGCCAATTAATTAATCATAAGATCCTGGAAAAATTACATTTATCTCAACTTTTGTACTTAACCCATTCATATCAATTGGACATTCTTTGACTATTTCAATAATTCTCCTTTTTGCACCAGTAGCTAGTTGTACTAACCATGCTTTATCATGTTTAGTTTTCTTTAAATTATACTTATAACCTAATTTTAGGTCAATATAACTATGACTAGCTCCCAATTCAATTAAAATGACAATGGGTTGACTATTAAGCTTACCTTCGACCTCAATCATGTGTCTGGTGCTCTCCTTGACATGGTTGTCTAATGCTACATAAATTTTGGGCATGCCCTCGCCCACATATTGCATTGTAGTTGTTGTTTGTATATTATGCACAATCCTCATCTTTTTTCCTCTATTTGAAAAACTTTGTATCTATGATCCCCTTTACAGCCCCAATATTTAATTGGCGGAAACTCAAGTTTCTTGCCTGAAATATCACCCCCTTCTGGCTCATTAAGAGATGGTGTTGTTTGTGTCCTACATGAGAATTATTCTTAAATGGTGAGGGTTTAAACTCAATTTTCCTTTGTTCCGTAAAATTCTTCTTCTTGCTACCCAAGTTTCTCTACAAGATTGATCTATTTTTATTCCTCCAATACAACTTATTTTCCTTTCTCATGGTTGCCTCAAGCGTTTTAGGTTCATCATATTTAATCTTATCAGCATAAAATAATGGTAGTCCATTGATATATCTTTGTATGTTATGCTTTTAAACTTTAATAAATTGGACATACCTCAATAGCTCGATAAATTTATGACCATACTCTTCCATCATCATGTTTCCCAGCTGAAGCTCGAAGAATTCCAGCATTTTTCGCTCATAATAGCATTCTGATAAATACTTCCTTTGGAAATATTCTTTGAATTTTTTCCACATCATATATATTCCATCCAAGTGCTTCACTGTCTTGGGCTTCTCCCACCGTAGATTATCCTTTCCCTTCAAGTGGTAGATGGAAATGATGGCCTCCAAGTTTAAAGAGTAATTGTATAGTTGAAGGTATTTTCTCATCCCTAGCAACCAGGCCTCAGCCTCTTCTCCTTTCTTGTGCTCCCCACTAAACATGGGAGGCATAATTATTTGTATCTCCCCTTGCAATTTTTCTCTATCAAATCCTCTTTTAGCTTTTCTGACTAGTAACATGCTAGGGATACTGCTAGATTCTAAAGTGATGTAATCCCTTTTGCTTGTCCTTCTTTCTCGGTAATAGTGTCATTGAAAAACACTAATAAAGTGCCTTGAACTTCCAACACCTATTTCTTTGAGCTCAACATTATGTTCATAAGCTTTATTAACTTGTTGTTTCTCCTTTATCAACCTTTCATTATCAGCTTTGTAGCTAAGCACTTCCAATTTGAGGCTCCTGACAGTTTCTTCCAAATCCCTACCATCAAGTTGGCCCTCTCTATGACCATTTGACTCTATACCAGCATTTCCCATGCTGACATTTAAATCCCTTACCTCTTCTTATTCGCTATAAGGTCCAAGGGCATATTCAACACTCCTATTTTCCAACATGCAATTTTTTCTTATTGACCACCTGTAACTTTTTTGTAAATTTTCTGACCAATTTTTCACCCAATTACAAATTAGGGGTTTGCAAGAATATTCTCCTCGTCAATAGGTTTATATTGAGTATCTATTTGTGTCATTCTGATACTTGGGCTAAAATTTATTCCTTCTAAATTTTTACGGTATGTTACATTATTTCTACCCCTTTAAAATTCTTTTAGCTTTCCTTTCAATTTTCTAAAAATTTTTTGCCTCAAATAAAAATTCTAGGTGGATGGTTGTATTGTCCTTGAGTTAGATTTCTTTTGACCAGTCACTCACCCATTTATGACCTCTAGGCTAAAAGTTATGGCCCTGTGAAGTTTGGCTTGTTTTTCTCAATTTCTCTATAGCTGGAAAATACAAATTTTTTGTTGCATGTAATAGTCCTATCATTGTATCCACACTCATTTAAATTCCAATATCTTATGTTGGTGACTAATTGTACCTGCATATCATTCCCCTTTCACTTATATTGGTAATTTCCCTCAATTCTGCACAAATTTCCTCCTGTTACTCATTGGAGCCAAACTAGCTTTTATTAACCTCCTTATCCACGTGGCCAGCATGCTAAATACTTCTCTGACCATGGGCCCTTTTTTATAAATTATATATATATATATATATTAAAACATTTGTGTGTATATGTGTTTGTGTGTTAAACCCATCGTATGAACATATAAACAAAATGATTATGAGGGACCCAACTACCAACGAGCCCACTGATCCAACCCTACCTCCATGTTATTCATATATTATAACCAAAACATACATATGTTTTTTAAATATAAGAGGGGTCCTCCACATTGTTGAATTTTATAGTTGAGTTCGGTCTTCATAATATTCCTGTGTTCTTGTAATGATGAAATATAAATTACATGTGTAAAAGAAAAATTTATTTTGAAGCATGTTCTTCATGTTTGCAAGAAAAAGGAAATTATTTATTTGTTTTATTCAAAATAAATACGATAAGGCATGTCCTTCATGACCTTATCAAAGTGGGAAAATTTGAATTTTTGAGTTAGTAATTTTGCCTCCACAAGAGTGTACTTCATCCCTCCGAGCGTCATGTAGGCCTTCCCATGTTTCAGGCTAGGACATAACTGGATGAATCAATTGTCTTTTTGCATTAAGAGAGAATATGGACATATACAAGGAGAGGGAGATTATTGGGATTCATCTCTTCATGTCTCTTTGTCATCTAATTTCCTTTATTATGTTATTTAAAATATTTACATGGATTTTCCTAATCCCAATAATTAGGTGTCAACATTCCCCCCCTTAATCTGAAGGGATGTTGGTAATTCCAAGCATCATTCTGAATCTTTCAAACTTTTCTCTTCCAAACGCTTTGGTGAAGATGTCTGCAATCTTCTCATTGGTGGAAGAATGTCATAGGTGGATTATCTTGGCCTCAACATGATGTTGAATCAAATGATACTTTTTATTGATGTGATTGGTTTGATCATGGAACTTTGGGTTCTTTGCCAAGTTTATTGCAAAAGTGTTATCAATCAAAAGAGGAGTTGAATGCACTTGTTTCTCCTACAAATATTCAAGAATTTTCCTGAGCCACACAATTTCATTCATTGCTTCATCCGTTGCCACACATTCTGTGTCATTTGTGGAATTTGTTGGAACTGATTGTTTGTGCGACATCTAGGAGACATCTCTTGATCCAAGACTCATAACATAACCTGAAGTAGATACTTTGGTTTATTTATCTCCATCAAAATTTGAGTCAGAGTATCCAATCCAGATGAATTCATCCACCTATGTATACTTGAGTCCAAAGTCTTGAGTTCCCTTCAAGTCCTTTAGAACTCTTTTTGCAGCAAACCAATGACCCTCTCAAGGTTTTTGCATAAACCTAGAGAGGATTCCAACAGTAAATGAAATTTTTTTTATGTTAATGGAAAAAACCTATGAGCAATTTATGAAACCAACGTTTCGGACTAGCTAGGTGAGTCCATCATCAGGGCAATGAGATCAGGGCAATGAGTAAATGAAATGTCCAGTATGGTAGTGGTCAAGTAGTTGAGACTTCCTACGAGCTATCTATACTTCGTTGCATCCTCAAATTATTTTCCTTAAGTGGATGTGAGCTTTAAATTTTGTTCCGTTGGAGTATTCAAAGGATTGCACTCATCCATGCCAAACATGTTCAACAAATCTCCAATGTACTTCTTCTGAGAGAGGAATATAAACTTCGAATGTTGGGTTACTTCAATAGCAAGATAATAGTGAACATAGCCCAAATTTTGTCATTTCAAAACCTTTCCTGAGTTCTTTCTTTATGGATGCAATGTAATTCTCATTGTTCCCTATCATAAGAAGATAATATACATATACCACAAAATATACAACTGTTTTTCCAACTTTATTCACAAACAAAATTGCATCATCAAGATCATAATGTGTGAAATTGAGTTTCAGATGATGCTCAGTCATTTTCTTGTACCAGGCTCGCAGTGCTTGCTTGAGGCCATACAAGGATTTTACAAGCTTACATACTTTCTGCTTTTGACCCTTCACAACAAATCCTTCTAGTTGGGACATAAAAACACTCTCTTTCATATCTCCATTTAAGAAAGCAATTTTTGCATCCCTTTGATGGACTTTCCAACCGTTCTAATCTGCCAAGGCAAAGAGAGTCTAGATGGTATCCCATTTTGTTGTGGGGGAGAAATTATCCTCATAATCAACCCCTTCCTTCTATGCAAAACCTTTTTCCACCAACCTGGATTTATGCTTGTCAAGTGAGCCATCTTCTTTATACTTTTTCTTGAAGACCCACTCGAAGCCAATTGGTTTGGTTCTCAATGGAGGATCAACCAGCTTCCAATTGCCATTCTTTGTCAAAGCATCATATTCTTTCTACATCGTTTCTTTCCATTCATCATGATAAGTAGTTTTTTGAAGGAATTTGGTTTGAAATCTATAGACAAATTTAGTTCACAATCATATGAAATGTCCATATCAATTGATGAATCGGAATTGTCTACATCATCTCCATTATGTCTAGTTGAGCTTCTTATTCTTGTCTTTCCAACCTCATCAGGATGAACACTTTCAAGTGTTCTTGTGAGCCATTTTGGAGTACCTTTCTGAGATAGCCAACACTACTCAATTGACTGAGATGGGGTTGAATCAAGATTTAGCCTCCCAATTCTCTCAATCACATCACTCAAAGTGCCTTCTTGATCAATGGTTGGAGCTTCATGAGGGGGAGAAGTGCTTCAAAAGGAGATTTTGTATATTGATCTAGTGTACTTGATGGAAGCGTACCTTCATCATAGTGAGAATGGTATGAAAAGTTTTGTGCATGAGCAGAGGTTCCTTGCAACTTCGTGCGTATTTCCTCTTCTATCCCAGTCATGACAAGTGAGTGATCTAGTGCTTTTCTGACCTCAACCTTGTCATCAAATATGTGAATGGAGTGTTCTTGCTGTTGGATGTGGACCAAGGACAACAATTTTCTCCTCAACTCTGGGAGGTATAGAACATCATGTGGAAGAAAGACTAGAATACCAAGTAGTTTGAGCCTGGTAGTGCCAAACCGGCTTGAGTTTTGACTTATCTGCAAAATAGACTACTCCATCAACATTGTCGGTGAATTCTTCAAAGAAATCTCTTCTAAAATTCATGTGGCAAGTTTCTCCTGAATTAAGCAACCAAGCATCTTTCCATGAAGCAAGTGAAGCATTATATAAGTCTTCAGTTACTCCAATGTTACAATGTGCCACAATTACATAATGATTGGACTCGGGTGCTTTTCCTTTTCCTTTACCTGGTGTTTTACCTTTTTCTTCATTTCTTTCCTGATCAATTTTGTCCCAAGGAAGCTTACATGTGGAAGCATCATGTCCATTTCTATTGCATCGTATACAATGAAGATCAGACCTTTCTCCTTGGAAATGTCCACCCCCCTGCCTCTAAAATTCTTCTTTCCACGTCCTCTTCTACCATCTCTTCCTCTAGAATAATTTTTTCCATGATTCTCCTCTTTTTGTGCAAAGCATACATCTTCTTCACGAGACTAAGGAGTTGTCTTCTTCCCAAAATCATTCTCTCTTTTAGCAAACTTCTTCTCAAGGGAGTCAAAGGAAATCTCCTTAAGTTTTCTACTTGCTTGCAATGACTCAAGATAATATGAATAAGTGGGATATAGTGCCTTGACATAGGTTGTGAGAGGAACATCTATTTCAACACCATTAGCTTTTATGTCATGCATATGGATCTTATTTTTTATGCTAAGGCAAGAGGGTCATCATTTTTCAGCTCAATATTGAACAACTTCAAGCTCAGAGTATGAGCCATATAATTCCTTCAACTTATTTAAAGATTCAAAAGAATTTGAAAATGGCGAAATATGACAACTCACCTCTTCAGTTACTGACGTTGCAATCAAGGCAGTGACCTTGTTGTTCTTGTTTTCCCAAATGCAAATCTCTTTGTTTGAAGTAGGCTTTTCAGGTGCATTATCTTCTTCTCCTTCACAAATTCCTTTCCACAACTCACTGAAAATCAAAATGTATTTTATCTTTCTAGACCACTCATGATAGTTCTCTTTGCTAGATAGAACTATTCCCACAATGAATATTAGTGAATACATCGTAAAAAAAAAAAAAAACTATGAGCTTTTAATTTCCAAAATAATTGCAGCCTTACTTGATATCTTCTTAGGTAAAAGATTGATTTAATTATATGAATGGCAAAACTCCACTTTTTCCTATACCTAAGTCAATATTTTAATGTTTCATGCATAATATATCACCACTGTAACATAATATACTACTCAACTTATGCACTTTCCATAAGTCAACCTATGCACTTCATGCCATTCATAAACTATTAAAAAGCATTATTCAAACCATGCCATCGAATTATGTGTCATTCACACTATATACCATACGACCCCCTTTTTTAAAAAACTATGACATTCCATTAACCATTTAAACAATTATAAACCATCACCATTATTTATTTAAAATATGTGCCATGTAAACAATTATAAGCCATCACCATTCTTTAATATATGTTTCATCACTATACGCTCCATAATGATACATCGTGGCAAACATGGCATATATAGTATGGAAAACCAACAGTAAACACCATATTCCTCAAAAGCCATTCAACGCATACAACACATGACCATCAAAAAGATATCAACGTAGCACGGAGACTAACATAGCCTCAAGTCATGGCCATCAAAAACATTCAACACATAACTCGTAGTTTCAATGTCATCTCAGTAGCACTTGAGTACGACTCAACTTCAACACATTGTATGCATAGGTCAAAAAAATCGATGCATCAACAAACTCGCTCCTCTTCTTAACACATTTTTTTTTTCTTTTTTAACCGCGGTCTGGCCAAAGCACAGATAATACGGAGCTTAAGGATAGTTCAAGGTTAGTTCTAACGAAAATAGTAGAAAACAAGAGTTACAAGTCTAAAATGGGAACTATGCTATGATATAATGTCAGTCTAGGAGATAACTCCATGAATCAAGTGTTTTTTTGCATTAAGAGAGAACATGGATATATACAAGGAGAGGGATATTATTCGTATTCATCACTCAATGTCTCTTTGTCTTTCAATTTTCTTTATTTTTCTATTTACAATATTTACATGGATTTTCCTATTCCAAAATATTAGGTGTTAACACCATGAGACACACCGATTCACATGATTGAAAGATTATAAATAACCCCAAACGCTCTCCTCCAAGGACATATGTTAGATCACACATCTATCTTTGTTCAAGCGAAAAAAACAAGAAGTATCTGAAAGATAGAAATCAGAAGAAGGAAGATCATCTTATAGCCCTCACTATAGTGATCAAAGGGCGCCAAATTATGAATGTTTCTCTATGGCATATATTTCTATGGTATAATGTGAATGTTTTGTGGTATAGTGCAAAAATATGAGGCAAAAAAAATCTTGTGGCATCATCTTTCTTTTTGAGTTTGAGACAAACGACAAATTCCGCCCATCTTGAGATCTTCTTTTTGTGGTATATCTTTGTGGCATAGTGTGAATTCTGAGGTAGAGTTGCAAGACATGTTCATCCCTCTTGAAGACCTTATTGCAGAGATTTCATGGATAGAACTATGAATATTTTTCTTAGATCTTATGGAGGGTTGACCTAGCTCTTAGTGGATGGTCATCTTGCTGGTTAGTTGACTTTGATGTATCTCTTGTTGCATTGATTCTCAAAGGAAAAGGTTGGTTGGGGTTTTCCCCCTTAATGGGTTTTCCTAGGGTAAAATATTCTTGTCTCTTTGTGCATTTATGATCTATGTTATTCTATTATCCATGGTGTTGAATTTTTTAAGTATAATTACTAAATGGTCACACTGTTGCACTAAACACATATATATCATTGGAAGTAATTATCATACTTCAAAAAAAAAATGTACTTGCATCTATTGTACTAGAAAAATAAACATGGTATCAGAGCTATGGTGAAAGATCAACTCTAGAAATTGAAGTCATCTTGCCCTAGTTGTCCTAGATCAAGCATCAAGGACAAGATTTGACCTCCTGAAGAAATTCTCATTCTGCCCAGTAAATTGTAAAAGCATCAATCTCTGTCTTGGCTAAGTAAATCAGGATGAAGAAAATAAAAGGTATGAAGAAGGACCCAAATCCTTAGTGGGTCAGCATACCTCTATTTTCAAGAAGGTCAAAAGCCCTAAAATGTTAAGTCTCGGTTTCAATAGGATGAAAATAATAGAAGATTTGAGAGCCTCAGGAATATTCTCATAGGGAGGAACATCTAAGTATCAAAATGAAGCCTCAAAATCTTTGTCATTCCTAAATATCAACCTCAGAAATCTAAACTTCCTCAAGAACCTCAAACCGAATCACTAATTGACTAACGTGTTATCTTTACTGAAAGTCTAAGAAGATCAGCTGAAGTAGATCAAAATTCTAAACTCCAACTTCAAGTCTATCTCATAGACCGAAATGCCTCAATGATCAAAAGTAATGATTTTAGTAGGCTAAATGAGCCTTAGGTCAACCTTAGAAGATCGAAAATGTATGAGCATTTGTAATCATAGATCTAAGACTACTATAAGAGACAGAATGCTTCAAATTCTTAGAAGTTGAGTTTGTTTAGTTGACAAAAGGACCCAAAATATCTTTAGATAAAAGGTACCACCAATTAATGTCAAAACTCAGTGTCCTTCAAGAATTTCACTAAAGAACAACTTACAATTGCAAGAGAAAAAATATTTGTATATGTCACCTAGGTAGTATTCATGGATCCATTAAATGAATTGGACATATGCATAGGTAGTGAAGTTACAAGTCTACAATAAAAGGGAATTCATGAAGAATCCAAGTCTAAAACCTAAGTTTGAAGATCACAATCTATCTCAAAAAGATACGACATAATCCTAAGAAGTCTTATGAGAATTTTAGCTTATGTCACTTTGAAAGAAATAGTCCAAAGAGTTTGAAATCATCACTACATATTGAGTTAAGACACTATGGAACATATGAAGTTGAAGCATTTGTTTCTCATAAAAGCACATTATAATGTTGGATTCTAAAAGTTTGATGTGCATCTACTAAAGAATGGAAAGCTAACCATCTTGGTGTATTTGATCATAAGATGAATGGATCTATATGTATAAAGTGTTGAACACCATTTGTTGACTTAGACCTTATGCTATGACAAGGAAGTATTGATTTGGGTATACATGGCAAGAGGTCAATATCCTCTTCAAAGACTGAAGTACACAAATTGATCAGATCATGTGTATCAAAATAATTGATGAATAAATTTTTTATTTCAACACAATTTGATATCTTGCTAAGGGATTGAGACTTAATGGCATTTGACTATTAGACTTGCAATTAAATATAGGGTTTGGAAGACTGAAAGTATTGACCAGATTTTGTGGTTTTATATATAGTGTTTGTAATTGTCATCTATTGTAGAAGTATACACAGACGTCCCAGCAATTGTATTGTAATTTCTGCAGGTTGGTAGGCCATGATGAACACACATGCAGAAGCTACAAACTAATGATGGATCGGACTCCTACCTACAAGGTGCAAACTGAAACGCGAGCCCTCAACCCAAATGCAGGACCTCACTTGTATAAGTAGAGAGGTCGAGGTGGAATGGGACCAGGAAGGGGTCGTGGACAACTAATTTGTTACAATTGCGGAGGGCCAGGACACTATTCCCGCAATTCTACAAATTTGACGAGGACATCATGTTTGTACTGTACTCAGTTTGACCATGAGGCAGAAGACTGGCCTACATTGATAGCGAAGCTGCGCGAAAAAGGGGTACTCCAACGTCCTCCGACGCAGAATTTGAAAATGATGAGGTCTGAGCCGCGCGAAGAAGACCCGAATGTAAACATAGTGCTCAGAAGCGGTATCACAATCGGAGATGATAAAGGTAAGCAACCAAAAGAAAGTGTGTGGGTTCGTAAGGCTCCTACAAAGGAACCTGAATTTGATTTAGAACGCGCGAAGGAGACATTCATGGAAACTAAGAAGAGCTTCACAGAGGCCTCCACTTCAGGTAGTAAGGATCAACTAGAACCAGGGATGGATCCTTCAATGCTTACTACCTTTTTGGAGACATGCATGAAACTGCTACGCAACAACAAGGCAATAAAAGGACTACAAGAAATTATCACTAGGTGCGCAAGGTCAGGAGAACCGCGCGTGGTCCAGAAACTTGGAAAACATGCATTGCGCACAGGAAGGGAAATGAGGTTGATTGCGCAAATCAGCGAGTATGAGATGGATCAGGTAATCCTGGATCTCGAATCAGACACGAATGTACTGCCGAAACAAACATGGGAACGCATGGTCAGACCCGCGCTACAATGGTCTCCTATTCAATTACGAATGGCGAACCAACAAAAGATCTTGCCCATGGGAAGATTGCAAGCGGTAACGGTGGACATTGAAGGTGCGAGTGCGTTGGCGGATTTTGAAGTGATAGAGATTGTCGATGACAACAATCCCTATCTCGCGCTACTAGGAATAGACTGGGCCACCGATATGAACAGAGTCATAAATATGAAGAAACGCAAAATTATTTTTGAGAAAAAGTCACTGCGCGTAGTAGTACCGCTAGATCCAGCCAAAGGAGCGTGATACACTGAACCGGTGCACGATGATGATAATAATAACGATCTCGATTGTATCTACAAAATAACCACGTGAGAACAGGATTGGGTGAACCCGACTGCAGATGGTAGGATTTCATGGGAGCACGAAAGCTCCTGCACTTCAGATTCAGATGAAGAAATAGAGCGATGGCAGAATCGGCTGCACGAAGTAACAATGCTTAATTGCAACATGATGGTTAGATCACTGCGCTGCGTGACAACAGAGGTAAGGGATCTACCTATGTATGACGGGTTGACAACGGTGGATGAATTCCTGAACAAATTTGAAAGCGCAGTACCAGAACAACAACGGTTCGATGCTCTGAAATGGGCACTGCGCACAACATCCGCAAGGTGGTGGGTACACATTAGAGAAGTTTTGAGGATTGGCGCGGATGCAAGAGGATGATGCGCCTACAATTTGGGAAACTGCAGATGCGGCTAGTAGACAAGTATGACGGACAGGATGATCCACGTACACACCTCGCGAAATGGACCAAGGTCTATGGGGAAGAGCCACAGCCTGAATGGGTACATTTATTCTACCATACCCTAGATGTCATACCCATGAATTGGTATACTGCAATGGAGCTCCGCCATGGTACGAGTGAATGGGATATCTTGCGCGAGGGATTTCTGTTAACTTTCACTTTTGAAGATCATTGGTGCGATACTGTTGACGATGCACTACAGGCAGTAAAAGTAGTTATCTTCAAAATACCTCAGGAACCAATGGAAGTACTTCAGCAAGAATGGGCAACATAGCTGAGTTGTGCACTAAAGTGTTACAACGTAAATGTTGAGGAGGATGATGAGGACCCACGAAATATTAACATTCCATAAGCGGAAGGCTGTCGTGAGATTTGAGGACCATCAATTGAGGATCCCGACATCACCACACTGCTAAGAACAAAGCAGGTAAACATTTGAACAGAGGCGGAGCCGAAGTACACAATGCTTGGGGATTATTGGGATGATGCCACGGTGGATAAGGTTGCTGAGTTACTCCACGAATACCAAGACTTGTTCCCGACCAAAATTACGGACTTAAAATGGATCGTTGGCGACTTATGGATGATGAAGATCACCCTGAAACCCGACACGAAGCCAATTAAGCAGTGGCCTTACTACTTGAATCCGAAATATAAAGAAAAGGTCTGCAAAGAATTAGACAAAATGCTCGCAGTCGGAATTATTGAGCCAGTGGAAGAATCCGACTGGGTGAGTCCTATGGTGGTACAGGAGAAAAACCAGAAGGGCGAAATAAGAATATGCGTGGACCTCAGGAAGCTAAACGATGCCTGTGTACACGATCCATTCCCGACACCGTTCACAGATGAAGTACTGGAGAATGTTGGCGGTTAGGAAGCATACTCATTCACGGATGGGTTCTCAAGGTACCATCAGATCAAGATCGCACCAGAAGACAAGAGCAAAATGACCTTCGCAACAGAATGGGGCTGCTTTCAATACATCGTTATGTTGTTTGCACTAAAGAACGTACCAGCCATCTTTTCGCGCATCGTTGTGGCTGCGTTCAAAGAATACATCCACAAGTTCTTGGAGGTCTATCTAGATGATTGGACTGTCTTTGGATTAGTTAAGCACCATGTAGAAAGCTTACGCTTGATGCTGGATACTTGCCGCCGACACCAAATTGCGCTGAACCTTAAGAAGTGCACATTCCTTGTTCCCTTTGGAAACCTGTTGGGACATGTGGTCTGTAAACAAGGACTGATGGTGGACCCTGCGAAGATTTTCGTTATTCTAAATTTGGAAGCACCGCGAAGTGTTAAACAATTGCGCGCTACTTTTGGACACACCAGATACTATAGGAAGTTCATCAAAAGTTATGCCCAAATAATAGCGTCGATGGAAAAGCTATTGAAAAAGAATGTTACATATTGCTGAAATGATGATTGCATGAAGAGTTTGGATGTCCTGAAGGGGAAACTGGCCTCTGCTCCAATCCTGGTCTTCCCAAAATGGGATGTCGAATTTCATGTACATGTTGATGCGTTGTGTATTGCGCTGGGAGCAGTACTCACACAAGAGGGCGCGAACGGCGTGGATCACCCGATCGCGTTTGCAAGTCAGAGATTGTCCAAAGCAGAAAAGAATTATTCCACCACCGAGCGCGAGGGGTTAGCGATGGTGTACACACTCCAAAAATACCGACACTATTTACTCGAAGGGCATTTCAAGATGTATATTGACCATTCCGTGTTGAAATACCTGGTCAATAAACCTGTGTTGGGGGGGCGCATATGCAAATGGCTCTTATTATTCCAAGAATATGATTTTGAGGTCATAGTCAAGCCGAGACGCCTGAACGCAGGACCAGATCACTTGTCCAAAATTGAGACGGGCGAGGAACCCACGAATTTGGAGGAGGGACTACCTAATGCATAGCTCTTTGCAGTGTGCATCGTGGATGGACACTTCAAAGATATAATCCATTTTCTGACAACAAGGATTGTGTCGAAGGAATACTCAGTCCAACAGAAAAAGGAATTGGTGGTGCGCGCGGTGGACTTTTCTGTCATCGCGGGGCACCTATACAAAATGGGAAATGATGAGATATTGCGAAGATACATACCTGAATTTGAACGAGGTCAAATCCTCACGGAAGCACATGGGGGTGCTGCAGGAGGACACTATGCAGGATGCGCGACCGCATAGAAGATTCTTCACGCAGGGTTATGGTGGCCAACCCTACACCAGGATTTGAAAGCACACTGTAAGGCCTACAATATATGTCAAAGGACTAGAAAACCATCGCGGAGGGACGAGATGCCATTAAATCCACAAATGACACTGCAGCCATTTGAAAAATGGGCAATCGACTTTGTGGGACCGATCAAACCTCAAGGAAAGACAGGCGCGCGCTACATCATCACAGCAATGAAGTACCTGACACGATGGGCAGAAGAGCAGCTGGTCAAAGATTGCACAGCCACTACGGCTGTGAATTTTTTGTTCGAAAATGTGTTGACCCAATTTGGCTGTCCGAAAATCTTAATGAGTGATCGTGGAACACATTTCCTGAATGAAACCATCAGCGCGCTCACAGAAGAGTTCTAGGTGTATCATCAGAAAAGTACATTGTACCACCCACAAGCTAATGGGACAGTAGAGGCATTCAACAAAATACTAGAGACTGCGCTGACCAAAGTGTGTAGCACGCAGCAAAACGATTGGGACCTGCACTACCTGCCATACTATGGGCTTACAGGACAACATGCAAGAAATTGACGGGACAGACACCTTTCCGGTTAGTTTATGGCATGGAAGCTGTCATGCTGATGGAATACATCGTACCTAGTCTGCAAATAACAGTGCTCACAGGGATGACAGACCGCGAAGCACTGGAGGAAAGGCTCGCGCAATTGGAAGAACTCGAGGAGGAACGATTTCTGGTTGGATTTCATCAGCAAGTACAAAAGCAACGTGAAAAAGCATGAGACAACCACCATATCAAGTTACGCACCTTCAAGGTAAACGACTTAGTGCTGCTATATGACAGTAAGTTTGAAAAATTCCCAGGAAAATTCAAAATGCACTAGCTGGGACCATACGTGGTTAAGGAGGTCACAGATGGAGGCGTGGTCTAGCTAGTCAAACTAAATGGAGAACCCTTCCTAGGCAAAGTAAACGGCAGTCGCTTGAAGCCCTACACGGGTGGGCCAGCTATCTGACTAATCGGCCAAAGCACAGTCTTCGTAACCCGAGGAGCTGGACAAGGGCGCAGGACTATAAACATACACAGCAGATGTCGGTATAGCTGTAAGGACACAATTCAGACACGGAGATCTCAGAAGAACACATGCAGCAAGTTCAGCAGGCAGCAGCGCAGTGCGCTGCCGACATTCAGGCCGTTCGGGACCAGCTGGAAGGACTCTGCACCAAGATCGTCATGCCGATAGAGTGACTCGAGGATGAGTCACGATGTTTGTGTTGGGGGCCTGTTGGGCATGGAATCCCCCCACAACATGTTTTGGGGATCAAAGCCCAAGTTTTGGTCAAATAATGGTGTAAGACTCCGCGAATTGTGGGCATGTAGTGCGAAATGTATGTTGAGTAATAGGGTTATCCACCCTAAGTTTGTAATGTAATGTCAGCCTACCCATGGTCCGCAGACCATGGGATTGTATAAATAGAATGAGGCTCTAAGTTGTAAAGAGAAGGGAGGAATAGAGAAAAACGAATGGAGTCTAGAAGATAGAAGTGTAGAGTAAAGGTCTAAGTGTCTTGGGTCGTAGTAATAGGAAGAGGCTCTACAGCTAAGTGCACAGAGGCCTAATAGAGTTCGCAGCTGAATGCGTAGACCCTTGCAGCTGAGTACGCAGGTCGAAGTCGAGTCTGTAATCAAGGAAGAAGAATAATAAAGAGAAGTTTGATTCCAAATCTTGTGTATCTGTTCTTGTGCTATTTCTTGTTTAAATATCTTGTTTTCTTTATCGCGCGCACTTATATGAATATTGAACACTGTTAAAATATAACTAGACACATACTGATAAGCTAAGTGATCGACAGTTATCTGGTTAATAGTAAGAAATTGGGTAATAACACAGATTGTGCCTCGAGCAGGGCTGCGCGAAGGCAGCATCGTAGGCTGCAAGGTACTGATAGATGCGCATAGCGATGTGCGCGCAGGGAAAATCTGTGGACCACTAAAAATCATCAAACATCTCTAGGGTGTGGAAACCTGGTTCTAGCACCCTCCCATACTACTTCGGCTGAGACCTCAGTCCGTGCTCTGCGGACTGTTGCCAAAAGGGCCAGTAGTACCGGGATTTATTTGGCTAAATCACCACTAAACCTGGGTCAGGCCCCTAGAAGCCAACAGTAAACCCTAGTAAGGGCTTGAATAAGAGAAATCTAGGGTTTGTGGACAAAATTCTAAGATTGATAGTTTCCACTAAAAGAAGAAACCATATTCCATGCAAGGAAGGTATGACATCATGTCAATGTTAAAGGCGAGGATGAGGAATCTACAACATTAATGCAAGAAGGATAAGATTAATAGGGATTTGGTAGCCTCCTATAGTTCTCAAAAGATGAGTATTCTATATCTCTCCTCCTCGAAGATTATTATTGTTATTGTATTTTTAGCCTCTTATCTTTTGCTTAGTTGTAATTATTCTTCCATGGCCTCCTAGTGAGAACTGTAGGTACATATGAAAGTCTGCCTTGCTAGCAACTGGAAGAACAAAGCAAAGTTTCTTATGAGAGATATTGTGCTATATGAGATATGGACTCAGAGGGATTAGACACATCAACAAGATTGAATAATGTCAGAAAGAAGTCAGTGGAAAGAAAAAGTTGGATGGAAATAAGTACAAAGAAAAGGACTACCTCAATAAGATGGAAGAAGACTATGAAGGGACATCTTGTCAAAATTTGTTATTTTGATTTATGTTGAAAACTACATCAGATGGATGCATAGCTCATCTTCCTCGATGAAAGAAGTGTTGTACTTAAGAACTATCTCAAGTTTGTGAGGCAGAAGGAGTCTTATACTTGTAAGAACGAAGGATTTGTACATACTCCTATTGAATTGGATTAAGATTGATCCCATATTATTTGACAAAAGTAGAAGAGCACATGTGTTAGGAGAAACATTTACAAATACAAGGCAAAATTCATGGCTAGAAGGTTCTCCCAAAAGAGGGAGAATATTAAGATGAGACCTTTGCACCGATTTCCAGATACACCATGATTAGATCTCTTGTTTCTCTTGCTTCATCTATGGGATGGAAGCTACATCAGATGGATGTGAAGGTCATCTTCCTCAATGGCATGATTGAGTAATAGATGTCAAAGAGAAACCTCAAGGTTTTGATGCCCATGGAAGAGAATCCCATGTGTGTAGACTGAAGAAGGCCTTGTATGAACTCAAGTAAGCTCTAAGAGCTCAGTATTCTAGAATTGATGAATATTTGATGAGACTTGGTTTCTATAAGAGTGTTGTTGATCCAAATCTTTATATCAATTTTGTGAAAGGTGAGCTTGTGATGTTACTACAATATATTGATGATTTGTTCTTGATAGGTGTAGAGCATCTTTTTGCTTAGTGTAAGATGGAGTTGGCCTCTGAATTTGACATTAAGGATCTTAGCTTGATGAATTACTATTTGGGACTAGAAGTCTAACAGGAACCTGGTGAAATCCTTCTTGGGAAAGGAAAGTATGTCATCGATATCCTTTAGAAGTTTGGCAAGAGGGAATGCAAGTATATGGAATCTCCTATGGTGACAAATCCAAGGGATTTTGAGTCTAATCTGTTAGATCCATCCATGTACCAAAAGTTTATGGGATCGTTTATGCATTTAGTGCATACCTAGCCAAGCATTTTATTTGTAGTGAACACCTTGAGCCAGTTCCAAATGGAACCAAGACATGATCATTAGATTGAAGCAAAGCATATATTGAGGTATTTGTGTAGTATTATTGAATATTGTTTGAGATATGCTTCGAGTGGTGAGATACAACTATAGGGATATACAGATTCTAACTAGGCAAGGATTGAAAATGACATGAAGAGAACATCTGGTGTATGTTTTAGTTTGGGCTCTGCAATGAAATCCTCGATGATCAAGAGGTAGACCTTTGCCGCACTCAGTACTACAGAGGAAGAGTATATTGCAGCTTGTTTGGCACACTCTGAGGAAGTATTGCTTTGTAAGATGCTTTCTATATTGTTTGACCAGATTATGGAACCGACTGTGTTGTTCTGTGACTATCAAATTTGTGTGAAGCTGGCATACAATCCAGTGTTTCATGATAAGAACAAGCATATTGAGATCAAGTACCGATACATTTGTGATATGGTATAAAAGGGAGCAATAAGGCTCTAGTATATTCCAACTGATGAGAAGACAATTGTTATTCTCACAAAGCCTATGTCTTGGGCGAATTTTGTATACTTCAGGAACAAGCTTGGTCTTGTGGAGAACCCCTGTATGAGTGAGAGGGAGCATTCATGTGACATCAATAGGGGCATGGATCAAACTATAGGTGAAAATAGGAGCATGGCCCAGATTTTCGATAGGTGGACAATAGGGCCATGTCTAGGACTATTAGTGACAATAGTTTCATGGTTTGGATTGTTGATAAGGGACAAAAATTTTAGAGAGAATGGTCCCTGAGGCCCAGACACTCAATAGAGTGGGTGCCTTGGTGAGATAGCATGAGGGAGGGAAATTCTAGAGAGAATGGTCCCTAAGGCCTGGACAGTCAATGGAGTGGGTTCCTTTTTAGCATCATGTGCTTGAGTGAGGCCTTTGGATTTGGTACATTGGTTACCCTACTGTTTGACCATGAGTGATGATAACCCTAAACTAGTCAGAATACCATGAGGTGATGCACCCACCAAATCATGGTGACTAGTTGAGTTAGTACGATTGGTTAGGAGAGATAACCTGGGTTGTGGTACATATTGATGATGATTCTAATGTAGGTCAAGAGTGTTGACCTAGATGATGATTTTGAGGAGTTGAACCTTTCCTTAAAGAGATCATGTATACGGAGAACATCTGGATAGTCATTATGAATACCTCCCTAGCTAAGACAGAGTGTTGAATTTTGTAGCTATCGTCAGTCTTCATAATATTCTTTTGTACATGTAATGATGAAATATAAATTCTATGTGTAAAAGAAAAAATTATTTTGAAACATGTTCTTCATGCTTGCAAGAAAAAGAAAATTATGTATTTGTTTTATTCAAAAGAAATAGGATAAGGCATGTTCTTCATGAACTTATCAAAACGAGAAAATTTGAATTTTTGAATTAGTCATTTTGCCTCCGCAAGGGTCAAAGTCATCCCTCTAAGAGTAATGTCAGCCTTCCATGAGATACACCCATTCGCATGATTGAAATATTATAAAGAAGCGTACTCACTCTCCATTAAGGACATATTTCAGATCACACATCTATCTTTTTTCAAGAGAAGAAGACAAGGAGTATTTTAAGGACAAAAATCAGAAGAAAGGGTATCATCTTATAGCCCTTGCTCTAGTGATTAAATCAGGCCAAATTCTAGATATTTCTCTGTGGCATATACTTTTTTGGTATAGTGCGAAGGTTTTGTGGTATAGTGTGAAAATATAAGGCACAAAGTCTAGGGCATCATACTATTTCTTAAGGCTGAGATAGAGGATGAGTTTTGACCCCTCTTGAGACCTTGTTTTTTGTGGTATATCTCTATGGCATAGTGAAAATTCCAATAAAGAGTTGCAGGATGCTTTCGGCCCTCTTGGAGACCTTGTTGCAAAGATTTTGTGGATAGAACTGTGAACATTTGCCTTGGATCTTGTGGAAGGTTGACTTGGCTCTTGGTGGATTGTCATCTTGTTGGTTAGTTGACTTTGATGTATCTCTTGTTGCATTTATTCTCTAAGGAAAAGTTTGGTAGGGTTTTCCCCTTAATGGGCTTTCACAGGGGAAAATCTTCTTGCCTCTTTGTGCATTTGTGATCTCTATTATTATATTGTCTATGGTGTTGAATTTATGAAGTATAATTACTTAATAATCACACTATTGTGCTAAACACATCTATATCATTGGAAGTAATTATCATAGTTCATAAATAAAGTACTTGCATCTATTGTACTAGCTTTTACTCACCTCCACCATGTGGCTAGCATGCTAAATAGTTCTTTGAACATGGGCCCTTTTTTATATATACATATATACAAGTATAAAAAAATGATAAATATAAATATATATTTATATTAAAACCATTTGTCTATGTGTGTGTGTGTGTGTGTTTAACCCATCATATGACCATATAAACAAAATGATTATGCGAGCCCCAACTATCAACAAGCCATTTGATCTGACCCTACATCCATATATATCCAACAATTAATAACCATAGTGGGGTCCTCTTAGATCAACAATCTTGGCTAATTCGATTAGAAGACCCTATTGTTATCGGATATCAAACTATCATGAACACTCAACCAAAGTTTCCATTTGATATGATCTAATGGTCCAAATCTCTTCGATCAAACAGTCGTCATTGCCATAATATCCCAACATGACTAGCCTTTAAAGTCTCCCTCACGATCCAATGGAATTTAGGATTCCACCCCTCAACGCAATTCCATTCTTCATCAAGGTTCTGACCTTCCCCTTCTAGGTTCCAACCCCCAAATCTTATCAGTAACACCCTCATGGCATGTGTCCCTATAGAAATTCCTTATAAATTCAAACTACAGAATGTAATATGCTAAAACAATTGACTTTAATATACTCTACTCATCAACGGAAATGATAAACGATCGATGAAATCACGAAGCGTAAAAGAGAAAGAATTCAATCACACATAACACAATAATTTTTTAGGGAAATCCATAGCTAAAAACCCCTACTATCTGTATATTGAATTAATTAGAAAATATGAGAAGATTACAATGCTTTCTCAAGCCCAAGCAACCTCTACACTATCTCTATCTATCTCACTGCTTCCCAGACAAGCTCATTGTTATGCAACCAACTCACAAAATAGAATAAGAGATAGATCAACGACTCCAAAACAAGCCTCTTCGAGGGGGAAACCTCCTTTACATTACACAAATGAAAAATTCTTAGATAATACAAATGACAAGGCCTCCTTTCTATATTTTTGAGTCTAAGGGGTCATAATATAATAAGAGCCGACATAACAATAATAATGTAAGGGCACAATAATAACAATAGTGGGCTTCTATGGGGCACAATAATAACAATATGGGGACTACATGGGCACAACAATACAATAAGGGGGTTGCACTAATAACAATAAGGGGCTACACTAGCCGTATAGGGACCTAACATGCCCCTCTCCTTCAAAAAGTGTTGTCCTCGACACTTGAGTAGTTATGGATGCTTCTGTATAAAATTCTCATCCTCCCATGCGGAATCTTTAGCGGTTAAGTTCTTCCACTTGATGAGATACTCTGAAGTTGATCGATTTCGTAGATATCGGGTTCTTATTTCCATGGTTTCTTTAGGTTCCAATATGATTTTTCCTTCCTCGTCAAGTTCCGAAAATATTGTTTGAACTAGGATCTTGTCACCTATAACCTTCTTTAAGCATGAAACATGGAAAAATGGGTGCACTTGGGAAGATGCAGGAAGTTCCAATTTGTATGCCATAGTACCAATCTTTTGCAACACCTTGTGAGGACCATAGTACACTCAAGAAAATACTTAGCCAATTCTGTTACTTGCCAAGCTCCTATTTCCTTGCGCAGTTTCCTAGGGAATTAGCCCATATTTAATTGGGAAATTCCATAAATATGAATTGTGCAATCCTCATAGGCCTTCCTCTGATTGCATGCACTACCTGTACAATTTAGATGATTATACAATTGATAGTACATTGTCCCTAAACTCCAATCTCAATTGGGTCTTTCTCTAATCTGACATACATGAGTTAATTATGAGTGAATCTTCAATTTACTAGTATATCGGTGTTGGTTACACCCCACTACAGCAGGTTACACCCCACTACTCGATCTCCCACTAATTCTACCATCAATTAGAACTAGTTTAATTTAATTTATCTCAGTTAAACTGGATTAAATAATTACAACTGAAAATAAACTCAACCAGGGCTCCTAAAAAGTAGGAGACACAGTGCATGACTCTAGTTAGACTCTCAACTCGAATTAACTGAGCCAACTAAGTCAAATTATCTTAGTTAACTATTGCAAGTTGTCATGAGATGTGGGATTACAATTTAATTACTAATTTAATTCAAAGACAAAATTAAATTGGGATTTTCTTGTTGCATTTTCAACACTCCCTCTCAGCAAGAAAGGGATTATCTGCTACCCTAATCCTGCCTCTGTGAAACTCAATTTTTCATCTTGACAATGCTTTTGTCAAAATATCTGCATCCTGCTCCTCTGTAGGAATGTACTCTAGAAACACGATTCTCCTTTGCACACAAACTCGTAGATGATGATACCAGATGTCAATATGCTTGGATAGATCATGAAAAACTGGATTCTCAAAGACTTCGATACAAATTTGATTGTCATAGTAAATCACTGTAGGATTCATATGTTGACAAAATAACCCAACAAGAATCTTCCTCATCTATATAGCCTCACAATTTGCTTGACTAGCAGCCATGTACTTTGCTTATGTTGAACTAAGTGCAACTGATCTCAGCTTCCTGTTCTACCAAGAAACTGCTACTGACCCAATTCTGAAGACTCCCCTTGATGTGCTCTTCCTGTCGGATAGACTCCTTGCCCAATATGCATCTGTGAAGCCTTGAAGATTCACTCCCTCTATCCATCTGTAACAAAGACCAAACTAAGTGGTGCCTATGAGGTATCTCAACACATGTTTAGTTGCCTTCCAATAAAGTTTGGTTGGCTTAACCATGGCTTGACAAAGCTAATTAACTGCAAAACACATGTCCGGTTGTGTGTTCACCAAATACATAAGTGACCCCACAAGCTGTCTATAAATAGTAGCTTCCATTACTTCACCCGAAGTATCATCTTCCTTCCTCTAATTGCCTGCTAGAGGAGTCTCCATGGGTTTGTTGCTCTCCATGTGGAACTACTTCAGTATCTCGTTGGCATACCTGCCCTGAGAGACAAACAGTTCCTCATCTCCTTGTCATACTTCCATACCAAGAAAGCAATGCATGAGCCCTAGATCCTTCATCTCAAATTCTCTTGCAAGATTTTATCAACTTCTCATCACCTATTAGAATCAAATCATCGACATATAATACTATAATCAACAATTTACATTCAACCACAATATGGTAAAGGTTTGCATCTACTTCACTTTTGGTGAAGCCCAACCCGGTGAAATAACTGTCAATTTTGGTGTACCAAGCACGGGGTTCTTGTTTTAGTCCATACAACGCTTGCTTAAGTCTACACACATGCAACTCTCTATTGAAGGTCTCAAATCCTTCTGGATGCTCAATATACACCTCTTCCTCAATCATACCATTGAGGAATGATGTCTTCACATCCATTTGATGTATCTTCCATTCCATTTGTGCTGAAAATGCTAAAATATATCTAATTGAAGTACCTTGATATTGAAGCAAAGGTCTCATCATAATCAATTCCCTCCACCTGAGAGAACCCTCTAGCCACAAACCTAGCTGCCTGTTTCTCCACACTCCCATATGTTGTTTGGTTTAACTTGTAAAGCCATCTGGAACTCACCACTGACTTGTCTGCTTGATCTTGGGACCACTTCCCAAACATTGTTTCTGATAATGGATTCATACTCCTCAACGATGGCATCAACCCATATTGAATTTTGCATTGCTTCCTCGAATGAGGATGGCTCAACCTCTACACTCTCGCTCATCATAGCCATGTAACCAGTGTGTCGATCTGGTGACCTCCTTTGTCTGCACTATGATCTGGGTTTTCCCACATCTCTCTAGCATCATGCATCAATATATCAACCTATTTAGTGTGCTTCCTTCCATCTCTGGAAGTCTCTACATGAGTGGGTGCTTCCACTCTCTTCTCCTCTACATGTGGCTACTCCACATCATCCTGAGGTTCCTCCTTTGGAGATAAAATCTCCTCATCTACATGTAACTGAAGCTCCCTCTCAAGGGAACATCTCATGGCCTTCTCTTCATCGAACTTCACATCTCTACAAACCATTGTCATCCTGTTGGATGGTAGGTACACTCGATAGTTGTGAGGTGTATCAGTGTACCCCACAAATATGCCCAACTCAGTTGTTGGCTCTAGCTTTTTCCATGCATCCTTGGTAACATGAAAGTAGATTGATGAACCAAAATCCCGAAGTGCACCACATCTAGTTTCTTACCTAAACAACTTCTTCTCGTGTACTCATCCCGAGAATTCGATCAGGGTTTTTTTTCTACAATTAAACAGCTGAGTTGCATGCTTTAGCCCACAAGTGCAACGATAGGCCCTGATCATGTAATATCACTCGTGCAGCTCCCACAATACTTTTTTTCTTCCTTTCAGCCTCCCCATTCTATTGTGTGTTATGAGGTGATATTGACTCTCGTCGAATGCCTTCTAATTCATATAAGTTTTGTATATTGCATTAATCAGAAAATATGAGAAGATTGCAATGCCTTGCTCAAGCTTCAACAACCTCTACACTATCTCCATCTATCTCACTACTTCCCAGACAAGCTCAAGCCAATACTTAGCCAATTCTATTGTCTGTCAAGCTCTTATTTCCTTATGCAGTTTCCTAGGGAATTAGGCCATATTTAATTGGGAAATTCCACAAATATGAATTTTGCAATCCTCATAGGCCTTCCTCTAATTGCATGCACCACTTGTACAATTCGGATGATTATACAACTGATAGTACATTATCCTTGAACTCCAATCTCAACTGGGCCTTTCTTTGATCTAACATGCATGAGTTAATTATGAGTGAATCTTTAGTTTACTTGTTGATCAGTGATGGTTACACCCCACTACTTCAGGTTACACACCACTACTGCAGGTTACACCCTACTACTAGATCTCCCACTAATTCCTCCATTAGTTAGAACTAGTTAAACTGAATTTAACTCAGTTAAACTGAATTAAATAATTACAACTCAAAATAAACTCAACCATGGCTCCTAAAAAGTAGGTTACACACTACATGAATAGTTATACTCTCAACTTGAATTAACTGAGCCAACTAAGTCAAATTAACTTAGTTAAATATTACAAGTTGTCATGAGATGTGGAATTACAATTTAATTCAACGACAAAATGAAATTAGGATTTTCTTATTGCATTTTCAACAGTCCCACCTCCACATCACCCACCTGTTGATTCACCACAACGGCTCAGTAACACGATTGGTTTCGTGGCCCTGGCTCCTCCTTCGTATCAATTACTCCAACCTTTCAGCCCTTCATGGCCCAACTCTTCATCATGGGTCTACTTTATTTCGCGGCCATGCTCAGTGGTACCAATCCCATCCCATGACTCCACTTGGAGCCATTCTATCTTGCCTAGTGATGAAAATGAGAAACTGGAATACCGTCAAACTATTAATAATCGAATCAATGATTCGAAACATACTAGACGGCTGTCTCTCAAAAGATATGAGAGAGTAATTACACGTCATCGATACTGTCAACTACATGCATCAAGTTGAGAGTTGCGCAATGTCCAACATTTTCCTTCCTTTGAATCCTGATCATCGTATAATCACACCCATCTATCTATATCTGCTCCCATTTAAGTGTGTTATGATGTGGAGTGGTTCTCTGCGCCACACTCTGTAACAAATTTATCACGCAATTCATATAAATTAAAGTAACCAGCTTTTCATGAGCTCTTGACAATCATATACAATAACGCCATCAACAGACAATCACATATAACGTTAACCGAATAATTTGATTGCCATCAATCTTTTAAGTGGCACAATACAGGATTTATTCAATTATAAGACACACACATAAACGTATACAACATACACTAAACCCAGGTTTATACATTCACAAAACAGTTACATACTAAGGCGTTTCAGCCTTAGAAACAAGCTCAAATTCGATTACATCTTGCTCTATCACTCTGGCTCCTCTTCTTGAACGCGCAGGTTCGTTTTATAAAAGAAACCTATATGGATGATTGGATCGGATCATGAAAAATATCCGATCATATCCTCTAACAAAAGCTCCCCATAATGCATGCACGCTTCAAATCTGCTTTAAATCTGCTTTATCAGCATTAAATCTATTTTTAAAGAAGATTTTCCTATTTTTCTCCTTTGATTCAGCTTTGCTGTCCACGTCCTCCTCGCTCCGCTTTGCTTGGATTCCTCCTTCGACTACGGTGCTAGATGCTCCTACATCAGACTCTCGAGGCACAAAAATTTATGACCTCCTGGTCATATGCTTCTGGTCTTCGTAATAACTTTAACTTGTGAGCTGCAATCTACCTCTGCAACAGCAAGTCCTCCTTGCTGCATCTTACCTCACCAATCCTTTCCTCCGGATCTGGTCTTTTGGTAATCACTCTAGGCTATTGCAATCTTATCACCTTCCTCTGCTGCTACCTACACAAAATATAAAGACCATACATACTTTATCAAGAACTGTACCTCCTTCCGCAGAATCTTTTTCTTTCTCTGATACCAACTGATGAAAATGAGAAACTGGAATACCGTCAAACTATTAATAATCGAATCAATGATTCGAAACATACTAGACGGCTGTCTCTCAAAAGATATGAGAGAGTAATTACACGTCATTGATACTGTCAACTACATGCATCAAGTTGAGAGTTGCGCAATGTCCAGCATTTTCCTTCCTTTGAATCCTGATCATCGTATAATCACACCCATCTATCTATATCTGCTCCCATTTAAATGTGTTACGATGTGGAGTGGTTCTCTGTGCCACACTCTGTAACAAATTTATCACGCAATTCATATAAATTAAAGTAACCAGCTATTCATGAGCTCTTGACAATCATATACAATAACGCCATCAACAGACAATCACATATAACGTTAACCGAATAATTTGATCACCATCAATCTTTTAAGTGGCACAATACAAGATTTATTCAATTATAAGACACACACATAAACATATACAACATACACTAAACCCAAGTTTATACATTCACAAAACAATTACATACTAAGGCGTTTCAGCCTTAGAAACAAGCTCAAATTCGATCACATCTTGCTATATCACTCTGGCTCCTCTTCTTGAACGCGCAAGTTCGTTTTATAAAAGAAACCTATATGGATGATTGGATCGAATCACGAAAAATATCCGATCATATCCTCTAACAAAAGCTCCCCATAATTCATGCACGCTTTAAATCTGCTTTAAATCTGCTTTATCAGCATTAAATCTATTTTTAAAGCAGATTTTCCTATTTTTCTCCTTCGATTCAGCTTTGTTGTCCACGTCCTCCTCGCACCGCTTTGCTTGGATTCCTCCTTCGACTACGGTGCTGGATGCTCCTGCATCACCTAGCACCTCTCCGTTGTTGTTGTCACCACCACGATTGGAGACACAATTCACTTGGCAGGGGGATTCATAAATATACATGTAAACCTTATAAAAATTTATAAAACATATGTATAAGAAATTGGCACACACACACACACACATATATATATATACAGTTTTGAAAATAAATCAAATAAAGCAGGTTACATAAGAATGGTGTTGTGCAATGATTTTTTGGATACAAAGCCTAAAATTGACCATTTTTCTTCGCATTTTGTCGTGTGATTACACTGAATTAACCATTATTGGGCTTCTTTGGCACTTGTCCTTTGTTTCTGAGGTGACTTTTCACCATTCTTACCATTGGTACTTTTTCCAAATGATTAGTGAGAAACATGTAATTCTTCAATCTGGCCTTATTCAAACACAATGTTGTAACTAGGCTTTAATACCACCTTATAACGTCCCTAGTCCCCCGTTGGGCAACACTATTTACCCAATACTACTTAAAACATGATTAATTAACAACGGAAGCGAATGCACTTAAATAATCCATAATTTTCCCCAAATCCTAACAAATATGGTTAGCATGAATACAATACTACATACCATAAATGCATTACACATCGCATATAAAACATAGACAAGAAATAACATAGTGGGAAATAAATGCTCATTAGTAGCAAATTAACCAAAACCCTGATACTAGGGTTTTATCATAATAGACATAAACTCATAATACACATAAGACATTACACATGGAGCATAAACATTTATCTGATAATGAAAAGTCGATTGGCTATGGGCTCTCCATGTTCCACCCAAACATAGACTGTGTGGTTCATAATCTCAACCACAGTTCACCCCCAAGGTGTGACTACAAATCCATAGGCAATATTTTTGAACCAAACAACCAAACCCTAGACAAGGAACCAACTCCAACAACCTCAATCTCTAGCCACATGCTCACGTTCCCCTGACCCATGCCCAAGTGGCATAACCTGAGCCCCTCAGTAGTGCCCGCCTTCCATGGAAACATATGGTTGGCCGTAATGGTCTCAACCTCTAGCTCAGGAACTCCATTTCTCCCAAGTGTCGAAGTGCCATCAACCAAAACTAAATAGTCCCACAGTCGGTACAAGAGTCCAAACCAGGACTCACCGACTAACAGTGAAATGATCTCACCCATAACTCCATGGCCATCAAGCCATAATCATAGCCACCAAGCTCCTGGAGCCATCAGGGTTCACAAAAAACTAGGATACATCCAGTTCAGTACGATTAACTGAATAACCACACCTCATTCAAGAAACAATACTTTTGTCCAGGTGTGAAAAAATATGTGGTTGATTATATATCCAATTGTTTGGAATTTCAAAAAGTTAAAGTTGAACATAGACACCGAACTGGACTACTACAACCAATACCCATTCCTGAATTGAAATGGTCAATTGTTACTATCGATTTTATTACAAATGTACCCAAAATTGTGAGGCAACATGACTTCATCATGGTAGTGGTGGAAAAACTCACTAAGGTTACCCACATTATTCCAATGAAGTAAAAACTTAAGGCAACAAATGTTGTTGAGAATTATATAAAGGAAATCATCAGGCTACATGGTGTTCCCAATGAAATTATTTCAGACAGGGATCCCAAATTTAGATCCAAATTTTGAAGAGGTTTGTTCAAGGGATTTGCAACTAATTTAAAATTTTGTATAATCCATAGTCAGATGGGAAAACAGAGAAAGTCAATCGAGTTATTGAAGATATGTTGAGGATGTACATGATGGAAAAACCATTGAAATGGGAGGAATATTTGAACTTGGTAGATTTTTCTTAAAATAATGGTTACCAAGCATCTTTGAAGATGATCCCATTTGAAGCCTTGTATGGCATAAAATGTAACATGCCTATCAGTTGGAACAATCCAATTAACAAGGACATCATTGGTCTAGGCCTACAAAGGTAAATGGAAGATTAAGTAATAAAAATCAAACAAAATTTGAAGGATCCCAAGATAGAAAGTAAAGCTATGCAGTTAAGAAGGGGTTAAACAGGGAATTTAAAGTTGGCAAGCATGTCTTATTGAGGGTGAAGGAAAAGAAAAGTTCATTGGAACTAGGTAGTTGTGCAAAGTTAGAAGCTAGATTTGTGGGCCATTTGAAATCCTAGAAAGGATTGGTCTAGTTGCATATAGGATTGCATTTCCAACATCCATGCATATTCATAATGTGTTTAATATTTCATTGCTTTAAAAGTATGTTCCTATTTATAACCATGTAATTGATTGGAATGTGATTTAAGTGGAGCCCGAGGAAGACTTTCAGGTCCAACCAATGCAAATTTTGGAAAAGAAGGTCAAAGTGTTATAGAATAGATCCATCGCCTTGGTAAAGGTGCAATGGACCTATTTCAATCCTGAAGATGTTATGAGCATGAAGATGCAATGAGGAAAGAGTACCCTCACCTTTTTGTATAATCTTGTTGTGTGTGTGTGTGTGTGTGTGTGTGTCTCTCTCTCTCTCTCTCTCTCTCTCTCTCTCTCTCTCTCTCTCTCTATATATATATATATATATATATATATAGAGAGAGAGAGAGAGAGAGAGAGATCTATAGTGCACTGAGGGCATTGGTATGCTCGTGCATATATAATTTTATATGTTTTGAGGCTAGGAAGTACGGTGTTGTAAATATGATATTTCATGCATGTTAATAAATGTGTTACTATTGTAGGCCACATAAGTCAAAAGAGAGTATGGGGAGCTAAGACTCCATGTGATTAAAAGGGAGCTTCATATGACTTAATAATTATAATAAAAGTGCACTAGCTTTTAACTAAAGTCCATGAAGTGGCTTGAGGGGTGTCAGGTGTCAAAAAAGAAACATGCAAATAAATTTATGGGTGTGGGCACTATTGAGGGGTCTTGGAGGATATGTCCAAAGGAGGGAGGCAACAAGAACTCTTGAAGCCACAGTGCTTAACACATCCTTTTCTGGCCAAAATAAACACCCTAGAGGTAGTTTCATAGCCCAAGGGACTGCAGGTGAAAAGAAGGGCGCACACTACTTGTGTGTGGCCTTATGGGGGATGTGAGCCTATAGGTTGGAGGTTGTCGGCCCTGGATGAAAAATAGGGGATGACCATGTGATAGATGGGACAATATTCCTATTGTGAGGGCCTGGAGGGTGCTTAGATACCCCAGATGGAAATATGAACTCCTAGACCCACATGACTCAGAGAACATCCCTGTCTAGTTGACTTAGACACCCTAAAGGTAGTGGCACAACCAAAGGGATTGCAGGAGCAGAGAAGGGGGCACGCTACTTGGGTGTGGATTGATGGGTGATGTGAGCTTATAGGTTGGTGGCTACTTGGGTTTGGCACCTTGGCTCAGTTTATTTATGGTACTAAATGTATACTAGGTTTTGGCTGGCTTGTTTCCCCATGGAGTTGAAGCCCCAACTTAGGGTGACCCACTATTAAGAGAAAATGATTAGTGTTCTATGATTGGTGGAAAATATGAGGTCTGTAGCTATTTGGTAACACTAAAAGATGAATGTTTTCCTTATATGATAATTTATTTCTACTATAATAATATATGTATTTATAATAATTATATATTATTTCAATTTACGATTGTCATTTATGTAAATGTATGCCTTGTATATGAGTCATTTCATATTATATGCGTTTATACAGGTATAGAATCCATACAAGATATAAAATTAAAAATCTCCAAGAAAAATGGGTTACAATGATATCAAGGACAATAATATGCCTCCAGAGGTGGATGGAGGCATTATAGCATATACAACCAATTACTTGGACATAGGGAAGTTTCCTCAAAACATCTCCTCATGAGAAAGACAAAAAATTGTCAAGCTTAGTGTTACTTACTCATGGATCAAGGGAGGCCTCTTTTGTACAGGCTAGACTTGATCATCATGAGATGTGTACGAGAGGATGAGATGTTCGATATTTTGTGAGCTTTCAATGAAGAACTAAGTGGGGGTCATTTCACTAATAAGAGGATGACTTACAAGATACTCCATCAGAGGTACTATTGGCCAACACTCTTCAAAGATGTAAAAAATTATATTAGTAGTTGTTATAGCTGGCAATGGATGGGAAGGCCAGTATGAACCAATGAGATGCCCCTACAACCCCAAGTTCTTATTGAGCCCTTGTAAATATGGGACTTGGATTTTGTAGGGCCAATATCTCCCATGTCATGAAAGAAAAGGTATATTTTAGTTTTTACTATTTATTCCACTAAATGGGTAGAAGAAAAATCTCTTTATCAAGCTAGTGAAAAATCATTTGTAGATTTTGTTTTCGAAGATATTTTTACCCATTTTGGTGTTCCAAGAGAAATCATGAGAGATCAAGGAGTGCATTTCAAATCAATGTTAGAGGAAGTAATTAATTAGGACCAAGATTCCTAATTCTGTGATAGCCCCACCCATGGTTCTCTCATAAAATGCATTGAAAATATTTTTACAAATAAAAAAAAAAGAAGAAGAAGAAGAAGAAGTTCGCGTCAAAGGGACTTGGATTCTAGAGCTAAGGAGGAGGATTTCATGCTTGAGATATTGATGTTTTTTTGTGCATAAATTATGAAATTTTTGGACAACTTTAAAAAGATAGATTGTGCATGAATTTAATGAATTGGTTATTAGAATTGAATGAGTTACAAAGGAAGGTATGCAGACCCATGTACTTGGAACTTGCACAAGGAAAAAGGAACAATAAATTAAGAAGGGAACCACGCATTGCAAGCAAAGGAGGACAAGGTAGTAAATGTGAGCTCAAGAAAAGAGGTCAGAGGAGGAAAAGAAGGTATTTGAATTCATGTTGGAGGCAGGAGAGAAGGCATGGAGGAGAAAAACAAAAATAGAGAACTCTGGTTTGATTAGGAGGCAACACGGAACAAAAGAGAAGAGAAGAGAAGAGAAGGGGATTGGTTCTTTGGTTCCCTGGAGGTTGTTGGTTGAGTTGCTAATCTCTAGATCCCTGTAATAGCTTCGTGTTGATGGTGTTGGACTTGCCAACATTCAAGGGGTCTCCCTAATATGTGGTCCCAATTATACCTCACACCATTTGGGATAGGAACCCCATCCGGAATATGGTTTGGTTGCATGTTTCTTAAAGATTTGCCTTCACTCTAACTGTCAGCAAGAGAGATGGATGAACACGTACCTTCAAAAAGAAAGTGAGTGTGCCTGGTGAGTGTTCAATTGTAGGTGTGTCAAGGTTATTCTACTACGGAGGAGAATAAAAGTGAGCCTCTAAAAGAGAGGTAATAGTACCACTCTATTAGAAACACACGTAAACAGGAAGAATCATTCTAACATCTAGCGGAATAGTCCACAAAGATGCAATGATCATTGTAACCAATATAAACAAGAAGGATAAGTCTAACATCCAACGAATTAGTCCACAAAGACGCGAAAGTCATAACAACCATTACAATACATTCCGAATATGACAAGCACTAAAATAACTGAAATAGTTCAACTACTTTAGTACAAGTGAAAGTAAACATGAATTACAAACATTCATAGATTAGTCGTCAAATATTCATAATCCATGCATGAAGAACGTGTTGGCCATAAGGCTTCATATATAAAGTAAAATTTCTTGGACACTTGTATACAATGAACACCACTAGCTCCAATAGTGGAGCATTGGATCCACTACTTGCTCCCCAAAAGAACTAGCTTATCTCTCTAATGCCTTGCGAGAGGAGAAAAGGTGAAAAGTCATTTTCTCATACAATGAGGATGTATATATATCCAATGGGGTGATGCTTCACTTCCCTTGTGACTCTTTGAATATCCTCATGACTGTTTGACTTCCTATGACTTTACATGGCTCTTCATATTTTTTATGCGTCCTTTGGACTTCCACTTTACAATACATTTTCGAATAAGAAACTACATAATCTACAATAATGATGTGGCTTATGACAACCCATGAAAAGACATGACATGACACTATTGACATAGAATTATTTATGACATGGAAATGTCAAGCCACTTTTGTTGCTCCTTGTTGTATGTATTCTTTAGAATACTCTTTTATACACCTCCATATGGCTTAGAGGTAAGGAGTCTTCAATGATTTCAAGTCTTGAGCTAAGGTCACAAACTGGTGTCCCTTTGCTTTCTCTTGATTGATCATCTTGCATAATCAACTACAAAGATGTCTTCCAACATGTTTCCCTTCTCCATATCCTTCTTCATCAACATGTCATGGTATGATAGAGTACCTTCATCTGCAATTCTCTCATGGCAAGACGACATCAGTCTCATAAACCCCTAGTCTAAGATGGTGCATGTTGATCCACTAAATGAGCCATAACCAGGTTGCAGGTTAAGAGAGAGGCTTAGTGACTACATAATTTCATAACTCAGGCAATCATGGGTGAAGCTTGAGCCTTGAGACTACGTAATGCACAGTTCAGGATGGACTAGGAAGGAAAATTTCACAGCTTGGGACTCGTTGAGGTATGTTGAACGGTTTTGCATTATTTCAACCATCTATGCAGTTCTGTAGGGGAAGAGTAGATCTGGTGGTTGCGCAATCACACATTTCAAGAGCTCAAGGGCTAAGCTTGAGCTCAGAGACTGTGTAATGTGCAGTTGAGGCCAGGTTGGAGGGATGGATTGCTCAATTCTAGGGGCCAAGTTCCGAGCTTGATCATTGGAACTGCATAATGCATAGACCTAGGAGGAAGGAATTAGGAATTGCGTGGTGTCAAGGGGCAAGGTTGCATATTGAGGGCTAGAACTACGAAATGCATAGTTGAGGAGGGTTGGATGAGGCTAAGTTTCTGGGAAATTTCTGGAATTTGGCTAACTGTGGGATCAGTGAACTGATGTGATCAGTGATATGAATTGACTGTGATCACAAACTTAGAACACTTGATGGCACAACAACATAGATTTTTCATGACACATGAACCACACATTTCCCTTCACAACGACTTACGACAAGTGCGACACCAAAGATACACTTTGCGACAACTATGACGACACTTCTGCGAAAATGCTTAAAACTTTGGAAATGAGTATGAAAAATGTTTTCATGGTTAGATCAAATCATTTACACAAGAGTAACCCCTTGAAACCACCAAAATGATCTTATATACATCATGCGACACTTGACTTGCGAAAATATGACATTTCGTTTTTTTTTTCAAAACGTACCAAAACACTTAGAGAAAACACATGAAATGGATCTCAATGTTTGCGACGATAATATACAAGAACAAGGTAGGCTCTAAAATTTGGTGCAAGCCAACATTTTGGAGAGTGTTTTAACAACGATAACACTTGGCGACACACCGGTATAACTACAACTTCTTTGTCTTGGTTAACTTTTTTGTGCAGGGTCTCAGTTCTTCAAGGAGTATTGATTCATTGTGAAGATCACTTTGGCTTCCCCACTTACCCCGTGAATAAATATTCAACAATATCGCAATGTTTCAAATCAGAAAGGGTAGTGAAATTCATGAGCTTTATATTTTTATAGTATAGTTTTTCATCTCTGGTGTTTCTCCACTGCCAGCAGGCCTATAGAATACCCTGACAAAGTCACTACAGGAACACAAGCATTGCTCTGCTGCCATTGAGCCTTGACAATATCTAGATGGAGTTGCTTGCTTCACCTCTCTACACAGGAAGCCTTTCTTTTCTTTCACATTTATTTATATATTAAATAGTATTGTGCATTGATGCTTATTTATTTTATGGGCAGAAGAGGGATCTCAACTTATTGAGAGCATGAGAGGTTGTTTTTTAAAAGAAGCATATAGAGACCTCTGATTTAGGTTTTCTCATTTATATTTTTCCCCTTTTCCTCTTCTACTAATTACATAAGTGTGAAAACATCGAAGCATCAGAACTAAGTGTGAGCATAAGGTTTCCAGAATAGACACAAGTATCATGGTTCGACCAAAAATCTCCTTACGAACGGATTGTATTTTCCATCAAAACTTCATCAACCAAAAGATGTAACCAACACAAGGAAGGAGGACCAAAAGTTAGCCAAATGTTGTGGTCTCACAAGACTCTTTTCAATTCAAGCACATGAAAAGAAGCCCAAAAACATGTTCACACATGATGCTTATTTACATAAACGAAAACAAAAACAAGACCAAACAAACAAGTAAGCAAGAAAATAAACTATGTACATAGGGGAGGGCACAACCCTAGATCATCCTTGAAAATCATGTTTTAAGTCTTGGCCATTAATGGGAAGAGATTTAATCCTCTCGTTTAGTGATTGTAGACAATATGTGTGTTGGTCAAGATTTTTATGTAAGCTGAATGGTATGACCCACAGGGATTGGAACTTAGTGTGTTTGCCTTTTTCCTTGTGGTATTTGTCCCACTTCAAGATTAAGTCACCCACAATGAATTCATTCTTCCCTGCAGACTTCTTGTTGAACCATCTCTTGATACAACTCTCGTGAAGTGAGAATTTTTCTTTTTCTTTTTGCCTTTATTCTTGCAACTTGTGCAGGGGGTTTATCCTACGCTAAACCAATAAGCAAGGCTTGCCCTGGGATTCCTGTGAAAGTTGAAGGGCAGGAAGGTAGATGTTCGGGGGTAGGATGGCTTATTTTCCGTGCACCAAGAAGTAAGGAGACGTATTCAGAGAGGTTTTTTGTGTGACTCGATCAACCCATAAGGCATTCACCAAAGCATAGTGCTAGTTCCTCTATTCATATAAAACAGTCTTTATGACAATGCAAATGAGGTTATTGTTTGTAGACTTAGCAAGACCATTTCCCTGTGGATAATAATTAGATAAATGTTTCCATACAATTCCATTTTCCAATGAAAAATCATATAATTTTAACGATGAAAAATGTGTTGCATTGTAAAAAACAAGTGAAGTCGAGATGTCGAACCTAGAAATGATATCCTGCTTAAGGAATATGATGACTTCCTGATCATTCACCTGTTTGAGCGGAACTTCTTATGTATACTGCGTGAAGTAGTCTATCACAATGAGAATGTGGCGGTGTTGCTTTGACGAGTGCAAGAAAATTTCACCAATCACATCTAATCCCCATTGTTAAAAATTTTCTTCCACTGCAATTGGCTGCAACGGGGCGATTGAATTCTTTCCTCTGTCGGCAGACTTTTGACAGACCCGACACTTGTGGGCATAGGCGTGAGAATCCTTGAATAATGTGGGCCAATATAAACTAGCCCGCATAACCTTATGTGCAGTTGTGTCACCCGCAAAGTGTCCCCCGGTTGGTCTATCCTGGAGATCACATAAAACTCTCTTTGAATCTTGCACTTCCAAGAACCTGAGTAGAACTCTGTTATGGTGCTTTCTGAAAAGCATCCATGATGGACCAATTTGTAAGATAATGCTTTGAGCCTAACTGCCCTTTTTTGTCATGTATATAAGTGAGAGGGAAAGGTTCCATGCTCAAGATACTAGCACACATCTACGTACCAAGAGTTTACGATGGTAGTGGGGGAAGCTTGCTCAACATTATACATTTTGATTTCATGCTCCCTTTCATATGGATCTTCTTCTTTTGCATCTATTGCTTCTGCTGATAACCGACAAAGATCATGGCCCTTGATCACATGAACTGGCTTGAACTCTAATTCATACTCCTGCAAACCAGTCATCCAGTTCGCTTTTCTTTCACCCATCTCTTGTTGAACAAATAGTGATCTGATTGTTGGGTGAGACACAAAGATAATACAATGATTTTTCAAGAGATAGGACCAGAAGTGCTCCACCGCCTTGTAGACTACATAAGCTTGTTTATCAATGGCGAGGTAGTTGCTTTCAGGTCCTTGAATGATCCAGGTGGATATTGGTGGTCACCCACCTATTCAACTTGGACCCCCAACACTATCTCTTTTAGTTTTTTAGTATCCTTAATTTTAGCACAATTTACTATTTTTGGAATTTTTTCGAGTCCTGAACTTGCGGAGCTATTTTGAGGCCCCAAGCGATGTTTTTGGGAAAATTAGGAAAACATGATTTTTTAACCATGTTTGCATTCAAAATTTGTAGTCCTCAAATATATCTTTCTACCGAGGTATTATGTGAATCAAACGGAGATCGTATGCAAAAGTTACAACCCCGCGAAGTTGATGTACCAATTTACCCAAACAGGGCCCATAATTTTTACGCTTCATCTCCTAGGGTTAGGTTTTTGGATGTTTAGGGTTTTCCATTATTCCTCAATAATAAATAGGCCTTCAAGCCTCATTGTAACACAGTTCAGAGGCATATAGCCACCACATCTCTTCTCAGAGATAAGCTACCATCACCCGAGCTAGTTTATTTCCATTTTGCTTGTAAGCATATTACAATATTTGATATTAATGAAATGAAGTGCTATTTCTATTGAATCTATATATTTATGGTTATATCTGTGATTTATTGCATTCTTGTTTAATTTCAGATCAGTGAGAACAGAGCAATCTACTCTTTCTCTATTTTTATTTGCATGTCCCCAACGAGGTCAAGATATAAGGAGTTAGGGCTCGAACTAGTCGAACCTTTTCAAGACCAGTATCATAAATCCTGACGGCCTCCCATGGCGGAAGAGAAGGACGACGAGGTGGCAGAAGATCCTTTCAAAATCTTGCTCGAAGAAGCCCTCGAGCGACAAAGGAACGCGATGATGGACAATTTTGCCCAGATCCTTCAGCGGCTACCCAAAGTGACGCATCTTCTTCCAGAATCCACTCTAGAAGTGCCATGCCCTTTAAGGTACAATTTAACTTTGACATATCCATATTCGAAGGTCAGATAGATGCGGATGTTGTAGATAAATGGTTAAATCTGCTAGAAGGATATTTTTTTGTTCATGATTTTTCTAGTCGAGAGAAGATTACTTTCCCACTTCTCAAAGTCGCCTCCCACGTCAAGGACTGGTGGGAAACCTACTGTGAGAAGAAGGGTGAAAGTACACCCTCATTATTTTCAGTTGCACCCACTTGGAGTTCATTCTGGGATGCCATCAAGGAGCAATACTACCCTATCGGGAGTTATGAGGATAAATACATAAAGTGGACCATGTTGTAATAGGGAAGGGACCAAGAAGTGATAGAGTTTACCAATATTTGTCATACCCTTCACATGAAGTTGGGTATCAAGGATTCTGAGTGACATTTGGTACTCAAGTATCGCAAATTTCTACACAAATACATCCAGGATGAAATGGACTTCCTGGACATCTCCTCACTTGGCACGATGTACCAATACACTGTCAAGATTGAGAAAAAGTTTAAACAGAAGAAGCGAGACTTTCAATCTGCGAATCTGAAGCAAGGGAAAGGGGCCCCCAAACCACAGAGAAAAGGAAAAAACCAAGGTGGGGTAACCTAGGACAACCCACCAAAGCTGCAAGAAAATAAAAACACCCCGAAAATAAAGAACGACACAATAAAATGGTGTGAGTTCCATAAGAGCTCCACTCACAACACAAGTGAGTATTGGGCCAAGCAGTCATTTGTGGCCGAGCTGAAGGCTTCTGAATCAGACACATGTTCCAACTCTGAGACAGAACCCGACAAGGGAATGAAAAATGGAAGTATATCATTGACGTGGAGCCCAGTGCCACCGTGGCCACCACCAAGATCTAGAAGAATGAGCCTGAAGATCCATAGGATGGGGAACACCTCTTCCACTCACATATGTGGGTGAAGGGTTCTCTGTTGCAGTTAATTGTTGACAGCGGGAGCCAAAAGAACCTCATTTCAGCAGAGGTCATGAAGAAGTTGGGTCTACTGACTACAAGACATCCATAGTCGTACACCTTTGGGTGGCTTCAATAAGGATGAGATCTCCACATCAGCTAGCAGTGTCACTTTCCCTACAACATCAAGCCCTTCACCAATGAGGTACTTTGTGATGTTGCTCCTCTTGAAGCTTGTGATCTATTATTAGGACAACCATTCTTGTGGAAGCAACACGTTGTATATGAGTCTAGACCTCGCTCTATGATTATTACTTTGGGCAATAAGTTGTACAGGATACCAAATGTAGCCTTGCCTACCACCATCTCTTTGATCTCTATAAAGCAATGCAATAAGATAATTTCACAGACCAGGAAATTTGTTTTCCTTATGATTCACCCTCAGGTAAAGAAGAAGATTGTGGCCACGGCTTCCAAACTAGTCTCCTCCGCACAACAACAACAAATGGATATGGTCGTGGAGGAGTACAAGGACATTTTTGCCTCACCTACGGGGGTACCTCTGCACTGTCAGGTCAAGCACTCCATCGATTTGACCTTGGGTGTGCCGTTACCCAATACACTGATCTATTAATGCTCTGTTCTAGAGAATGATGAGATCAAGAGGCAGATTTAGGAGCTGTTGCAGAAAGAGCGCATCAGGCCAAGCTCGTCACCCTGTGGGACCCAATTGTATTGGTATAGAAGAAGGATGGGACCTGGAGACTCTGTATTGATTATCAGGCGTTGAATAAGATCACTTTCCAGAATAGGTAACCAATCCCACAGATTGATGACCTTCTGGACCAGCGCAAAGGAACCAAATATTTCATCAATATTGACTTGAATTATAGTTATCACCAAGTGCCTATCGAAGCCTCCGATGTGTGGAATACAGCCTTCAAATCCAAGGAGGGCCTTTTCAAATGGTTGGAAATGCCTTTCGGGTTGAGGAATGTCCCCACAACCTTCATGAGATTGATGGATGACATCTTGCGACCCTTCATAAATGCATTTGTGGTGGTGTATTTAGATGACATCTTGATCTTTAGCCAAAGTTGGGAAGTGCATCTCCACCATATTCGACAGGTCCTCCAAACCATGCGACAACACAAGTTGTGTGCCAATCTCGAGAAATGTACTTTTGGCATTAACCAGGTTCAATATTTGGGGTACATCATCGATGAGCAGGGTGTGCATGTGGACCCAACCAAGATACAAGCCATTCGGGATTGGCCAACAACAACCACTCCAATAGAGCTCCACATCTTTTTGGGCCTTGCCAATTTCTATGCAGGTTCATGTTGCTGTTCTCTCATATCACTTTGCCTTTAAGCCAAGTCACCAAGGGCAGAGTGAAAGCAAAGTTATTTTGGTTTGAAACCCAACAGATGGCATTTGCTGAGTTGAAACATCACCTCTTCTCTTCACCAGTGCTCACATTACCAGACCTGCAACAACCATTTGAGATTGAGACATATTCCTCTGACTACGCTATTGGTGCAGTTCTTACTCAGCAGTGGCATCTAATGGCTTACCACAGTGAAACACTTTTAGACACAGTCCGAAAGTATCCCACCTATGAAAAATAAACGTATTCCATTGTGCAGACTTGTCGTAAATGGAATCATTACATTCTAGGGGAAAGAAACGGTCATCCACATAGACCACTGACCCCTACAGTTCATACAGACACAAGGAAAGTTGCAGAACGGTCGCCATCATAAATGGTCCACATACCTGCAAAAATTCCATTTGAACATTAATTACAATAAGGGAAGCACCAATAATGTTGCAGAATGCCTAAGTCGACCACCAGTCATGTCGCTGATCACTGTGCTCGACTCCTATGGGCACGAGACTTCAAGATGGCTACATCTTTACGAGACTAATCCAGAATTCAGAAACACATACCAGACACTCCTGGAAGGTCAGAAAGTTCCAAATTTTCACCTCCTAGATGCACTATTATGCCACCTGGGACACATCTGTGTTCCTTCAAGAAAGCATGCTAAGATAATTTCGAAGGCACACTATAGTCGGCTCGCTGGACATTTCGAAGTAGAGAAAACAATGGCAGTACTGTAAAATTATTTTTATTGGTCGAACATTTGTCATGATGTTGGGAGGTACATTAAATCTTGCACTTCCTACGCCATTGCCAAACCAACCATCAAGAAGTAAGGCCTATATACACCTCTGCCTACTCCTAGTCGATCTTAGGAATCTATATCCATGGATTACATGTTGGGCCTTCCTTCTACTAAGCATGGAAATGACTGTGTTTTCGTGGTTGTCGAAAGATTCTCTAAGATGGCCATTATGGCGGCCTGTAAGAAGAGTATCATAGCAGAGGCCACTGCTAAGCTCTTCTTTGAGCAAGTCTGGGTACACTTTAGGATCCCAATCCATTGTCTTAGATCAGGATAGCAGATTCCTAAGTGCATTTTGGTCAAGTCTCTGGTCGATGTTGGATACCAAACTCACTAAGTCCACGACTTTCCATCCCCAAATTGATGGCCACACAGACGTCCTTAACAGAATGATCGTACACATTCTACACATATACAACTCGAAGAATCCACACACATGGGATGAAAGCCTCCCCTATGTCCAACACAACTACAACAGAGCTCTCCACAGCTCAACGGGCCACAACCCCTTTCAATTAGGGTTGGGATTTCATCCATTATGTCCCATTGATGTGGCCATACCAGTTGTAGCTACTCAGACAGATTCGGCTGAAGTCCATTACGAAGCCGACAGGGCTAACAACTTCATTAAGCAAATTCAACACATCCATCAGTAGGTCCATGATATATTGGACAGAGCCAATGCTAAGTACAAGAAGTGCCATGATGAGCATCAGGTGTCGCACAACTTCTAAGTGGGCGAAAAAGTTTGGCTACATTTGTAGAAGGAGCGCCTCGCTAGACCCCACTGCAAGCTTCACCCGCTCTGATATGGGCCATACACCATCACAAAGGCTATAGGGGAAAATTCCTCCCAGCTCAGCATTCCACCATTCCTTGGTTTGCACCCATTGTTCAATGTAGACCGCCTTTGGCCATACTTTCCACCATTGCTGGACACATCCGACATTGCAGAACAACTCACACCAACATAGCTAAACCCTAACTGCATGGAATAGGAAAAAATTGATCAGATCATGGACACACAGATCAAGAACATTCGCCAGCAGAAAATCCAACTATATCGGGTTGTCAAAGCTGGCCAACTCCTGCACCAAGGGCTCACCAACGACCAAGTTCAGCGGAATTTTCCCCATCTTATGGAGGCACTCAACACAATGGGGACCATTGCTTCCTAAGGGGGAGGAATGATCTAGGTGGATATTGGTGGCCATCTGCCTATTCAACTTAGACCCCCAACACTCTCCCTTTCAATTTTTCAGTTTCCTTAATTGTAGCACAGTTTACTATTTTTGGCAGTTTTTCAGGGCCTCAACTTCTAGAGCCATTTTGAGGCCCCAAACAATGTTTTTTTGGAAAATAGGGCAAACATTTGTCCTTGAATATGTTTACATTCAAAATTTGTAGTCCTCTGATAGAAATTTCTAACAAGGTAATGTGCACGTCAAACGAAGTTCGTATGCCAAAGTTACAATCCGAGGAAGTTGATGTACAAATTTACCCAAACGGGGCCCATGGTTTTGGCACTTCATCTCCTAGGGTTAGGTTTTTGGATTTTTATGGTTTTCCATTGTTCCTCAATAATAAATAGGACTTTGAACCTCATTGTAATATAGTTTAGAGGCATGTAGCCGCCACATCTCTTCTCAGTATTTGATATTAATGAAATGAAGTGTTATTTCTATTGCATCTCTGTATTTATGGTTATATCGATGATTTGTTGCATTCCCATTTAATTTCGGATCATTGAAGGGCACTCATGAAATATATTGGCCTCCCATTATTCTGATCATCCTTTTGTGTAAGCACAATGGCGAGAGAAGCATCAAAAGCGAAAGTGTAGAGCATAAAATCTTTGTTGAAATATGGGTTGTACAAAGTAGGTGCATCTGCGATAGCTTTCCTGATACAGGAAAACACATCCTTTTCCCTATTATCCCACTTATATATCACATCCTTCCTTACCATCTTCTGCATGAGTTTCACAATCTAAGCGTAAGCAAAGATGAATCTGCGAAAAAAATCATCTTTCCCTAAAAGGATTGCATAGATTTCTTATTTACCATGAAGGGAATTTGCGTTATAGATTTTACCCTTTCTGGGTCTACCTTAATCCCACTCTTCGTGATAATATGGCCCAAGTGATTACCCTTTGACACTGCAAAAATACTCTTCTTGGGATTAAGGGATATCCCGTATTTCCGACATCGCTCCAGATTTTTCTTTAGATGGTATAGGTAGTCAGATATTTTCTTGGAAAACACCGTAACATTGCCCAGATAGAACACTACGCTCTGCCTGATCAGTCTATGGAATTTGATGTCCATTGCGCATTGGAATGTCACATAGACATTCACTATCCCAAATGGAATTCTTCTGAATGCGAACGTAACCCACTTCATGCGAAATGTTGTCTTAAGTCTGTCAGGCTCTAATACCAGAACCTGGTTGTAACCAGAATACCCATCTAACAAAGAAAACATCTTTGACCTTGATATTGTTTACAATGTATGTTCCATAGATGACACGGGGTAGTTATCTTTGTCTGAGGTGTGATTTAAGTTGCGGAAATCAACACAGAAGTGGATTTCCCCAAACTTCTTTCTTAATGGGACCAAATTTGATACCCAGGTCGAATGTTGCACTTTATATATGATCTAAGCATCCATCAGCGTCCTTAAATCCTTTTGAATCAAAGGCTCAAGTGTCGGATGTACCTTTCGCAACGTCTGTTTGAAAGACTTGACCCCTTGTTTAATCATAATCAAGTGATGGATTATTCACGTGTCATAAGTTTTGAGCTCATCATATGTCCACACAAAAACATCTCGGTATTGCTTGAATAAGCATATGAGTGTTTGCCTCTCCTATGGTGAGTAGAAAGTACCGAGATTGGCAAACTTCATATCCTTTTATGTTCCAAGATTTATTTGTTCTTGTGACAACATTGAGCTATGGGTTTTTGCATTGAATAGCCCTTGGAAGCGATTTTGCAAGTCATACAACTTTTCCAATGATACCACACCTTTCGACATGGGATTTTCCTTGTTTGCACGAGCTGCATGCTCGAATGCTTTCTCGTGCTCATCTTCGGTGATAGTTGCATCCTTGAATACATCAATGTTCGCCATAAAGTGTTGTATCTGTTGGCTATCATTAAAAACACGTAAATTAGTAATATTGCCAGGGACAAGTTCTTTATAAAGAATCCTACAAAAAAATCATCCTTAAGCGGTGATAACCTAGTAGTAGCATTTTCTAATGCATCTGCAACTGTGTTATGCATCCTAGGGACATTAACGATATTAAAAGCTTAGAAATGAGAAATCAAATGTCATACCTCTTGTTAATAACCTTTTAGATGAGGTGACACTGATTGTATAGTATCACGTACCTGTTATACGACAATTTCTAAGTCACCTACTCCTTTGAGAATTCCAACATTGAGGTTGATAGCGCTTTGTAAGCCCAATATGAGTGCCTCATATTCCGTGTGTTATTCGTGCACTCAAATTCCAAGCGGCTTGAGATCAAATGTTTTCTTTGTCACAGGTCTACTAAAACAAAACCAACTCCAGAGACATCTTGTGTCTTCGAACCATCAAAACACAATGTCCAAACATAATATGTACAAGGACGATGTACTACACTAGTACCACTACTACTTATTGTACATATGTTAATTTCGTTAGTTGGACTAGGAAGGAGTTCCAACTGTGTGTCAATTGAGACCGGGGACGACTAAGCAGATAACACCCTAGATCAGTTTTCAAAAACAAATTTCCAAAAATAAGATCCACGAAAGCAACATGTTCATTTTTACCTTCAAAGGGAGTGACAATATGTTTCATGTAAGGCTCTGAGTTAACCCATATTTGATTGTTTCTACCCTTGTACGGAAGCCATAAATGTGACCATTCTATAGAAAAATACCCTTGTAATTTGTTGGACCAATCTATGCTCAGCAATACACTATATGCTTTCGGAATGTCCACAATTACTATATTTATACATTGGTGAACTCGTTGGTCAGATGATAAGCGTATAAGCACATTTCTGAGTTCACCAATAATATGGACAAGAGCCTTGTCCAGTTGAATGATCTGTGGATCTGTTTTATCTCATTTTGCATTGATTTTCTTTGCTATAGATAAAGGCATTACGTTTACAGATGCACCGAAATTGACTAATCAATTGTGTACATTATAATTGAAAATTTCAAACGTTAACAAAACTAGAGGGCAAAGTGCATTTGCATCCAATGTTAAAGCATTAAATACATATTCCAGGGAACCAGAGTACTTACCAGATCCCTTCTGTGAAGAATCATCGTTACCTAAAGTGGTTGTTTGAGTGTGCGGACAAGTAGTTCTCGTTGGCTCATGATCTTTGTCAATTCAAAGAGTGAGATATTCACACGAGCTTTCTTCATGTCATCAACTATGTTGTAATCTAGTGCAGGAGACATTGTCGAAGTGTTTGGAGGAGTAACTTGGTCTACTACTTCTGTAACGATGGGATTGTTTTTGTTGTTTGCGGAAGCATTTTTCATTGCAACCACATTTCCAGACTTTTTCTTAGTGTTCTTGGATGAGTCGATGGGTAGTGTGATTTTTCTCAACAAATTCTCTTTCAATTTCTGCCTCATCAAATCTGGCTCGGATGCTAGCCCATGCTTTCTTAACTTGAATTGGTTGTTTTGTTGTTGGTTCGGGGCCTCACTCAGTGGTTTTTCTTAGGCATTCTTATTTTCAGCTGCATAAATGCAACTGAATGTATTCATTGTGTGTCTGACACTTACAGTTTCTTCGCCAACAAAATTCTCTTCCTTTTTTTCGCCGGCTCAAACTGGTCATCTGAAAGTATTGTATCAATGAAATGTGCAATAAGAGAATTCATGTTGTGGTTACATTACAAACATGTTTAAATGAATGATACTCTTGATGAAACGAACAATATTGGTCCATGCCCATAGTCTCAACATTCAACACAACGTTCGAGCTCTATGCAGACTTGGCAGGTTGGTTGATGTTGCTGCCAGAGTTAGAAACCCTTCTTATAATGTTGAATATAGGAGGCTTTCTACTCATGGTGGTATCACTTGACCCGTGTTTCAACTCTTCCAACTCATTTGACAAAGACTTGATGGTGTGGGTCAAGCTCTCAAGGTTGGTTGTTTTCTTCTCCTTAGACTTACTTACGGAAGCCTAATACCTTTACCTGTGCCTTTGGAGTCCTTTTATGGCTCATCATCTACGATGGCCCAAATCGCACACAAGTCCTTTTCAATTGCAATATCCTCTTTGTAATTTTGAGCCAAAGTTGGCTTTAGAGTTCTCTTTACGAACTGTGAAATGCTTGTTGGTAAGGCAGATGTGTAGTAATCGATAGTGATGGAGTCATGAGGTTTCATGTCTATGGGAAATCTATTCAATATATAATTAAACCTCTGATTGAAATCCTTCACTTTCTCTTTCTACTCCATCTTAAGACTGCCCAACTCTCTTAACAACATGGTGGGGGTTTTATCATCAAAAAAATTCTCAAGAAACAATTTCTTAAAACCCCTCCAATTCTGGATTGAGTTCAGAGGAAGGCTATGATACCATACAACTCCTCTTCCATTTAAGGTACACAAAAAAAGTCTACATGCAACATCATCGTAACGTAACTCAAGCATTTGCAGATGTAAGTAAAAGTTGTCCAATTGGTCCTCCGCCTTAACTACTTTTTCAGGGTCACACTTTGTTAACAACTCCGGTTGCCTCAGCATCTTGTGTAACACACTCAACAGTGCAAGTGGGCCCTTAGTCATCCAGTCTAGATCTTGGTCTACCATATCTTCATCTCTATTCTCCTCCTCTTCATCGAAGTTTGATGGATCTTCTTCTTCTTCTCCAAAGTTTGATGTATCCTCTTCTTCTTCTTCACCACCTAACCTGTGAAAAGTATCATCTTAAAATACGGAGGTTCTTCTAGTTTCTCTGTGCTTTCTGCAGTCTCTGCTAGTTCTTCAAGAGTGGTGAGAACTAGATCTTCAACTGTCGAAACCACTATCCCAGTAGGAGTGGTTGTGTTCTTCTTTGGAAAATAAGGAAAATTGTGTACTCCAAGAATCATTATAATAGCCTTTGAAAACTTACGGGTTATAGTTGGGATGGCCTGGATGTGCTCATAATAAATTTCACAAGTTTGTTCAATATTGGGCTGAGAAGATCCTCGAACTTCAGGAATATGAGCAGGGGAGGTGCTGGAAATGTTGCTACCTTGACCAGAGGATGCATGGTTAGAGTGGGTAAGGTTATCATCCATAAAAGTCTGGATTCCCTCCTTCTAGCGCCATAAATGTTGATGGTGTTGGACCAACCATCATTCAAGGGGTCTCCTTGATATGTCGTCCCAATTAAACCTCACATCGTTTGGGATGGGAGCCCCATCCAAAATATGGCCTAGTTGCCGGTTTATTAAATATTTTCCTTGGCTCTAATAGTCAGGAAAAGAGAGGGATGTACACGTACCTTCGAAAAGCAAGTCAGTGTGCCTAGTGAGTGTTCAATTGTAGGTGTGTCAAGTTTCTTCTACTGCAAAGGAGAAGAAAAGTGAGCCTCTAGGAGAGAGGTAATAGTACCACTCTAGTAGAAACACATGCAAACTAGAAGAATTTGTTTAACATCCAACGGAATAGTCCACAAGGATGCGACAATCATTGTAACCAATACAAATAAGAATGATATGTCTAACATCCAATAGATTAGTCCACAGAGACGCGACAGCCATAACAACCATTAGAACACATTCTCAATATGATAAGCACTAAAATAACAGAAATAATTCAACTACTTTAGTACAAGTGAAAGTAAACATGAATTATAAAAATTCATAGAACAATATTACAAATATTCATAATCCATGCATGAAGAACGTGTTGGCCATCAGGCTTCATATATTAAGTAAAATTTCCTGGACACATGTATACAATGAACACCACTAGCTCCAATAGTGGAGCGTTGGAGCCACTACTTGCTCCCCAAAAGAACTAGCATGTCTCTCCAATGCCTTGCGGGAGGAGCCAAGGTGAAAATTCCTTTGCTCATACAATGAGGGTGTACATATAACCCATGGGGTGATGCTTCACCTCCCTTGTGACTCTTTGACTATCCTCATGATTGTTTGAATTCCTATGACTTTACATGACTCTTCATATTTTGTATGTGTCCTTTGAACTTCCACTTTACAACACATTTTCGAATAGGAAATTGCATAATCCACAATAATGATGTGGCATATGAGAACCCATGACAAGACATGACGTGACACAGCTGACATGGACTGCTTGATGACATGACAATGCCAAGCCACTTTTGCTGCTCCATGTTGTATATCTTTTTAATAATGCTCTTCTATACACCTCCATATGTCTTAGAGGTAAGGAGTATTCAACGATATTAAGCCTTGAGCTGAGGTCATAAATTGGCATCCCTTTGCTTTCTCTTGATTGATCAGCTTACATAATCAGCTACAAAGATGTCTTCCAACATGTTTCCCTTCTCCATCTCCTTCTTCATCATTTTATCATGGTATGATAGAGTACTTACATCTAAAATTCGCTCATGATGGGACGACATTAGTGCGATAAAATCCTAGTCTGAGATGGTCCATGTTGATCCACTGACTGAGCTGTAATCGGGTTGCAGGATGAGGGAGAGGCTTAGTGACTGCGCAATTGCGCAACTCAGGCAGTCAGGGGTGAAGCTTGAGCCTTGAGACTGCATAATGCACAGTTCAGGCTGGACTAGGAAGGAAGATTGCACAATTTGGAAATCAGTGAGGTAGGTTGAGGGGTTTTGCACTATTTAAGCCAACTGCGTAGTTTTGGGAGGCAAAGTAGACATGGTGTTTGCACAATTGCACAGCTCAGGAGCTGAAGGGGTGAGCTTGAGCTCAGAGACTGTGCAATGAGCAGTTGGGTCCAAGTTGGAGGGCTATATTACACAATTCTAGGGGCCATGGTCTGAGCTTGAGCAATGGAACTACACAGTGCACAATCCTGGGAGGCAGGAACTGCACAGTGCACAGTGTCAAGGGATAGGGTTACTTGCTCCAAAATTTGGTGTAGGCCAAAATTTTGGAGGGTGTTGTAGCAATAACAACACTTGGGTTCCCTAGAGGTTGTGGGTTGAGATAAGATCCTTAAAGCTCTATAACAGCTTTGGTCTATAACGTGCTCCTCCCACATTTACCCACTTTCACCGGTCTGCCGAGATAAACATGAGCTGAGAGCTACTATGATATGACTCAACCTCCAAAGTACAGTTAAAGAAGTTACTTCTTTATGTGGAGATAAATTTTATGGTTATGACAAATATGTATATATGTAGATATATGTATGTGTTGCATTTATGAAATTGTTGTTTCTATTAAATGAATTACTCACCCGTGTGCCTCTGCACTAGAAAGAGGTTCTATGTGTTTCTAATGTCGTCATAACCTATAATATGCAACAAAATGTAAATGGATAAACTTGATAACAAAGATTATGCCACACCTCTACACTGGAATTCCATTCTGTATGAAATACATAACAATGTTACTAGCAGTATATATGTGAATAACTAAAGGAAACAATGACTACCAAAGGCATTGGAAGGATCCATAAGGACCTGAAAGAAAACTTGGGAATCTTGGGCATATAGACCCATTTTATTATTATGAATGATTACAAGGAGATTGTCTGCTTGGCAAGGTCTATGGTTGCATACATATTATTATTCGTATAGCTACAAGCCTATGATTTTACACTAGAGGCGTTTCTTAAATGCTCAAAGATTTACTCTATATTTAAGTATAAGGATAGCCAAATTCCTTGTGTCAAGGTTTAGTCAACCTTGCATTACTAGCAGCCTGGATGTCTTCTGCTAGCTTCCTAGCATCACTAGTTAGGTATTGAATGATTTTGCATAGCACCATAGAGTTGCTTGTAGTCTTGCATTGAAGTTAGAAACCCTTGGCATGTGGCAGGAGAGGTGAATCCCTTCACTGGTTCACTGCAGGGCCATGACAAAGCGTGGTTATAGGAGTTTTTATGTTGACATGTCCGGGAATTCCCTAGTCCAATATAGCGAATATGAGATGGTTAGGAACTCATTGGAGAGGTATTCGTTTCAAGCTTAGAAGGGGTAGCACTATGGGGTGCATTAGCAAGCCAATTTCCTCACCACCATTGTTGAGTGACGATGCCATTCACAGTGTTTACTGAAATCCTGTGGAAAATCCCTAGTCGAAATTATCACTGAAAAGAGATCAGTGAGGAGTTGAAGTGAGCTCTCACGTTCTCGGATGAAATGCAAAATCAGGCTCATAGCTCAAATATTGATAGGGTTTCCCTGATTGGACCATGGTTGATGTAACAACCCTGGTTAAAAAAAAAAAATCCATGTAAAAAATATAAGACCACGGACATGGGACATGTATTCCAAGTTGAATGGTGGGAAAAACATCCTAGTGGGTGTTCATTTCGGTTATTATGGCTAAAGGAATTTGGAAAAGGCAATGGCAAAGGCTTTGGAAAGGCACGAGGCACTTATTGACATTTATTTATGAAAATAATGGAAATTAGGAAAAAAGGAAGGTGAAAGGTCACAAGTTGAATGTGAGAAGGATATGAAGGAAAATAATGGAAATTGAAGAAAATAGAGGCCTCATTGACAAAAAACTTCTGAGGGTTAGATGGTAAGATTTTTCTCAAGCTTTTGTCAGTGTTAGGATTTTGCTCAGCTTTGGAGGAAGGAATGGAAAATCAAGTAAAGGAAGGACAAGGAAAAGAAATGAAAGCAAAGAGAAAGCAAGGAAAAGCAGGATCAAGCAACTACAACGTGATTCTTTGCAGGTATCGATTTGCATGTGTGATTTCCTTACTAGATTTGGAATGCAAGGTATTGCAAGTAGTTCTTTACTATCATGGCATGGGTTTTTCCTCATGTAATAGTGTTTTCAGCCTAGCCTTTACATTTTCAGATAACCATGGTGTGATGGGGTTCTCATGTTTTGGTTGCGCTGGATTGCCGAATGGATTCAAAGCTAAGTGAAGTGGATCTCTGAAAGAAAGAACACATGACCTAGTGATCCCTGAACCAAACTGTGGATTGTGGTAAATCCACTGGCCCGGTGACCCCAAACTATGTATTGTGGTAAAGCCAGTATTGTGTTCATCGGTGGGCCTAGGAATCCACGAATGATGAATGGTAGGATATACGGTAAATCCTAGAGGTGGGTGCTCTCCATCACGCCTAGTAATCCCGGGATGGGAAGTATGGTAAAGCATGGAGAGTGGAGTCTCGGTTAGGTCCTAGTGATCCGAGATGGATTGCGGTAAATCCCAGATACTGGTGTCTCAATTATGATCTAGTGATCTTTGGGTTAGATTGTGGATTGTAGTAAAGCCTAGAGACTAAGAGACAGGAAAATTCCTCACAGTGTAGGTGGAGAAATATAGTGGCATCCATGATTTTTTTGGCCTAGTGATCTAGTTGAGATCATTGTTCTTGGGTGTGGAGCCTAATTATCTTCTGTATTCAAAGGTATTGCTACATTGGACCCCAACTAGTAATGGGGTGGAAAAGCCACCCGTAAAATATATGTTGTAGGGGGGGTCCTAGGGGGGCGGCTGCGACCTTTGGGAGCCCCCCCTTGGCGGGGGATCGGGGGCAGCGCCCCTGAAGCTAAAAATGGATGTAAAATTGCCTTGTAAAATGTTGTAATTTCGTAGTCAATCAAGGCCATTCATTAGGCGAAGATCTGACAGTAGAAGTTATGTTTAATTTAGGGTTTTTTTCCCTAGAAGGAAACCCCTCGCTATAAATGAGGGAATTGTATTGCGTCTAAGTAGATCTGTATTTTGAGCGAGAGGAGATTGAGCAGGAGAGCAGAGGGAATTACAACAAATCTACTGTAGGTTGTATCTCTTCAGTTTGCTGGATAATATAAAAGGAAGGATTGGCTGTTTCTCCGTGGACGTAGCCCAAATTGGGTGAACCACATATATCTGTGTCTCTCTTGTTTTATGCGTTTTCTTTGTTTATATTTCTGCAATATTTTATGTGTTCCATTTCTCTGTAATATATAATTTTCTAACAACTGGTATCAAAGCCGAAAGTCTATTTGGTTGATAAACTCGCAGGAGAGAAGGGTTCTTGGTTCGAGTGGGAGCAATGACGGAAGATGGTAGGTTTAGGGTCGAAAAATTTAACGGCCAAAACTACGAGCTGTGGAATATGCAGATGGAAGATTATTTGTACTAGAGAGATCTGTATCAACCATTGAGTGGAAAGGCAAAGAAGTCAACAAGTATGACAAACACGAAATGGGACATTCTCGACAGAAAAGCACTTGGAACAATACAGTTGTGCCTAGTGGCGTCGGTAGCGTTTAATATTTCAAAGGAAATGACAACAAAGGGTTTAATGTCGACATTGGCCAAACTATATGAAAAACCCTCGGCCTCAAATAAGGTATTGCTTATGAATCGTTTATTTAATATGAATATGTTATAAGGTGGATCTGTTGCTGATCATTTAAATGAATTTAATACAGTTACCATTCAGTTAAGTTTTGTAGGGGTTGTTATCACTAAGGTTGTTCCCAAAAGTTGTAGGAAAGGTAATACGACCGAGGTAACCACAGACCAATATTTTAGATACAGATTCTAGCCAATCTGCATCCAGAGAGGGCTCTCTCTTTATGATTTAGCTTTGTTTTGAAATGTGTTAGGCTAGTTATGAAGTTCAAGGGTTTTGTTTTGGGTTTGGATGGTGAGATTCAATAGAATAGTGAGGCAAACTGAATATTTCAGTCAGTTGGGCATGATGGAGTCAAAGAGGATGGCTTTCTGGATTTGGTTTCTCAACAGAGGATTACATCACAGAGCAAGGTAGACAAACATGGAACAAATAAGGCTGGAATCAGATGGAATGGACTCAAATGGGTGAAGGGCAGTTAAGAATCCTTCAACATATTGAAAGAGGGAAAATGGATGATTACTGTTAAGGAGTAGTTAAGAATTCCTTAGCAAATAGTCAATATGCAAGAATCAGGAAACATGAGCAATTAAGAATTCACTGTTATAGAAATTCTGAAGAAAACGTAGAGAATAATAAAGACTGAAAATAGAGTGCGGTTTAAGCAAATTCTAAATTAATCCTTTTCTTTACCATTCAGATTATGAAACACAGATGATATAGCAAACAAAAAAACAGTAAAACATGAGATATATGGGACTTATTGATCTGGAGTTTGATTCAAGAATTCTGTGACAATTCGTCTGCATCAATTCCTGATCCAGTGAGCCATACAACATATGGTTCCAACAGCTTTTTATTCCAAAGGTTCAGTATTACAGCAAAATCTAGAAATGCCCACCAACCCCAAATACTTTGTTTGGGATGGAGATAATATCTAGTGATGACTAATCCCTTTTTTACAAAAGATAGAGACAAACAGTCTCGAAAACAGAGAAAAGATAAACTGATGCTGTGCTGGCTGTTTCATCTTTATCGGTTGTACTGGAGGTAGGTTCTGCGAGTCGGTTTACAGCTGTCTTCCACTGATACTCTATGTTGGCTACTCCATCTTTATCGGATATTCTTTGACCCTGATCAGATATACTTCGACCTGCTTGAGCCTCATTCATCTCTTTTTATCTTATCGCAGAAAAATAGCCCGAAATCTACGTTTTACCTAAGAGAAATTTACAAAATCCCCAACATGTCTTCCCACCATTTTTGCTTTGGAAATTTATGCTTCTGAAGTTTCCTCAGGGTTTCATCAGTTTTTTATATCTGAAAAAATTAGGCTGGAGATGAAACAGATGTTTTACCTCATGCTCAATATAAAATAAGTTCTCTAAGTTATCATAGAGAATTTGGCCTGTGGGGAGTGCTTTTATTCCTGAAGCACTTGTTAATGAACTAGCTCGATCTGCAACATATTTATTCAATTTGTGTACATAATCTATGTGCTTCATTAATCGATCATTATTTCCTGAAAGACTTGGTAGCCCTTTATCCTGCAAAACTGTAAACCTTTCCATGAAAGAATTAATTTCTACTTGCATATCCTGGCATCTTCTTTCCAAATTCTGCATTAAAGTTCTCTTGGTTAGAACTCTTTTGATTTCCAAAATGGTGCCTGTCCTATCTGGGATGCCGAGTTGTTCCAGTTGTTCCCTATTTCTATTATTCAAAAAGTGTATGAGCCGGTTGGCTTGATTAGGCATTTGTCCTAATATAGCTCTTGATTTTTGAATTTCTCCATGTGCTGCATTCACTAAGTCAATTTGCTCATAGATAACTTGCATGGATGGCCAAACATCACTCATGGATTGAGTGATGTTGGCCCAAAGAATTCCTTTGATTTCTGCCAGAGGCTTATCAAGAGTGAGATCATTTTCTAATGTTCTCACTTTATTCTCTAATGTTTTGACCTTCCTTATTTTCTCTGCCACACTTATTTTGGATTTATCATAATTCTTTTCTACTTTTGCCAATTTATCTTTCACTCGTTTCAATTCTGACACTTGGAGTCTCAATTCTTCCATGGCCTTTATCAATTCTTCTGTGCTCATATTTGTACTGTTGGCTGGTGTTGTTCATGCTACTGATGTACCTGTAATTGCTTCTGATGTAGTTGCTGGGACATTTGGAGTTGATGTTGTTCCTAGTGTGGAGGGGACTACAGTTGAGACTATGGGGATTACCTCAGGTGGCTGGGAGGTCGACTCTCCCTGCTTCTCTTTTAATGCTTTTTCCAGTGCCTGCTCTGTATCAGTTAATCTTTCATTGAGTTTCATGAGCAGGTCCATCATGTCTTCCTTTGATTTCTGCTCTATAATTTCTGCAGTCTGAGGGTGCCTTGAAGTAGGTAGCTTCAACTGTTTCTTCAGGGCAGCAATGTCCTCTTCTTTTTTCTTGATTAGTGCCTTTATGCCTTTAGCATCTTTGGGGTCATGTCCCAGTTCCATGATGATCTCTTCTAAGGATTTGATTCTGTTATCCTTGGCCAGAGAAGAAGCTTTCTCCCAATGTAACTGAGTTGTTGTGTTGTCTAAGGAACTTTGTAACTGGTGGGCCAACATTGCTTTGTTAGTTAGTGTGGAATAAACCATTTCCCTAGTCTGTTTGTGAAGTTCAATTTGGTCCAGTGGATGAATGTCTTTGGCTAGGACCTCCAAGTTTGTTCTGATGTAATCTACTGCCGACTGGGGTTGCTGTACCTTTGGCTTAAAATAACTCATTAACATTTTGCCTTCTTTAATGTCATAGGCAGACATTAATCTTTGCTGGGTTGAGGGGGCCATTTTCAAGTATTGATTATAGATTTCAATTCTCACGGGATCATTCCTGGCCTTTATCTCTGTGAAAGTTTTCTTAATGTCTGAGGCCTATTTTCTTTGTGGCCTGGTGGACGACACCTCTACACTGTGCTGCCTTTCTAGCTCCTGCCTATGTGAGCCAGTTGATGTTTCTACCACTGGGGAAGTCTGCTGGCTGACTACCCTTTCTGTCCTTAAACTATCAGTAGTTTCTTCAATGATTTCCTCTTCTGAAAGAGGATTCAGTCTTTGTCTTTTTTCTCCTGGTTGTTCTGCAATTCCACTGATAGGTGTGGTGGTTTCTCTGTCTCTCTTCCTGTTTCTTTCCTCATTTAGAGGAGTCTGCAATGCTAGAATTTCTGCTGCTTTAGTTTGGGCTGGAGGAATTTGTACTTGACCCTGTTCTTTGGACACCCCTGGCTGATCAGTCATTATTGGCTGCTCTGTAGTTTCTACTTCTTTGCCCTTGGAACTCCTTGTAACTGGTATGTTGGTTTCCTGTGCAGGTTGCTGAGAAGTTCCAGCAGAGGATGTTCCAATTCCTGATTGTTGAGGCAGCTTGAATGATACCTGTCCAAAAGAGTCCAGGTCAAGGGTTTTTTCAAGATTTTTCATAGCCTTTTCCATATTTTCTTGCTCACTAATTTCTTCTATTAATGTCCCTTCTACCCATTCATCCTGATTTGCAAACTGTTCAATTTCTGGGATATTATGATGTATATAAACTGACAGCCTGTTTCTTACCCTTCTGTTACTTATGAAACTATTTGGATCATATGGCACCCACTGAAAACTCTTCTTCAATCTAAGGTGGTCTTCTAAGATCTTTTCAGCATCTTTCCACGCATCCCTAGAATGGATAACATAAGGGCCTAACTGGTTTTTGATTCTTAGCTGGGCCTTCTTCTTTGCATTACAAAAATGGGTCAAGTCTGCATTGATGATCTGTCTGAAATACTCTAGTGCAAATAATCTCATGGGCACATATTTAGGCAACTTGAAAGGGCAAAGTTCACACCCATACATTCTGATCTCTGTGTAATTTTGGTATAGGTACGAGTCACCTATCCTGTACTGTTTAGAAAGTTGCAGAATCTTCTTCATATCACTAGTGATCCTAGGAGGGGAAGCTCCTATCAGCAGAGTGGATGCTGGATGTACAAACCAGTCAATGAATTCGTTATAAGTATAAGGGCACTCATAGGTATTATGGAAGACTGAGCTCCAAAAGATCACAGACCTTCGATTTCCCTTTGAGTCCAATTTCCTGATTATGAAAGGAAAGCTGTCTGGCTGATGATATAACAAAAGATGGTATATGAAAGATGTATATTTAAACACTCATTCCCTATCCAAATTCATGAATTGAGCATGGATTTTGTTGGCAATGAAAGTGGCATAGTCATATTTGACAGCAGGGGGTTGTCCTGGAGTAAAGATTGATAGTAAAACTAAGGTGATCTCATCAACATATTCACTTGTTTTAAATCCCATGACCAGGGATATCATGTCAACAATGAGTCTGCCAGTGTCAATGAAAAAGACATGCAGATAAAAAGGTGGGCCCTTTCGCTGGAACCCTGGTAGCATGAAAGTCTGAGCAATACGACTTATATCTGATGTGGACAATTGAGATGCTTTTTCGAGTAGATACCCCATGGAAAGAGGAACAAGGGGCTGAGTGGAATGGAACTGTAACATTTCATTAATAGAGTTAACAGTTATGGGAAAAAAAACAGTTTGGTATGGGGACATAACTGCTCTCTGGACAGGGTTATAATTGGCACAGCATTGATGAATGAGGTTTGGGAAAACATGGACTGAGGGGAGGAAATACTTGGGAAGGTTGGATTCCCATAGTCCAAAAATATCAGACTTATTCAGATAACTGTTTCTGATTTGGCAAAAGGTTTTTAAGTGATTATAATCAGTGGTTAAGTCCTTTATTTGAAAATCTTTATCTGCAAGCGGCAGATAATCTAAGTCTTTGTGGGGAGCATTGATGGGTGCGATATTCAGAGCTACATGGGTTTCCATATTTGGTTCTTGTGTTTTCAAACTGGAATTCGGGATTTCTGTGGAAAATTGGACTAAACAACAGGTTTAGGAGTCTTTTTATGGACTAAACAGACTGTTTTTAACTCGAATTTGGCTTTCTCAGGTAGAATTTTTAGTGGAAAAGCGAAATTGCAGGTTTGCAGGGAAAAAACGGATAAATACCTGGATTACGAAGGTAAACTATGTATTTGCAGGTCGAATGGCGGACTACAGAGCACGACACTAGAGTTTCTTGGCCGAGTGACGGGCTAACTGCTCAGACAGTCGACTGGACGTATTTTGCATGGAGCACAGTTTGCAGAGAATCAGGGTGAAAAAGACATTTTATCGTTTATTTAACGAAAATTGATTTGGCAGGTATTTTTTGGCATTTATTGAACGGATGACATCAGAGCGATGGGACATCTTGTCGTTTAGCGGAGGGCGGTAAGCGGTTTACCCCGCATCACTTATGGGCTTGGGCGGTTTCGGGCGAAGGGGCAGTGAACACCGCGGGCGATTAACATGCATCCATGGTACGCACACAATACCACCATTTCCCTGGGTGGTAAAGTTCAGTGGCGGAGGGGGTTGCGAAATAGATATCGACCGTTGGATATGGGGCCGTTGATCTGACGGATGGCGCTTTGCGGAGATGGCAGATGGTTAAGGCACGGGACCGACACACAATAAATTAAAGTTTTATAATGCATCGGGGTTATTACAATTGGTTCGCGGGGTTGCGGGTTTGGTTATTTAATTAACCAAAGGTTAATAAATCCCAATGTTGCACGCGGTGAAGACTATGGTTTATAGTTAAACCAGGAGAGGATTAAATAATGCGGGGTTTTATATATATGTACATATTACGGGAAAGGGGAAAAATTATAGGGATTTATATAATAAAAGTTAATTTGTAAAGTGTTAATATGAAATTTTGAAATACAAGCGCTAAGTATAATGTTAAGAAACTTAGGCCAAAAGGAAAAAGGAGTCTATACAAGGAATATGACCATTTTTCCTAAGTAAAGTAGGAATTCACTTAGGCAATGACGAAATGGAATGAGATGGAGTGAGTTTAATGATATTAGGCAGGTCTTAACACCCTTGGGGAAGTCAGTAAATGTTGTCAGGGAAAAACATGAATGGAAGTTAGTTATGAATCTGCCTCGCGTGCGCTGCATCAAAATATTTGCTTTGCACTTGTGATAGAGGTGTAAGTTGACACATATTTTAAGAAACAGAATCCATCACAAGTCTCACTCTACAACACCAAAACTGTCTACCCAGCCTACTTTCCCTAACATTTTTTCTTCTTTCTTGGGTGCACTTGGACTGGCAAACCCTCTTCAACTTTCTTTTCTTTTCATGGTAAGCCTACCTAAGTCTGCACTTATTTCATCCAAGGGCCCAGATTAAACAGTTGAGCTCCTTAGCTTCTCTACCTATCTACTTATCTGCCAAGATTAAACAGTTTGGACAGATTTTTATTCTCTATCTCTAAAACAGGAAATTCAAACATGAACTAGCCAAGATTAAGCTATTTGGCCATTCATCAATTGTGGTAAAAAGTTCAACAAGCTGTACATGATGCTTTATTTACAGAAAATGAAATAGTAGTGGCATTTGGACTTGCACACTTTCCTGGTCTTTTTATTTGGGGTTCATTTCTTTCACTTTTTTGACCATTTTATTCTTTTTACCCTTTGATTTTTCTTTTAGGGCATACCCTCTTTACATTTTTTCAAATTTTTTGATTCTTTTACAATATGGAAAACCTTTGCAACCAGAAAAGGTATGAACATATTACAGAGTTCATCAATGTCAATCATGAAATATGATACCTATTGATATAGGAGCATAACAGTGGCTCCACTTGGGGATGGCTTTCCCTGGTGGAAAGTCAAGAACAGCAGGTCAGATAGCCTTTTCCATAACTTTCACTGTGCTCTGAAATCTCCTTCCGCTGGTTGCTTTATTTTATATATGACAGTTATACTTATGAGGCTCAAGGCCTTCTCTTCGGGCTTCACCTTCATCAAGAGGTTGGATCAAAGTACTGCTTTAGCATCCGACCATTAACTAGCCCTTCTTCTATTTCTAAACCATCTAGGTTCTTCAAGAAGTAAGTATTGTTCCCCTGTGAGGCCTGGATAATAAAAGGTCATTTCCATAAGAAGTCAAACTTCCCATGTTTTCCTTTGTCTTCTCTCCTGGAATCCCATTTTAAAACTTTGTCCCCTAGGTAAAAATCTTCTGCCTCGGTCCTCTTATCAAATATTTTCTTGAGTTTTTCTTGTAACACTTGGGATCTTTGGTATACCTCTTCTCTGGTCTACTGCAAATGGATGGTCTGATTTATTCTTCTTTGAATGTCATTGGGCTCCACCTGAGCTTCTTGCAGCAATTTCATTACAGGAACTTCTAAGGATGAAGTAAATACAACCTCCATACCATAGACTAGTTCATAAGGACTAGTCCCAATGGATCTCTTTATAGTTAATCTGTCTGTCCATAGTGCATTGGTAAGTTTCTTGTGCCAGGTTTTCTTGTTCTCTTCCAACACTTTCTTAATAATATTAACCAGGCTTTTATTGGAGGACTCAGCTAGACCATTACCTTGAGGGTAATAGGTTGTGGAATGGCCTAAGGTGATGTCGTACTTGTTACAGAAATTTATCATTTTCTTGGATTTGAAAGCGGCAACATTGTCAGTTATGATTTTTCAAGACAGCCAAATCGAGACAGTATGTTGGTTTCTATGAATTCTATAATCACTGTATCATTGGCCTGTCTGGAAGAAATGGCTTCTATCCATTTGGTGAAATAATCTATAGCAGTGAGGATCCATTTATGTTGGCCAGAAGAGGGAGGATGGATTTCCCCAATGAAATCCAAACCCCATTGTTGGAAGGGCCTTTCAGTGGAAATTGGTCTAAGGGGTAGAGGTAAAAGTTTCCTCTTGCCTTCAAAAATTTGACACTTATGGCAAGCGGCAACAAATTTCTTTACATCGGCGAACAAGGTGGGCCAATAAAATCCAGCCCTTAGGATTTTGTCTGCAGTTGATTTCCAGTAAAGATGTCCACCACAGTCCCCTGCATGAAATTATGTGAGAATTTTGTCAGCTTCATCTTTTATTAAACAATTCAATAGAATACCTTCATGATTTTTCCAAAAAAGAGCATTATCTAAAATACAAAATTTTGAAGCTTTCATTTTTAAAAACCTTTTCTTTGTTCTGGATAACCCTGGAGGAGCCTGCAGGTTTAATAATACATGAGTTATATCAGCATACCAAGGTGATTCTAAGAAGGCCTGGCTGATTTGTGGAGTCGCCATCTCCTGTTCGTTATCCAGCTCATTGATATCCAGGGCTTGAAAGTTTGTTTCAGTCATGAGTTTAGCCAACCCCTATCCTTTTATAAGCTTTGTAGGTTTTATTTCAATATCATACTCCAATATAGTAGCAATCCATTTACCTCTCTTGCCTTCAATTCCATCTTGAGTCAGGATATCTTTGACAACAGTACTTGGTACATAAGCTATTACATGGGAGTACAATATGTAGACTCTGAAGTTTTTAATAGCTTTCACAAGTGCAAAAGCCTATTTTTCCATGATTGGGTATTTTAGCGGTGCATCTCTAAGTGCTTTACTAAAAAAGGCTATGGGTTTCTCACATCCTTGATCGTCTTTTTGTAGCAAAACAGCAGCTATAGTGTGTTCTGATGCAAATGAAAATATTATGAAGTCTCTATCAAACTTTGGACTTGTAAGGACTGGTGTTCTAGTCAAAGCCATTTTAATTTCTTCAAATGCTTGTTTAGCTTCTAATGTCCATTTAACCTTGGAATCTTTTTTCAACATATTGTTCAGCAATCTAATTAATTCAGCCAAATTAGGTATGAATCTTCTTAAAAAGTTAATCTTTCCTAGGAAAGCTTGAAGTTCTTTGATATTTTTGAGGTGGGGTATTTGTAGAATGGCTTCTATTCTATCAGGATTAGTTCTAATGCCATCTTTGGAGATGATATGGCCTAACAGTTTACCTTCCTCTAGACCGAACAACAACTTCTTAGGATTTAATGAAATACCATACTTTCTGCATTTTAAAAACACTTGTCTCAAATGATCTAAATGTTGTTGATCTGATTTAGAAAACACAGTAAGATCATCTAGATATATAACCATAAAATAGTGAATTTCTTTTGCAAAAGCTATGTCCATTGCTCGTTGGAAGGTTGCCCCTGCATTCTTAAGTCCAAATGGCATTTTAACATATTTGAAAGTTCCCCATGGTGTTGTAAAAGCAGTGTTTTCCTGGTCATCAGGATGGACTAGAATCTGGTTAAAGCCTGAGAACCCATCCAAAAGTGAAATCCTAGAGGCACCTACTACCCTTTGTAAAATGTGGTCCATCTTAGGTAACGGGTAGTGGTCTTTCAAAGAAACCTTATTTACATTCCTTAAATCGACACACAATCTGATTTCTCATGTTTTCTTCCTAGTGGGTACTAAATTAGACACCCACTCTGAAAACCTGATAGGAGCAATTATCTCTGCTTCATACATTCGTTTGATTTCTTTTTCAATTAAGGGGAGTAGTACAGGGTTAATTCTTCTGAGCTTTTGCTTGAATGGTTTTTTATTTTCCTTGAGGGGTATTGTATGTTGAATCATAGAGGTGTCATAAGATTTCAGATCTTCATAGCTCCAGGAAAAAACATCCTGGAATTCTTTGATGAGCTCAACATATTTAAGTTTTTGATCAGGAGGCAAAGTTTTGGATAATTTTATCATTTTCGGATTTTCTTCAGTTCCTATGTTACAGTCTTCAATGTCTGTTTTTGGAGGTTGCATTTTGGGTTTCTTTGGGATATCATTAAAATCAAAGAAATTTTCCAAAGGAGTTAATCCTTTGGGCAAATAATTGTTTTTTAAATTAATAACTTTAGATTCTCCTCCAATAATCTCATCGATGTCTACTTCTTTAAGATCTTGCAATTTTTTAGTGGTAAATTTTGTTGGGTGAAGCATTTGAGTCGCACTTTCTGTTGAAATGTCTGTTTCAATTTTATCTATTTGATCAACCTCACTAACAATGTCCGTGTATATATTAATGCTAGAAAACTCTTTTTCTAGGGTTAAGAAATTGTTAATCTGAGTATCATTGTCAAACACTTGCCAGTTCTTTACATTGTCAGGTATGGCTGGCCTGTGTCTAATCTCGGCAGTAAACTGATGATTGGGTTCAAATGGTAATCTACAAGTGATGGCAAATGTTGCCAAGTTGTGAGCATGCAAATTATGTTTTCTTGGAATTTTTGCAAGCTGCGTTTCCAAAAATGTATTGAGGATCTCAATTTTTGTTCCTCTGTAAGATTTTAATCTGGGATCATTTGTGAGGAAGTTCCTTTTTATCTGTTGAATGATTAAATCAGAGTCTCCCAAAACTGATACCCTAATTGCCCCTAAACTTTTGATCAATTTAAGTCCTAGCAACAGGGCTTCATATTCAGTCATATTATTGGTGCATCTAAAATTTAATCTGTAAGCATGCCCTTCAGCATAATCATTTTCTAGATTGTGTACCCAAATCCCTGCTCCTGCCCCTAATTTATTAACTAAACCATCAAATTCTAAGTACCAAAGAATTTCATGTTCATAATTGGTATCAGGAGTTTCAGTAATCTGCTTGATAGGAAGATATGTTTCTTTAGTTTCATCTAGTTTCTCCCGAGTGTCTGATATATCATTGTTCTCAGAAATTTCTTGAATTTGAACATGAGACTTTTCGTTTATAATTTCTTCTTGTTCAAATGCTAAAACCTTGACATCAGTTGGAGGATCAATTTTAGCATTGTAGAGAATGAAGGAGTCCATGTCAGAGTGCATGGAATAGATGGGAAAATTCTAGGGTTTCTCCTGGTTACTTACCAAATATTTCATTAAAGTTTCTCGGTACAATCTCTTTGGTTGACCAAATACTGAAATAGTAGCATAGGACAGTTCCAACTGTAAAGATCCTTGGAGCTTTGCACCCCAAGATCTAAATAACAACATGCCATATTTTGGTGGAATATCGGCTACCACTATGTCCATTAAAATGGTCTTGGCGGGGTATTGAACTAATGATACACATAAATCTTTGATCAATTCTAGACACCTAACCTGGCTTGAATCAAAAGAGAATAAGTCTTTGTATGGCTTGGTAATATCTAGGTCCAACTTCTCCATTAGAGATTTAGACATTAAATTATAAGAAGCACCAGAATCAAACATGGCATTATGAAATATTTTATCGTGTATGTTCAAACTCACATAAAAAGGAGGGACCCCTCCATCTACTGATTTTCCGTTTACCTCAAGGCCAAAGATTAATTCAGGCTGGTCATCAAAGACATTTACTGAATCTTTGTTCACCGAAATTTGGAGTGATCTGCTAATTTGACCTCTGTAGACATCATGCTTAGCCAATTCTGACAATGGAATGGCTATCTTTAATTTGCCTATTTCAGTCTCAAGATTGAAAGGTTTTTCAGTTTGAGTTTTAGTATTTCGGACAGTGAAATTCTCTTTTTCTGCTGTATTTCGGTGTTTTTCTCTTTTTCAGGAGTGGTGTTATGGGCTGAAGTTGCTTCCAAGTCAATTTCTGGAGGTTCTTCCACATTTCCTTTGGGAGGAGTGGAAGTGGAAGGTTGTTTGTTAGGTTGTTGATTGTCTGATACATCTTCAACTATTGGATTATTTGGGTTAGGAGCTATTCTAAGAAGGGTTTGTACAGGGGGGTTATTGATCTTAGCTTTGTTAGGTTGGTTGGTATCTTTCTGCTTCTTGGCCCCAGGGACATCTATCCTTCTGCTCCTCAGATTGTATTGCTTGTGGACTTCATAAATGGCTATATCATATCCCTCCCTAAAATCAAATGATTCACCTGGTTGAGTTTGGAATTGTTTAAGAGTGTGAGCTTCTTGGTCCTCTTGGGTCAAGAAAACTTGTTGTTCATTATTGAGGCCCATTAAGTTAATTTGAGTGTCTTCTGTTGGTTCATCAGCAGTTGAGGCTTCAGCATAATTTTCCTGGAATGGGGGCCTAATGTTTTGGTCAGGCCCAGTCTTTCCAGTATTAGGGTTTTGGTTTTTCCTGAAATTTGGATTTCTCTTAGTATTGCTCGGTTGACCATCCCAAGGGGATTTCCTCTCAATCGTTTCTGCTCTATCACCAAGTCTATCCATTCCTTTAATAATAGCGTCTAATTTCTGTTCAATTGTAGAAGGTTCTTCTTTGAAAGATGTCCTCCTTTCAGCTTTGGCTCGAGCTCATTTAGAAATCAGGTTGGCCTCAACGCTGACAGCTATACTCTGCATCTCTTCTAAGTCTCGAGGATCTCTTTCCCTAAGTTGGTATGCCATATCAGAATCGAATGCATCAGGGAATTTGATCAAGGCCAAATCTGGAGGAGGTCTGAGATTTTGAGGAATAGCATTGTAGACATTATTGAATCTGGTACAGTAATCTTAAACAGTTTCTTGGGTACCTCTCTTTAAGCCTTCATATTCTGATAAAATGTGGAGATGACCTTTCTTCTTTTCCCATCTGCTCAAGAAGGTCTGACAAAGAGCTTGTGGGTCATTTATACTGTTTGCAGGGAGGGCTCTAAACCATGTTCTAACATCTCCAGTTAAACTTTGCACAAATACTTTCATTCTGACATCATCGTCATCAATCTCATAGTTTTCAAAATAATCTGTCATTTTCTTGGTATGTTGTTGAGCTGTGTAAGTGTCAGTACCGTCAAAATAGGTGATTTTACTTTGATAATCTTGAGGCATGGCCCTCGGATTTGTGGGTAAGTTTAGGGGATTATATCGGTTTGCCATGATTGCAGAGATAAGTGTGATAGCTGGGGGAACAGGGATAACAGTAGGAATGTATGTTGAAGACGGAAGAGTGGAAAGGGCTACTTGAGGAGCTGATGGGGAACTTGAAGAAGCTACAACAATGACAGAAAGATTTAGTGTTCTTTCAGAGGTAAGCTCAGTTTGATTGGGGTTCTGCAAATCTTTGTCAAGGTGTGAATTAGCAGAATTTTCTTGGCTCTCCTGGCTTCTAAGGATCCTAGGAATCAGATTAGGATTTTCAAAGACAGGTGGGGGATTAGGATCCGGATTTGATCTAGTGTAATGGATCTTCTTTGGAGCCAGTTTCTAGGTGTATTTTTTGTTTTTTCTTGGAATAATTTAACAATACAACTTTGACAGTCTCTTCTAGGAATTTTTTAGATATTGGAACTTTGAACTTTCCTAAAAGACTTTTTGAAAAAAGAAACTAATCAAGAATTTGAAACAACTGTTCAAAACATAAACTAGCCTAGAGATAGACTGAAGCAACATTTATTTACTTCTGCAAATGCAAAGCAAAAGCAGTTTCAAAGGCTGCCTAGCTAACTTCAAGCTCCATCTGTAGCTTATGAAGTAGATAGTAGTAACAAACAAATTACTCAGATCCCCGGTGGAGTCACCAATATGTTATCACTCAGGTTGTTCCCAAAAGTTGTAAGAAAGGGAATACGGTCAAGGTAACCACAAAATGATCTTTTAGATACATATTCTAGCCAATCTGCATCCAGAGAGGGCTCTCTCTTTATGATTTAGCTTTGTTTTGAAATGTGTTAGGCTAGTTATGAAGTTCAAGGGTTTTGTTTTTGGTTTGGATGGTGAGATTCAATAGAATAGTGAGGCAAACTGAATATTTTAGTCCATTGGGCATGATGGAGTCAAAGAGGATGGATTTTTGGATTTGGTTTCTCGACAGAGGATTACATCACAGAGCAAGGTAGACAAACATGGAACAAATTAAGGCTGGAATCAGATGGAATGGACTCAAATGGGTGAAGGGCAGTTAAGAATCCTTCAACATATTGAAAGAGGGAAAATGGATGATTACTGTTAAGGAGCAGTTAAGAATTCCTTAGCAAATAGTCAATATGCAAGAATCAGGAAACATGAGAAATTAAGAATTCACTGTTATAGAAATTCTGAAGAAAACACAGAGAATAATAAAGACTGAAAACAGAGTGCAGTTTAAGCAAATTCTGAATTAATCCTTTTCTTTACCATTCAGATTATGTTACACAGATGATATAGAAAACAAGAAAACTGTAAAACATGAGATATAGGGGACTTATTGATCCAGAGTTTAATTCAAGAATTCTATGACAATTCCTCTACATCAATTCCTTATCCAGTGAGCCAGACAACAGATGGCTCCAACAGCTTTTTATTCCAAAGGTTCAGTATTACAGCAAAATCTAGAAATTCCCACCAACCCCAAATACTTCGTTTGGGGGGGTATTTATACAAAATATCTTACAAAATATCTGATGGAGATAATATCTAGTGATGACTAATCCCTTTTTTACAAAATATAGAGACAAACAGTCTCAAAAACAGAGAAAAGATAAACTGATGTCGTGTTGGCTGTTTCATCTTTATCAATTGTACTGGAGGTAGGTTCTGTGAGTCAGTTTATAGCTGTCTTCCACTGATACTCTGTGTTGGCTACTCCGTCTTTTTCAGATATTCTTTGACCCTGATCAGATACACTTTGACCCGCTTGAGCCTCATTCATATCTTTTTATCTTATCACGGAAAAATAGCCCGAAATCTAAGTTTTACCTAAGAGAAATTTACAAAATCCCCAACATGTATCCCCACCATTTTTTCTCTGGCAATTTATGCTTCTAAAGTTTCCTCAGGGTTTCATCAGTTTCTGTATATCTGAAAAAATTACGCTGGAGAAGAAACAAATGTTTTACCTCATGCTCAATATAAAATAAGTTCTCTATGTTATCATAGAGAATTTGGCTTGTGGGGAGTGCTTTTATTCCTAAAGCACTTGTTAATGAACTAGCTCGATCTGCAGCATATTTATTCAATTTGTGTACATAATCTATGTGCTTCATTAATCGACCATTATTTCCTGAAAGACTTGGTAGCCCTTTATCCTGCAAAACTGTAAACCTTTCCATGAAAGCATTAATTTCTACTTGCATATCCTGGCATCTTCTTTCCAAATTCTGTATTAAAGTTCTGTTGGTTAGAACTCTTTTGATTTCCAAAATGGTGCCTGTCCTGTTTGGGATGCCAAGTTGTTCCAGTTGTTCCCTATTTCTGTTATTCAAAACGTGTATGAACCAGTTGGCTTGATCAGACATTTGTCCTAATATAGCTCTTGATTTTTGAATTTCTCCATGTGTTGCATTCACTAAGTCAATTTGCTCATAGATAATTTGGATGGATGGCCAAACATCACTCATGGATTGAGTGATGTTGGCCCAAAGAATTCCTTTGATTTCTGCCAGAGGCTTATCAAGAGTGAGATCCTTTTCTAATGTTCTCACTTTATTCTCTAATGTTTTAACCTCCCTTATTTTCTCTGCCACACTTATTTTGGATTTATCATAATTCTTTTCTACTTTTGCCAATTTTTCTTTCACTCGTTTCAATTCTGACACTTGGAGTCTCAATTCTTCCATGGCCTTTATCAATTCTTCTATGCTCATATTTGTACTGTTGGCTGGTGTTGTTCCTGCTATTGATGTACCTGTAATTGCCTCTGCTGTAGCTGCTGGGACATTTGGAGCTGATGTTGTTCCCAGTGTGGAGGGGACTACAGTTGAGACTATGGGGATTACCTCAGGTGGCTGGGAGGTCGACTCTCCCTGCTTCTCTTTTAATGCTTTTTCCAGTGCCTGCTCTGTATCAGTTAATCTTTCATTGAGTTTCATGAGCAGGTCCATCATGTCTTCCTCTTATTTCTGCTCTATAATTTCTGCAATCTGAGGGTGCCTTGAAGGAGGTAGCTTCAGTTGTTTCCTCAGGGCAGCAATGTCCTCTTCTTTTTTCTTGATTAGTGCCTTTATGCCTTTAGCATCTTTGGGGTCATGTCCCAGTTCCATGATGATCTCTTCTAAGGATTTGATTATGTTATCCTTGGCTAGAGAAGAAGCTTTCTCCCAATGTAACTAAGTTGTTGTGTTGTCTAAGGAACTTTGTAACTGGTGGGCCAACATTGCTTTGTCAGTTAGTGTGGAATACACCATTTCCCTAGTCTGTTTGTGAAGTTCAATTTGGTCCAATGGATGAATGTCTTTGGCCAGGACCTCCAAGTTTGTTCTGATGTAATTTGCTGCTCACTGGGGTTGCTTTACCTTTGGCTTAAAATAACTCATTAACATTTTGTCTTCTTTAATGTCATAGGTAGACATTAATCTTTGCTGGGTTGAGGGGGCCATTTTCAAGTATTGATTATAGATTTCAGTTCTCACGGGATCATTCCTGGCCTTTATCTCTGTGAAAGTTTTCTTAATGTCTGAAGCATGTTTGCTTTGTGGCTTGGTGGCTTGGTGGACGAAACCTCTACACTGTGCTGCCTTTCTAGCTTCTGTATATGTGAGTCAGTTGATGTTTTTACCATTGGGGAAGTCTGCTGGCTAACTACCCTTTATGTCCTTAAACTATCAGTAGTTTCTTCAATGATTTCCTCTTCTAAAAGATGATTCATTCTTTGTCTTTTTGCTCCTGGTTGTTCTATAGGCCCACTGATAGGTGTGGTGGTTTCTTTGTCTCTCTTCCTGTTTCTTTCCTCATTTAGAGGAGTCTGCAATGCTGGAATTTCTGCTGCTTTAGTTTGGGTTGGAGGAATTTGTACTTGACCCTGTTCTTTGGACACCCCTGGGTGATCAGTCATTATTGGCTGCTCTGTAGTTTCTACTTCTTTGCCCTTGGAACTCCTTGTAACTGGTATGTTGGTTTCCTATGCAGGTTGCTGAGAAGTTCCAGTAGAGGATGTTCCAATTCCTTATTGTTGAGGCAGCTTGAATGATACTTGTCCAAAAGAGTCCAGGTCAAGGGTTTTTTCAAGATTTTTCATAGCCTTTTCCATCTTTTCTTGCTCACTAATTTCTTCTATTAATGTCCCTCCTACCCATTCATCCTGATTTGCAAACTATTCAATTTCTGGGATATTATAATGTATATAAACTGACAGCCTATTTCTTATCCTTATGTTACTTATGAAACTATTTGGATCATATGGTACCCATTAAAAACTCTTCTTCAATCTAAGGTGGTCTTCTAAGATCTTTTCAGCATCTTTCCACGCATCCCTAGAATGGATAACATAAGGTCCTAACTGGTTTTTGATTCTTAGTTGGGCCTTCTTCTTTGCATTACAAAAATGGGTCAAGTCTGCATTGATGATCTGTCTGAAATACTCTAGTGCAAATAATCTCATGGGCACATATTTAGGCAACTTGAAAGGGCAAAGTTCACACCTATACATTCTGATCTCTGTGTAATTTTGGTATGGGTACTAGTCACCTATCCTGTACTGTTTAGAAAGTTGCAGAATCTTCTTCATATCACTAGTGATCCTAGGATGGGAAGCTCCTATCAGCAGAGTGGATGTTGGGTGTACAAACCAGTCAATGAATTCGTTATAAGTATAAGGGCACTCATAGGTACTATGGAAGACTGAGCTTCAAAATATCACAGACCTTCGATTTCCCTTTGAATCCAATTTCCTGATTATGAAAGGAAAGCTATCTGGCTGATGATATAACAAAAGATGGTATATGAAAGATGTATATTTAAACACTCCTTCCCTATCCAAATTCATGAATTGAGCATGGATTTTGTTGGCAATGAAAGTGGCATAGTCATATTTGACAGCAGGGGGCTGTCCTGGAGTAAAGATTGATAGTAAAACTAAGGTGATCTCATCAACATATTCACTTGTTTTAAATCCCATGACCAGGGATATCATGTCAACAATGAGTTTGCCAGTGTCAGTGAAAAAAGCGTGCAGATAAGGAGGTGGGCCTTTTGGCTGGAACCCTGGTAGCATGAAAGTCTGAGCAATACGGCTTATATCTGATGTGGACAATTGAGATGCTTTTTCAAGTAGATACCCCATGGAAAGAGGAACAAGGGGCTGAGTGGGATGGAACTGTAACATTTCATTAATAGAGTTAGCAGTTATGGGAAAAAGAATAGTTTGGGATGGGGACATAACTGCTCTCTGGACAGGGTCATAATTGGCACAACATTGATGAATGAGGTTTGGGAAAACATGGACTGAGGGGAGGAAATACATGGGAAGGTTGGATTCCCATAGTCCAAAAATATCAGACTTATTCAGATAATTGTTTCTGATTTGGCAAAATGTTTTTAAGTGATTATAATCAGTGGTTAAGTCCTTTATTTGAAAATCTTTATCTGCAAGAGGCAGATAATCTAAGTCTTTGTGGGGAGCATTGATGGGTGCGATATTCAGAGCTGCAGGGGTTTCCATATTTGGTTCTTGTGTTTTCAAACTGGAATTCGGGATTTCTGTGGAAAATTGGACTAAACAACAAGTTTAGGAGTCTTTTTATGGACTAAACAAACTGTTTTTAACTCAAATTTGGCTTTCTCAAGTAGAATTTTCAGTGGAAAAGCGAAATTGCAGGTTTGCAGGGCAAAAATGGATAAATACCTAGATTACGGAGGTAAACTGTGTATTTGTAGGTCGAATGGTAGACTGCAGAGCACGATGCTGGAGTTTCTTGGTCGGGTGACGGGCTAACTACTCAGACAGTCAACTAGACGTATTTTGCATGGAGCACAGTTTGCAGAGAATCAGGGTGAAAAAGACTTTTTATCGTTTATTTAACGAAAATTGATTTGGCAGGTATTTTTTGGCATTTATTGAATGGATGACATCAGAGCGATGGGACATCTTGTTGTTTAGCAGAGGGCGGTAAGTGATTTACCCCACACCGCTTATGGGCTTGGGCGGTTTCGGGCGGAGGGGCAGCGAACACCGCGGGCGGTTAACACGCGTCCATGGTACGAGCGCAATACCACCATTTCCCCGGGCGGTAAAGTTCAGCGGCAGAGGGGATTGCGAAATAGATATCGACCGTTGGATATGGGGCCATTGATCTGACGGATGGCGCCTTGCGGAGATGGCAGATGGTTAAGGCGCGAGACCGACACACAATAAATTAAAGTTTTATAATGCATTGGGGTTATTACAATTGGTTCGCAGGGTTGCGGGTTTGGTTATTTAATTAACCAAAGGTTAATAAATCCCAATGTTGCGCACGGTGAAGGCTATGGTTCATAATTAAACCAGGGGGCGGGATTAAATAATGTGGGGTTTTATATATATGTACATATTACGGGAAAGGGGCAAAATTATAGGGATTTATATAATAAAAGTTTTGTAAAGTGTTAATATGAAATTTTGAAATACAAGCGCTAAGTATAATGTTAAGAAACTTAGGCCGAAAGGAAAAAGGATTCTATGCAAGGAATATGACCATTTTTCCTAAGTAAAGTAGGAATTCACTTAGGCAATGACGAAATGGAATGAGATGGAGTGAGTTTAAGGATATTAGGCAGGTCTTAACACCCTTGGGGAAGTTAGTAAATGCTTTCAGGGAAAAACATGAATGGAAGTTAGTTATGAATCTGCCTCGCTTGAGCTGCATCAAAATATCTGCTTTGCACTTGTGATAGAGGTGTAAGTTGACACATATTTTAAGAAACAGAATCCATCACAAGTCTCACTCTGCAACACCAAAACTGCCTACCCAGCTTACTTTGCCTAACATTTTTTCTTCTTTCTTGGGTGCACTTGGATTGGCAAACCCTCTTCAACTTTCTTTTCTTTTCATGGTAAGCCTACCTAAGTCTGCACTTATTTCTCCAAGGGCCCAGATTAAACAGTTGAGCTCCTTAGCTTCTCTACCTATCTATTTATCTGCCAAGATTAAACAGTTTGGACAGATTTTTATTCTCTATCTCTAAAACAGGAAATTCAAACATGAACTGGCCAAGATTAAGCTATTTGGCCATTCATCAATTGTGGTAAAAAGTTCAACAAGTTGTACATGATGCTTTATTTACAGAAAATGAAATAGTAGTGGCATTTGGACTTGCACACTTTCTTGGTCTTTTTATTTGGGGTTCATTTCTTTCACTTTTTTGACCATTTTATTCTTTTTACCCTTTGATTTTTCTTTTAGGGCATACCCTCTTTACATTTTTTCAAATCTTTTGATTCTTTTACAATATGGAAAACCTTTGCAACCAGAAAAGGTATGAACATATTAGAGAGCTCATTAATGTCAATCATGAAATATGATACCTATTGATATAGGAGCATAACAGGGGTAACTTTTGAAGGTGAAGTTAGGGCTCTTTTATTTCTATGCTCATTGCCAAAAAGTTGGAATGGTTTAGTTATGGCCATTAGTAACTTTGTCTTTGGATCTAGTACTTTAAAGTTTGATGATGTTGTCGGTGCAATCCTTAGTGAGGAAATGCGACAGAAAAGCTCCGGTGAGACATCAGGTGATGCTTTGACTATAGAGACTAGGGGAAGAAAAATGGAAAGAGGAAAGAGCATTGGATATCGCAGTAAGTCAAGAAAAGGCAGATCCAAGTCCAGAATGGGGATAGTGTGCTGGAAATGAGGGAAGAAATGACACCTAAAGAAACACTGCAAGTCTCAAAAGGGAAAAGAAGGAGACGCGCAACAAGAAAACAATCATGAAGCGAATGTGACCGGTGATGTGTTGCAAGATGCTTTGATTCTTTCTTTAGAAAATACTATTGATGCTTGGGTGGTAGATTCAGGGGCCTCATTCCATGCCACACTTGATAGGAAACATTTTCATGATTATGTTCAAGGAGATTTTGGACAGGCTCAATTAGGTGATGATAAACCCTGTAAAATCATTAGAATGGGTACAACGTTCATAAAACAACAGAATGGAAATCAATGGCTATTGAAGGAGGTAAGGCATGTTCCAGATCTGAAGAAAAATCTTATTTCAACAGGGCAGTTGGGAGGTGAAGGTTGTGTGACTACTTTTATAGATAAAACCTAGAAGGTCACTAAAGGATCCTTGGTAATAGAAAAAGGAGAAAAGGTTGGTACATTGTATTTATGCAATGGTATTTCTAATTTTGTTAATGTTTTAACCTCTACAAGAGAATATACGGCATTGTGGCATCATAGGCTCGGGCACATGAGTGAGAAGGGGATGCAGATTCTTCACTCAAGAAATTTGTTGCTAGGTTTGAAGCATGTTGATTTAAAATTATGTGAGAATTGTGTTTATGGAAAACAGAGAGATTCAGATTCCTCAGAGTTGGGAAAGAAAAGAAGAGCAAAAAATTAGAGCTTGTGCATACAGATGTATGGGGACCTGCTTAGGTATCATCTCTTGGTGGCTCTCGTTATTATGTTACTTTTATTGATGATGCAACCATAAAAACCTGGGTTTATTGTATTCGAAATAAATCTAATGTATTTGATACTTTCAAGAAATGGAAAGCTTTGGTTGAAAATGAGATAGGAAAAAGGTTGAAGTGTCTCAGATCAGACAATGGAGGTGAATATTGCAGCAAAGAGTTTGATAGTTACTATTCAGAGAATGGAATTCACAGAGAGAAGACAGTTCCAGGAACACCACTAAGAATGGTGTGTCAGAAAGGATGAACATGAAAATCATGGAGCGTGCAAGGTGCATGATATTGCATGCAAGATTGCCTTTACAATTTTGGGTAGATGTTGTAGATACTGTTGTTTATCTAATAAACAAAGGGCCTTCAAATTCCTTGGATGGTGGTATTCCAGAGGAGGCATGGACAGGTAAAATGATAAACTACTCATTTTTAAAAACTTTTGGTTATGAAGCCTTTGTCCACATTAATAAGAAAATAGAAAAAAGCTTGAGGCAAAATCAAAGAAATGTACTTTTATTGGATATGGTGTTAATGATTTTGGTTATCGCTTTTATGATTATGAAAAACACAAAATCATTAGGAGCAGAGATGTCATATTCAATGAAAAGGTTTTGTATAAGGACCAGTCGCAGGAAAAGAAACAAGAAAAAGAAAACAGAGAATACGCAGTGCTTGATGAGATCACAGAAAAAGTGATGGTGCCTGAAAATCATAATGATCAACGGCCAGAACAACAACAAGCACCTCAAACACTTGAAAGTGGTGTTAGAATATCTACCCGTATAAGTAGACCCCTTGAACGATACTCTCCTTCATTATATTATGTACTGTTGACTGATTCTGGTGAAGCAGACTGTTATGAAGAAGCAGTGCAGGTAGAAACTAGGAAGAAGTGGGAGCAAGCCATGAAAGAAGAGATGGACTCCTTAGCACATAACCAGACTTGGGACTTAGTCAGGTTGCTTGCAGGTAAAACAACATTGCAGAATAAATGGGTTTACAAGTTGAAGGAAGAAGATGGAGGTATAAAAAGGTATAAAGCTAGACTTGTGGTGAAAGGGTTTGCACAAAAAAAGGGTATAGACTTTGATGAGATATTTTCTCCTGTTGTTAAAATGACTTCAATCAGAACTATTTTAAGTCTAATAGCAGCTGAAGATTTGCATCTTGAGCAGTTAGATGTAAAGATAACCTTTCTCCATGGGGATTTGGAGGAAGAGATATATATGCAGTAGCCACAAGGATATGAGGTAAAAGGGAAGGAGAAACTAGTGTGCAGGTTGAAGAAGAGCTTGTATGGCTTAAACGGGCTCCAAGGCAGTGGTATCTAAAATTTGACAGGTTTATGTTTGAACAAGGTTATACTAAATGTCACTCTGATCATTGTGTTTATCTCAAAAGACAAAAATGGCAGCTATATTATATTGTTATTGTATGTAGATGACATGCTTGTTGCAGGTTCTAACATGCAGGAAGTAAATGTGCTCAAAAGAAAATTTCCGAACTCATTTGCAATGAAGGATTTGGGTGCTGCAAAACAAATCCTTGGTATGAGAATAACTAGAGACAGGAAGAATCACAAATTAACATTGTCTCAAAGTGAGTACATAGAAAAGGTGTTGAAAAGGTTTAATATGCAAAATGAAAAACCAGTTAGTATACCTTTGGCTAGCCATTTAAAACTAAGTAAGGAGGAGTGTCCCAAGACTTAGGAAGAAATGGCTCATATGTCTAAAGTTCCATATGCATCAGCAGTTGGAAGCTTAATGTATGCAATGGTCTGCACAAGGCCTGATATTGCACATGCAGTGGGAGTTGTAAGTAGGTACACAGAACAATCCAGGAAAAGAACATTGGATGGCGGTGAAGTGGATTCTCAGGTATTTGAGAGGTACCACAAATCAAGCATTATGTTTTGGTGGTTCAAACATTGCTCTACAGGGATATGTTGATGCAAATATGGCGGGTGATAGAGATAACAGGAGGAGCACAACAGGGTATATGTTTATTGTAGGTGGAACAATTTTCAGTTGGGTCTCAAAACTGCAAAGTGTTGTTGCACTCTAAACAACGGAAGCAGAGTACGTTGCTGCTACAGAGGCTAGTACAGAAATGATTTGGTTATAAAGGAATCTGGATGAATTGGGTGAGAAGTAGGAGTTGGGCAGGTTATACAGTGACATCTAGAGTGCCATACATCTTGCAAAGAACTCTGCATTTCATTCCAAGACTAAACATATACAATTCAAGTACCATTTCATACGATCAGCGTTGGAAGATGGACAGTTGAAGCTGGAAAAGATACACACTAGCCAAAATCCTGCAGATATGTTAACAAAAGTTATAACCAGGGAGAAACTGAGAGTCTACTCAGTTTCAATTGGTCTTCAAGTATGATGAAGAAGATGAGAAACAACGAGGTCCAAAGTGGAGTCATTTTCTAACAAATGAAGCAATGATGGAGTTTCTATAATCAGTCTCCAAGTGGGAGATTGTTAGGTGTGGAGACTGATTATTTTCTGTATTCAAAGATATCACCTCATTGGACCCCAATTCGTAATGGGTTGGCAAAGTCGCTCATAAAATATATGCTGCAGGGGGGTCCGGGGGGGTGGCTGTGACCTTTGGGAGCTCCCCCCCCTTAGCGAGGGATTGGAGGCAGCGCCCCCGAAGCTAAAAATAGATGTAAAATTGTCTTGTAAAATGTTGTAATTTTGTAGTCAATCTGAGCCATTCATTAGGCGGAGATCTGACGGTAGAAGTATGTTTAATTTAGGGTTTTTTTCGCTAGAAGGCAACCCCTCGCTATATATGAGGGAATTGTATTGCGTTTATGTAGATCTGTATTCTGAGCAAGAAGAGAGAGGAGATTGAGCGAGAGAGAAGAGGGAATTACAACAGATCTGCTGTAGGTTGTATCTCTTCAGTTTGCTAGATAATATAAAAGGAAGGACTGGCTATTTCTCTGTGGACGTAGCCCAAATTGGGTGTATATCTATGTCTCTCTTGTTTCATGCATTTTCTGTGTTTATATTTCTGCAATATTTTATGTGTTCCATTGCTCTGTAATATATAATTTTCTAACAATTGTAAATCATGTTATTACATGTTTATTGTGTTGGCCTAGTGATCTAGTGTGGATTGCATTAAAGCCTGGTTTCTATTGATGAGGGTGAGGTGGTGTAGCCTCGGGATGCCCTAGTTAGTTATTTTGGTTTGAGTCCCACATTCATGTGCTTGGAATATGGCACGGGGGTGATTGGCTGAAGAGAGATTTGGCTAAGCTAATCTATGGCCAGGGGGAACGTGGTAGTCCCATACCAGGTTGGCTTTTGCATTCATTAATAAGAGGTTCTTTCCTTGGTATCTTGTGTGTAAATGTACAGGTTTATATGTGGATTCTATGACTGATGTATCCTTGGTATTTCTATTGTTATTATGCTCGTTATGAATATGTATTATGACAATGATGATGTATGGCTCTCCTCATGTTTTGATTTGTGAATGAATGAACAATGTATCTATGACCTAATAGATGATAATTCAACTAATGATATAAGAGAATAATGCTTTTAGCGATTCTCAGATAAGTATGAGACCCCTATGCTTAGATTTTTTGTTTAAACGTATAGATTACATATTTGTGACATGTTTGACGAAATGTCTGTCATGGCTAGTAGGGGTCCATTCAAGTCCTTGCTCAAGTATTTGCATGTGTATCTTCATTTTGTTGTTATATTTCATTTTTGAAGGTGTCATTAAGTTCTGGGTAGTGAACTGGGCTATGGGCTTGAAAAGTGGCACAAATCCCGAAGATATAGGCACAAAACTGGGAAAAAAAGTCCCCAGACTCACCCATGCCCTTGTTGTGGGAGAATCCAGGGGTTTAATGACCTAAAAATTCAATTGGTCTTAGGGTTTGGTTACCTGAGTGGTTGGGATGGTTCCTGGGAATTCTATTGCTGATGTGGAAGGTCCGTGTGATGTGTTTCATCGGTTCCACTTCCTTAACTAACACATAGGGAGTTGAATCATATCATAGTAACTTCTTGTCACATGTTTACCCCGATTGGCAGATTACTTGGGTAGATGTGGGATGAGGGTGTTATAGAGTGGTATCAGAGCATGGTTCACCTCTCGGACTGGATGGGTGATGTGTTGGTCATGCATCCATGCCGGTTTCATATGTGTTCCCTATGCTTGTAGTCCATGTATGTGTTGCATTTGCATGGTGTTGATCATGGTTGTAGTGATGTCACCATGTGAAGGCTGATGATGGCTTTGTTGGGATGATTTATTCATGAATGCATGTCAGTTGATTTATTCATGAATGCATGTCATCCCATGGTTGTTAGACTTGGTAAAGGTTGAATTCAAATTAATATACATGATTTCTTGATATTTCGAATGTGATACTGACATGTGTGAGGAGTTGCAGGGAAACATGCTTGGTATTAGCTTGACAAGGTAATAGTTGATGTCTTTATATAAATAATAGTTGGGTGATGTGACAATGCATAGTAAGACTCAATTGCAACAAGGAAAACGTAAAATACATGAATTGGGTGAAAAATTCATTGGCTATGTTTGGAAACCGCAATTCCAAAAGAATGGGTTCTTTGCATACATGAAGTATTCTTAACCTTGAATTTATTTGAAATTATGTGGATATGTGTTATATTCATGGACATGTATTTGATAGGTATAACAACTAGTGTCTAGTTATAGCTAGATATGTCAAAGGAATTGGAGTCCCCTGAGACATGGCACAACTGTGTTCAGCTACAAGGCAAGGTGTTGGGAATAACGAGGTAAGCTAACCAATATATTGTTATATTTATTTATGCACTGAAAGTTATGTGTTTATGGCTGTATGATGCAGGGGATTGCATGGAAAAAGAGATTTCCATGAAATCTTAAAGAAGGCTCTGGTTGAGCTTCCACTTGGACGCATTGGAAACCCGTGGGGATGGAGTCATGGTGTTTGTTGTCATTCTTGTGCTTTTAGTATTTTGTGATTTGTTGAGCTTGATTTGTGGTTTTGTTTATGTCTGGTGCAAGGCCTTTCCACTTTGTTGTGGCGTCGTGTTGTTATTGGTTTTCATGGTCATCTTCTTGTTTGTTTCTTATGCTTTCCTTTTAAGTTTTGTGTCTTGGGAATTGGTTGGGAAAGAGGAAAGTTAATGGAGTTTGGGAAGAGTTGAATGAAACCCAACATGTAATGAAGTTATGTGCATGTATAAGGGGAAATGATAGAAAGAGTATGACAATGAGTTGGATTAGTTGGATCCATTGGGGTAAATGGAAAATGGCATGACAGTCATGAGAAAGGTAACAGGGAAGGTGAAGTAAATGGATTTGAGGCGTCAAATGCTTTGGCTATGTTGGGAACGATTGTACTCAATGTTGCGCATGGTGTGCATAGATAAAGGGATTTCTCTTAACCTTGACCTTATGCTATCTGGTAATTATGTTATGATCATGATTATGTTGATGCCTATATATGTATACATGTACGTGTGTATGTATGTCGTTCTCTGACAGGATCATGATTGTTTTATGCTAATATTTATGCATATGTATGTATGTATCCATGCATCTATGTCACTATCTGACAGGGCTGTCAGGGATCATTCATGTGGAAGAATGATTGCTTATGTAAGTGAATGGCATGACAAGGTTCCTGGTCTTATGGGGAATCAAGTGGGGAGAGTAGTGAGGACAAATATACGAGGTTAGTATCATGTGGATATGAATTGATATTGTATGCTTGTATTATGCCTATGTTTATGTTATGACAAGTAACTCTGAGGGATACATCAGCTGAATGAAAGCAGTGAGATCCACGACATGCTAGGATAAGCATGGATGGTAGAGAGACACTAGAAGCAAGGTTGCCTGGTAGAGATAGTGTGTTTTTGGATGTGCAGTACTATTGTTGTGTATATGTTGTATATTCAGTGATTTTATCTATGGTGATGTGCACATGTAATATATGTAGTATTGTGTATATATCATGTTGTGTGCATGTTGTATGTATGGCATATGCAGTGATGGATATAGATAGTGTTATGTACATGTTGGATATGTGGTGTTGTGTACATATTGTACTGAGCGCATGATGGATATGCGATGTTGTGTGCATGTTGTACATGTGGTGCTATGTACATATGGTGTTGTGTGCATGATTATACAAGTGGTGTTATGAGCATGTGGTGTCATGTACATGTTGTACATGTGGTGATGTGTGCAGGTGGTGTTGTGTACATGTGGTGTCATGTACATGTGCATGTGGTGCTGTGTATGTCTGACATTGTCTACATGTTGTAAAGGTGGTACAATGTACATGTGGTGTTGTGTACACATTGTGTAGGTGGTGCGGTATACATGTGATGTTGTGCACACATTGTGCAGGTGGTATTTTGTACATGTGGTACTATGTACATGTTGTACTGTGTACATGTTGTACATATGGTACTGGTGTAGATATGGTATTGTGTGCATGTCGTACATGTTGTGTTGCGGGCATGTTGCACTATGTATGTGCATTGTGTAGTTGTGGTATCGTGACATCTGTACTCGTTGTGTTGTACTTTGTGTAGTACATGTATTGTGTTTTGTTGTATGTCAAGTGTAGGTACATGTATTGTGTTTTGTTGTATGTCAAGTGTAGGTACATGTATTGTGTGGTGTCACACGTTGTGTGTGGATATATGTGTTGTGATGTACAATGTGTATGTGTACTTGATTGAAGAAAAGAAAAAGGCATTGGGTGTTTGTTGGGTGTGGCAATCGATCCGGTTTGTGTATAGAACGAACAAAGGCATAAGTAAGGATCAAAGAAGGATAAGTATCAATATTTTATTTCAGCTTCATTATGCATATGATCTATGATTCTGACTTGTGATGGTTACATGTGATTTACGATTATGATTTACGATGATTTCATGCGATTCATGATTTTAATTTATGATGGTTGAGTTTGAGCTAACCAGATGTGATATGTTTATTCACGATGGTTTTATCAAACAATCAATTTGACTTGTTGGGACAGGAAGTAAACATGATTGCAAGTATACCTTATTGACGAGCTACCAATGAGGTATGATGTGAATTTATTTTTATTCTAATGGAAGTTATGTGCTTGGTACAGGAAGCACGGATATGCCTGGTTGGGTGGTTGAAAATGACTACAAGAATTAGCAGCGTCAGTGAAAGGAATTGGAACATGCAACAGTATGTTGGTAAAGCACTTCAGGAGCAGGGTCATTGTGGACACTGGTACCCAATAGTGTCCATTGATTTCCATGAGCATGTTATGATCGATATGATGGTTTTGAGGCAGGTATATGCCTTGGTTGTTTGACCTTCCAATGTGAGGAAGCATTTCCAAGGGATGGATTGCCCAGGATAGGGGATGTCAGGGAACTTGGAAGGTGAGTGACTGCCTAGAAGGGGGCAACCAAATTGCCCGAGGGACTGTGTAGTAGATAAGGGAAGGTCGAGGATATATTTGTTTTGGTCATGAGCATTTCCAAATGGAATTAGATGCACATTGGGAGTGTGCCCTGAAGCAATGAGCCGGTAACTGTTCACTGAGAGGACAAGTGGTGCAGGATTATAACGCTGGACATTGGATGCAAATTTGACCTTGTAGTGGATTCTGGACTTCTTGGGAAGGAGGTGAATCCTAGTATTACTTTGAGGGTGGAGGTGTGAGCCTCTGGATTCCCTTGTTGTGGATGCAGGCATCATATCCTTTTATTTGTTGGTTGAGAAAATGTGCATATGTGTATATGTGTGTATTATTGTAAATATTGTATCGAGCTGGATTTATAAAGCTCCATAGACAATATGATTATTTGTTGGGTGAAGCAAATGTGTATGTGTGTATATGTGGTTATTGTAAATACCATAATGAGTTGTGTTATAAAGCTCTGGCAATAAACGGTATTTTTGTCATGTTTTAGCAGATGGTCATTGTAAATATTGCAATGAGCTATGTTATAAAGCTCCATGGGCAATATGTTTTGTTTTTAGCGGTCTTGTTGGTTATAGATGTCATTGAACACCGAGGATGGTGTTCCCCCAAGGGGGGGGATTATGTAACAACCCTTGTTAAAAAAAATCCATGTAAAAAATATAAGACCACGGTCATGCGACACGTATTCCAAGCTAAATGGTGGGAAAAACATCTTAGTGGGTGTTCATTTCGATTATTATGGCTAAAGAAATTTGGCAAAGGAAATGACAAAGGATTTGGAAAGGCATGAGGCATTTATTTATGAAAATAATGGAAATTGAAGAAAATAGAAGCCTCATTGATAAAAAGGCTTCTGAGGATCAGTTGGCAACCTTTTTCTCAAGCTTTCTTCAATGTTAAGATTTTACTCAACTTTGGAGCAAGGAACGGAAAATCAAGCAAAGGAAGGACAAGGAAAAGAAAGGAAAGCAAAGAGAAAGCAAGGAAAAGCAGAATCAAGAAGCTACAACATGATTCTTTGCAGGTATCAATTTGCATGTGTGATTTCCTTGCTAGATTTGGCATGCATTGTATTACATGTGGTTCTTTGTTGTCATGTGTTTTTCCAAGTGTGATAGTGATTTCAGCCTAGCCTTGCCATTTCCAAATCGCCATGGTGTGACGGGGTTCTCATGTTTTGGTTGCGCTGGATTGCCGGATGGATTCAAAGCTGAGTGAGGTGGATCTACAAAAGAAAGAAAACATGGCCTAGTGATCCTTGAATCGGACTGTGGATTGTGGTAAAGCCATTGGCCTAGTGATCCTTGAACCAAACTATGGGTTGCAATGATGCTAGGTATTGTGTGCCTTGATGGGCCTAGGAATCCTCGACCAGTGAATGGAGGATATATGGTAAAGCCTAGAGGTGGGTGCTCTCCATCAGGCCTAGTAATCCCGTGATGGGGTGTACGGTAAAGACTGGAGAGTGGAGTCTTAGTTAGGGCCTAGTGATCTAGGATGGATTGCGGTAAATCCCAGAGATTGGTGTCTCGGTTATGGCCTAGTGATCCCTGAATCAGATTATGGATTGTGGTAAAGCCTAGAGACTAGGAGATAGGAAAATTCCTCACAATGTAGGTGGAGAAATCCAGTGGCATCCATGCTTGTTTTGGCCTAGTGATTTGGTGGAGATCATGGTAAAGCCTATTATTACATGTTTATTGTGTTGGCCTAGTGATCCAGTGTGGATTGCGGTAAAGCCTGGTTTCTATTGATGAGGGTGAGGTGGTTTAGCCTCGGGATGCCCTGGTTGGTTCTTTTGGTTTGAGTCCCACATTCATGCTTGGAATATGGCATGGGGGTGATTGGTTGAAGAGAGATTTGGCTCAACCAATCTATGGTCAGGTGGAACGTGGTAGTCCCATACCGGGTTGGATTTTGCATTCATTAATAAGAGGTTCTTTCCTTGGTATCTTATGTGTAAATGTACTAGTTTATATGTGGATTATATGGTTGATGTATCCTTGGTATTTTTGTTGTTATTATGCTGGTTATGAATATGTATTATGACAGTGATGATGTATGGATCTCCTCATGTTTTGATTTGTGAATGAATGAATAATGTATCTATGACTTAATAGATTATAATGCAGCTAATGATGTAAGGGAGAAATGCTTCTTAGATATTCTCAGATAAGTATGAGACTCCTATGCTCAGATATGTAGTTTAAACCTGCAGATTACATATTTGTGACATTCTTGATGAAATTCCTCTCATGGCTAGTAGGGGTGCAGTCAAGTTCTTGTTCAAATAATTGCATTTGTGTCATCATTCTGTTGTTATCTTTCATTTCTGAAGGTGTCATTGAGTTCTGGGAAGTGACCGGGGCTTTGGGCCTAAAAAAGTGGCACAAATCCTAGAAATGCAGGCACAACACTGGGAAAAAATTCCCTAGACTCACCCATGCCCTTGATGTAGGAGTGTCTAGAGCCTCCCAGACATACCCTTGTCCATATCAAGGGAGCGTATATAGGTTTAATGGCCTAAAACTTCAGTTGGTCTCAGGGGTTGGTTCCTTGAGTGGTTGGGATGGCTCCTGGGAGTTTTGTTGTTGATGTGTAAGGTCTGTGTGATGTGTTCCAAGGTCCCACTTCCTTAAATGACACATAGGGAGTCGAATCATATCACAGTAACTTATCATCACATGTTTACCCCGATTAGTCGGTTACTTGGGTAGATGTGGGATGAGGGTGTTATAGTAAAGTCAAGCAAAAGTTCAATGTGGCGTAGGAGGGAAATATTTAAACTTATAATTAAAATCCGACAAACTTTATCCTCGCACCGATCCAAACCCTAGTTGTGGAGACTCTTCATTGCCTCAACCTGATTTTCCTTTAATATGATTGGATGAAGAAGTGGCCCGGAACCTCCAACCCGGAGGGATTAGCCTGGAGACATCAACCATGGATGAGCTAGCTGACATGTAACCGACAAGGGTTCCATTGGTTGGGGGTGGTGCCCAACAAACAACACAACCTAGAAGATATCATTTGGCGGTGCCATGAGAAAACGAGATGATTTCAGTTGCTACAAAATCCTAGTGGATACGTTATTGGCCAAGAGGAGGCCCTAACTACTATGTTTTCTCGGTGCCCCCCACCTGGATGTACAAGGGGGAGCGGCTAAGGAAAGCGTCGGGTAAGACCTTGCAGGATGATGTAAGGTAGGTGTGTAGCAGTGCTCACAATAGAGGAGGTTGTTATTGGTGGAAATTGGCTGATGTGATACGTGAGCCGACGATACTACGATTGGTTAGAGGTGGACCTAGGACATGTGAGCTCATTACTACGAACCCAGAGGAATGATGGAGGATGCGAGTGAGAAGGCTCAAAGACAGGAAAGTGGGATGATGTGTGCCTGACTACTATGCCATTGGCCAGAGTTGAGTTGGTGGGGTCAGGCCAAGAGGGCCTCCATGTATGTTAGACATAGTGAGATTGGTGTGGAAAGGCACACCCACCAAGTAAGTCTGATAGTTCTCACCCGGAGGTGCAAGAGGAGCAGTGAAGGACAGGGTCGAGAGGTGATTAGCAGGATGATGTAGGTATGACGTTGTGCGAGGGTCGTCAGCCATATTGTCTCCCCATTGGTTGGGAGTGGCCCCTTTTCACACGTAAGCCCGACGATCAACAAATGGTCACTCTTTAGAAATCGCCGAGATGGGAGAAGCAGGTTGACGTAAGATGGGTGTGTGGAAGGGCCTGCACTAAGGTTGACATCCTATTGGTGGGGAAATGGCTCCACATTACATGGCATCCCGATGGATCAACCCTGTATGTATTGAGAGGTGCAGCAAGGAAAGCGTCGGGAAGTTAAGGTCGAGGTAACGTGGGAGGTTACGACAACAATCAATAATCAGATTGATGTGGGCCAATGGGAAGAAGGATGTGCGGTCCCACCATCCTCGTAAGCCTGGAAGGGAGATCCTAGGGGATAGTAAGAAATGCACTTAGGAATCACTGGGAGAGGGTAAGCGGAGTGGTGTGTCTAGTGGGACCCACTGGGAGGCATAAGGGTGTTATGTTTGAAGGCGTCGAGTTGATGTGAAGAGTGGAGGATGTTGCATTCGATGGGGCCATATATATATATATATATATATATATATATATATATATATATATATATATATATATATATATATATATATATATACTTGTGTGTGTATGAGAACACAAAATGAAAGCTCTGCTTATGAGGCTCTAACGATGAGTCGGGAAGCTTAAGTGAAATTCAATGGGAAAATATAATTTACCCTATTCCTCTAATGGTGTTTGAGGGGTTATGTATGTTACATGCTAGATCAATAGTTAAGATGAATCTATGCTAATATTAATTACAATTTCTCTCATAAAACTCTTAATAGAAAAAATAACATCACCATACAATATACTAAAATGCACTCCGTGAAACCACAAATGTTATCCATTTTATTATTAAGTGGTAATGTAATGTGAGAATAGTGAAACAAAGACAATATTTATCTACTAAAGTGATTGGTTGATACAAAGATTTACGAAGCCCTTAGAATTAACAAAAGTAATTCAATGTACAATGAAAAATAAGTGCTAATGCAATGTGAGAATAACGAAAAATGGACAATATTTATATACTAAAGTGATTGGTTGATATAATGATCTATAAAACCCTTCAATTAACAAAGGATTTCTTAAAAAATAGTTGAATACAATGTACAATGCAAAATGTAATGCAATATTTGATTTATGAAGCCTTTCAATTAACAAAGGATTTCTAAAAGATAGTTGAATACCATGTAAAATGTAATGCATGATTTCTAAAATAGTTAAAGCTCATGTAAAATGTAGTATATTAGTTTTTGTTTGTTCTATGGATTGATAGTTAAAAATGGTTAAAATAAGGATTTAAATGTAAGTGAAGTTTTATATGGTGTTGTTTAAACATTCTACGTTTTGGAGTTTTTAATTTGGTGAATATTTTCGGTTTAATCTTAATTTTTTGTCTCACTGTATTTGGATTGTGGAGAGTTTACAATTCAAAATTGTGATTCCAAAAAATCCCCACCAAATTCTAAACAAATTAAACCAAAAAATATATAAGAAAAGAAAACCTTCAAAATATATAATATATTTACCTTATGTATTATAACGTTTATTGAAAATGATTTAAGTAAAAAAAATTATTTTTTTAATAAATTTATATGTTTATGAAAAAAGTTAAAAAGGGTAAAATTCAATAGCATTTCTTTTTTAATTTCTTATGCGTTAAAACTTTATACCCTTAAAATCAAATCCTATTTGTTTATGTATTTGTTTTTCAAATTTTTATGAGTTAAAACTTTATAACGTTTAAATTTAGTCCTAATTGTTTATGGATTTGTTTTGTATCATGACGTATAGATATATATATAGTAATAGTGAGTACTTAACTGTTTTATGGATTTGTTTTATATAGATATGATAATAGTAAACATTTAATTATTTAATAGATTTATTTTGTATTAGTATAAGTGTGTTTTTTTTGTTTTTACAAAAAATAGATTATTAATTCTGAGTTGAGTGGACAGCTGTTATTATTAATGTTTTATAATATTTTTAATTAAAACTTATAAAATATGTAAATTTATTTATTTTATTTTATTATTCATTTATTTTATTTTATTATAGTAGACATTAATTTTTATTTAGAAAATATTTTTATTTATTTATTTATTTATTTTAAAAGAGAGACTTTAGCTAATATCTCTCTCATATTATAATGTAGAATATCTTTTTTGACATAAACATCTCCATTATGCTTGGCTTTAAAATACTTTTTTGTGTGTTTGTTGTAAATATGACTTTATATTACTATTGATAACAAAGAGGGTTACATAAGATTTTATTTCAGAAAGTTTTCATGACTTTGTCAGCTCCATAGTAACCAAAATTCCTCTTTCTGGATACCAAAAAAGGGCCATATTAAACTTTAGTATTGACCCAGAAAGTAGAGTGTCGCTTAAAGGGATTCCAACTTCAAGTCGACCACCCTTTGCAAAATAACATAACGTAACTTAAAACTAACATAAGATAACTAAAAACTAACATAAAGACGACACAACCAACAAACTTAACACAACACATAGTAGCAAGAACTGGGATAAAGTATACTAGTTAAGGATGATAACTGTTGATCCTGGAGAGCCTAAATCATGGGAGTTGTTCTTTGGTAAGGTTGAATTTGCAATGATAGTGTTGAGAGGAACTGCGTTGATTACTGCATCATCTTCCCCATGTCCATTGGATTTAGAATTAGAGTTTGAAACTATGTACCTTTCCACTTGATTCAACCTTACCATTATGTTGTCCAAGTTGTATCTAATATCTCGCATGATGCACTTGATTTTTTTTTATCTTGCAAAGAGTGTAATTATCGATTTGCTAATCACAGATGGCCATGTTAAGAAGTGTTTCCATTTGGCGATGGTGGGTGATTGAATGAAGAAAATAGAGGCGTCTCTTCCTAATTTTTCTAGGATCTGATACCCATTTGAGGTAGCCTTCACTAATCTTCGAATCAGAAAATATTGACGGTCGCCAAATTCCTTGGCTTCCAACTTCAGGATTTCTTTCTGAATCTCCAAAGGAGTAGCTTCAAAGAAGTTAGCTACAGATTCCCATCCGAAGAGTCATCGTTGACTGGAGGAGGATGGTCCTGTAGCTTCGCCTTGTCATGCCAAATGTTGCTATCTCGCTGTTGTGTATTCCTTGCAATCAAAAGAGACAACTATTGCGACCAATGAACAGAAAGGGATTCCAACAATATGATAGAGGGAAAAAACCTCGACCTCGATACTGACGCAAAAATTGACTATAGAGAAGGGTAATTGAATGGAGGACCAATGGGTTAAATAGGCCTTAAAATAACACTCGTGACACAAACTAACATATGATTGGGTGACCATATAGTGCTCCTTATGACTATGAGAGGTGACATGAACCCTTGTCATTGTATGGATATTATATACTTGGGTGTGACGAAACCCAATTTTAAAACCAAATCGAAAAGGTCCATGAATAACAAACCCCACAGACAAGCACTAAACAATTGAAGGATACTCCAGTTGGGTCTGTGCTTTACAAGGAAGTTGGGGAAAGAATGACAACCAACTCAAAAGACGGGCCTAATCCCGTGTTGTCCAAGAACAACACAAAGAACATAGAGAAAGACTACCGCCTTGAAACCCTAAGCTCTGATGTGGTTGACTATTAAAATGATCACATATTATATGCAGAGGGAAAATGGAGGAGCATGTATGAGAATGACCTTGAGACAACGTTGCGAACCAGTAATGTACCCAACATACCAGAGCTAACCCCAAATTCGCAAAGCGACGAGCGACAACTTTGTCAATAAACAGACCCCTTGAGCTCCACCACCTTGCTAACAACATAGTTAATTTATTCCAGCCCTTATGTGTGGGAAGCCTAGAGAGGGGAGGGGAGATATAGTTAGGGGAAACGAACAACAAGGGCCATGTGTCCCAAGTAGATCTGAAACTCACAAAACCAATTCAGGAGTGCATGATGAAGCCATTAATGAGACAAATTTTCCTGTCAAGTAAATTTCGAGCAATGGCCAATCGGCCATGAGAGGAGGTCTCTATATCCGTAGGGACAAAAGGAATGAAAAATGTGACGATCCCGAAGCGTATGTAAATGTTGAACTTGAAGGTTGGGAAATTTATAGAGTGGTGTCAAACCAGGTGAACTCTCGTACCAAGAACCCACTCACTCCACATGGTTTCCATGCGAGATATCAGAGAGGGCCCAAATTGATTTACAAGGGCCGGCAAAGGTCGTATTGTGGGGAGGACATGCATGCAACAAATTAACACGGTGATTAAATGGTGATCTTGTTAAGTGCGCATGCCGAATTAACTTCACCTTCGTTGCCAGTAAATTCTCATCGACGAATCACCCCTCTTAACACAACGAATATATGGAAACAACATATTTCAATAATTACTTTTTTTTTTTTAATTAAAATTATCTTTCATTATCTTTATAAAATCCCTATATATCACTGAAAATACAAGTTCTATTTTATTTGGTCTTTCAAATATTTAAGTTAGTATTTAAAGACCCTCAATGGTTAGCTCAATTGGTCAAGTCCCAGTGATTAAAAGCACATTTGATTGAGAGGTCACGGGCTCAATTCTTTGGACACTCTCATGGTCAAGCTCCATGGTTGTGTTGAAAAGTGTGCAACAAGAAATGCTTGTTGAGAGTGCAACAAGATGATGGAGCTTAGTGAAAAGAGTCGCCTTCACTAAGTGGGCCCGCAGGCTATTTTTGGCGCAAGTCTATTTTTAGACTATGTCTATTTTTAGACATATGGATCATGTCTATGGATGATTGATCAAGTTGGGAAAAATAGATGGACTTCTATTTTTGATGAAAGTGTGAGTGATCACAGTGTGAGTGATTACAGTGTGAGTGATCACAGTGTGAGTGATCAAAGTCAAAAATAGAAAAGTCAAATATTATTATCTCACAATAATATTTGGACTATAAACTTAATCTTATTCTCTTGGAGCACTTCAGTTTGAGCTACGGAAGTGGCACATGCAGCTGTCAGAAGGAAATTCGTTTTTCTTATGAATCAGTTGAGTTGTTGCATGCATGACTTCAGTTAGAACTCAAGTGAGTTGAGTTTAGTGGACTGGAGGTACAGTTGATGGAGTTGTGTTCAGTTTAGCTTTGTTAAACTGGTTGTATTTAGTCTAACTGATCAATAGACTAAAGATGAGTTGGGTGAATTAGTTATTAATTAATTCACAAGTTATTAACTCATAATGCAACTATAGAATACATCAGTTAACTCAGTTGCATGTCAGTGCATGTTCAGTTCAGCAGGGACAGGTGTTAGAGGATCAGATTGCTATCAGTTGTGACTATAGCTGTGCATGATGATTTGCACAATCAAAGGATTGAGTATGCCAATGAGTTTGCTCACGTATCTTCATGATATTATAGCTGTTTCTCACGTCCAACATAGTGTGGGTGACTATTTTGCAGTGTAAAATCGAGTTTGGGAAGCTATTCTCATCAGTTCTCGAGCAGGTTTGAGCAGTGGAGGCAGGCAAGCAGCGGGAGAGATTTGGAGATCAAATCTGAGCTGTATTGTGTGTAACAGGTGGAGATACTTGTGAGAAGTATTATGCTTTGTATTGTTACATGATTCAATCAATATAATATACAGATAGTGTGGGGTTTTTTAGCGAGATGCTTTCCCCGGGATACATACTGTGTTTATGAGTTCGATTGATGCTTCTATGTGTGCCTGTGAATGTTTCTGCTTCTGTAAATTGATGATCAACGTAGAGGAGATTATGTATTATACATGTTCCGCTTAAATTGTATGATCAGGATAATCTCTGTTGAATATGTGTCATATTATTCAAAATTTCTACATGGTATCGGAGCTAGATAATTGTAGAAAAAGTTTCTACATGGTATCGGAGCAGCTTGATTTGTAGAAGAGATTTTTACAGGATATCAAGCGAGGATTGATCATCAGATCTACTATTCAGTCACGAATTCTAGATCGGAAGCAGTTGAGTTGGTTGCTGGTGGAATTCGAATTTGCAGCAGTGTTTTCTTGGTGACAACGCAGCAATGTCTTTCAACGGATTGCGATTGGAGTATGCTCTTGAGGGCAGCTCAAACTATATTGCATGGAAGGACAGGATGGAGGCAGTATTGGATGATAACGGGCTGAAGGAGTTCATAGATACGGATATCCCAAAGCCTACTGATGCTACTCAAGCTGATGCTTGGCAAAAGAAGATCGCAAAATGTCGAAGAATTCTGTTGGAGGGCGTGAAGGATCACATTGTGTCCAGCCTCCATGGAAAGGCTACTCCATATTTGATGTGGAAATCACTAACAGAATTATTCCAAAGCAAGAGCGATCAGAGGAAGCTGGCGCTCAAAGATAAACTCAGAAACATCAAATGCAAGAAGGGAGACAGTATTCCCAAGTATCTCACGAAGTTCACTCAGTGTCGAGATGAGCTGGGAAGTGTGGGGGTTACTGTCGATGATGAGGACTTGGTGAGCTTGGCTCTCCTTGGTCTTCCGAAGAGTTGGCATTCCTATCAGGACTCTGTCAATGGTCGGGAGAAATTGCCAGGATGGGAGAGACTTTGGTCGGATCTTGTGCAGGAGGAGATCAGGCGGAGCACCAGAGACGGTTCTTCATCCATGCAGGATGAGGAGAACTGTGCCTTAGCGAGTAAGGCGAGGAAGGGGAAGGGGAAGGTTTCTCTTTCCGAATCCAGTTCTTCCAATGATGGGAAGAAGGTTGACAAGGCGAAGGTGAGATGCTTTCGTTGTCATGAGTTGGGTCATTATGCTACTAATTGCCCAAAGAAGAAGTCCAAGAAGGGATCCGGGGAAGGATCTGAAGGTGAGGCAGCCTCACTTGCTTCACAGTTTGAGTTGGACTTCACACTCTTCGCATGCATGGTTTCATCCATGATGGGAAGTGGTTGGTTTCTTGACAGTGGAGCTTCTTTCCACATGACCGGTGACAAAAGTTTGTTCAGTACTTTGGAGGAGAAAGATCTCCAGATACTCATAGGGATGGGTAATGATGAGAAGTATAGTGTCTCAGGTGTAGGCACGGTTATTTTTCAGAGGGAGCATGGAGCTCGCCTTACCTTGACCGATGTCAAGTATGTACCAGGACTGAAGAGAAACTTGGTGTCGATCGCGATGTTGGAAGACAGAGGATATGATGTGGTCTTTACTAAGGGAAAGGTTTTCCTTAGACACATCATCACTAGACAGGTGAAGCAGATTGGTTCACGGGTCAAGAACCTGTATGCTCTTGAGGTTCAAGATGCATGCAAAGCCTTGAGCAGCAAGGCAACTGATGGAGACTTGGTGGTTGAGAGGGAGCGTATATTACCTCTCAACATGCAGAGCCAGAAGAAGTCTCAGACGATTGTGGAGGAGCCACGATTGGTGCAGCAGCTTCAGGAGGTTGTGGAGCAGCCACAACAAGGGAAGCTGAGAGGAGATCGAGTAGAGACATCTACTCATCCAGAGACCTCCAGTAGGGGGAAACTTCAAGCCAGGTGGGCTGAGGGATCGCATGCATCCATACCTCCAGGTAGGAGGTGGGGTGATGTGGATTGATTGTCCCAAGGAGGAGGGGCAGGATCCTTGAGGTACCCAACCTCTTGGATGAGACCTTGCTACGGGAGCCCCGATGTGTAGTAGCAGGAACTGACTGATTGGGTAGAGACAGATGCGGATGGAGCGGCAGAGAGAGCGACAGTGCAGGGAATCCCAGGACAGCGCATAGCTAGCAGGCTGTAGCAATGCGAGAGGCACAAGTGTTTTGCACAGTGTTAGGTGGCACAGAGAGGTGTGCAATGGTGCGAGATGCATGGAGATGTTGCAGTAGCGCAGATGTCAGAGAGGGAGCACTTGTCAGCAGCAGGTAGAGCTTCAACATCAGAGGATGTTTCTATCCCAACAGGGAGGTCAGTTGGGAGGTGCAGTGCGGATGCAATGCTGGGAGATAGAACCAGCAGCAGCACGGATGCAGTCAGAGATCAAAGTGACAGAGGCTAGAGCAGTCAGATACTGAAGAGCACAGAGATGCAGAGTTTCAGTTGACAGAGGCAATAGCAGTCAGAGACTTTGATGACAGAGCAAGTGGACCGGCCAAATGTGTTGCATGGAGAACATTCCAGAGTTACAGGATCGGGTTTGAGAGGAAGCCTTTCTTGTTGAGAGGGAGTGTTGAAAAGTGTGCAACAAGAAATGCTTGTTGAGAGTGCAACAAGATGATGGAGCTTAGTGAAAAGAGTCGCCTTCACTAAGTGGGCCCGCAGGCTATTTTTGGCGCAAGTCTATTTTTAGACTATGTCTATTTTTAGACATATGGATCATGTCTATGGATGATTGATCAAGTTGGGAAAAATAGATGGACTTCTATTTTTGATGAAAGTGTGAGTGATCACAGTGTGAGTGATTACAGTGTGAGTGATCACAGTGTGAGTGATCAAAGTCAAAAATAGAAAAGTCAAATATTATTATCTCACAATAATATTTGGACTATAAACTTAATCTTATTCTCTTGGAGCACTTCAGTTTGAGCTACGGAAGTGGCACATGCAGCTGTCAGAAGGAAATTCGTTTTTCTTATGAGTCAGTTGAGTTGTTGCATGCATGACTTCAGTTAGAACTCAAGTGAGTTGAGTTTAGTGGACTGGAGGTACAGTTGATGGAGTTGTGTTCAGTTTAGCTTTGTTAAACTGGTTGTATTTAGTCTAACTGATCAATAGACTAAAGATGAGTTGGGTGAATTAGTTATTAATTAATTCACAAGTTATTAACTCATAATGCAACTATAGAATACATCAGTTAACTCAGTTGCATGTCAGTGCATGTTCAGTTCAGCAGGGACAGGTGTTAGAGGATCAGATTGCTATCAGTTGTGACTATAGCTGTGCATGATGATTTGCACAATCAAAGGATTGAGTATGCCAATGAGTTTGCTCACGTATCTTCATGATATTATAGCTGTTGCTCACGTCCAACATAGTGTGGGTGACTATTTTGCAGTGTAAAATCGAGTTTGGGAAGCTATTCTCATCAGTTCTCGAGCAGGTTTGAGCAGTGGAGGCAGGCAAGCAGCGGGAGAGATTTGGAGATCAAATCTGAGCTGTATTGTGTGTAACAGGTGGAGATACTTGTGAGAAGTATTATGCTTTGTATTGTTACATGATTCAATCAATATAATATACAGATAGTGTGGGGTTTTTTAGCGAGATGCTTTCCCCGGGATACATACTGTGTTTATGAGTTTGATTGATGCTTCTATGTGTGCCTGTGAATGTTTCTGCTTCTGTAAATTGATGATCAACGTAGAGGAGATTATGTATTATACATGTTCCGCTTAAATTGTATGATCAGGATAATCTCTGTTGAATATGTGTCATATTATTCAAAATTTCTACAGGTTGAGCTCAAGTGGTATAAATATTTCATGAACGTAATCGTCACCGATCTTCGGGGTCCATGAACCACATTAAATTTTTTTTTATTTTTATTTATTTTTTAAATAATGATATACTTCATTATTTTAATCATTATAGAGGAAATATCCTTTACAAAATAAGTTATTGTGAATATATCTCCGGCATAGTGACCTATTAATTTGATCTAATCCATTTTTCTTTCCCAACAAGCATAAAAGAAAAATCTCAAGATACAATAATTATCACATTTCTCCATTTTCAATAATGTTGGATACATTATATATATCATCACTCTTTGAGTATATATTCTCCCTATGTATTCATTAATTCATCTAAAATTACTAAACTTTTTTATATTAATTAACACAATCATATAATTTAAATATATAACTATTTTTTAAATACAAAGTAAATTAAAAAGATTATAAAAAAAATAAATAAAATTTATTAAAAATATTTTTTTTTATAAAGAGTAATTATACAACATCATTCTTTATAAACCATCCCAAAAACACACTCAATATCTTTCAATAACATAGTCACCTCCAGATATTACACTCCATATCTTTAGATAACATACCTCCATTCAATTAGATATTTGCTTTCCACTCGTTTGAAAATTTACTAATTTTTTTAATTAAAAAGATTATTTTATAACAAATAATATTATAATATTAATAATCATTAAAGTATATAATATTTAAAAAATATGCAGTCTAACTTTATATATAATATAGTTTTTTCCATTGACAACATAATTTCAAGCAATATTGTTATTTTATTGTTGTTTGAAATACATTTTTGAATGTATAAATAGATTCAACACTTTAGAATAGAAAACACTATAAACACTTAAATTCTATAAGTTAAACAATTTAAAACTCAAGTTTTTAAAAATCTCTTCTAACTTTTGATTTAAAATTAATCATATTTTTTTCCCTTTCTAAAAATAATTATTTTATCTATAAATTAAATTAAACTTCTAAAAAAATAATAATTAAAATAAATAATAAATAATAAATAATAAATAATAAATAATAAATAATAAATATTAATATTAATTAAAGCTTACGAGCTAAACAAAGGCTTACACACCACTCTCCTGGTGATTCTGTAGAGATTGATTATTTGAAGTTTTGGAAGCGGATCCAATCAACTTCAAGGGTCCTGTTGGACGCCATCTGTCCACATATTAATTTTCTTGCCAGATCGTGTGTTATTTTTGACCGCGTAGTCTAATAAGGCCATCATTTCGGGACCGTTCATATCCACTGAATATTTTTTTATTTGTATGTCAGTGTAAAAAATATAATTTTTTTTAAATGGAAAATAAGAATTTTGGTTTTTTTTAATGAGATATTGGTTTTATATAAGTTTTTTTATAATAATTAAAATTAGTAATATAGTATTTTTTTCATTTTAGTTTTTTTTTCTACTTAATCATAACCAAAGTTTTTATCTCTTTATTATTTGTAAGATACATGTTCAAAAGAATACTTTATTTACCGAATCATTTGTTAGGCTTGCCCTCTTCCATTTGCTCAAATTTTCTTTAAATATTTATGAATCACACCGTAACAATTACTTGAATAGAAGTAACCCTACTTGATTTTAAGCTTCAAGATAGCATATGAAACTGAACGAAGTAACCCCACTTGATTTTAAACTTCAAGATAGCATAGGAAACTGAGCTTTGGATGTTCAGTCTGTTTGTAATTATTATTATTATCCAATTTTAAGGTATGAGACCTTTTTGTTTGTGAGACAAGGGACCCTCCCTGCTAAGTCTAAGAAGGCATACACACTCTACCCCCTCTGGTTTTGAAACTATGACCTCTTAGGAGAAAACAAATGCCCAATTTTAAGGTATGAGACCCTTTTGTTTGTGGGACAAGGGACCCTCCCTGCTAAGTCTACGAAGGCATACACACTCTACCCCCTCTGGTTTTGAAACTATGACCTGTTAGGAGAAAACACATGCTCTTAACCATTACAACGTCACTGAATTTAAGAATGGTTGTGAATATGACTTTACCATGTGTTCATCAATTCTTGGAGAGAAAACACATGCTCTTAACCATTATAACGTTACTAAATTTAAAGATAGTTGTGTATGTGACTTTACGATGTGTTCATTAGTTCTTAGTAATTGTACTAATTTCATTTGCTTGTTAGGCACAGTGGGTGCAAGTTGCAACAAACAAAGAGATTCTTTGTTACCCATGCTTGACTTTAACCTAAAATAGTGACTATCAATATTTGTGGAAGTTTAACTCCATTAACCACATTGGGTAATATATGTCACCTATTTCCACCCATTAAATTTAAAATTCAATAATTGGTATACGCTACCCAACCTCAATGCATTAATGAAACTATTGCTCCACAAATATTAATTTAAAATTCGATAATCAGTATACACTACCCAACCTCAATACATTAATGAAACTATTGCTCCACAAATATTAATTTAAAATTCAATAATTGGTATACACTACCCAACCTCAACCTCACTGCATTAATGAAACTATTGGCTCCACACATTAATTTGCACACATATTGATTAACGAGCTTCCCGCTTTACGAAAGAAGAAAAAAGGTTGAAAAATTATGGAAATTCATTCTACCTTACCCCTATATAGCTTGGACGACCTCTACACTCTCAATCTGGGATTGCGCTTCATCTGTTCTCATGCCCAGATAGTCGTCTTCCTCCAGCTGCCGTTGCTGGTGGTGGACTCCTGTTGTTTGCTCCGTTCAGATCCCAGCACATCCTCTTGTTGATTACTTACAGTCCCTTTGTAATCGAAGCAGCAGAATCATTTATTGCGGGATCGGCCGAGATGGCGAAATATATGGAAATGGTGGACGCGGGTATCAGGATCGCTGCCAGGTTCAATTCTCACTGCCCTCAGACATCGCGCATGTATTATCATCCAACTTCTAACAGCAGCACTCACACTGAAAGAACTTGCCCCAAATATGAGGTCCAAGGCGCCTCGTCTCCTGCCCTGCAGGTTTCTGAATCTAAGGCCGATGCAATGTTCGCAATACTCTGTATTGCTGTTTAGGCCGCAATTTCTCTATCTCCTCCTGCAAGGAAGACAATGTGATGGAGACTGTCAACTCTCCCCATTTTTTAATCAATTAGTCCTTCATCCTTTTTCCATATAATCTTGTTATGCATGATATCAGAGAGCATTATATCTGGGATATGCTCCTGTTCGTTAGGGTTTAAATGCAATCTTAGTGCTAGTTTAGTAATTTCTATTGTTTTTTTCATTGATTTTTATGGCTTAAATACTGGAAAATGTTGAACGGGTGTAGCATTGGAGCCGCGGATTTCCATACTATCAGTTATGTCAGATCGATTTCCTGAATTTTTTTCTGATAATATGAAAATAAAAATGAGGACGGTTACATTGAAAACAAATCTATTTCAAAACAGAAAAAACAAATCTAGGGCACTCAATGACATCAACAAAGGCACCCTAACCAGACATATAAATTCTCAAAATCGTAAAGACTACAGGTCAGACTAACCACACTTTGTGATTCCCCAAACGCGTTGGTATGCGTTAAACTAATATGCTTCATTTTCGGTCGCAGGAGTATGGCCAACCAAAAATTTCTAAATTTGATTGATTTAATGGACAGATTGCCTTTCTGATATTTTAGGTCTAAAGAAGTTGTGTGTTTTTTCTTTCTTTCATTTAAGCTTAGTCTAGTTTAGCCAGTCTCAATGTTGGATGAAACAATAATTTATCTAACGATGGGATGAAGCTTAGTCCAGTTCAGCTAGTTTTAATGTTGGATGGAACAATAATTTATCTAACTGTTGGATAGAACAATAATCTATTCATCCTTTGGAAGTTGTGTGTTTTTTCTTTCTTTCATTTAAGCTTAGTCTAGTTTAGCCAGTGTCAATGTTGGATAAAACAATAATCTATTTGTGTGTTTTTTCTTTCTTTTATTTAAGCTTAGTCTAGTTTAGCCAGTTTAGCCAGTGTCAATGTTGGATGAAACAATAATCTATCCAACCATAGGATGAAGCTTAGTCCAGTTCAGACAGTCTCAATGTTGGATGGAACAATAATCTATCCAACCGTTGATGCTGCTACCATAATTTTCCCCGGAGACTTAATGGGGGCACTTTTTATCTCTCAGTTGACTTTCACCTTCAACTCCTCTCCTCCCCACGAGATTAGAACTTGTGACCTTCAACTCTTGTCCTCTTCATGAGATTTGAACATGTAACCTCCAAGTCCTCTTCTCCCATGAAATTTAAACATGAAATTTGAACATGTGACTTGATAGATCTTATTCAACTAATATACAGAAACCAATTAATCTATACCTCACTCAATAGTTCTTATAAAATAATTATATAAAAAGTTACCTACATCTCTTTTATATCTGTTATATCTGTGAAATTACATAGCTTGCACTTATATCCTTGTAAGGTTGTCTAAATTAAAATTTAGTTTCGTAGTAAATAGACAATTTTTTATTTTGTCCAATTTAAGCCAAGCAGGATTTTGCCATTATTCGAAATCTATACAAAATAGAACAATGCTTTTAGTTACTGATTTTACCCTATTCTAAATCTATTCAGATCTTCAAAATTTCAATAAAAATCCAAATATATGTAAATAAATCAGAGCATCTTCCAAACATGAGAAATTTGATTTAGGTCTTTATTGTTCTCAGGAGCTTGAGAACTCCACTTGTACTAAGAGTCATATCTAAAGTTCGTTCTCCGGCTTTTTTATATCATCATCACTCATCACTTGAAAATAAAAATGGGGAGGGTAACACAGAAAACAAATCTATTTAAAAACAGAAAAAACAAATATATGGCACTCAATGCCCAACGAGAAGAATGGAATGACATCAAGAAAGACACACTAACCAGACTTTTGAATTCTGAAATTCGTAAAGGCTACGAGTCAGACTAACCACACTTTGTGATTCTCAAAACGTGTTGTTATGCGTTAAACTAAAACACTTCATTTTCGGTAACAGGAGTATAGCAAACAAAAAATCTCTAAATTTGATTGATTTAATGGATAGATTGCGTTTCTGATATTTTAGGCCTAAAGAAGTTGTTTGTTTTTTTAGTCCAGTGGAGGCGGTCTCAATGTTAAGTGGAACAATAATCTACCTGTGGGATGTTGCCACCATAATTTTGACTGAATATTTAAATGGGTACTTTTTAGTTATTATTTGGTTTTCAGATTTGAACCTGTGATTTGATGGGATTAAATTAATTGGTCTACAAAAACTAACTGGTTTATGAGGTAGTTTTGAACGTTTAATGGGTAATTTTATTTCCTATTGGCTTCCAGATTTAAACCTGTAACTTGATGGGACTAAACCAACTGGTGTACAGAAACAGACTCTTCTGCACCTCATGAATAGTTCTTATGGGATAGTTCTTTAGGAAGTTACCTATATCTCCCTTATATCTGTGAAATTCTGTGAAATTGCATAGCCTGCACTTATGTCCTTGGGAGGTTGTCTAAATTAAAAGTTAATTTTGTTGTAAATAGACATTTTTTTTAATTTTTAAGCCAAGCATAATTTTACCATGATTCAACGTCTATAGAACAATACCCTTAGCTACCGATCTTACCCTATTCTAAATCTACTCAGATCTTCAAAATTTCAATAAAAATCCAAATATATGGAAATAAAATACACTCTGAAATATTTTCAGAGCATCTTCCAAACATAAGAAATTTGATTTAGTACTTTATTGTTCTCAGGAGTTTGAGAACTCCACTTGTGCTCGAGTCATATCTAACAGCTTGTTCTCCCACTTCATACAATCATCTACTCATCGCTTGACCATTTCACAAAAGACGAGGTACAGATAAATGCCAGTCCAAAATCCACTGTGATGAACTTCTATCAACTATCAATGATAGCAGAGCTATCACATTTAGGCTAAACATGGTTTTCAGTCTCCATTTTGAGCAAAATATCAACAAATTAATGCTTCATTAATTATGTAGAGGAATTTGCCTTAGGGACTACCAGTACTGAAAGCAATCTTAACATGACAGACTCTGGAATCTGCCCTATATTTTGCGGAATCTGAAATCATTTATCCTTCATCAATGTCAAATACTGAGATAGTTCATAGACTACTTGTGTATAAAATTAAAGAAACAAAGAGAATTTGGCCAAATTAAAGTTCCTGGTTTGATTGAATAGACATACCATGAGAATTTCTGGAAAAATCATTATCTTATGTAAGATATGAATCCCTCATTCTGAATTCAACAATATAGGTTGATTAAGAGGATGCTGTGAGAGGTGACCTATTTTCCACTCAGGTGGTGACCTATTTTCCATGTAGGACCAGTTGGGGCACTTAATGGGGGTAGAGGAGGGGGATATGCAGGAGGTCCAGCTGGTTGCATACCTTCAGAAGATGCATCCCCTGGCATGGTCATCATTCTGCTCCTGATATTGCTACGGACTGACTGTGAAGTACCTCCTTGGGCACCTTGGGTGGCCTTAGAAGAAGAATGTGAGGACAACTTTTGAGGTGACCTGGAGGCAAGCTTTGAGGTGGTTCGGTAGGATGCATATTTTGAGGCGGTGTAGCAGGTGGACGACCCATGTACAGGGGCTCTATGAGAAGCTCCTCCACATGGTGGGGAAACTGCCTTGTTTTTAGAGATTCTTCTAGGTGGAGGAGGTCCTTGCATTGTGGAGACCGCGATAAGTACCTCCTTCTGCCTGCATTGGGATTTTAAGGTGGAGGTGCAACCCATGGAACTTGGCCAGTCAGTCGCATCCCTGTCATTCCATTTCCAGACGAAGGTCATGGAGGTAACTACTGGGGAACAATAACCTTCAATAGAGTGATGTGTTTTTGGATGTGAACTAAGAATTGGGGTTTGGACACCTCCATGAAAACAATCTTGACCCTTCCTGCCTCCTGCTTTGACTGTATACGTACCTATTAGTCTGAAACACTATCTATGCAGTTGAAGAAATATGGTAGATGTTCCAGACAAACAAACTTTAGTTTCCCCAGTTAACCAACCCTGATTACTTTCACTGCCTTGATTTCAGCAAAAGGACCACACAACTAAATCATCTCGTCGTCAGAGTGATATTGGGTGATATTGAAATACAAATTTCAAGTCTAACAATAGATCGAAAGTTTTTCTGTCAACCTTGGTTTGGTTTCAAACTCAGTGTATAGCTTTCTCTTCCAATAAAATTAATTTATTTATACTCCTGCGTTTATCTCGTTTACAGATTCTTTGTATTGAAATATGAAATATAAAATTAAAATTTGATTCTGAGCTCCTATTCTAAAAATCTGCAATTAAGATAAAAATAACCCGTTCATAAAACATTCCTGTTCTACGAGTTTCAGAACATACTCGGACTTATCGTATTTCTTTTTCCCCAAAATTCCAATATCCCATAAAAAGAGATCCCTTTCAACGAGCGAGGAGAGATATTAGTTGATTCGGTTCGTTAATTATGCCGCAAACCATTCCGCCACCCAACTCTCGAATACTCTGGAGGTTTGGGAGCCTGTGGTAGTTATAACTTGTGGTGGCCTGGAAGAACAGAAAAACTAATTCAATTTTTGGCTCAACAACTATGGTCCCCTTTGTCTCATATCCATTTGATGGATTCTGGGGAAGGAAAGATCCTGGGCGGGGAACAAAACCTTCATATCCATGTGATGGATTCTGGGCAAGGAAAGATCCTGGGCTGGGAACAAACCTCCATTTCAATGAAGTGTGGATTAAAAGTTACCATAAAAAACATTATGCTAGCGAATTTTGGTGAACAAAAAAATTGAATAGAGTGAACATAAATTCAAGAGAGTAAAATACCACCGCCATTTCCATAAAACCAGGGCGAAATATATCCTATATATTGTGATTACCTGAAAAGCAGTGAGTAGGGGAATATAGTTTGAATTTTGCAAAGGAAAAATGGATTTATTTTTGCTAACCCCTCTGAAATTATCATGGGTTAATGTTTTAACCAACAAAATTTTTAAAATAAATATTAAGTTACACATATCTAAATCGTTTTTTGAAAAAAAATTACCTAATCAAAGTGAAAAAAACCCTTCCCCTTAAATTTTTCTATGTCATCCATTTACACAGTGGTTAAGTCATATCAAGCATAACATTATTAACTAGTTACCTTGGTATGACAATACCAAGCATATTGATCTAAAACATATTAATATGTTGATGTTCACACATCTAAAACCCAGGTCAGCTACATAAAAGAAAAAGACATGTAAACATTTTATTAAGGTTCAAAACCATGACATTTGCAAGTTCAAGTCCATCCTTTCACACACACATATGAAGCATAGGTTGACAAACACATTCCGGTTTCTCGTCCCCACGAACCGAGTGTTGGAGTGGGGACGTCGCAAATGAACCCATACAAACCGGGTTCATCCCATAAGAACCTGGTACTCGATAATCGCGGGATGGGCTAGTTACATGCAAACGGTGCGTTGAACCCAAATATTGGGTGCATGGCTGGTTCATTTGTGGCGGGAGGCAATAAAAAAGTTTTTTTTTTTTTTAATTAAACAAAAACTTTTGTTTTCACTTATAACTCGAACCCTATTGCATTTGTTTCATTGTTCCATATTTGCATTTGCAATTTTCGCATAAGTATTTGGTGATGGTCCTAGTGTGATTGTTGGACTTTTGACGACATAGATCGTTGGAGTAAGACTTTGTGTTGTTACCGTGTTGGAGTTTTGAGGCAATGTGCAGTAGGTATGTACATCTGTGATTTGTCTCATTTTTTTCAGAGGAAAAAAACGCTTATGATCTATATTAATAAAAACAGATAGTACAATTTTCATAGTTTTCAATCTGTCTGCAAAAAAGACCCTTTTATCAACCTTACAGTACTATTGTTACTACTATATCTCCTATGAATCTTGTAGAATACATAACCTTTGGTCTTTCATCTATTGTCCAAAAAACAAAAACTATCTCTCTATTAGCAAATATGACAGGAGAGATCTCCTCAGTGAAATATTTTGTTGTTCCTTACATTGCCCAAAAAACATACCATCATACCTCCAAGCTCTAAGAAAAGTTTATGTTATCAACATTTGTCATGGCTCCTTGTTCATACGCAGAAAAGAAAAACTTACCAGGTTCCTTATCTATTCCTCTCTTTGATAGTAAGTCTGCAGTCCATTTCTGCTCCCTGTACATGTGATCGAAATAGATATGATGATAAGTGCTTAGCCGCGTCTTGATGCGTTTCATCCAATTGGTTAATATAGGAGGATTGAAACTATTTTATCCTTTGACCCAGTCTATGATTCCCTTTGCATCACCATAGATCTGTATGTGTTCCAAGCCCAACCATTTCCCTGCGATCAGTGCTCCCCATAGTGTAACGATCTATGCTTTACTATTTGTGCCCTGACCCCCTTCCCACCAAAAGTGGAAGAATTTACTTGGTTCTATAACTATGTAGGCACCACACACAAATTTCTTCCTGGAGCATGCACCATCAAAGAATCACACTGGATTTGTTTTCCAAATGTCTCTGCGTTTGAAAAATCTGGATTTACTACTATTCTTGGATGATCCATATTCCTTGAAACATGTCGCAGTTTTAATGACATCCTCCCTCACTATCGGATATTTATTATCAAATATAAGTGTGTTTCGGTTGCGCCAGATGGACCAAATAAGATACAAAGGAAGAAATATGTATCTATCATGTGTTTTGAATCAAATTCTGAAACAACACCTCAACGATGGATAATGTTGTAGTTGTACAATGCTGAAAATGTCCAATACCCCGTCCCAAAGTGCTTTTGCATAAGAGAAGTGCAAAAACAGGTGAACATTATCTTTTGTGCTATTCTTACATAGGAGCCAGATCCCCGGGTGGAGTACCCTCTACGCTATAGGTTGTTCCAAGGCAATATTCGGTCTAGGATAGCCAACCAACTAAAACATTTGATTTTATTAGGTATTTTCCCTTTCCATATAACTTGGAACCCGGGTTGGAGACTGGTTCTCCTTCTCTTTCCTTTGCATTCCGTTGTATATGTCTTTTACCATCGGATGTCCCTTTTTGAGGCTACTTGTAGAATTTCATATTTTAAATACAATTTTATTAGATATGTTGTGACGAAATATCCAGTGGATTATCCACGATATGTTATAGACCAGTATAAGAAGTGGAAATTTTGAATTTTGAATCTTTGGCTCCAAACTTGTCAAGTCGGCCCTCCTTCAAGTCAAGTCAACCTAGTAAAGAAATACTCATTCAGACAGACTTTACAATATATATAAAGCACTCGACCTCCTCCACAATGCACCATTTGACCTTCTAACCAAGACGACATATTTTGGGAATCCAAGTGAAGAAGAAGAAGGACGAAGAAGGATAAGAAGGATGAATTCATCTCAAGCATCCCTCTCTCTCTCGCTCACTATACTTCACACGTGTGACTTTTTTGGGCATATTTAGGGCAGTAAGGCTAAATTCCTAGCTAGGATATTCTAAGTAGCAGGGTGAGTTTTTGGACATATTCTGGGAGGCCAAATTTTAGCATAGGCAGATCAGAGAGAGTTGATTTTGTTGGGCATAAAGTTGACTTGACAAGAGGGCTATTTGACTAGGTTTGACCATAACATTGTAGGTCAGTTTGACCATCATATTGATTAGAAAAATTAGGCGTATCTCTTATTGAATTGAAGAATTTCTCCAAGGAAAAGGTTGCTAGGTTTTATTCCCAAGTGGGTTTTACTACGGTAAATCTTGTGTTCTCTTTATGCTTTGTGATCTCTACTGTCCCTATGCATTTATGGTTGAATTTATGAAGTGTGATTACTTAATGATAAACTGGAATTGCTAAAATAATGTATACATCATTAGAAGCAATTATCAATATTTCAAAAATTTGTGCTTATATCTATTGCACTTGAAAAATCAACATGGTATCATAGAATTGGTGAAGGAGAGGACATTGGCATCACACTTGAAGAGTTTTGGTTAATCAAGAAGAGGATTATAAGATCACTTTTGGTTTTTTGTCTATATCCATGGGTTCCTCTATGAAGTCAGAAAACAAGCTAGAAGGAGCCTCAAACTTTAGGGCTTGGAAGACAAGGATTAGGATTATTCTTTCAAAGAATGATCTCTTGGGTATTGTGAAGGACAAGGTCACTAAAACTCCAAATAATGAAGGAAAAATAAAATATAAGAAAGATGACTTCACAACTAGAAGCATCATCATTGATTCTATAAGAGATCATTTGATTCCATATGTTACAAATCTTGACTCTTCAAAGAAAATCTATGATGCCCTACTTGGATTATATACTATCAACACCATTGGTCAAACAATGAGTTTTGTGATGTTAAAATGTCAAGGAATGACATCGTGGCCTCATTTTTCATGAGAATCTCTCAACTAAGAGATTAACTTCAAGAAATTGATGAAATTATTTCTGATAATGCTTTGTATTACAAACTTGAAGGTTTATGGAAATTTTGCAAGTTAAATTTATGTCTTTTAGGAAATGGATTAATTTGCAAAAGTACATAAATTAATGGTTTTTAAACTCGGTTTTGAAACAAAAACAAAGGAAAATATACCATACACAACAACACAAGACAACAAAATGATAAAGGAGTTCACCCCTCTTGGGCTACATCTCCTGGTCTAGCTTCCAATGTTGGGCCTCTTTCATTAAGTGCTAAAATATGTGATTTCATGGATTTACAATGCTCATAATGTAAAAATAATGTCTCCAATGGCTCCAGAACAGTAAAAAATCCCAAGTTGGGCTCTTGTTGGGCTCAATTTGGCCAAAAACTAAGAAAGTTATGCTTCAGAGAAGTTTTATTGCTAATTGCTCTACAAACTGGACTCCCCTACTAACCGTTCTACGAATTCTGCCTTTTCTGGAACCACCAAGAAACATTTTCGCCTGGGACCGACGAGATTCGCGTTGTTTCGGGTGAATTTTGTCGATTTGATTAAGTGCTTAATGACCCCTATGGGCAAAAAATCAGGGCCACATGGGGTCATAAGGCCGGGGCTAAGGCTAACTGCCTGTCCCCATCGGCATAGGCCCCACGTTCTCGGGACACGGTTCTATTACCCCACATAACTTGGGGCTGACCCCTGAAAATGACACCATGTCGCTTAGCACCTTATCTCTCGTGCCTATGGTTTTGAATTGCGCCATTAGACTTGAGCTAGGGCCTTGTCTTGAGCCCCCTTCCTATGAGTGCTCTGTTCCGTTGAGGCTTGGTCCCATGAATGGCCATGGGACCTTGTCCTAGGCCTTGTCGCATCCACCTTTCATTAATTCCATTCCCCATGCACTGTGGTAATATGCCATGGTTTCGAAACCTTAGGCTGGGGCTAAGCCCCGAGCCCTCGGCTCCCTCCACTTGCGGTCTCGTGGGTGTGAGGTGACTGGGGGCCAGGGGCTTAGGCTCGACCCCATTTCCTAATGCAAAACCACTGAAAGTTTAAATAGGCCCTCACTATTATTGTAAATAAGAACCACCCGCAACACATTAGTAGGGTGTTGCGTTGTCTACTCTGAGGTCATGACATCGAACCCCATGGATGCTAGTTCGGGCCCTTAAAATTTTTTGAACAAAGTTTGGGGTGCCACATGGCAGCCCGTTCATAGGTCCACCTTATACCATACCACAAGTAATCAAAAAATGACAATCACAAACCAATCAGGTGAGGCCACTTGGTAGCCTGCCATTGGCCCAAAATACATAGTCAACCTGGCCAGTGAGCGTACAGACTGCCCAGTCAGTTGTCCTGCACTTCAACCTGCAAAAAATTTACATGTTTAGGAAAATGATTAGAACACGATATCTGGAGCATACGATATCAATTTTGAACGATTCAAGTTGAGTTAGATTCTGGTCAGCAAGAACTAAGTTTTGGCACCGATTTCGAGCACTTTTAAACACTTTAATTTTTTAGAACTTTCCTGATCCCCTGTATCAAATAAAGAACTTGTGACTATAAGAATTAATGCTTTTCCCAACTCATGGGATTCATTTGCATCTAGTATTTGTGGTAGGAAGGAAATTCCAAGTTTTGAAGAACTATGGATCTCATACCCTTCAGAAGAAATTTCTAGACTTATATCAAAAGGGAAGATTAATCGATCTGAAGAAGATGACTCTCAAGCATATGAAACACGTTTCAAGAAGGCTTGAGGAAAAAAGAAGTTTGGATTCCAAAAAACAAATGTAGGAAGAAGACCTGAAGGAAGAAGATCTGCTACTCAAGGTAAGAATCATATGTCAAAATTTCAATGCTATCATTGTAATAAATTTGGTCATTATATAAATGATTGTCCTAGAAGATCGAATGATAGAAAGAGAAAGAGAAAACAACATGCTACTGCAGCAGATACTGATGAACTTCCAAAGAAGCCCAAGAATGAAAATTTGGGTGATAAATATTTCTTCTATTTTTATGCTCTTACAGGTTCTGTTGCAGATAACAATGACTTGTGGCCAATAGATAGTGGTGGTGCCTCTAGGCATATGATAAGAGATCATGATAATCTCACAAGTCTAATGGAAAAGAGATTATCTCAAAAGGTAGACCTTGGAGGCAATGACAATTATGCAGTCAAAGGCGTTGGGAAGACATCCATTGAGTTGGAATCAGGTGAAAATGTTCATCTTAGCAACATACCTATGTACTAGGTTTGAAAAAAAAATTGGTTTCCATTTCATGTTTGGAAGATAAAGGAGATAGGGTCGTTGATGGTAAAGTCCTTGTATGGCAAAAGGGCTCAAGTATAAGCTCTTCTAGAGTAACTGGACTTTGTGAAGAAAAGTTGTATAGACTCTTTAAACAACCTACTCAAGCTCTAGTACATAATGACATCAATTCATGTGAACTTTGGTATAGAAGATATGATCACCTTCAATATAGATCTTTTTCGGCTCTAAATTAGATTATTTCAAGTGTTCCGAAATTGTAGACAGAGCATGAAGGAGTATGTAAAGGACGTGTGCTTGGGAAGAATGACAATAATCCTTTTTCGAGCAATGAAAGTAGGTCCAAAGATATTTTAGATCTAGTTGTAATCGAGTGCTAGTAAAATCCCTTGGAGGATCTTTGTACTATGTAACTTTTATTGATGGCTTCTCTTGCAAGACGTGAATTTATTTCATGAAGACTAAGGATGAAGTTTCTAGCAAATTTCAAGAGTTCAAGGCAGAAGTGGACTTGACAAGAAAGAAAATCAAGATTCTCATATCAGATAATGGAGGAGAATACACCTCCAAGGAGCTTGTTTCCCACAACAAACATAGAGTTTCTAAAAGAAAGAACATAACCATTGAAGAATTCGTTAAGGCAATGATGCATGATCAAGACTTGCCCATGTTCTTATAGAGTGAAGCATCCATGACAACAATCTATGTTCAAAATAGAAGTCCTCATCGAATCTTGGAAGATAAAACTCTTGAAGCATCATTGACCTGACAAAAACCCAAAGGTTGGACATTTAAGAATCTTTCACTGTCTAGTTTATATTTATGTTCCCTAAGATAAGAGAAATAATCTAGATCCTTTAGGAAAGAAGATAATATTTGTTGGATACAATGAATCATCAAAGGCATATAGACTCTATGTTCCAGGACAACAACAAGTTGAAGTCAGTAAGGACATTACTTTTGATGAGAATCTTGCCTATTGGAAGTCTAAAGAAGTTCCTATGAAGTATGATGATGAAGAAGAACATGAAGCTCGCAAGGAAGAAGAGTCAAGTCCATCCAATCCTTCAGAACATCCCGTAGATCATCAAGAAGAGCCATAAGGGCCTAGAACCATTGGATCCAGTTGTTGTTTGTAAAATTAAGAAGAGATCAGCTTGGCTTAGATTTACTTGGCAGGAAGCAAAATTACATGCAACACCACGTGGCACCTTTAGAGAAAGAAAGAGACCAAAGAGGCATTATGGATATGCAACATTGATGATTAATCTCATTGATTCTAAACCTTCCACCTATGCAGAAACAATTGGCCAATAAGTTGGGAAGGATGTGATAATGGAACAATACCAATCTATTATGAAGAATGATGTATGGGAAATTGTGCCTAGACCTGACGTAAAATCAATGGTAACTCCAAATGGGTATACAATATTAAGCATTTGGTGGATGGCAGTATTGACAAGTACAAGGCTAGATTTGTTGCTAGAGGATTCTCCTAGAAAGAGAGAGAGGATTATGACGAGACTTTTGCTCCAGTTCTGGTACACTACTATTATATCTATGATTTCTATTGATGCTTCTATGGGTTGGAATTTACATCAAATGGATGTAAATACTACTTTCCTCAATGGTGTGATTGAGAAAGAAGTGTACATAGATCAACCTCAAGGTTTTGAGGTTCATGGTGTTGAAATATGTAACTAGGTTTAGTCTTCATAAATGTACTTGAGTCACAATAAAATGTATTTATCAAAAGAATGAAGAAAATATTATTATTATGACTTATTAAAGCATGGGTTTCATGCTTGGGTCATCTTGTCTTAGGCCAAAGTCCCCATTGAGAACTTCTAGGATTTATTATGATTCATTATAGTCACTGTCCATTAAAAGAGACCTTTCTTGGGCTTTTGAATCATGTGAAAATAATTAATATTGAGTCAAATATATTATTTGTCCCCTCCACACCAAGTTACCCTCAAGAAGATCAAGTCGGCCTCAAGAAGGGTAATTCGACCTCACTGGAAGGCTATATATACAAGGCAATTTAAATTCATTTGGAGCAATTTACTCTCTCTCTCTCTCATAGTTCGATATCTAGAAGCTGAAATGTTGGGAAGTGAGAAGTTGGAAAAGAGTTGGAAGGAGGTTGGAAAGGAGTGCAATATTTTGGAGGAAGAAAGAAGACATCAATATCGAAATTTTGGGACATCTATCTCTCACTTCTGAGGAGTATCTAGGGAGATTGAAGTTTTCTTTGTCTAGTAAGCCGCTACTGCTGCTGCCACTGGGTTGAAGCTACTACTACAAGTTGATGCTACTAGGTCGAAGTTGCTTTTGAAGGGTTATCATCTGCAAGAAGGATTGAGGGTTGACTTGGTGTGGAGGAAGTATTTTCTAGGTCAAGAGTCTTGGATTATCTCGAGAAACTATTGAAGGAAGAATTGTTGACTGGGTTTTCCCATAGATAGGGGTTTTTCCCTGGCTATCTGCCTACATTTGTTGTCCTTGTGCTATTGTTTTGGTAATTGCTTGATGAACTAAAAGATAAAAAAAGAACATAAAGATAAAAAAATCACAAGTAATTATCTATATAAGAAAATCTTTCTTCCTTTTTGATTTTCTAACATGTTATCAGAGTTAAGGTGAAGATGGAAAAAGGTAGTTTTGAGAATCTACTGGAAGGAATCTAAATGATTGATCAAGGGATCATATAAGAAGCTCTTACAAGGGAAGAAGTTCACTATCTTCAAGGACAATGTCTAAAACAATAAAGAGAGAAAAAATTGGAAGGAGCATCAAATTACAGGGCATGGAACAAGAGAATTGACCTCATTCTTGAAAATAACAAGGTCTTGGATTTGGTCAAAGGAAAGGTGAAGAAACCTACCGAATAATCCAATGATGTAGACAAAATGAAGTATAGAGAGTAAAAAATATGGCTATGGCACTAATGGTAGAAAGCATAAAGGACAATCTTGTCCCATACATTTTCAATATAGATCATGCTCAAGAAATGTATGAAGCCTTATTAAAATTGTTCACTATCAATAACATTGGTCAAGTAGAAAGTTTGAAGAATGAATTAAGTACTACAAAAATGACAAAGGATGACACTGTGGCTTCCTTCTTTGTAAGGATATCTAGAATTAGAGATGAACTTCAAGTGATAGATGAAATTGTACCAGAAAAGGAGCTAGTAATCACTGCATTGTTAGGATTTCCACCTACTTGGAGTTTTTTTTCTTCAGGTCTCAACAGTTGGAAAGAAGCTCCTACCTTCGAGCAATTATGGAATGCTTGCACCCAAGAAGAAATGAGAATCTCATTAATATCCAACAATGAAGAAGAAAAAGGTTTCAAATGCATACTTTGCTTCTCACATGAAAGGAAACTCCAAGAAGTCAAGAGGGCCAAGAAGGAAGGTTGATATGTCTAAAATAGAATGCTATCAATGTCACAAAATGGGTCACTATAGAAGTGATTGTCCTGAAAATTTGACGAACAAGAAAAGAAAGAGAGACCGAGCCAACGTTGTTGAAGAAGGATCTCCAAAGAAGAATAAGATCAAAGAATTGGATATAAGGGACCTACACTACTAAGTCCTTTGATGTAAGCCTTAGTTATTTCATTGTTTGATCTCTAGTAGTTGTAGATTTACATATTTTTGGAAAAACATTTATTTTTATTAATTTTTATAAGGTTATAGGTTTCCCTTAATCTTGGAGGGAGCCCTCACCAAACTCCAAAGACAAGTATCTTATTACCTTTTTAATAATTAGTTTTCCTTACTTATCTAGTTTTACTTGCATTAAATAATAATCACATTTCCATTCATATTTTCCTTGTTTAGGAAAACTTGTTGAAGACTCCAGGAAGAAGGCCTCACAAGAAAAAGCATTGGAATTATAAGGTTTGTTAAGAAACAAAAGGTATGTTTTGAACTACAAGTTTTTTCTTTCTTCATATTCATTCTTGATAAACTATTACCAACATCATTGTGTCTAGCTTTCTTGAATCTTAAAGATTCTTGATTGGGTGATCCATCATTAGATAAATCTACCCTCCTCATATATTTGATTACTCTTTTAGAACCCTAGAAAGGTTATTTGTGAAAACCCTAACTTAAGGGTATGTCGATAATAATGTGTGAAACCTACCCTGCTTAGGGTTATTGATGAAAATGCTTGATGCTTTAATAATGTCACGATTGGGGTTTTGGTATGGTTATGGACACCCTAACTTGTTAGGGTTGAATGGTGATATCTGAAATCTCAAAGTATTGGTAATTTAGGGTTTGCTATATTTTGTATTGAAACCCTAGATCATTAGGGTTTGGTAGGATGTGTAAGCAAGACCCTTATTTTAAATATTGTCCTAGGAATGAAATCCCTAGTATATGTGTGTTTGTTCGATCAAACACTAGTTTGATCAAGTTTGTTATATGTCTAACTTTTATTGATATTCGTGTCTTTGGGTTTGAGTAACACATGTTATGATATGCTTGTGCATGATGATGGAACCCTAGATGTATGAGTTGACCTAATTGTTGATGGTCATGAGTCTTAGGGTTTGGACCTAAGCCCTAGTCAAAGTTTGATTCTCTAAGATGATAGTATTTATGAATTCTAGGGTTTTGTAACTAAACCTTAGTAGAAATTAAAAATCTCTGATATATGATGACAGTGTGATAATCTGGGATTTATGAAAAGTTGATAAAATATGAAATTGTATTGTGGTTATTGAGAATTAGTAAAATCTAGGGTTTACAACAAACCCTAGTGGAAGCTAGTCATGTTGTTACTTTGAATTGAGTTGTGATTGGTTTTGATTGTTAAAGCTCATGTATGAAATCTAGGGTTTTGCACTAAATCCTAGTAGGAAGTCTAACATATGAATTCTAAAGTTGTTAGATGCATTGTAGATCTATATTTGTCTAAATTGCTTCTAGGGTTTGCAATAGTTTGTAGTAGGGTATGTCATACCTCTGGAAGAAACATTGAAACCCTAGATGTAATGAAGGTTGAAATGCTCAAAGTCTTGATGATATAGTATAGGGTTTATGACAAAAACCCTAGCAAGAAGTTGAAAAATATGTGTCTCTTGTTTTGGGTATTTGATGTCTGAAGTTGAATGCTTCCTTTATATGATTATGACATGGTTAACTTCATGCTTCTATAGATTTGGTTGTACTTTCTATCTAAGTTGTGTAGGTACATAATCTTCAAGATGGTGAAAATGCTCGTAAAACTAAGTTGTTATGATAAACATGATGAAGAAAGTTATATTGGTCATAACAACTCCGATGAGAAGGATGGAAGACATAAAAGATTCTTTAATGAAAAGAAGTGGAGCTCCCTAAGTTAAGAGGGAGCTTGGATGAAAGAAATCTCCTTAATTTAAGAGATAGCTTGAATGAAAGGAATCCCCCTAGTTGAGAGGGAGGTCATATCATAGTCATAATGGACAACTTGAAACAAGAAATTGAAGAATGTATTTTGAGGGGATGCTGAGATAAGAAAAGCCAGATCTATTTGTAGAATATGTTGCTGCATGTGAAATAGGAAAGGAAGATGATTAAGGAATCTTTTGTCAAGATTCGTTTGGAAGTCCTACTATGATAAACTAAGAAGCAACATCAGTTGTTTGGAAGAACCCGGAAGTTTGTATTTATTTATATACATTTGAAAGTTTGTTACTGATTGGAGTTGTGCTTATATAGGTAAATCTCTCGGAGTTTTGATAACATGTTTTACATGCTTATTTTTATCGATCAGTTTGATTGGGAGAGATTTGTTGTTATCGATTTGTTTTATCATGGAGGATTTGTTACCAATTGAAATAATCGGGAAAGTTGAGGCTTTGTGTGTAAGACATATTGCCTAGGAGGACATTTGACCGAAACTTTGTGTTGATGTCTAGTTCTTGAAGTATGGAGGGTGGCATTGGTCATAGAGCTTTAACCTCGGATACACACCTAGATCCCTGGGTTGATGATTAGCAAGCCTGCTGGTACTTAGAGAGGCTGAAAAATTTATTCCATCATAGTACCACCTGGATAGATTGCCCTGGTAAGGAATCTAGTCCATGGCATTGTGAGTTCCTAAACTATTGGAGGACCTTGGATAATTTTTCCTGGTCAGGAATCTAGTTCATGGCATTGCGGTACCTAAATTTTTCATGTTCATGTGTTCTGAGATATTCCGTGTACTTGTACTTGTTATGAATACCTCCATAGTTAAGAGGGAGTGTTGAAATATGTAATGAGGTTCGGTCTTCATAAATGTACTTGAGTCACAATAAAATGTATTTATCAAAAGAATGAAGAAAATATTATATTATTATTATGACTTATTAAAGGATGGGTTTCATGCTTGGGTCATCTTGTTTTAGGTCAAAGTCCCCATTGAGGAATTATAGGATTTATCATGTCATTAGAGTCATTGTCCATAAAAAGAGACCCTTCCTGGGCTTTGAATCATGTAAAAATAATTAATATTGAGTCAAATATATTATTTATCCCCTCCACACCAAGTCGGCCTCAAGAAGGGTGATTCGACCTCACTGGAAGGCTATATATACAAGGTAGTTCGAATTCATTTGGAGAAATTCACTCTCTCTCTCATAGTTCGATATCCAGAAGCTAGAAGTTGGGAAGTGCGAAGTTGGAAAATGTTGACACCTAATCATCAGGATTGGGTGAATAACTGAAATTGATGTAAATAAATAATAGAGAATATGAATAGTCACTGGGAGATGAAATGAACAGTCTCTCTCTCATGTATATAATAAACACCAACCTAAATGAAATCAACGAATTGTTTTGAGGAGTTACTGCCTGGTCTGACATGGTATCAGAGCTAGGTTCTCGAAATTAGTTTTCGTGTAACTCCTAGTGTCAGTTTCCTGCCTATATTCTGCCTGGTTGCCTGAAGCCTACTCCTGGCAGTGCCATATATGTTTTTTTGATATTGTATGCGTCTTTAAAGTCTGCACCCTCTGTTAAGTTTGGGCCCTCTGTCAAGAGACCTGGTGTGAATGCTGAACGCTGGTGTGTGAACGCTGTCATATGCGTTTTTTCAAATGAACGTTGGTGCTCTTCATTTTCATTTTCGATGTAGAAGCTCTTGTTGCTCCTGTGCATACATCCCAAGTTAGCAGCAATGACCAGACCAGGATCCGAAGTTTGGTTTCCCCTCTACCTTATGTAGGAAGAGTGCAGACATTTGTCTTGTTGGGCGCCTCTCAGAATTTTATGAGCCCTGTGATGATTCATTTGCACTTGTAGATGCCCTGCTCGAACCCAATCTTGAGGAAGTTCAACCAAGCTTGTGTTTAGAACTCGGATGTGGGACTGGATATGTGATAACATCATTGGCACTTATGCTTGGGGAAGGTGCTGGGATCCAATACTTTGATACTGACATTAGCTCTGCAACTATTGAAGTTGCAAAGAAGACTTTAGAAGCTCATGGTGTGCACGCAAAAGTAATTTTGACTGATCTTGCATCTGGTCTAGACAAACGTCTAGCTGGAACAGTGATGCCCTTGTAGTCAATGGGCTAACGTATGGTAGGAGCTACTGCGTAGACACACAAGGTCTCTGAAGACTCCTCGTTAACAACGCAGGAATGGAAGGCGGAGGTGATCATGGTCTTGCGCAGCGGAAGCGTGGTGGAAGCCATCCTATTCTGGTGCGGTGAGTGTTCCTCTATTTTTTGACATGCTGGCGCTGCAATGTTTTTGGTATATATAAAGCCACTATTTTGATATATATAACACTGGTATATATTTAAAAGTTTTCTAAAAAAAAAAAAGCAGTGTTTCATATACATAAATGCGCAGGAGGTATCTGAATAGTGTATGCAATCGTGGTTTGTGGCTTTTGGATAGTTTTAATACACTGTTTTTAATACATCATTTTAATACATGTGCGCTGCCTCTCCACCGGTAGCCATACTATTTTCCCACACTGCCTCACTGGTTGTGTGTGTTTTTTGGAGAATGCTGAATGCTGCTGCAATAACCATATGGGTTGAGCTCTTGTAAAAAAAATCGATGTGTTGGTTGGGATATAAAAGATTATTTATATTTTGATGATCGTGTGCACAAGAACCTAACCTATGATTTTTTTACATCAAAAGCACATTTTGCCAGTAGAGGTATTTTTTTAAAACAGTACACAGATTTTTTTGCCAGCGTAAGTTTTTTTACAGTATGCATTCAATCATATCTATTGTGGGAATAGTTCTTCTTGGCAAGGAGAACTATTCTGAGTGGTCCCGCATGATAAAACACACCCTCATTTTCAATGAGTTGTGGAAAGGAGTGTGTATTGGAGACGGAGACAAAGAGCCAGAACAACCTACCTCAGACAAAGAGCTCGCCATTTGGGAAAATAAGAACAGCAAAGCCTATGCATTAATTGCAGCATCTGTAAGTGAAGAGGTGAGTCGCCATATTTCACCATTTTCAACTGCTTTCAAAGCCTTACAAAAGCTGAAAGAACTCTATGACTCACATTCTGCACTTGAAGTTGTTCAATTCACGATTAAACTCTTCACTCTTGAATTGCAAAATAATGATCCTCTTTCTCTTGTATCTCAAGTAAAATCTATAATGCATGATATCAAAGCCATTAAAGTTGAATTGGTTATTCCTCTTATCGCTTTTCTCAAGGCACTTTATCCTACTTACTCCAATTATCTTGAGTTATTGCAGGCAAATGGAAATCTTAAAGATATTACCTTTGACTCTCTTGTGAAAAAATTTGCTGAAAGAGAGAAAGCTTTTGGAAAGAAGACAACCCCTGAATCTTCTGAAGAGGCTGTGTGCCTTGTTCATAAAGAAAAGAATCCTGCTCAAGATTCTTCCAGAGGAAGAGGTGGTCAAAGAGGAAGAGGAAGATATTTCAGAGGCAGGGGGGCAGACACTCTCAAGGAGAAAAGGCAGACTTGCACTGCATACACTGCAAAAGAAATGGATCACATGATGCCTCTACATGCAAGTTACCATGGGACAAAATTGAGTAGCAAAGAAACCAACAGAAAGGTAAAACTAATGACACAGAAAAAGGTAAAGCACCTGAATCCGCTCATTATGTTGTGGCACAATGTAATATCGAAGTAAATGAAGACTTATTTAATGCTTCACTTGCTTCTTGGAAAAATGATTGGTTGCTTGATTCAGGAGCAACTTGCCACATGACTCATAGAAAAGATTTTTTTGAAGAATTTACTGACAATGTTGATGGAGCAGTATACTTTGCAGACCAATAAAAAATCAAGCCATCAGGGCTTGGCACAATCAGGCTTAAATTGCCTAGTCTTCCAGACTTTCTTCTGCATCATGTTCTATATCTCCCACAGCTGAAGAGAAACTTGTTGTCCTTGGTCCACATCTGCCAGCAAGGTCACTCCATTCATATGTTTGATGGCAAGCTTGAGGTGAGAAAAGCATCTGACCACTCACTTGTCATGAAGGGAATAGAAGAAGAAAGGCTTATCAAGCTGCAAGGTACCTTTGCTCGTGCACAACATTTCTCATTATGAAGAAGGTACACTTCCATCAAGTTTATTATGGCATGCTATATTTGGACATTTGAACTATGACAGCCTCCGCTTGTTGAAGAAAAATGGTGTTGCTGGTTTGCCTACAATTCCTAGGAAATTTAAGCAATGTGATGCTCGCATTTTAGGGAAGCATAGCAAACAGTCTTTTCATGATTCACATTCAAGAGCACATAGAAAACTTGAAATCATTCATTCAGATTTATGTGGTCCAATGCCTGTTCCTTCTGCAAATGGAAATAAATATATGATGACATTTATTGATGACTACATCAGAATGTGTTGGGATTATTTATTGAAGAACAAATCTGATGCTTTTCAAACATTCAAGAACTTTCATAAATGGATTGAAAATTATGCACAATCTCATATTGGGTCTATTCGCACTGATAATGGAAAAGAATACACATTAAATGAATTTGAAAACTATCTTCACCAACATGGGATCAAACATCAAACAATTGTGCCTTATAATCCCCAACAAAATGGTGTAGCTGAAATAATGAATAGGACAATCTTAAATATGGTACGCTCCATGCTTTTCTTCAAAAAAGTAAAAATAATGTTTTGGGCTGATGCTATTCTATGTGCTGCATATATAAAAAATAGATGTCCATTTAATGCTATTAGAAACAAGACTCCATATGAAATGTGGTATGGGCACGTTCCTTCGGTAAAGCATCTCAGGGTCTTTGGTTCCACCTATTATGCCTTGATACCAAAGGTACATAGAAACAAACTTGGTGCAAGAAGTCGTAAGTGTATCTTCTTGGGGTATTAAAACACCTCCAAAGCATACCGTCTCTATGATGAAGTCAATAAAAAGTTTGTTGTATCTAGAGATGTAATTTTTCTTGAATCATTCAAAACTGACAATGTTGTTGAGCGGCAACTTGATCGTTTGGATAGATTCGCAAATGCAAAATCATTTCAAGAATTTGATAATCAGATTCTACATCTTGAAGGGGGGATTCCTATATTAGATCAACATGTGGAATCTTCTTCTGAAGAACTCTCTCCCCCGCATGAAACTCCGACAACGGATAATGCTTTAAGTGATTTGATTGATAGAATTGGGAGACTCAATCTTGATTCAGTCCTAACTCAATCAACGAAGCAGCTTGGACCATCTGAGAAAGGTCCTCCAAAGTGGCTGATAAAGACACTTGAAAGTGTTCATCCTGATGAGGTTGGAAAGACAGGATCTAGAAATTCAAACTGGCAAAATGGAGGTGATGTAGATGACTCTAATTCACCTGTTGATATGGATGTTTCTTATGATTGTGAATTGAATTTGTCTACAGATTTTGAACCAACTTCTTTCAAAGACGCTGCTTCTCATGATGAATGGAAAGAAGCGATGCAAAAGGAGTATTATGCCTTCATAAAGAATGGCACTTGGAAGCTGGTTGATCCTCCATTAGGAACCAAACCAATTGGCTGCAAGTGGGTCTACAAGAACAAGTATAAAGCCGATGGCTCACTTGACAAGCATAAAGCCAAGCTTGTGGCAAAAGGTTTTGCACAGAAGGAAGGGGTCGATTATGAGGAGACTTTTGCCACCATAGCAAAATGGGCTACCATTCGGACACTCTTTGCCCTAGCAGCTTAGAACAGTTGGAAAGTCCATCAAATGGATGTAAAAACTGCTTTCTTGAATGGATATCTAAAAGAGAATGTTTTTATGTCCTAGCCTGAAGGATTTGCTGTGAAAGGACATGAACATAAAGTATGCAAACTTGTGAAATCCTTGTATGGCCTCAAACAAGCACCGCGAGCCTGGTATGAAAAACTAACTGATCATTTTCTGAAACTCAATTTCAAACATTATGATCTTGATGATGCAACTTTATTTGTCAAGAAAGTTGGCAAAACAGTTGTATATATTGTGGTATATGTAGATGATCTTTTGATGACAGGGAACAATGGAAGCTACATTGCATCCATAAAGAAGGAATTGGGGAAAAGTTTTGAAATGAATGATTTGGGCTATGTTCATTACTATATTGGTATTGAAGTAATTCAACATTCGAAGTCCATATTTCTTTCTCAAAAGAAGTACATTAGAGATCTGTTGAACAGGTTTGGCATGATAGAATGCAATCCTCTTACTACTCCAATAGAACAAAACTTAAAGCTCACATCTATTGAAGGAAAAGAATTTGAGGATGCAATAAAGTATAGACAGCTTGTAGGAATTCTCAACTACCTAACTACTACCAGACCATACATTTCGTTTGCTGTTGGAATCCTCTCCAAGTTTATGCAAAAGCCTTGTGAGGGACATTGGTCTGCTGCAAAAAGAGTTCTAAGGTACTTGACGGGAACTCAAGACTTTGGAATCAAGTATACACAGGTGGACGACTTCAGCTTGATTGGATACTCCGATTCAGACTTCGATGGAGACAAAGAAACTGGGGTATCTACTTCAGGATATGCTATGAGTCTTGGATCAGGTGTTGTCTCCTAGAGATCATGCAAACAATCAGTTCTAACGGATTCCACAACAGAAGCAAAATACGTGGCAGCAACTGAGGCAACAAAAGAAATTGTTTGGCTCAGGAAAATTCTTGAAGATTTGCAGGTAAAATAAGTACAATCAACTCCACTCATGATTGACAATACCTCTACAATAAATTTGGCCAAGAACCCAAGTTCCATGATCAAACGAAGCACATCAATACTAAATATCATTTGATTCGACATCATGTTGAGGCCAAAACAATCTATCTCCGCCATTGTTCCACGAACGAGCAAATTGCAGACATCTTCACCAAAGCGCTTGGAAGAGAAAAGCTTGACAGATTCAGAACGATGTTTGGACTCATGAACATCCCTTCAGATTAAGGGGGGAATGTTGACACCTAATCATTAGGATTGGGTGAATAACCGAAATTGATGTAAATAAATAATAGAGAATATGAATAGTCACTGGGAGATGAAATGAACAGTCTCTCCATCATGTATATAATAAACACCAACCTAAATGAAATCAACAAATTGTTTTGAGGAGTTACTGCCTGGTCTGACAAAAAGAGATGGAAGGAGGCTGGAAAGGAGTGCGAGATTTTGGAGGAATAAAGAAGACATCAAGATCGAAATTTTGGGCTATTTATCTCTCACTTCTGAGGAGTATCTAGGCAGATCAAAGTTTTCTTTGTCTAGTCGAAGCTGCTGTTGTTGCTACTGGGTCGAAGCTATTACTGCTAGTTGATGTTGCTAGGCCGAAGCTATTGTTGTTGTTGCTACTGGGTCGAAGCTATTATTGTGAGTTGGTGTTTCTAGGTCAAAGTTGTTTTTCAAGGGTTATCATCTGCAAGAAGGATTGCGGGTTGACTTGATGTGGAGGAAGTCTTTGTCTAGGTCAAGAGTCTTGGATTATCTCGCGAAACTATTGAAGGAAGAATTGTTGACTAGGTTTTCCCCTAGATAGGGGTTTTTCCTTGGCTGTCTGCCTTTATCTGTTGTACTTGTGCTATTGCTTTGGTAATTTCTTGATGAACTAAAAGATAAAAGAAGAACATAAAGATAAAAGAACCACAAGTAATTATCTATATAATAAAATCTTTCTGCCTTTCTGATTTTCTAACACATGGGAGAGAGTCTCATGTTTTCATATTGAAGAAAGCCTTGTATGGACTCAAGCAAGCCCCTAGAGCTTGGTATTCTCGAATTTATGGCTATCTAACAAGACTTGGTTTCTCCAAAAGTGATGTTGATCCAAACCTATATATCAAGGTTATGAAAAATGAACCTGTGATTTTATTGTTTTATGTTGATGACTTATTTTTGACAGGGATAGAGTATCTCATTATTTAGTGTAAGAGGGAGTTGGCCACTGAATTTGATATAAAGGATCTTGGGTTGATGCACTATTATGGCTTGAAGTATGGCAGAAGCCTGGTGAAATCCTCTCTAGTCAAGGAAAATATATTATCGAGATCTTGCGGAAGTTTGGAATGATGGATTGTAAGTCCATGGAAACTCCTATGGTGACTAATTTGAGGAATTTGAGAGACCGAGTTAGATTTGGTAGATCCATCTATGTGCCATAAATTTATTGGCCCCTTGATGTATTTGGTTAATACCATGCCATACATTTACTTTGCAGTTAACACTTTGAGTCAGTTTCAAGTGGAAACGAGACATGACCATTAGATTGCAACAAAACATGTGTTGAGGTAATTACATGGTACAATTGATTATGGGTTGAGATGTATCTCAAAAAAATAATATAAAACTGCAAGGTTATATATATTTAGATTGGGTAGGAAGTGAAGAAGACAGAAAGAGTACATCCAAAAATTGCTTTAGTCTAGGCTTCACTATGATTTTGTGGATGAGCAAGATGTAGAAATTTGTTGCACTCAACACTGCGAAGGTAGAATATATTGTAGCCAATTTAGCGAGTTGTGAAGTAGTGTGGCTTCAGAAGTTACTCACAAGACTATTTCATTAAGTGCAAGAATTGACCATGATATATTGTGACAATCAAAATTGTGTAAAGCTTGTAGAGAATCTAGTTTTCCATGACCTGTGAAAGCACATTAATACCAAGTACCACTTCATTCGTAACATGGTGTAGAAATGAGTAGTGAGGTTCTAACACATCTCTATTGATAAGCAGACAATTGATATCCTTAATAAGCCTCTGTCTAGAGCAAAGTTTGTATACTTCAACGACAAGCTTAGACTTGTTGAGAGTGCTTCCCTTAGTGAGGAGTGTTGATGAGATAGCATCAAGGACATACATTCTCCCTATGTCATGTATGACCAAAATTAGGGAGAATGGTTTAGCAAAGGACAATCATTCTTTCTATGTCAAGTATATTGACCATAATTAGGAAGAATGGTCCTTTCAAATGAGGTTCAATGAGCTCATTTAGCAGTGGGCCCATAATTACTTAGATAGAGTTTTGCCTTTGGAGATTCACCATGTATCAAGACATTGACTAGAATGATGATGCACCAAGACTAGTCTATATACCATGTGTCAGGTAGGCCAAAATTATGGCGACTAGTTGATTCTAAATATATACCATGTGTCAGGAGTACTAACCAATATTATGGCGAGGAGACACCATAGGTCAAAGGTACCGACTAGAATAATGGTAACATGTTGGTGTTGTTGATCTACCATGTGTCAAAGTTGTTGACCATAATTATGGTAGTTGAATGATGTTGATACTATTGATAATTAGTTATAACTTTTTTTTAGAGAAATTTGTAAAACCTCTGGATAGTTATTATGATACCTCCCTAGCTAAGAGGGAGTGTTGAATTTTGTAGCTATGGTCGGTATTCTTAATTTGTATTTTAACCCTTGATGAAAATGTAAGACAAGTTTTTTATGTCATTCTAAATGTTTAGTCTTTGAAATAATTAATATAAGACATGCTCTTCGCGTTGGCATAAAATGAGGAAATTTCAAATTTGAAATTTTGACTCCAAACTTGTTAAGTTGGCCCCAGTGAAGATATACCCATTTAGATAGGAAGAACACTATATATAGAGCATTGGACCTCCTCCATAAGGCACCATTCAACCTCACACACAAAAAGACATATTATGAGCATCCAAGCAAAGAATAAGGACAAATTCATCTCAAGCATCTCTCTCTCTCTCTCTCTCTATACTTCACACGTGACTTTCTAGGCATATTATGGGCAGCAAGTTGAACTTCTAGGCAACAAGGTCGTATATCTAGGTAGGATATTCTCAAAAGCAAGGTCAAGTTTCTGTGCATATTTTGGGAGGCTGAATTTCGACCTAGAAAGATCAGAGGTGTGATTTTGTTAGGAAGAAAGTTGACTTGAAAATAGGACTGTTTGACCATAACATTGTAGGTCAATTTGACCATCATATTGACTAGCAGAATTAGGTGTGTCTCTTGTTGAATTGAATAATTTCTCTAAGGAAAAGGTTGCTGGGTTACCCCCTAGTGGGTTTGCCCAAACTAAATCTTGTGTTCTCTTTATGCATTGTGATCTCCACATATCCTTATGGATTTATAGTTGAATTTTTGAAGTGTCATTACTTAATGATAAACTTAAAGCGTTAAAAGCGTATTTACATCATTAACAGTGATTATCAATATTTCTATTGCACTTGAAAAATCAACATCAGGTACATGTGGGTTGCTGATCGGGCCTTGACTATGATTGCAACACCAAGTGGTGATGCTTTTTTAATATTCTTTATCAACCTATCAATCTCGCTGCCTGCCCCTTTACCCTCAATAGGTACTCCTATGCTGTAGAACTTCTGGTAGATCCACTGTAGATGCTGTCCCTATAGATGCCTTTGCCCTAGCATATATAACCGTAGCCTCTGCCCCAACCTTTGCCTCTGCTTACTCTGTAACCGTAGCGTATTACTATGCGCAGCTGCGGGTGAATCTGCTCGCTATGAAGATATCACTGGAGGGTGTAAAACGGAAACATTCACAACTGGATCAATTAGCGTGGGATCCGGAGATTTATTATCTGTGCCCGGAGTTGCTGCTTTCTCTGCTGGTTATGCGACTGGCTCTCGAACGGTAAGGTCCCGGAGGGGCTTGCGCTTCCTATTTCTTCTCTGGCGGCTTCGCACCTTTATTTGCGGGATTGATTGGTAAAGTATGAGGCCTCAGAAAGAACCCTAGCTTTTCGAGCGATTCTGTATCTATTCAAGCGCGCGTTGACCCCCTAAACCTGTAGAGCGTGGATTACTCACTCTGATCCCGAGTTTCCCCGCAGCGAGAATCCCCATGTTGACCTCCACCTAGGCCTTGTTGACTCATAGTAGACTAAAAAGGCCCAAAGTGAATGAAGGTCGTTGATATGACCGTGCCCCAATCATACCATTCAAAGAATACCTCTCGAGCCTTATTGTCATTTTTATTTGCATCCGTATCCTAAACCTTCTAACATTCATTTGCCGTTTAACTTAATTAAATTAATTACCGCTATCTCCAACTAATTTTACTTACCTCAACCCTTCTAGCGACATTTTTTTTCTTATGGGTATATTTTTATTTTATGCTTTACTCTCTTCGTCGCTCTTCGAGGTGGCCAGCCTTCTCGCGACACTTTTTTTCTGGAAGATGTGTATATTTTCGTGCTTACTTTCTTCATCTCTACTCGAGATAGGAATTTGCGTGTACAATTTTTAATAATATTTGAACGGGAAATCGTCCCATCGCAAATAATGTACGCCTCAAATTTCATCATTGCCCCTCCTTGCGTGCACATTTGTCCACCTGGCACCAAGCCGTTCTTTAATGACCATACAAAAATTTTCAAATTCGTTGATAGCACGTTAGCTACTCATTGTTCTCATTTTGTGCCGCAAAATCAATGTGATATATATTTATTAAAAAGAACAGGAAAAAATGACGTGGAAATAACATCCCGGGCGCGTGTGTGAAGGAATGAGAAATGCATGCAATCCCTGTTGGTGAGTTGAATTTTGTTGCGTGGTTTTGTTTTATGGAAGTTGTGCGTGGACTAATTCCAAACTCGTATTTTGAAAGGATCGTTCAGAGCTACCGTTATGTGCAGACCCAAATTCATACGCACAACAAATATATTTGTTTCTAAACAAATTTGATAAGAAATGTGAACCAAATTCAGAATTGTAGCACTTAGGTTTTGTTAAAGATTTTGGTAGTGATTCAATGTCTTCTCAATTTTGTTCAAATTTTAAGGGAATTCAAAGTATGAAACTAATTAGATTACGACTCTGTAGGGATGAAAACCGATTCAATGTTTAACTGGGATTATAAAAAATGTAGACTATTCAAGCAGGGAAACAAGATTTCTTGCTGGCCCCACTTCGGATTTGAAATGAAGTTATTAAGCAACCGTAGGGAGGAAAGTCGCATAACGCGGAGAAATCGCATTCCTGCCTTCTCCAGAAGTTATAAATTCAACAACCTCTGCACTCTCGTCGGGGGATTGCGTTTTATATGTTCCCATGCCCTCAAAGGCGTCTTTCTCCTCGCGCTGCTATTGCTGGCGGTGGAAGCCTGTTTTTTTACTACTTAATTAGAGGGCACACCCCATCTTGATCTGCTGCTGTTGTTCCGTTTCGATCCGGGGCTTCTTCCTGGTGATTGCTCACGCTTTCTTTGTTATTGGAACAGCAGAACCAGTTTATTGGCGGAGCTGTCGAGATGGCGAAATACACAGAAATGGTGGATGCGGGTATAAGGATCGCCGCCAGGTTTAATTCTCACTGTCCTCAGACGTCGCGTTTGTATTATCATCCAAATTCTTCCAAAAATGAGGCCGAGGCCGAGGCGGAGGCCGCCTCCTCTGGTGAAGTAGAAGCCGCAACCTCTGGTGCCCTGCACCTCTCTGCATCTTGCGCCAATTCAATGTTTGAGATGCAGGGGAAGCAGGGAGAAGGGGAGTGGCCCCTCATTGTATTCCCTAATTACTCTTATTTTTCTTTTTACATTTGATTATATAATGGCAATCAAGATGCTCCTGTCTTTATTATTCAAATGAATTCTGGCTCACTTCACCGATTTCTATCGGCTGATTCATTGATTTATAGTTAATGGAAATTGTTAATTTCAGATCGATTTATCCTTGGGCTGATTTGTGATTTTTATAATTAATAATTAAAACGGGGATGGTGTATGAGTTCGGCATTTTTCTACTGATTATTTGGATATCCTTTAAAATTCTTAAAAATTGGAAAAAAACAAGATATCAGTCATCATTAAAATAAAGTAAACAAGTTGTCAGTTATCATTAAAACAAGATTTGAAGTAACAAAAATTTAATTTAGTCTTCTTTATTTGGGAAATGTGCAATTTTTGAACTGTGGAGTTGATAGAAGTTACTTAAAAAATAATATTATTTATATTATAATCAAGGGTTATTTAAAAAAAATTATAACAAAAAAGGCTTTAGTGTTAGTCCTAAATAAATATTTAGATGTCTTTTTTAAATATTAAGAAATATATATAAACCATCGTAATCACATTTATATTTATATTAGTAAATATGATTGATATAAGTAGAAGACATATAAATTAATAATATTATTATTAAAAATTAATATTATTTTATTTAATGTTAATTTATTTAATAATTAACTAATTAATTAGTAAATTTAATAAAAACTATTTTTTGTTTAATAAATATAATTATAATAATAATTATTTATTAATAATATTTTATTAACTAATATTTATTAATGAAGAGAAGACATAGAAAACCATTTTAAATTAGAATTAACTACAATCCCCGACAATAATCACAAATCGTTAGAAAATAAAATACTTTCACTTGAGACTGAACTCCAAGGAATGAAAGGTAGAATTTAAGAAATCGAACATAGTAAACAAGGAATGGTTAAAGAAAATGACACTTTGAAAATGAGATTAAAAATCTAAAAGAACAACTACATAATAACTCAGCCCTAAAAGGATGAGTCAAAACAACAAATGGATGCGGGAAGAGCAAGAGGGGCGATGGCGGAACCCTAGCAAGTTTCTGCGCTGCTGAACCAAACCCCATGGCGGTTTACAGACAGCCCCCGGGTCTCTTGTAATGCCGGGCTGACTGCGGCACTGTTGTTTTTGTTTTATTGCGTGGATTATTTTATTCCGCGGTCCCCCCTGGGCACCCACCTCTGAGCCCACTGCCGCTCTGACTTCCCTGATCTCGGTGCTACCGGACCTCAGCTCGAACCCCGCTCGCGACGCATATCCGACAGTTTAACATGGGTGACGAGGAATTGGTAGATTACGAGGCGGACCCTAGGCCGCATCAAGAAATATGGGCACACACCAGCAGGCCTCATATGATTCCGCGTAGCGTTGCTTTGGGTTTTACGACAGGTGCCCCGAATCTGCATCCACACTTGTCTTCTGCTGATAAAATCAAAGGACCGGCTATCTCAACAGCGGAATCCCCGCCCATTGCATGCCCTCCTCTCTCCCCGGCCACTGCTCAGTTACTAGGCTCTTGTTTCCTGGGATCCCCTTTGCTCGACGTCTCCTTACAGGAACTCAATCGGCCTGCGCTCCATCCCCCCCCCGCCTCCCCCCCCTTCAAGCTCCCACTCCCCCTCCGTATCATTTATGCCTCAATCCCTCCAGCAACCCTTCATCCCCCCTGTATCCGGCTTCCCGGGTTCTGGTTTTCCCTCCCCTCGATCTCCAATTCCCTCAGGTTGTTTCACCACTCCACTCCCGGTTCGTTCAGCTGCATCAGCACAGCACAGCACATCTGATCCGTGCCGAAACCTGCTGAAGGGAATTCCTTTTGGGAGGCGCTCCGAGAAGGTGACCAAGGGACGCTGCCTCCGCTCCATTGATCCTGACTACAATATCAACTTGGGACCTGAAGATCCTATTCCGGACGTGATGGATGCGGCTCGAAAAGTGTTAGTGGGCAGAGTCAGAGGACGAACTTATTCTGCGGAGAGGCTCAAACTTTGGGTAAACGAGATTTGGGGATCGCTTTTCAAAGAACTCCCGGAGGTTATGGTGCTTACAAGGGGCTGGTTTGCCCTACACTTTCAGAGACCCGAATACACTCAGTGGGTACTTACCCAATATTGGCATATTGAGCTCGCGCCGGTGCTACTTAAAAGGTGGGATCCCCTGTTTGATCCAGAGCGCGAACATCTTGGCGAAGGCCCCATATGGGTTCGGCTTCCAGGATTACCTTGGCAATACTGGAATCAATTCACCTTCAAAAAGATTGGGGACACTCTAGGTACCTATCTGGAGCATGATAGATCATTTGAAAAGACGGGCATCAGGACTATGGCAAGAATTCTGGTTAATATGGATATCAGACCTGGGCTGGTGGAAAAGATCACCCTGCACCACAATCATGTCTCGTGCAAACAACCCCTTGATTATGAAGGAGTGCCTTATCGGTGCAGGAGATGCCACAAAGTAGGGCACCTCTTCAAGGACTGCCCATTGCTTGCGAAGGGGATTTCGGAGGACTCCAAGGGACCTCGCCAACAGAACACGGTGAATCAAAATGAAGGAGAGCACCAACCATCGGAAGATGTGCAGCCTCAGCAGGAGATCCCCTCCACGAAGAAGGGGGATAGCACAACAAAAACTGCTCGCAGCAAGGACCTGGTTGCACCTGGACCGCCGCGGACCCGTTCACGGACTGCCGGGAAGAATACAAAACCGGCTGCGACTGTACCTACTCGTCCGGGTAATGATTCCGTCCCCTCTCTCTCACATTCTTGCTCTAATGATATGATATCTAATATTCACTCTTTTATACAAACATCTCGCTCTGAATCTGCTCCCATTCCCTCCATTATTTGCACTATTGCCCCTCCTCCGCCATCCATTTCTACTACCCCTCCCATGTCCAACCAGATCCTGGGGGTCGTGGACCACTCTTCTTCACCGGAGCTATCCGGATCACACCACTATCACCTGCGATCTAGGGCTCGGCCTCGAATTCTAGGTCTGGGCTCTTCCCCGGGTCGACTCCAAAAACAGAAACGGGGCAGACCTTCTCATATCTCATCGGCTAAGTTAAACGCTGTGGCGGACGTTGCTTTGGGGAGACAATCTACTATTGAAAGGGCGCTTAGAGCTATCGAGCCCATGCACTGTGGTGAATCATGATCTGGCTCTCCTTCAATTGCAGGGGACTTGCCAACCCCAAAAAACGACTGGCTCTGAAAAGACTTCTTCATGTATCAAGATGTGATATTATCTTTCTGCAAGAAACTCTATGCACAGCTGAGATGGCGGTGAACTGCCTGCAAGGTTTTCTTCCGGGGTGGACTCTGCATGGACTGGACGCATGTGGGCGATCCGGTGGCTTACTCATCGGTATCAACCCAAGGAAGTGTAAGTCAATCTCCACCTGGGGGGGCAGAGGGTTCCTGGGAATGGATATCATGGCTGGGGATCTGGGCTTCCCGATAAGATTTATTAACATATATGGTCCCAACCAGCATCGTCTCCCCTTCTGGCAAGACTTTCTATCTGGTAACCATATAACTCAACATACAGTGATTGGAGGGGATTTCAACTTCTCTCTGGGAGTTGGCGAATCTTGGGGTCATAATGCCCAGTGGGATTCCATTGCGGATCAAATGAATTTACTGCTGGACTCTCATCACCTGGTGGACATCCCCATGAATAAGAAACTTCCTACTTGGCACAATCAACGCACAGGGGAGGCTGCACTGGGGAGGCGATTAGATAGATTCATGATGCACCAGGATCTAATTCAGATTTGTCCACTATACAGACAATGGGTTGGCATAGGGGGTCTATCTGACCATCTTCCAATTTTTTTACAGATTAGTGATAATAAACCCAAGCCGAGATCCCCTTTCAAATTCTTCGCTGGCTTTCTCAAGGATCCGGATTATAATAATATGGTCACGAACTTCTGGGTTGCTCAGCCCCCTCTGCGGACTCATCGCAAGGCCTATGATTTCTGTGTTAGGCTTAATAAACTCAAAGTTCTTACTGAAGACTGGGCGACAGCCAAGAGGAAAAGAGATGAACAGATTTTGACGGATACTGAAACTCAGATAGCCTCATTAACTGATGATAAAGGATCTGGTTACCTCACTGATGAATCCAAAGCCTTGCTCAACCGTCTGTATGGACAAAAAGCAAAAATCCTACTTGAAAAGGAGGAGCAATGGAGGCTTAAAAGTAGAGCCATTTGGCTCAAAGCGGGGGACTGCAACACAAAATACTTTCACAACTTAGCCAACGGCAGGAAGGCTTCGAACACCATTTGGAGACTTCCTAGAGAGCCAGATGGTTGGGCTACCACTCACCAGCAATTGGCTAGTCTTGGGGTGTCCCATTTCAAGGGTCTCTTTACAGCTCCACCAGAAATCAATCTTCCAGATATTATTAGAACTGCTGAAAAACTCCCTCGGTTTGTTGGCCAGGAGGATCTGGAAGACCTTACAGCTCCTGTCACATCTCTGGAGCTTGAGAATACTCTAAAATGGTTCAAGAAAGAGAAGAGTCCGGGACCGGATGGATGGCCGGTGGAATTCTATCTGGCGTTTTATGAACAGATGGGTGAGGATATTTTAGCTGTTGTTGAGGAAAGCCGGCTCTCGGGGCACATCCACCCACCTATGAATCAGACCTATATTGCCTTGATCCCCAAAGCTGATGAACCCTCTTCTTTCAATGACTTCCGGCCCATCTCCCTCTGCAATTGCCTATACAAAATCATTGCCAAGATAATTGCCAATCGTATTAAGCCGATTCTTTCCTCCCACATATCTGCTGAACAATTTGCTTTCCTTCGAAATCGCCATATTTATGAGGCTATTGGTACTGCCCAGGAAACCCTACATTCCATCAAGCTGAAGAATCTGAAAAGTGTATCTTTAAAAATTGATCTTACTAAGGCTTTCGACAAGGTGAATTGGCTTTATCTTAAGATGACACTTATACACCTGGGCTTCCCCCTGCCTTTCATTAACTGGATCATGGGATGTGTTACATCTGTCTCGTTTGCCATTCTCATCAATGGAGCAGCATCAGATCGATTTTACATTAACAGGGGCATCAGGCAAGGATGCCCTCTCTCTCCACTACTCTTTCTCATTGTAATGGAAGGGTTGAGCAGGCTTATTGCGGATGCCAAAAGGAATGGGGAGATAAGCGGCCTCAAAATTACCGAACAGCTCTCCATCACACACCTATTGTTCGTGGATGATATTCTCATATTCCTTAATGGCAGCGTTAGAGATAGCACGGCCCTTAACCGGATCCTTCAACTCTTCTGCAAAGCCACGGGTATGGAAATAAACAGGGACAAATCTACCAGATCAGTGACGAGATGCACTCAACAAGAATCTCTATTGGCTGTTCAGTTCTTTCCCTTCCAGGAAAACAATCTTCTGGATGGTATCAAATACTTGGGATTCAGATTAAGGCCGGATGGATACAATTCTGGACACTGGGGGTGGCTCATCAACAAAATAGAAAAGAGGATAACTTGTTGGCACCACCGCCTACTTTCAAAAGCGGGCAGATTACAGTTGATCAAATCTGTTCTCGAGGCCACACCGGTATATTGGATGTCCCTTACCTGGGTTCCGAAAGGCATTTTACAGAAAATTCAACAGATTTGTAGCAGGTTCCTGTGGAATGGGAATAAAAAGGGTAAGATCTTTGCTTGGACTAAATGGTCCCTGGTATCCATGCCCAAGCACTGGGGAGGATGGGGACTTAAATCCCTTCCCGATTTTGCACTCGCCCTAACAGCAAAGCAGGGATGGTCTCTTCTCAAGATGGATAGCTTATGGGCAGAAGTCATACACAAAAAATACATTTGGCCCACAAACATCCTTGACTGGATTCGTAGACCTTCTTGGCAACTTCAAGGTGTGTCGGCCATCTGGAAAGCCACCCTAAAAGCTCTGCCCCTCATCAAGGAAAACCTGCTCTGGAAGATTGGAAATGGTACCCAGGTTCGAATTGGGCTGGACCCATGGCCTGGGTCTGGAAACGCTCACCTCCTTCCGACAGACATGATCCAACATCTTAATTATATGGGTATAAAATACTTAGATCAGGTCGGAGACCCCATCCGATCAACTATCTTCTCTCAAGCTTGGAGATCGGACCATCAGTGGCAATTAACAGATGAATGGGCGGAATTATGGCAGCGATACTTACAGGCTCTCTCTGAATCTCATATTAAGTTACATGAGCATGATGATGAACTTATATGGGCACCTGCAAAATCAGGTTTATATTCTCCTAAGTCGGGATACTTAAAACTCATCGAGGACAAGAAGCCTGATTTGATCAAAGATTGGTGGTTGAAAATTTGGCAGCTTCAAGCTCAGCCCAGAGCCAGGCTATTAATGTGGAACATTCTGGCGAATAAAATTCCATCGGGGGAAAATCTAAAAAGGCGTGCTTTCGCCGGCCCTTCCTGGTGTGTACTTTGCAACAAGGCAGAGGAATCAACTCACCATCTTTTTCTCTCTTGCGAAATCACTAAGGAAATTTGGCAGCAGGTCAAACACACTCTTAACATCACTACCGACTGGCACGCAGATGACATTGCTACTGCCTGGGATCGTTGGTGGATTGCTGCGACCTCAGAGAAAGCGAGGAACCTGCCTTTAGTTGTGTCCATGTATATCTGGTACAAGCGCAATGATATCATCTTTGCGGCAGGCAGGGGAAACTGGCAGCATCTTCCGCCATCCATTTGTTCGGCCTTCACTGAAATCCCTTTTGACATCAAAGCTAATACCCCCAGGCAGATCACCTCCGAAATTATCAACAGAAACATGCCGTGGGCATACTTTGATGGTGCCGCATCTGCACAAGGGTGCGGTGGGGGTATCCTTTTCCACATTACAGAATCTCATTATTTTCATCTGAAACTGGGTCTTGGTCTGGGGACCAACAATCATGCCGAACTCATCACATTGAGACATCTTCTCTATTTCGCTCTTTCTAAAAATTGCAGACAAATACAAATATTTGGTGATTCTAAGATTGTAATTGATTGGGCAAACAATATTTCCTATTGTCACACATACTCTTTGAGACATATCTTGGAAGAAATTGTTTTTTTCAAAACATTTTTTGACCAGATCACTGTTTCACATATCTACAGGGAAAGAAATACAACTGCTGACCGGCTCTCGAAAGAAGCGGCGGCTCGGCCTCTAGGCGATTGGATGATCGAGGAACACAGTCCAGAAGGGATGCACGTCTTCTACCATCGACCGTACATAGATGGACTGTTACAAGGGGAATCCTCCCCAACTGAAATTTTGAAATTTTGATTTTTCTAGCCCATGCTCTGTATATATTGGACTGACTCTTTACAGACATATTATGTATTTTTTCGAACAGAGGACATACCTCTTTTACTTTTTGCATATTTCAGAACAACATGTATATCTGAAAACTTTTTGTAAATGGATACAGCCCCATCGTATCCACAGTGACACATATGGGACAGATCTTATGGAACTACTGAATGGTGGTAATACCACTTTATCAGCATATGCCTTCGGCATCTACAGCATGTAATCTCTATTATACCTCTTAATAGAAATTATGAACTCTATTTTCCCCGGAAAAAATAACTCAGCCCTAAATATCACAGAGAATAAATTAGATATTAAACCCATAAAAGAAGAAATTAATAAACTAATTGTACTCGACCATGAGCGCTTCAAAAGAGCCTTACACCTTATAATCGCTAGTATAGAAGAACAAAACAATGAAGACACATTAGAACTAGTTAAAGAACAATTAAAAACAAAATCTCAAATTCAAACAGCTTATCTGACCGAAGCAATAAGGGTAGGAAAGATACTTGAACATATACATAGAATAATCCATGTCAAAGTCAATTATAATGACCTTAAATTAGATATACTTAAGAAATCCCCAAGCCTAAAAGGAGCGAGTATCTTTATAAATGAAGACCTCATTCCAGAAGACCAAGTTGATCTTAGGAAAGAAGTACAAAAGGTTAAGGAGGCAAGAAAAGAGGGGAACTGGGAAATCATTAAGAATATAAAAAGGTATTGTTAGAGACAAACTCCCAAACATGAACGATAAATAGGCAATGGCATCACTCCGGATCCTTTTTTGGAACTACCATGGTTTTCTATGGTGTAAGGGTCCTATGTTAAGTTGGATCCCGAGTGATCTTGATCTTATTCTTTTAGTTGAAACTTGGGAGCATGACGAATCTAGGGTCCCTCACCTTGATGGGTTCACTCTTTGGTCTACATGGAATAAAAAAATCCTCAAGGAGAGGTTTTGGCAGTATAGTATGCTATATTAGGAACATTGTTTCCTCTCACATCTGACTTCATAAAACTGACTCCTTCAATTAATACATTTGGCTCGAGATCTACGACTCTACAACCAATAGGAACTTCCTTGCAATTTTCTATTTCGCCCTTATCAACTCTACATCCTATAAGAAAAACTACATGGATAAGAATTGTCCTTTCAATACCTTAGAAAAAGACATCTACAACCTAAGGAATGATGACAATATCCTTTTTCTTGGGGAATTTAATGCTTATACTGCTTCTAACCAGGTTATTATGTTAAGTGACAACTCTAACCTCGACCCCTTGTGGTTTGATGAGGATGGTCACTTAGCTATTAGATTGAAGAGAAAATCGGAATACATAATCGAGAACTTATTCAACATCGAGCTCCTCAAACTTTGTAGTTCCCAGGACTTAATCATTTGTAATGGTATTAATAAATGGCCTCTCTTCGGTCAGATGACCTGTTTCCATGGGTTGGGTAGCAACGTTGTGGATTATGCGATCTCTGACATCCATGTCCTCAACCATATTACAAACTTTGAGCTTCTTAATGGGTACGAGCCTGACTCTGACCACAGACCTTTGTCTTTATCCCTCAATCTTGTTATGCATACCACCCACATGTAGGAGAATAGTGAAAGAAAAAGTCACATTCACTTTGACAGGAGTAATGTCAACCTTTTCTTAAGGGATTTGGCAAGGAATCTAGGCTCCTTGACTTATAATAACAACATTGATCAAATATATTACCATTTTACTACTACCCTTTCCACCACCATTAGCAAATTCTCTAATAAGACTTCGTATAAGAAAAATAATAGAACTTCCAATCCTTGGTATGACAAAGACTGTAAAATTGCCAGGAAAGAAATCAGAGATGCCCCTAATGAGAGCATTAAGCTCCAAAATATAAATATATACAATCTCTTTAAGAGGAAGAAGAGGTCATATATTAATAAGAGACAAGCATTTTCTCCACCTTTCTAAAGTTGCACCTAGAAATTTTTGGTGGAATGTGTTTGTTCGTAAAACTAAAGATAATCATTTTATCCCCCTAGAAAATTGGGATAACTATCTTAAGAAGTTGTATGACTCTCTGGACACCATGGGCACCATCTTAAACACTCCTATTAAGGATGATATTTTTTCTCTGGAAGACGTTGAGTTTGGGATTAATAAGCTCGCTAATGGGAAAGCCAAAGATATTGAAGGTTACCAAGCTGAGATATTTAAAATGGGAAAATCTATCCTCATTCCTCATCTCCACAAGCTTCTCAATTTGGCTGTAAAGCATGGCTTCCTTGAGCTTTGGACATAAAGCCTTATTGTGCATATCTTCAAAAATGGGGACAAATGCATGCCCTCTAACTACAAGACCATTATGATTAGCCACATCCTAGCCAAGATTTATGGGCTCATTCTGGAAAAAAAGCTTAGCCTTTGGCTTGAGAACCAGGGTAAAAGAGCTAAAGGGAAAGTTGGTTTTAGGAGACATCACTCGACCATTGACCACCTTGTCACCCTTAGGATTATCACGGAGGAATGTCGCAATAGTAAAATCGATCTCTTCTGTTGTTTTGTGGACTTTAGAAAATATTTCGACATTGTTCCTTGAGATAAGCTCTGGGCGAGGCTTGATGAGATCATGGTTCCTCCTGAACTAAGGATTATTTTGATCTGCCTCTACGAGACTGTCATTACCAAGCTTAAGACCAACGAAGGGTGATCTAAAGATATTAAATGTAATATCATGGTTAAGCAAGGTTGTCCCATTTCCCCTACCCTCTTTGGTATTTACATCGATAAACTAGAGGAGTGTCTGGAAACTGTTGGCTACAAAGGCATCGATCTCATTGGTATTATCATTACTCTTTCTCCTTTATGCTGATGATATCGTTCTTCTTACAAGGAGCTATGATGACCTAGATAAGTAGCTTAAGACTCTTCATGTCTACTGCTCTAAGATGGTTATGACTATTAATATTGACAAGACTAAAGTCATGATCATTAAATCCAAAAAGATCACCCATGGTAGTTTCATCTATGATAACCATTGTCTTGAGCAGGTTTCTTCTTATAAATATTTGGGTATTGAATTTCCTCATCAGGTCAACTGGAATTATAACATTAAGAAAATAATTATTGGAGGTTGGAAAGCTTATTATGAGCTTGAAAACAATTGTAAATTAGTCGATCTCTACATTTGAAATAAAAAAAGGTTCGTCTTTGAGACTTTCCTCACCCTTGTTATCTTATACGAATGTGAAGTTTAGGGGTGTAGTATATCTACGGAGTCGTGGATAAAGATTGAGATGATCCAAAAGCAATTCATAACCTATAACCTCAAGATCAAGGGAAATACTCCCTATCCTATCCTCTTGATCAAAGCTAGCATGTCCCCCACTGAAAGTGCAACTATGTTTAGATCTCTGATGTACAAGAAGAAGCTTCATAATATGGATTCGAAGAGGCTCCCAAAAATCGCTTCTAACTTTAGTAAAAACCCCCACTTGCGCCTCAAGCGGGGGTGGCATCAGGATGCTCAATCTTGGCTCAACCTTTGGGGGATTAAGGAGGAGATCATCATGGGAAGCAAGGACAGTATAAAAGATACTATTACCTTCAGTTTTAAGGACAAGATGCGGGATGCTAAGGAGCTGGAGGGTAAAAGGAAGCTAAGGTACTATAAGGAGGTGATCAATCCCACCCTCAAGAACCAGAATGATCTCTCTATGTTGACTAGCACCAAGAAGGAAATGAACATCGCTAGGATTAGAAATAACTCTCATGAGCTTCAGAGTGAGACTAGGAGGTGGTCTACTCCCAAGAATCCCTAGGACGATAGAATTTGTCATATTTGTGATACTAGGAAGGTGGAAGATGAAAAGTACTTCCTTTTAGATTGCTCGACTCTTGCACACATCTGCTCTCAATTCCCTATCATTAACCACACCTCTAATCTTCTTGACTTATTAAGCCAACCCAACTATACCGATCTTGGAATGCTTCTTTGTGTACTTTTTGATCATAGAAACAAGATTTTGAAGAATGACATTTAGACTCTCTTTTCTTTAGGTCCGATAGATCACATTGGTCTTAGTGGACATTAATCATTATCATCATCATTAATAAATATTTATTAACTAATAATATATTATAAATATTAATAATATTTAATAAATATATTAACAACATATTTATTATTAATTATTAATAATATATTATAAATATTAATAAATATATTACCAATATATTTATTATTATTAATATTGTTATTACTATTTATTAACTAAATAGTTAATAAATATATATTAACTATTTAGTTAATAAATATTTATTAACTAATTATTATTATTATTTTATATTAACTAATTAACTAATAATGTTTTATATTAAAAATAATTAATATAAATATTGTTTTTTTAATAATTTATAGTAATTATTATTAATTAATTAAACTCAAGGATTTATAACCCAAGGACTAATATTAAAAAGCTTATAAATAACATTATACCTAATGAATATGAACCCTTAGATTAATAAACCCAAGGGATTATAAACCCAAGGAAATAATATTAAACCCAAGGGATCAATATTATAAACTCAAGATATAAAAACCCTAAGATAAATATTATAAACCCTAAAACAATCATGGTTAACCATGATTTATTTTCATATTGAGATAATTTTTTTCACAATGCGACATTGGACCATATTTGACCATGATTGATTTTAATATGCATACAATATTTGTAACAATGCGACATTGGACCATGGTTGATTTTTATATTGAGAAAATCTTGATCACAATGTGACATTGGATCGAAGTTTACAATGATTATAAACCCAATGGATTTATATTAAACCTAAAGATTAATATTATAAATCGTATGAATAATATATACCCCAGGGAATGATATTATAAACCCAAGGGAATAATAAACCCTAGGGATAAAAATTATAAACCTAGGATTTATAAAGCCTAAGATAAATATTATAAACCCTAAAATAAACATGGTTGACCATGGTTGAGACCATGCTACAAATTGACGTTGGACCATGGTTGACCATGCTACACCATGATTGATTTTCATATTGAGACAATCTTAATCACAATGTGACATTCTATCATGGTTGACCATTGTTGACCATGGCTGGCTATGATTGACCATGGTTGACCATGATTGATATTATAAACCCAACAAAATAATAAATCCAAGGGATTGATCTTATAAACCCAAGGGATTAATATTAAAACCCCAAGGGATTATGAACCCAAGGAAATAATATTAAACCTAAGGGACAAATATTATAAATCCAAGGTATATAAAACCTAAGATAAATATTATAAACACTAAAATAAACATTGTTGACAATGGTTGACCATGGTTGATTTTCATCTTGAGACAATCCTCGTCAAAATGCGACATCCGATCATGGTTGACCATGTTTAACCATCTTTGATTTTGATATCAACACAATCTTTGTGAAAATGCGACGTTCGACCATCGTTGACCATGGATGGCCATGTTTGATTTTATAAAACATGGTTGACCATGGTTGATCAAGGTTGACCATGATTGACTGTGGTTGACGATGATTATCATATTGAGACAATCTTTGTCAATGCGACGTAAATTATAAAACCAAGGTATATAAACCCTAAGATAAATATTATAAACCCTAAAATAAACATGGTTGACCATGGTTGAGCATGATTGATTTCCATTTTGAGATAAGCTTTGTCACACTGCAGCACTGCACCAAGGTTGACCATGATTGATTTTCATATTGAGATAATTTGTCGCAATGTGACATTGCACTATGGTTGACCATGGTTGATTTTCATATTGAAACAATCATTGTCACAATGCGACATTCGACCATGGTTGACCATGGTTGGCTATGATTGACCATGCTTGACCATAATTGATATGATAAATCCAAGGGAATAATAAAACCAAGGGAATACTAAATCAAAAGCATTAAGACTAAAATCCAAAAGGGATTATGAACCCAAAGGACAAATATTATAAACCCAAATTATATAAACCTTAAGATAAATATTATAAACACTAAAATAAACATCGTTGACAATGATTGACCATGGTTGACTTTCATAACAACATAATCTTTGTGACAATGCAACCTTTGACTATAGTTGACCATGATTGACCATGGATGACCATGTTTGAATTTATAAAACATGGTTGACCATGGTTCACCAAGGTTGACCATGATTGACCATGGATGACCATGTTTGATTTTATAAAACATGGTTGACCATGGTTGGGCATGGTTGATTTCCATATTGAGACAATCATTGTCATAATGTGACGTTGGACCATGCTTGACCATGATTGATTTTCATATCGAGACAATTTATTGCAATGTGACATTTGATTATGGTTGACCATGGTTGGCTATGATTAACCATGGTTGACTGTCATTGATATTATATACCTAAGGGAGTAATAAACCTAAGCGATTAATACTAAAACCCCAAGGGAATATGAACCCAAGGGAATATATTAAACCGAGGGATTGATATTATAAACTGAAGGTATATAAACCCTAAGATAAATATTATAAACACTAAGATAAACATGGTTGACAATGATTTTCATATTGAGACAATCCTTGTCACAATGTGATGTTGGACCATGGTTGACCATGCTTAACCATGGTTGATTTTCATAGCAACACAATTTTTGTGACAATGTGACGTTCAACCATGGTTGACCATGATTATCATATTGAGACAATCTTTGTCATAATGCGATGTTGGAGCATGGTTGAGAAAATGATTGATTTTCATATAGATACAATCTTTGTCACAATGTGACGTTGGACCATGGTTGACCACAATTGATTTTATAAAACATGATTAACCATGGTTGAGCATGGTTGAATAATATTAAACCCAAGGGACTAATATTATAAACCCAAGGTATCTAAACCCTAAGTTAAATATTATAAACACTAAAATAAACATGGTTGACCATGGTTGACCATGGTTGATTTTCATATTGAGACAATCCTTTTCACAATGTGACATTGGACCATGCTTGACCATGGTTAAGACAATTATTGATTATAAATACTAAAATAACCATGGTTGACTATTGTTGATTTTCATATTGAGGTAATGCTTATCACAATGTGACATTGGACCATTATTGACCACACTTGACCATTTCTGATTTTCAAGTCGACAAAATCTTTGTCACAATGTGATATTGGACCATGGTTGATTCTCATATTGAGATCATATTTGTCACAATGCGACGTTGGACCATGGTTCACCATGATCTATATTATGAACAAAAGAAAATAATAAACCCTAGGGATTAATATTAAAAGCCTAAGGTATATATACCCTAAGATAAATATTATAAACTCTAAAATAAAATAAACATGGTTGACCATGGTTGACAATGATTGATATTATAAACCCAGGGAAATAATAAACCCTAGGGATAAATACTAAAAACCCAAGGGACAAATATTATAAACCCAAGGTATATAAAACCTAAGATAAATATTATAAACACTAAAATAAACATCGTTGACAATGCGACATTCGATAATGGTTGACCATGGTTGAGCATGGTTGGCTATGATTGACCATGATTGATATTCCAAACCCAAAGGAATAATAAACCCAAGGGATTGATCTTATAAACCCAAGGGATTAATATTAAAACCCCAAGGGATTATGAACCCAAGGGAATAATATTAAACCTAAGGGACAAATATTATAAACCCAAGGTATATAAACCCTAAGATAAATATTATAAACACTAAAATAAACATTGTTGACAATGGTTGACCATGGTTTATTTTCATATTGAGACAATCCTTATCAAAATGCGACATTCGACCATGGTTGACCATGCTTAACCATCGTTGATTTTCATATCAACACAATCTTTGTGACAATGTGACATTCGACCATCGTTGACCATGATTGACCATGGATGACCATGTTTGATTTTATAAAACATGGTTGACCATGGTTGATCAAGGTTGACCATGATTGACCTTGTTTGACCGTAAACCCAAGGTATATAAACCCTAAGATAAATATTATAAACCCTAAAATAAACATGGTTGACCATAGTTGAGCATGATTGATTTCCATTTTGAGATAACCTTTGTCACAATGTGACGCTGGACCATGGTTGACCATGATTGATTTTCATATCGAGACAATTTGTCGCAATGCGACATTGCACTATGGTTCACCATGGTTGATTTTCATATTGAGACAATCATTGTCACAATGCGACATTCGACGATGGTTGACTATGGTTGGCTATGATTGACCATGGTTGACCATGATTGATATTATAAATACGAGGGAATAATAAACCCAAGGTATTAATATTATAAACCCAAGGGAATAATAAACCAAAGGGATTAATACTAAAACCCAAAGTGATTATGAAACCAAGGGAATAATATTAAACCCAAGGGACAAATATTATAAACCCAAAATATATAAACCTTAAGATAAATATTATAAACACTAAAATAAACATCGTTGACAATGGTTGACCATGGTTGATTTTCATATCAACACAATATTTGTGACAATGCAGCCTTTGACCATAGTTGACCATGATTGACCATGGATGACCATGTTTGATTTTATAAAACATGGTTGACCATGGTTCACCAAGGTTGACCATGATTTACCATGGTTGACGATGATTATCATATTGAGACAATCTTTGTCATAATGCAATGTAAATTATAAACCCAAGGTATATAAACTCTAAGATAAATATTATAAACCCTAAAATAAACATGGTTTACCATGATTGAGCATGGTTGATTTCCATATTGAGACAATCTTGGTCACAATGCGATGTTGGATCATGGTTGACCATAATTGTTTTTCCTATCGAAACAATCTATCGCAATGCGACGTTGGACTATGGTTGACCATGGTTGGCTACGATTAACCATGGTTGACCATCATTGATATTATAGACCCAAGGGATTGATATTATAAACCCAAAGGAGTAATAAACCTAAGGGATTAATACTAAAACCCTAAGGGATTAATACTAAAACCCCAAGGGATTATGAACCCAAGGTAATATATTAAAACCAAGGAACTAATGTTATAAACTGAAGGTATATAAACCCTAAGATAAATATTATAAACACTAAGATAAACATGGTTGACAATGGTTGACCATGGTTGATTTTCATATTGAGACAATCCTTGTCACAATGCAATGTTGGACCTTGGTTGACCATGCTTAACCATGGTTAATTTTCATAGCAACACAATTTTGGTGACAATGTCATGTTCAACCATGGTTGACGATGATTATCATATTGAGACAATCTTTGTCATAATGTGATGTTGGAACATGGTTGAGAAAATGATTGATTTTCATATAGGTACAATCTTGGTCACAATGTGACGTTGGACCACGGTTGACCACGATTGATTCTATAAAACATGATTAACCATGATTGAGCATGGTTGAATAATATTAAACCCAAGGGACTAATATTATAAACCCAAGGTATCTAAACGCTAAGTTAAATATTATAAACACTAAAATAAACATGGTTCACCATGATTGATTTTCATATTGAGACAATCCTTTATAACATGTGACATTGGACCATGCTTGACCATGGTTAAGACAATTATTGATTATAAACACTAAAATAAACATAGTTGACTATGGTTGATTTTCATATTGAGGCAATGCTTATCACAATGTGACATTGGACCATGGATGACCATGCTTGACCATGACTGATTTTCAAATCGATAAAATATTTATCACAATGCGACATTGGACCATGGTTGATTCTCATATTGAGACAATATTTGTCACAATGCGACGTTGGACCATGGTTCACTATGATCTATATTATAAACCAAAAAGAATAATAAAACCTATGGATTAATATTAAAAGCCTAAGGTATATAAAATATAAGATAAATATTATAAACCTTAAAATAAAATAAGCATGGTTGACCATGGCTTACAATGATTGATATTATAAATCCAAGGGAATAATAAACCCTAGGAATAAATACTAAAAAACCAAGGGACAAATATTGTAAACCCAAGGTATATAAAACCTAAGATAAATATTATAAACACTAAAATAAACATCTTTGACAATGGTTGATTTTCATATGAAGACAATCCTTGTCACAATGCGACATTCAACTATAGTTGACCATGCTTAACCATCATTGATTTTCATATCAACATAATCTTTGTGACAATGCAACGTTTGACCATGATTGACCATGATTGATATTATAAACCCAACGAAATAATAAACCCAAGGGATTGATCTTATAAACCCAAGGGAATAATAAACCTAAGGGATTAATATCAAAACCCCAAGGGATTATGTACCCAAAGGAAATAATATTAAACCTAAGGGATAAATATTATCCACCCAAGGTATATAAAGCCTAATATAAATATTATAAACACTAAAATAAAAATCGTTGACAATGGTTGATTTTCATATTGAGACAATCCTTGTCAAAATGTGATGTTCAAGCATGGTTAACCATGCTTAACCATCGTTGATTTTCATATCAACACAATCTTTGTGATAATGAGTCGTTCGACCATGGTTGACCATGGTTGATCAAGGTTGACCATGATTGACCATGGTTGACTGTGGTTGATGATGATTATCATATTGAGACAATCTTTGTCAATGTGATGTAAATTATAAACCAAAGTCATATAAACCCTAAGATAAATATTATAAACTCTAAAATAAACATGGTTGACCATGGTTGATTTCCATTTTGAAACAATATTTCTCACAATGTGATGTTGGACCATGGTTGACCATGATTGATTTTCATATCAAGACAATTTGTTGCAATGTGACGTTGCACTATGGTTGACCATGGTTGATTTTAATATTGAGACAATAATTGTCACATTGCGACATTCGACCATGGTTAACCATAGTTGGCTATGATTGACCAGGATTACCCATGATTGTTATTATAAACCAAGGCATTCATATTCTAAACCCAAGGGATTAATATTAAAACCCCAAGGGATTATGAACCCAAGGGAATAATCTTAAACCTAAGGGACAAATATTATTAAACTAAGGTATATAAAGCCTAAGATAAATATTATAAACACTAAAATAAACATCGTTGACAATGGTTGATTTCATATTGAGACAATCCTTGTCAAAATGCGACGTTCGACCATGGTTAACCATCATTCATATCAACACAATCTTTGTGACAATGCTACATTCGACCATGGTTGACCATGGATGACCATGTTTGATTTTATAAAACATGGTTGACCATGGTTGATCAAAGTTAACCATGATCGACCATGGTTGACGATGATTATCATATTGAGATAATCTTTGTCAATTTGATGTAAATTATAAACCCTAAGATAAATATTACAAACCCTAAAATAAACATGGTTGACCATGGTTGAGCATGGCTAATTTCCATATTGAGACAATCTTTGTCATAATGTGACGCTGGAGCATGGTTGACCATGCTTGATCATGATTGATTTTCATATCGAGACAATCTGTCACAATGCGATGTTGGACTATGGTTGAACATGGTTGGCTATGATTGACCATGATTGATATTATAAACCCAAGGGAATAATAAACCAAAGGGATTAATACTAAAACCCAAAGGGATTATGAACCCAAGGGAATAATATTAAACCCAAGGGACAAATATTATAAACCCTAAACCCTAAGATAATTATTATAAACACTAAAATAAATATTGTTGACAATGGTTGACCATGGTTGATTTTCATATTGAGACAATCCTTGTCACAATGCGATGTTAGACCATGGTTGACCATGCTTAACCATGGTTGATTTTCATATCAACACAATCTTTGTGACAATGCGACCTTCAACCATAGTTGACCACGATTGACCATGGATGACCATGTTTGATTTTATAAAAAATGGTTGACCATGGTTCTCCAAGGTTGACCATGATTTATCATGGTTAACGATGATTATCATATTGAGACAATCTTTGTCATAATGTGACACAATTTATAAACCCAAGGTATATAAACTCTAAGATAAATATTATAAACCCTAAAATAAACATGGTTGGCCATGGTTGAGCATGGTTGATTTTCATATTAACACAATCCTTGTCACAATGTGACGCTGGACCATGGTTGACCATGATTGATTTTCATATTGAGACAATCTACCACAATGCAACGTTGGACTATAGTTGACCATGGTTGATTTTCATATTGAGACAATCATTGTCACAATGTGACATTCGACCATGGTTGGCTATAATTAACCATGGTTGACCATGATTGATATTATAGACCCAAGGGAATAATTAACCCAATGGATTGATATTATAAAACCAAGGGAGTAATAAACCTAAGGGATTAATACTAAAACCCCAAGGGATTATGAACCCAAGGGAATATATTAAAAATAAGGGACTCATATTATAAACTAAAGGTATATAATGTAGGGACCAATCCTCTATATATATATATCAAAATAAAAATACAACCAGAAGAGAATAGCATTGGGAATTCAAATTTATTAAGCACTATCTAACACATCTCTGAAACTCATTTCATTGAACATATCATCTAATTTTTATATATTTAACTAAAGCCATAAAGAAGTCATACAAAATAATATTATAACACATAGGTACTGTTCACCAGAAGACGAGATTCAAACTTGACTTGCTGCTACTTGTCTTCCTTTGTTGTCGGTCGCCTTTGAATGTGAATGACGACGTGCTTGATCTGAATGTAGTGACCCACTGGTTGACCTCCCAGCCTACTCCTTGGGCACTCTTCTTCTCCGCTGACCCCCGAGCTGCAATGGGTTTGTACAATGGAGGAATGTAATAGTTGGTAGAGGAGAGCACTCTTTGGCTCAAGAGTCCCCTCTCTAAAGTCCTCTACATCACCAAACTCACTATAGTTTGTAGTCACTACTCTGACATAGTCTTATCCATCCAACCATAGGGTAAAAAGTCCTTTCTCCCATGGCTTGCCCCTTCTTTTATAGGAGTCCTCATAGGTGACACTTGGCCTGTCATGCATAATTAATTATTTTTGATAATTCAATAGTTTGATTATTCACCCACCCATGTGTCACTCTCTCATCAAGGACCTCCAAAATTATTTACTTAAATTTTAATATAAACATAATATTTTTCCTCACCTCAACAAGATTCATATTTCTTCTCCTAGTTGTCTCTTGATCCCCCTTTTTACTCCTTAATTTTTGTTCATTACTAAAGTCAATTGATAAGTCAAGATTTGATCCCATATCTACTCCCTAATTCAACTCAAGTTATCTCTTAGATGGATATTCTTATGTTGGTTTTTGCCACATGGAGGTTCTCTATATTTCTCTAAAATTTAATTTATTAATCTTATTGTAATTCACCATCCTCTTCTATTAACTAGGTTTAACTATTTAAGGATTAATATTTATCCTTACATTTATGTCCATCTTTCCCTTTTTACCTAATTACACTACATTATCACCTAATATTTTCCAACATGGGAAGGGTAGAGTTTTTAAGGTAAAATATTTTATTTCTTCCTATGATCCTCTTAACCCAAGTTTTATTCTTGATTTAATTACCTTGGTTTCTAAAATCATTAATCCTTGATGTGAATTTACCTGGTTTTCATATCTTGATTATATTTATTAATTTATTTATTTTTAATGATTCCAAGGGTGCCAAGTTTGGTCGTGCTCTTCAAGAACTTCCCTTGAAGTTCCAAGGGTGTCACGCCTAACAGTTTATTTTTGATGCCAAGGGTGACAAGTTGGTCGTGCCCTTCAAGAAATTCCCTTGAAGTTCCAAGGGTGCCACACCACTTTCCCTTCAAGCATTCAGTGGCTACAAGGGGAAAGTATAGGTGCAACGACAGAGACCACTATCATCTCTTATGTTGCCTGCTATAGTGAGACTAATGGTGTTAGGGATCAAGGAATCCGCCTTGATGCACGCCTCATGGTAAAATCCTCATGAGCGACCCAACTTTGGGACCTGCCCTCATGACATCATGATCTTCAAGGCAAAGGTGTTTCAACCTTTCCAGCCCAAGTCACATCGAGAGTTCTAGTGGGTGAGATCAGGGACACTGTCCTACCCCCCCCATGCAGTTCCATCCAATTGTACAAGTCCATCACCCATATGTGAGTCATTCGGACAAGTAACTAATATGTGCTTGCGACCACTACATATCATCAGAATATAGATAAACATATATAGCAGGTTTTCAAAATTGACTTATAATTTCAAAGATAAAATAATATAAATTTTTATCAAACCAGGTGTCGTCAACTTGTCATATGCGAGTGCCTTTGCTGGTTTCCTGCCATACTCAATAATCATCAGTAACAAGGTTTATCCATGTTAGTCATTGTCATAATAACATTATTACCATCACCCGGTCATTCACATCATTGTTCATTGTGAACCAGAACTAATGCAAGTAGGTAACATAAAGGACACATCCTCATGGCTATCATCATCATAACATCAATGGAAACATACATATCCATCAAAGTTATCAACATTGTAACATCAATAGAAAACATACCTATCCATCAAATCTATCATCATCATGATATCAATAGAGAGCATACATATCCTTTACTGTTATCATCATCATAAATTCAAATAGAGAACAAACACAACCATTTATGCAACAATCATCATAATATCAATAGAGAACATGCATAACCATTAATGATACAATCATCATAATATCCATGGAGAACATAAATAAACATCACAACCACTAATAATAGAGTCATGTGTCCGGATCCTCAACTTGAGGTTCTCAAAGAATAAAGTTTGGGCCTTAGGGCTAAATAAATGTTAATGTCATATCAATGTCAGTCAACTAGAGCGGGGCACTACATACACCCCCTCTTAATAATAGACTTCGTCTCGAAGTCCTTGGAATAGGTAAGGAAAACGATGACGCATCTCCTCGGTGTCCTCCGAAGTAGCTGAACTAGAACTATAATTGTCCCACTAGACCTTAACCTGGTCCACTAATCGTCGTCTAAGCTGCGAAGTTCGCTAGTCTAGTATGTGAATTGGTTTGGCCATCACTGTTCCCTTGTTCGAAACCTACAAATGACCAAAGTCAATAACATGCGAAGGATCTGAAATATAATGACGCAAAACAGAAACATGAAACACATCATGCATATGTGCTAAAGATGGAGGTAAGGCAAGCCTATATGCTACTGACCCTTTCTTTTCTAAGATTTCAAAAGTTCCCACAAACCGTGGAGATATTTTTTCTCCCTTTTTGAATCTTATAGAGTTTTTTGGGGCCTCACTCTCAAGAATACCCTATCTCCCACTTCATAACTTCGGTCTACCCGATGAGCATCAACATAGCTCTTTTGTCGATCTTGTGCTTCTTTTAGCCTTCCTCTAATCATAGTCATTTGTTCTTCCATCTCTTGCACCACTTCTGGTCCTATTAATACTCTATCCTCTAGTCGGTCCCAACTGAGAGGTGTTTTGCAAGGTCTCCTGTATAAGAACTCAAATGACGCCATCTTGATGGAACTTTGATAACTATTATTGTAAGCAAATTCCACGAGGGGTAAAAACTCCTCCCATCTCTTTTGTTGGTCCATCACATACATCCGAAGCATGTCTTCGAGGATTTGATTACTCCTTTCTGTTTGCCCATCTGTCTCAGGGTGATAAGCAGTGATGAAGTTCAACTAGGTTCCCAAGGCTTCTTGGAAAATGGTCCAAAAATTTCTTGTAAACACTGTCCCCCATCAGATATGATCTTCCTAGGCACTCCATGCAATCTCATAATCTCATCAATAAAAACTCTGGATATTTCCGGTGCCTTATATGTAGTCTTAACTGGTATGAAATGGGCGCTCTTGGTCAACGTGTCCATCACTACAAATATGGAATCATGTCTTATTGAGGTTATTGGTAGTCTCACAATGAAGTCCATTGATATAACTTCCCATTTTGATTTTGGTATCTCATGGGGTTGTAATAATCTTGCTGGATGTTTGTGTTCAGCTTTTACTCGTTGACACTCTAAGCATCTTGCTACCAAGTTTACGATGTCCTTCTTCATCCCTTTCCAAAAGAAGAGTGGTTTCAGGTCTGCACTCATCTTCTTAACACCAGGGTGTGCCATGTATACTGTGCGATGTGCTTCATTCAAGATTAACTAGCGTATATCTTCATTCGGTGGTACATATATCCTTCCCCGAAATCGTAGTAGCCCATCATTATCAAGGGAGTATTCTTCATATTTTGGGACCCTCATCTCATCCTCCCTCAAACTTTTGCTAACCTCCTGGTACCAGGTGTCTTTAAATTGTAAATCAAGTAGTTTCTCCCTCAAATTTGTCTTTAAGGGAATCACTGAAAATATCTGAGGCCTCCTACTTAAAGCATCAACCACCCTATTTACCGTTCCTTTTATGTAAGTGATATCAAAATAATATTCACTAATTAGCTCAGACCATCGTCTTTGTCTTGCATTTAAGTGGTCTTGAGTGAATATGTGTTGTAGCCCACAATGGTCAGTCCTAAGATCAAACTTCCTTCCTAGAAGGTAGCTTCTCCAAATCTTTAGTGCATAAACAATGGCTGCCATTTCTAGATCATGGGTTGCGTAGTTTTCTTCGTGGGTTCTAAGTTTCCTTGATGCATAAGCTATTACTCTTCCTTCTTGCATCAACACACAACCCAACCCTTCCTTGGAGGCATCAGTGCAAACCAAAAATTCTTGTTCCATATCTGGCACCTTCAAAATTGGTGTTGTCGTTAATAACACCTTTAACCTTTGGAATGCCTCTTCACATTTTTCAGTCCAAATGAATTTCTTGTTCTTTCTTTGGAGCTCGGTAATGGGGCTTGCTATCTTCAAAAACCCTTCGACAAATCTACGATAATACCCTGCCATGCCCATGAAACTTCGTATTTCATGAACATTGGTTGGTGTTGGCCATTCCATGATGGCCTCGATCTTTACTGGGTCTACTGCGATACCATCCCCAGAGATAATGTGCCCAAGATAATGAATCTTGGTTTGGTAAAAGGAACACTTTGACAACTTCCCGTATAATTGGTTTTCTCTAAGACATTGTAGAACTATCCTCAAGTGTTCGTCATGCTCTTCTAGGGTCTTTGAGTAAATCAAAATGTCATCGATAAAGGCTTGTACAAACTTGTCTAAGTAATCCCGAAATATTCAGTTCATCAAACTCATGAAGACACCTGGGGCATTTGTCAGTCCGAAGGGTAAAACTACAAATTCATAATGCCAAAATCTTGTCTTAAATGCTGTCTTCGGGATATATTCTTCCTTGATTCTCAACTGATGATATCCCGACCTCAGATCTATCTTTGAAAACACAATCGCCCCCTCATTTGATCAAACAAGTCATCTATCCTTGGCAGAGGGTATTGATTTTTTATTGTCACTTTATTCAACTGGCAGTAGTCAATGCACAGTCGCCAAGACCCATCCTTCTTCTTAACGAAAATCACAGGGGCTCCCCACGGAGATATGCTAGGTCGTATGAACCCCAAGTCCAACAGTTCCTTTAATTGGATCTGCAATTCCTTTAGCTCTGGAGCCGACATATGATAGGGTGCCTTTGCAATAGGCTCAGTGCCTGGTTTAAGGTCGATGGTGAAATCAATTTCCCTTTTTGGGGGTAGCCTGGGTAGTTCTTCGGGAAATACATCCTTAAATTCAACAAGAAATGGATGTTTATCAAGGTTTTCAGAATCACCCTTATCGTTTAGAGCTAACACCGAGAACATTTGACATCCCTTTCGCCTATATTTCATTAGTTGTATGGAGGAGATGAACCTCAGGGACACCCCTCGGTTCTTTCCCCTTAATGATTTTCTTTGGTCGTCATCATCTGTGAAATGTAGAATCTTGTCTTTGCAGTCTAGGAGTACCTCATGTCGTTCCAAGCAATCCATTCCTATAACTACGTCATAGACTCCTAAAATTGTAGAGTACAAGGATACCTTGGTCTTACATACACTTAGGTCCACCTCACAATCCTTTACTATCCTTCCTACATTTATTTTCATACCACATGCTATTTCTACATGTCTAAATTCATATTGTGCAATTTCTTTATGTTTAATAATTGATAATGTATTTATAGAAATAAATGAATCGGTAGCCCTGCATTTTTGAAAATGTCAAAACTCATACCATCAATATTACTTGAGGTTTTCAACATAGTGGACTGCTGTTCAACCTGGCGATTGTTCACGGCTGCATGGATGCGACGAGCCTTCCCTAGATCCCCTACTGTAGTTGCATTCTTAGTTGAGTTGGTATTACCTGTCTTTTGAGGGCAATCCCTCTTGTAGTGAGGACCTCCACAAGTCCAACACCCCCTCTTAGGAGCTTGGTTCCTACTACCAACTGAATCGAGAGTTGGCCTGGAACTCTGTTGGAAAGAGCCAGAATGTTGGGATCGGTGCTGAGGAGGTGTGATTTTGTGCTGTCACATAGGCCGGTGCTGTTGTGGTTGACGGGTTTGTTGAGGTACCTGGTGCAGATGCTGAGCTGGATGCGTGTATGGTGTTCTTTGATTTCCTGCTGACCACTTTTGATGATTGAGCACAGGACCCCTTTGCAAATTTCTACGTTCCATACTGTTTCCACTTGGTATTCCTGATCCTGTGGGCCTTGTTGACTTACTAGGTCCACTTCTCATGATCTCCTCCTCTGCAATGATTGCCCGCTGAACTGCCTCGTGCAAGGTGCGAGGCATTAATATTCTAATCTTGGCACGGATGTTAACATTTAATCCATAAAAAAATTTGTTCACCTTGAGCTTTTTTGTGTTTAAGTGAGGGGCATAACGGAGTAATTCCATGAAACGAGCCTCATACTCTGGTAGTGAGCGACTCCCTTGCTTTAATGCATTGAATTCATTTAGTTTCCTCTCAAGGAACTCCTCTAACAGGTAATGTTCTCTAAATTTTTCTTCAAATAGTTCCCAAGTTACTTATGATATATCCATCCCCAATTGGGTTAATAATGTCTTCCACCAAAGTAGTGCGTTTCCCTTTAGCTGGAATATACCCATCTTGGCCTTCATATTTGAGGACCTGTAATCTCTTAGGGTAAATCACATAGCCATGTTCGCTAACCATGCCTCTACAGATTGACCATCTGTGGACCCCCAAAACTCTGGAAATTTTACTTTTTCCAAATCTTGACGTACATCATTTCTTGTAGTGTTTTGGGGTGCTTCGTTTTGTATGATAGGTCCTCCATGCTCCCGTTCCAAACGGTTTATTAATGCCTTAGACATGTGTGGGAATGATCTCATTAAATTCAACACTTCTTCATTTGGTATCTGTTATGGTGTTGTGATGTTTTCCCCATCATTGGGTGGGGAGGTAGGATTCGGTGTTGTGGTGGTGCCGTGTTGCGCCCTTTAGCTGCCCCACTTCCTTCTTGTACCTCTTCTAACCATGGTTTACCAATTAATCCTGCCACAATTTAACACGATTTTTTTTTTCTTGTAAGATAAAAATAAATAAATAAATAAAAATCAGATAAAAGTCATAACGAACCTGGGTGGTTCTATGTTTTATTGCTATGTTTATGTTCTTCAAAATAAACAATCTATGTATTTATATGTTCTTGATTATATAATTCTTCCATCAATTTCAAACATTCCTATAAAATTTAATAATAAAAAAATACCATCAATCTACTCAAATAGTATGCTTAGATTACATTATGTCATATAAATGGTAGAGGTGTTTAATAACATTATCATGACATAAACTGAGAGTGTCCTTAGTAAAAAAAGAGAAAATACGTTTCTAAAGTTTTATGATTTTATGAACTTAACTATCAACAAACACAATTAAATTAATATTTAAAACTTAAATTAAATTTAAAACTTTTATATATAATCATTAACATTAGCACATACATATTTCATCACAATTTAACATATAATTTATTATGATATAAAAATATAACATAACTCACACTCTATGAAATAAATCCATAGACTACATCCGCTATATTGATGTGCACCAAAAATAAAACCATATATAAAGTATTATAGTACCATATAACTAATGTAACAAAACATGTAACTAATATATAAACAAAGTAGCGTACACCATTAAGGAAACATGTCATTTCACATCGTCACATATACTAGGTAGAGAGTAGAAAGCACCAACGATTAAGTTCTCAAAAGTGTTGGCATAAGTTAGTGTTATATGGAATAATCTTTTTGTTAAATCAAAGATTTACACAGTGGTCCAAAATCTCAATCTTTTCATAAAAGATTTAGACATAAAGCTAAATTCTTAATCCTTTGAGACATAATGTGAACGTTGAGTTCCAAAATGGTTCATTCTATTCCAAATTTTAATCTTTGAGACAATTATGTGTACTTGAATTATCATTTATAGCTAGTCTTAATGCAAAACTAACTATGTGATTTCAAGATGTAATGGCTGGGCGCTACACCCTGTGCATAATTTAATGGATATGCTATTTTTGAGGTGGGAATTGACCGCAACACGAGAAATGGATGTCTTTAATAATGAATGTAGCAGTGAGTTTCCAACGTCTCATTGAATTTTTGATTGTGATTTTTGGCTTAAGATTATGCAATAGAGGTAAAGTTTGATGAATCATTTGAACATCTTGATATTGTATTTATGGCCGGAAACAGTGGTGGTCGTTTTTTTTTTTTCATCAGGGAAGGCCAGATGGTGATATTGTCTACTTTTAGAATTTCGTGAATGCAGTATTGGAATTCAAGAGCTTTGTTTGAAACCTTCACATTGAGTTATTTCCTATTTGAAATCATGGAGCTTTTGCGGTTGGAATCTTTCAAACTAAGGTTTTGAAGTTGCAAATGCAAAAGTGAAATATTACTTGTTCAAATTTTGTCATAGAATTCTGAAAACGAAGGTATTTTTTCTGCAGGGAATTATGGGTGAAGCATCTGATGTTTTATGGTGGATATTTACTTGCTAAAATGTTTTAAAATGAGTATATCTAGGTAAATACCTAAACACAAATGTCCTCAATGTAGTATTTGGTGTCGCATGAATGGCCTTAATCTAGTCTATAGGGACTGGAGTCTTCGGCTTGGCCTCAATATATCATTCGGAGTCTTCAGAATGGATTTTTTTTCTTCTTCTTCGAACCTTCAAAATAAAGCTGCATTCCCCAAGGAACAAAGGTTTCTTGATTGAAATTACGAAAAAGAAATTTTCTTCGCAAAGACGCAATACTCTAAGCATTTATTCTGGATGAAAATGAAGGTTGGTTGGTCAGAATACTTTAAAGCGTTACTTGCCATGGTCTTGTCTTGAAGCATTTCGACTTTTGAAAATGAAAGATCTTTGCTTCAAATCTTCTTCTAGAGTAGCCCTATTTCTCAATATCTGTGGTATTTAGTTAGTTCTAAATATTCCTTCCAAATTTCCAAATAAAACTATTCTGCTCAAATTTCTTTAGTGAAGGAAGTACTCTGAATAGTCCTTTGGCATTTTTTGAAAGTCGATGGCGGTGTTGGGAGGTCGCTTAATGAAGTCACATGGAACGAGGTTGATCAAAACAAATTCCTTACGAAAGATCTTTGGTTTTGCATTTTTCTTTTTCAAGAGTACCCTTTCTTTTAGGATTTTCAACCTTCAGATTGCAGTTTTGCTAATGTAAAATCATTACGAGAAGCTTTCCATTGTATGAAAACAGTGAAAGGAAATCATATTCTTTTTGAAGCTATTCAACTGGGGCGTATTTTGTATTTTCATTAGCGGGGACCTGCTTGAATCCCTCAACCTTCGGTTTTTTTTTTCTTCGCATTTAGTCCTACTTATAAATTTACATTTTTTACTTTTCAGCAATGGATTGACTTAGTCTGATTAATTTGACAAAACTCAGTTTTGGCCGAGTCTTCAACGAGATTGTTCTTCGTAAAGTTAGATTTGGCTCCGTTATTACCTTGCCATGCCCACCATTTATTTGTGCTTGTCGTTTCGAATATGCAATCTAGTTAGGTATCAAAACCATAGTTTTTCATCTAGACTTAATTGTGTGTGTTTTAAAGGACTTTGACATTCTTCTGGGCTTAAATACACATTCAGGGGATTGCGTTTTGACTTCTTTTGACAGGACTCTAGCTAATTTCTGAGCCATGTGTATGACCCGACAATATTATCTGTTTGTCGTTACAGGCTATTAACTATTTTGGGTTCCTTCCGGCGAGGTAGAGCGGGCATTGCATTGTCTCGTTAATGAAGACTCAAGTCAGGCGCTTTTTCTGTAACAACTGTGCTATTGAATCCCCAAAAGAATCTGTCTGAAGTTGAAAAATATCACTGCATCATGAAGATTTTAAAGGAAAAACCTATCTGGAATATTATTCGACTAACTCTTGAATTGACTACTTGTGGAGTCCAAAATGGATCACTATGAAGCGATGGAGCAGATTGGCGAAGGGGCCTTTAGGACTGCGATTCTTGTACATCATAAGTTTGAAAGGGAAAAGTTAGTAGAAGCACAGTTACATATGATTCTGCAAGATTTCAGTTGAGTTAGATGGCTCCCTTAACGGTATTCTCCAGCTTGACTCTCGCAATGAACAACGAGGGTTTCAGTTTAGCTTGACTCTCGCAATGAACAATGAGGATTTTAGTTTGATTTGTTTTCTGAGAAAGAAAAAAATGGCAATTAATTCCTACATGTTTAATATGGCCCTGCAAGCCAAGACGGTCGTAGCCCCTGGTCTCCTCTTCTCGTTTCCATAGAACATTATGCCGTGCTCTTGGATAGCGATCTCGTTGAGTATTTTGGCCGCCTCACCTGATTTTAGCCCTTTGATAATGCTTCTGTAGTGCCCAACTGTCTCGACGACCTTTGGAGCTGCCTATTTGATGATCTGCATGTGTGATGATCCGAGAGAGTTAGGGTTTCTTCCAAGCTATCTGCAGGTGAAAAATCCCGGGTCTATTGAGATGCGCTGGTTCTTTGGCTGGTCATTCATCGTGTATCTCCGTGGATGGTTGCTACAGAATGGAACACAACCTCCAACCGCTAACGTGGAGCCTATTAGAAAAATATATTTTACCTTGGTTGTATCGAGGGTTTGGAATTTAGTAAGGAAACTGCATTTTAAGGGATCAGGTTTATATCTATTACAACCTGAACAAGTGCATTATGGTCGTTTCTTACCAGCCATAGGTGGGATTCTTGGCATTCAGTGGCAATAATTTCATGTGAATTGCTGGCATTGGTGAGTGATTTTAACTTCTACTTCGAAGAAAGCAGTTATCATGTGTTGGGCTTCGTATAGCAGAGTGAAAGAGTGTTTCAGAGGTGTCCTAGATATTAACAAAACTAGTCACACATGCATAGGCCCATAGGTCGCAAGGGTTCAACGAGCGTTTCACAAGTGTAGTAGATATTAACAAAACTAGTCACGCATGCCTAGGCCCATAGGTCTTAAGGGTTCAACATACACTCTGATACCAAGTGTAGGGACCAATCCTATATATATATATATATTTAATCAAAATAAAAATACAACCAGAAGATAATAGCATTGGGAATTCAAATTTATTAAGCATTTTCTGACACATCTCTAAATTTCATTTCATTGAACATATCATCTAATTTATATATATTCAACTAAAGCCATAAAGAAGTCATACAAAATAATATTATAACACATAGGTACCATTCACCAAAAGACGAGATTCAAACTTGACTTGCTGCTACTTGTCTTCCTTTGTTATCGGTCGCCTCCGAGTGTGAATGACGACGTGCTTCATCCGAATGTAGTGACCCACCGGTTGACCTCCCAGTCTACTCCTTGGGTACTCTTCTTCCCCGCGGACCCCCGAGCTGCAATGGGGTTGTACAATGGAGGAATGTAATAGCTGGTAAAGGAGAGCGCTCTTTGGCTCAAGAGTCCCCTCTCTAAAGTCCTCTACCTCACCAAACTCACTATAGTTTGTAGTCACTACTCTGACATAGTCTCATCCATCCAACCATAGGGTAAAAAGTCCTTTCTCCCATGGCTTGCCCCTTCTTTTATAGGAGTCCTCATAGGTGACACTTGGCATGCCATGCATAATTAATTATTTTTGATAATTCAATAGTATAATTATTCACCCACCCATGTGTCACTCTCTCATCTAGGATCTCCAAAATTATTTACTTACATAATATTTTTTCTCACCTCAACAAGATTCCTATTTCTTCTCCTAGTTGTCTCTTGATCCCCCTTTTTACTCCTTAATTTTTGTTCATTACTAAAGTCAATTGATAAGTCAAGATTTGATCCCCTATCTACTCCCTAATTCAACTCAAGTTATCTCTTAGATGGATATTCTTATGTTGGTTGTTGCCACATGGAGGTTCTCTATATTTCTCTAAAATTTAATTTATTAATCTTATTTTAATTCACCATCATCTTCTGTTAATTAGGTTTAACTATTTAAGGATTAATATTTATCCTTACATTTATTTCCATATTTCCCCTTTTTACCTAATTAAACTACATTATCACCTAATATATTCCAACATGGGAAGGGTAGAGTTTTTAAGGTAAAATATTTTATTTCTTTCTATGATCCTCTTAAAACAAATTTTATTCTTGATTTAATTACCTTGGTTTCTAAAATCATTAATCCTTGATATGAATTTACCTGGTTTTCATATCTTGATTATATTTATTAATTTATTTATTTATAATGATTCCAAGGGTGCCAAATTTGGTCGTGCCCTTCAAGAACTTCCCTTGAAGTTCTAAGGGTGTCATGCCTGACAATTTATTTTTGAAGCCAAGGGTGACAAGTTGGTCGTGCCCTTCAAGAAATTCCCTTGAAGTTCCAAGGGTGACACACCACTTGCCCTTCAAGCATTCAGTGGCTACGAGGGGAAATTATAGGTGCAATGACAGAGACCATTATCATCTCTTATGTTGCTTGCTATAGTGAGACTAGTAGTGTCGGGGATCAAGGAATCCACCTTGATGCTCCCCCCTCGGTAAAATCCTCATGGGCGACCCAACTTTGGGACCTGCCTTCATGACATCATGATCTTCAAGGCAAAGGTGTTTCAACCTTTCCAATCCAAGTCACGTCGGGAGTGCTAGTGGGTGAGATTAGGGACACTGTCCCACCCCTCCGATGCAGTTCCATCCAATTGTACAATCCCATCACCCATATGTGAGTCATTCGGACAAGTAACGAATATGTGCCTGCAACCACTACATATCATCAGAATATAGATAAACATACATAGTAGGTTTTCAAAATTGACTTAGAATTTCAAAGATAGAATAATATTTTTTTTATCAAACCAGGTGTCGTCAACTCGTCATATGCGAGTGCCTCTAGTGGTTTCCTGCCATACTCAATAATCATCAGTTTCGAGGTTTCTTTGTGTTAGTCATTGTCATAATAACATTATTATCATCACCTCGTCATTCACATCATTTTTCATTGTGAATAAGAAATAATGCAAGTAGGTAACATAGGGGACACATCCTCATGGCTATCATCATCATAAATTCAAATAGAGAAAAAACATAACCATTTATGCAACAATCATCATAATATCAATATAGAACATGCATAACCATTAATGCTACAATCATCATAATATCCATGGAGAACATAAATAAACATCACAACCACTAATAATAGAGTCATGTGTCCAAATCCTCAACCTGAGGTCTTCAAAGAATAAATTTTGGGCCTTAGGGCTAAATAAATGTTAATGTCATATCACTGTCAGTCAACTAGAGCAGGGCACTACATATAAACCTCGAGATAGATATTATAAACACTAAGATAAATATGGTTGACAATGGTTGATCAATCCTTGTCACAATGCGACATTGGACCATTGTTGACCTTGGTTAACCATGGTTGATTTTCGTAGCAACACAATCTTTGTGACAATGTGATGTTCAACCGTGGTTGACCATGGTTGATGATGATTATCATATTGAGACAATCTTTATCATAATGCAATGTTGGAGCATGGTTGAGAAAATGATTGATTTACATATTGATACAATCTTTGTCACAATGCGACGTTGGACCATTGTTGATGTTAGGGTCCCACCTTAACCCCCTTATTTATGTAATGGGATCACGTCATAGTTAAGAGTCAATAAAGCCCATATTAATAATTGTAAGTGGTTAATCCGCAATTAATGACGGAACCACAGTTAGTTGCGAATGGGCCGTAGTATTAGATAGATAATAAAACCCACGGTATTGGCCCGTGGTATTGCATGTATGAGTCATATATAAGGATAGAGACTCCCTGCGAGGAGCATCGTGTCTTATTTTGTAGTCGAGCTCTGCTCTATTGGAGGTTGCCCCCTCGAAGAGGCAAGTGAACATTACTCTCTGAATAATAAAATCATTGCTATTCTGTGTTCTGGGTATCTTTTCTTCACATATTCTGTATTTGGGTATCATTTTGCAGGTTAAGAGCATAACAAGTCGTATCAGAGCACTTTCCAGGGCCGGCGGGTCTCCATTTCTTAGCAATTTTTGTTTTTTGGCTAGAGACGTGTTCCGGCGTCTTTAAACCACGGGATATGTCGTTGAGCGCATAAACCTGCGGATTTGGGGAGGCATGCACGCAGGAAATACAAGAGGTTGTCACGTCTGTTGGACTCCCTTGTAACCCCTGTGGGTACCCCTTCGAGTAGTAGCGCATTAGACAGAACCACGCACGGATTGTCTTCCACGTACCCTCTGGGTATATAGGAAGCCCCCTAGGCTCCCTTGAAACCTCGCCATAGATAAACCGTCGGCCGTCTTGCGGCTACAGTACACCGAGAACAGCACTCGAGGAGATTACTCGCTCGTACGATAGGGTAGTCGAGTTGTACGGCTAAGGGTACGGTCGATCCTCCTTAGTTAGAGCCCTGAAACATTGGGCCGAGTACTACTGCCAGACCCTTATGTATATTGCGATCTGTAGCCCCTGACACTCCTCAAGACCTTAGTTCCCTTTTCTATCGGGGGATCATACAACATCTCTTCCAGATCCGCCTGTGCAAAGGGGTGCAGCAGCAGCACACATCAGTCCCGTAGTCTCGAGTTCGCAGATCAGTCATTATGATCTATTAGATCCATTAGATCCACAGAGGCAGTCTGTTCCGCCATCAGATCCGCCATTCAGATCTCTCAGATCCCCCAGATCAGAGTCGTTGTGAAGGGTTCCTATACCGGGGTATAATTTTCGCAGGACTTTTGGCCGCATTGACATTTTGAGGATTTGGCCACTGCAGTATTGATAAGGGAGTAAAAAAAAAAAAAAAAGGGTCTGGGATCTTTCGGGGTGCTTATTGGTGATCTAGCCCATCAGAATCAGGACGACGAGCTGAGCACAGTGGTACCATTCACTTCTTAGTGAAATTTTTTTTAGGCGGTCCCAATTTTCAAAAAACCCGGTTGGTGTATGGTAGAAACTAGAGCTCAAGCGATGGCCAATGAAAGGATGGACAAATTTGAAGAATCAATGCACAACCTCCACCTTCAGCTTACTGGACTATGTAACATGGTCGAGAAAATAGTCCCGAAGGGCAAGGAGCAAGCCCACGAGGAGGAGTATAATGGCACTGAACACAATGAGGGTGAGTCTAGCCACTCTCCTCACGTCTAGCACACCCACCCACCACCCAGTCAGCGACCTCCCAAGTTGTATATGCATAAATTTGACGGCTCTCACCCGTCGGCATGGATAGCACAAATGGAGCAGTATTTCAAACTGAATCGCATCTTCGATGATGAGACTCAGCTTATGTTGGGGAGCATGTACTTGGACAATGAAAGGTGGCAATGGTGGGAATGGCATCAACGTTGCACTGGACCTTTTAAGACTTGGACCAAATTCACCAAAGCTCTTCAAGATCGCTTTGACCAGGAATCATATTTTTTGGGTCGTCTTACTAAGCTCCGACAGACTGGTACAGTGGATGAATATATTACAGCTTTTGAAGCCTTAGCCTTCCGCACTTGGGGTCTCTCAGATGTGTTCTACACGGAATGTTTTATCAGCGGTCTTAAAGAAGCTATCAAAGCCCAAGTCCTACTGCACCACCCTCCCACATGGACGGAGGCTTGCAAGGTCGCTCGTAATGTGGAATGTGCATTAGCAGCCCAATACAATCGCCCAAATTTCTCCGCTAAAGGTCGCCCCCCACAGGCTCACAACATGACTCAAACACTTAAGGTCCAAAAGGTGTCACCTGCGGAAATGGCCGAAAGAAGAAAGCAAGGCCTATGTTACTACTGTGATGAAAAATACTCCCCAGGTCATAAATGCAAGGAGCCCAAATTTTTTCAAATTGATGCCACTGACTACAGCTCAATAGAGGAAGATCCACCACTGGAGGAACATGAGCCGCTAGAAGAAGACAACCAAAAGGACAATGTCTCTGATGAACCAATTATTTCGTTGCATGCTTTGGCAGGGATTTGTTCCCCTCAAACTCTCAAAATCAGAGGTTTTATTAAACATCGCCCAGTAGTAGTCTTGATTGATAGTGGAAGTACACATAATTTCATCCATCAAAAAGTCGCAGAAGCAGTGCATTGTTTTGTATGAGCAGTTTCTAACTTCCAAGTTCAAATTGCGGATGGAGGCACATTGAAATGTGAAGGCTGCTGTGAAAATGTCAAACTTCAAATGGGGGATTATCAGTTGAAAGCTCACATGTTTGCCATACACATGGGGGGTTGCGACATTGTCCTCGGCGCTGAATGGCTCCGCACTCTTGGGCCAATCACAATGGATTTCCAGGAGTTATATATGAGTTTTAAGCAGAACAACTACACACATACCCTCCGTGGACTCCAGGCAGGAGCCCCCTCTATCATTAGCTCGCATAGGATGGAAAAATTGTTAAAAAAGGGCAATCATGGAGTTGTAGCTCAATTTAATGCCATCCAGGTAGTCGAAACCAAGCCTCTGCCAATTCATCCTGAGATGCAACAGATTTTAAATAACCATCTACCGGTCTTTGACAAGCCTCATGAGCTTCCACCCTCGCGAGGGGAACATGATCATATCATCACCTTGGTTCCAGGGGCCCAACCCCCAAATGTGCGCCCATACAGATATCCGTTCACCCAAAAGAATGAAATAGAAAAAATCATCAAGGAACTTTTGGAAGCAGGTGTCATTCGTCCCAGCATTAGTCCTTATTCATCCCCAGTGGTCATGGTGCTCAAGAAAGATGGGGAGTGGCGGATGTGTCCCGACTTCAGGGCCCTCAATAAGTTGACAGTCAAAGATAAATTTCCCATCCCGGTGGTTGATGATTTTCTGGATGAACTCAATGGGGCTCAATTCTTCACTAAGCTGGATCTTCGCTCAGGCTACCACCAAATTCGCATGAAGGAAGTCGACATCCCCAAGACTGCTTTCCGAACTCATGAAGGCCATTATGAATTCCTGGTCATGCCATTTGGTCTTTGTAATGCCCCCTCTACTTTTCAGAGCCTTATGAACCACATTCTCAAACCATATATCAGGAAATTTGTCCTTGTCTTCTTCGATGACATCCTCATCTATAGTTGCACTTGGGCTGCACATCTTCAGCATGTAGATCTACTCTTGCAACTGCTCCGCAAGCATAAATTATTTGTCAATATGTCCAAGTGTTCGTTTGGCATGGAAGAAGTAGAGTATTTGGGCCACATTTTGGGGCGTGAAGGTGTCAAGGTGGACTCCAAAAAGATCCAGGCAATGCAGGAATGGCCTCAACCTAAGACCTTGAAGAGTTTGAGAGGATTTTTGGGTCTCACAGGCTATGATCGTAAATTTGTCTGCAACTATGGTCGCATAGCGAAGCCCCTCACCCAACTCCTAAAGAAAAATTCATTCTTCTAGAATGAGGAAGCACAACAGGCCTTTAAAGCTCTAAAAAATGCCATGTGTTCCACTCCAGTCTTAGCACTACCTGACTTCACCAAATCTTTTGTCATTGAATGTGATGCTTCGGGTACAGGTATTGGGGCGGTCTTAATGCAGGAAGGGAGACCGTTGGCCTTCACAAGCCAACAACTCAGTGGGAGGAATCTAGGCCAATCTACCTACGAGAAGGAAATGATGGCCATCTTACATGCAGTCGAGACCTGGCAACCTTACTTATTGGGGCGACGTTTCCAAATCCGCACAGATCATCACAGTCTTAAATATTTTTTGGAGCAACGCCTATCCTCCCCACAACAAAATAAATGGCTAGCCAAAATGCTGGGATATGATTATGAGATCATTTACAAGAAAGGGAAAGACAATAGTGTAGCAGATGCATTATCTCGCCAATTTGAGGAGGAAAGTACTCTGCTAGCAATTTCCCTCCCCATTCCAGAATGGATTGAAGAGGCTCGCAGGGAATGGTTTTCACACCCCGGGCTCTCCCAACTCATTTCTCAATTGCAGGTAGATCCAAATTCCACCAAGGGATACTCGTGGCAGGATGATATTCTTCGCTACAAGGATAGAGTCGTAATATCACCAACATCCACCCTCAAAAGTTGCATTTTGGCAGAATTGCACTCATCTCCCATTGCAGGACATTCGGGCTTTCAGAAGACGTATGCTCGCACCAGAAGATCATTTTTTTGTACAGGCATGAAAAAGGAAATCCTTACTTTCGTAGCAGAATGCGATGTCTGTCAACACCACAAGGGGGAAACCGTCAACACACCAGGCACATTACAACCATTGCCCATTCCGGCATCAATTTAGACGGAGGTTTCTATGGATTTCATTACAGGTCTTCCAAAGTCAGGGAACAAGTCAGTCATCATGGTGGTTGTGGACCGACTGTCGAAGTATGCTCATTTCTGTGCCCTACCCCACCCATTTACACCAACTTTGGTTGCTCAATCTTTCATGGATCAGATCTTCAAATTGCATGGCATGCCCACTTCTATTGTGTCCGACCGCGACCCGATCTTCACCAGTAATTTTTGGCAGGAACTCTTCAGAATACAAGGCACTCAACTAAAACTAATTACTTCCTATCATCCGCAAACAAATGGTCAAACTGAAGCCGTCAACAAATGTCTAGAAACCTACCTTAGGTGTTTCACTTCAGAAAAGCAACACCTTTGGGTACAGTGGCTACCTCTGGCTGAATGGTGGTATAACACAAACTATCATGCCACCACCAAAATGACTCCCTATGAAGCAGTATATGGTCAACTCCCGCCTTCACCTACTTCGTATCTCAAGGGATGCTCAAAAGTACAAGCAGTGGATCAACTCCTACAACACCGTGCAACCATGCTCGCCCATCTTCGAGAGAATCTTCATCAAGCTCAGAACCGCATGAAGCAACAGGTAGACCAGCATCGCTCAGAGCACCAATTTCAAGAAGGGGATCAGGTCTTTTTACGGCTCCAACCATATAAGCAAACATCACTCAAAGACAAGGGGTGTCAGAAACTCTCTCCCAAATTCTACGGACCATATCAAGTACTTCAGCGCATTGGAGAAGTGGCCTACAAGTTGGCCTTGCCACCTACTGCAAAAATCCATCCAGTTTTCCATGTCTCATGCCTCAAGAAAGTGATTGGGAACAATTGCAGAATTCAGACCAGTCTACCTGAATTGGACGAAGAAGGGTCCATCTGGCTTCAACCCGAACAGGTCCTAGACACACGAGACAAGCAACTGCGCGGCCGCATGATTAAGGAAGTCCTCGTCAAATGGAAAGAGACCTCTCCGGAAGATGCAACTTGGGAACCAGCCACTATTCTTCAGCAGTTTCCGCAGCTTCAGCCTTGAGGACAAGGCTAGTCTTAAGGGGGAGGGCATGTTAGGGTCCCACCCTAACCTCCTTATTTATGTAATGGGATCACGTCATAGTCAAGAGTCAATAAAGCCCATATTAATAATTGTAAGTGGTTAATCCGCAATTAATGACAGAACCACAGTTAGTTACAAATGGGCCGTAGTATTAGATAGATGGTATTAATAAAACCCACGGTATTGACCCGTGGTATTGCATGTATGAGTCATATATAGATGATAGAGATTCCCTGCGAGGAGCATCGTGTCTTATTTTGTAGTCGAGCTCTGCTCTATTGGAGGTTGCCCCCTCGAAGAGGCAAGTGAACATTACTCTCTGAATAATAAAATCATTGCTATTCTGTGTTCTGGGTATCTTTTCTTCGCATATTCTGTATTTGGGTATCATTTTGCAGGTTAAGAGCATATCAGTTGACCTTGGTTAACCATGGTTTATTTTCGTAGCAACACAATCTTTGTGACAATGTGACGTTCAACCGTGGTTGACCATGGTTGATGATGATTATCATATTGAGACAATCTTTATCATAATGCAATGTTGGAGCATGGTTGAGACATGATTGATTTACATATTGATACAATCTTTGTCACAATGCGACGTTGGACAATCTAAGTTATATTGAGACAATCCTTTTCATAATGTGATATTGGACCATGCTTGACCATGGTTAAGACAATTTTTTATTATAAACACTAAAATAAACATGGTTACTATGGTTGATTTTCATATTGAGGCAATGCTTGTCACAATGTGACATTGGACCAAGGTTGAACATTGTTGATCATGACTGATTTTCAAATCGACGAAATCTTTGTCACAATGCGACATTGGACCATGGTTGATTTTCATATTGAGACAATATTTGTCACAATGCGACGTTGGACCATGTAAACATTTAAAGTCAAACATGTAAACTCTTATCATTAAACAAACAAAATGACAAACTTGCGCAACTGCGAAATTCGTTCAATGAAATTTGAAAAATTCAGAAACTTGCGCAACTACCAAATTCATTCGACGAAATTTGAAATAAGGGTAATAATAGTTATGAAATATCATTTCCTACTTTTACACGCATCCACTGTATATGATTGGTTAAATAATCTTTTTGATGTTTAACAAATCATATAGTTTCTAAAGTTTCAACCTTGCATATCTCATGAAAGCTAAATAACTGTTAGAGGTGAAGAATCAATCCTTCTAATAAATCGTAAGTAATTAAGAAATTGCACCTGTTTAAATAGTTTAGAGCTTTGGTCATCCAAAGGCTCTAAAAACCAACAAAACATTATAGATGCTCTGACATAATCCCTGACCTAGAATTATCTTCAGAGGTACAACAAGGTCCTTGAGGTGACTTCGTCGGGGCACTGATTAGGCTCGCTGGCAGTGGAACAACATTGGGGAATGTGTTTAAAAGCTCGGTATACTTATTGTCCTTCTCCCTTACTGAAATAGTTGATGTGTGACTAGTCTTATGTTAATGCATTTGAAGTTGAGAAAGGAAGAGAAGAGACTATATATTTAACCGTAATAAGTGGGGAAGCCAAGGTGATCGACACGACAAAGGAATACTTCCTGAAACACTAAGGCCTTGCACTAAAATGTGGAACTTGAATAGAGAAGTTGGAGTTCTACCAGTGTGTTGCCAGGTATTGATGCTACGATCAACACCCACCAAAATATTGCCTACATTGGAATTTTGGAGCATATTGACGATCTAATGATTTGTCATCCATGGTCACTTCATTGCCAATTGATGTTGCATTAAGTGTTTAAATATTATTGGGGTGCACGTTGTTGGATCGACAAAATCATTGGGAAGACGTCTTTGATTCATCAAAGTGCCTTCACCACCATCTGAGAGACTTGGACCGCAGATTAGACAAAATACAACAACACCTTGTCCTTGTGCCAACAACAACTCATGAAGGCTCAAAGGAGCCTATACAAATTGATGTCTCAAATTCAGATCCATCAACGTAGCTATCTCATGTCTATGTTCTATGTTTCTTATGATACTAGTATTTCTAGGAAGTGTATCTCAAAGCAAAGCTCTAGTTATATCTTGAATTTTGTAGTTTTTTATTGTTTCAAGTTATTATATAAAGAACGCTTTTTTGGTTGTGATGAAAGATTGACAAAACAATTTTTCCATTTGATGTAATATCCAATTTTATAAACAATACAATTCACTTAAAAATGATATATTTCTAAATATATAAATACATTTAAAGTTTTAAAATATTTAAATTTTAAAAATTAAATTAAAAAATTTGCCTATGAAAAAACCAAAACCTGCTACGATCACGAATATCTGTCGCAACTTGCTTAGTTGATAAGTTGGAATTTTGTTAGGTGGGTTGTTTGGAACTCGAGAGTGTACTAAGTCCAGATTGTGCGGATGGTGATCTCGGCATCACCATGCACTAGCAATTTATAAAGTGACATTCCTCTATAAACTCTGTCCGTTGCAGATTAGTTACTCGTGGTTGTCGTTTGCAGTAAAACAATGTTGATAAGGTAGATTATTAAAAAAGGCTTGGTATAATTATGTGATTTTTTAATGGAGTTGTTTTTAGTGCAAATTTTTGGACTTTTCGTGCTGAAATCCGGTGGAACAATTTGAGGTGAAATTTTGATTTGCATTATTTAAACTGGTTTTTTTCACTGTATGTATGGATTCAGCGCTTTGAAAAACCCTTAGGGCACTTGGATTGTGTAAAGATTACCCATCAAAATTATGATTTCAATAAATTCCTGTTGGATTTTAGAGAAATTATACCTGAAAAACCCATAGGAAAAGCTTCCAAAAAATTACACTAAAAACAACTCATTTTTAAATTATTTTTCTAATATTTTTTAAAATTTTGTCATAATTTTGTTTGATTTAAAATATTTTATATTTTAAAAAAATTGAGTTTATTTATATATTAAAAACAGATTTTGAATAATAAAAATATACATGGTTGAAAAATAAATTTATTATATAATAAAAAAAAACTAAAAATAGAAAAGTTAAATCAATTTATGCCAGGAACGTGAGCCGTGAAGTCACGAGACCATTGGTCAAATGAACCTGTCACAACTCTAGGTTATCAACTTGAACTTTGTTAAGTGGGTTGGGCCAATTTCAAAGTGTAACTACAACAATCAGATTCAATGGTTATGTATACAAGTGTGGTCCCCACAGTGCGATTTCTTCAGCTGCAAAAAAAAAAAAACCTCTAGATACTCACTCCCCGTAACCATATTCAGAGTTGGAGCAGATAGATTTGTTTTCTTAAATTGGATTTGATTTTTGTTCAAAACTTTGAACATGGACATAGTATCACCCTACAATCTGGGTGTGATTGTCTTTTGGGTCTTGATTGGATTCAAATTAGATTATAACTCTGAAAAATAGACCCTGACTCGTTGTCTTTTCAATTTTGTTCAGTCTTAATTGGATTAAATTAGATTATAACTCTGAAATATATCCATAAAATTAGATTATTCAACCAACGATAGAAGATTCTTTGTTGCCCCCACTTTCGACCTGCACTTAGGTTAGAAAAGTCACATAACGTGGAGAAATCGCATTGCTGCCTTTCTCAGAAGCTTTTTTTAAGGAGGTTTACTTTATTAATTTGGTATTAGTTAACTACAACATCTAACTGTTATTAAAAATTAAGGTAGATAAATATTTTACATAGTGAAATATGTAATATTTTTTTTTATTGATTTACCATTTCAAAAATTTCCTTATTTCCTTATTAGTTCCTTATTTTTCAGGTATATCTAAAGTTTCAAAATAAATGGTAAATTATTAGAATAATCACCTAAATTAATCTTGTTTTTATTATAATATTAAAATTATATTTAATATTCTATAAATTATGTATATCTAAAATCTCAACTTTATTTGAATGTGATTAACTCAAAAAAACATATCCCCTTAAAATTAAACCCAAATAAATAAAAATACAATCCATACTTCCAACTAAACTCCAATGCTCCTGAAAATCTCAATGTGAAAACACTCTCAAAACATCCTCATTTAAATGGCTTGAAACCATTCCAAGAGAAAAGTCATAATTCTGCACCAAAGCTCTTATTGACAAGTTCCAATCCGTGTGTATTAGGATTTTGTTCGATTTTTCTCGATATCATTGTGGCATGGGTTAATATTTGTCTTTATTTGGTAAAGAAGATGAGGGTCCTTATTTCGGGTTGGTCCTCTCTAGGTGAGGTTAGTTTTCTTTTTCTTTAAAGAGTATTTATATTGGGTGAGGTTAGTTTTTTTTTTTCCTTTTCTTAAAAGAGTATTTATATTAGGTGAGGTTAGTTTTTTTTTTAAAGAGTATTTATATTTTTCTTAATGAGGTGTGGTTTTTTAAGAGTAATTGAAAGGAAATATATAGGTATTGTTGGAAAATGTAATTCTTACTTGTTTTAGCTGTGATTTTTGCTATGTAAAGGAGTTTATTCATATTAGTTAGGAGTTCTTAGATCGGTGTGTGGTTGAGATATTCTGTCAACCAAGTGATTGTGTGTCTAAGATAGTTTCCCTTTCTTGAGACAACACTTCATATTTTTATTTGTAACGTTATTTGATTAAAGATAATATAGATTTCCTTATGAAAATTTAACTTGGTATCGGAGCTCGTATGGGCCTGGGCCTGGGCCTTGGCCCCTCTTGGGCTGAGGGAAATAAAGAGTTTGATGAGTGTTTTGTTTTTTTTTCCCTTGCTTGTTTGCCCATCCCTTTGTTGTTGCTATGTAGATGGAGCTGGAAAAAGTGTGGTAAATCTGTAGGATCAAGTCGTCAAGCGTCGTGAATAGTGAAAAGCCGTGATGTGACTGTGAATTGTAGATCTGTTTTTTCTTTGTAAGCCAATCTTCTCGTTTTTTTATTGCAGGCCAATCTTGTGGTTCTTCGTGGATCTGTGGATGATCACAGGGTGATCAGTGGTTAGTCTGCCCATCGTGGAGGAGTAGCGGATTTGTGAGTTTGCGGATCTGTGGATAAAACAACTCCTCTTTGGACGGTTGGCTCTTCCCTACAGACGCTACTAGGCTTCTCAGTTGGGGTACTCGGTTGAGCATCACTGTAGACACTGCTCGTGGACTGGCATTCTTGCACAAAGAATGTCGCGAATGCATTGTGCATTTCTATGTAAAATCAGAGAACATTATCCTCGATGATAAGTTCAAGGCCAAACTATCAGATTTCAGGCTGTCGAAACTCATCGAGCAGACTTATTAGCATAGCCGAGTTCTGACTGGGATGAGAGGCACTCAGGGCTACATGGCGCCTGAATGGCTCATGGAAGTGGGTGTGAGCGGCAAGAGCGATGTTTACAACTTGGGCATCGTGTTACTGGAGATCATGTCCAGGTGCCAGTGCGTAGATCTGTCGGCTTTAGCGGAAGATTGTTATCTTCCCACTGCGACCATTCGAAGGCTTCAAGAGGAGAGCTTAATGGAAATCGTTGATCCACACTTGGAGGAGCATGAAGTGAAGAAAGTTGTGATAGTGGCACTTTGGTGTATACAGGAGGATCTTGCCATGAGACCAGAGGCCAGTGTAGTGAGCCGAATGCTAGTAGGCCTTGGATCCGCATATACAGATTGTTCTCGTATTTTTTGATGGATCGACCTGAGAAGGTGCGCTCGAGCTTCATTGAGGAGAGCCATAGGTGTTGTGTTCTGACAAACAAGGGACAATAAGCATGAGATGAGTAGCAAGCTAGTCATCTTAGAGGAAATCGAGCCTGGCGTCGACAACAGGGTATTGAAATTCATCAGCCCTTTCTCTCGAGCGGTAATGCCTTTCTGGAGTGTCCGTAGGAGAAGCTAGCCTCCAGTGCAGAGTGGTGTCGTGGATCTGGAGTGTGCTGTTCAACACTTCATGCCTCAGTAGGGTTCAACTCTAGATCATTCACAAACTCGAGGAATCCACATCGAACGCAAGCATGGGAGAAAGCATTGTTGGAGGAAGATCCTACATTTAGGGAAAAACTATTGAACTTCTCATTTTGAGGGCATATTCTTCGTTTATCCAATTTTAAGGATGAGTCAAGTAGAGCATGGTTGTTTGTGTATGATTGGGTAAGCATAATTTTTTCATGATGAAATTATTTTGGAATGAATATATATATATATATATATGAGATTAGGCACCTCAATATAAAGTTATTTTGTTAGAATTAACTTTTTTAACAAATGACAGGTTAAGCATGGAATTCCAAGATTTAATTGACAAAGACAAAGATGCCTAAGATGTGAACAATTTCAAAAGATGAGGGAAATGAGTAGCTTAGCAATTAAAGGATGTTGGACCTTAAAACTTCTATGTGATTTATCCGGGAGAGACTTGAAATATACTTTAAATGAAAAACCATTGTCGCCTATAATAAAAACATAAATGTTTATACATATTTGGTTAGTTTTAATTAAAAGTAGTATAAAACATTAATAATTGCATTCTCATTGTGGTCACTTAATTCAAATATATTTCACGTTCACTCTTCCACTAATAAATAAAATATTTCGATATCTATAGTGTTAAAAATATAATTTTATATATATTTAGAGAGATAAAGTAATGAAAATTAAAAAAAAAAATCTATTTTTCTTATAAATATTTCAATATAGAAATTAAATACATTGTTTGAATATATATGTGTGTGTGTATGTGTTAATGTTTACCTTAGGTAAATTTTATATATGTTATGTGTGTGTTAATGTTTACTTTAGTAAAATATTTCAATGCTCAAAAGGAAAATGTTACTACATGTAAAATAATTTAAGAGGAAAATGCGTAACTCATTCAATTTTTAATATAAAATATTAATCATAATAAATTATTCAAAAATACAATTTAAACAATGAAAAATTGCACATGATCATTATAAGATAGACATAAAATTATCTTATTCATGGATTTATCAATTACTAAAAGGGATTAAATCTCTTGACGTGTAAATCTTTTTTCAAGTTTTGCATTCTTAAAGGAGGTTGCATATAATGAGAATTAATCCATCTCAGCTCTTCATAGATCAGTGGTTAAGATGGATCTATATTGGTATAATTAACAAATGTTACTCAATCTTTATAAGTGAGAATACATCGTTATGGTAAAATGATTTTATGAGTTATACATATAATTAATAATAAGTAATATGGTAAACATTTTTATGATTTTTATATAATAGTGTAGGTATAAATTTTAAAGATTTCATATTAACAAAAAAATTATTATTGATATTATTAAAATAAAAGTTATGATAGTTAAATTTAAAAAAATATTTACATTTAGCTTATATATTATAATAATGTTAAAAAATTACGCTCGATAAGCATATATATTTCAACTCAAGGTGGATGTGGGCTTGCATATTTTTAATTTTTAAAAAAATAAATGGAGAGGAATTGATCTCAATGGAATATTCTTCGTCTCATAAACCATTCTACTATGGTGATTTCAATCAACTGTTTCATCTTCTATGTTATATTTGATTTAATAATACTTTTTGTTTAGTTAATCCATAATGTGCATTATGTTTGGGCGATGGATTGTCGTTTCAGATGGGCGATGGATTGTTTTGTTAAATCATGTGATTGTGAACAAGAAAACTGGAAAGGACACCAAAAATTATTTTGAGCAAGATTACCTGCAGAGTCGGTTGTGGAGATACATTTCGATCCATTCTCTTAGAGGCTTGCTATCCTTTCTAGTAATGAGCTCACATTAGTCGGATTGTAATTTGTTTTCTAGTTACAGGCAAGTGGCAGACGCATGGAACAACAACTGCGAGGGTTTAAATGCATTGTACAAGAATTCAAGCTTCATTTCGTCATGAAAACAGTTAAAAACGCCATCATTATGTTCGTGTTGATGAGGAATGCAGTTGTTTCCACCCTTAATAAGACGGGTAATTATAAGGGTTGGGAATTTGAGTAGCTTTTCTTTAGAGTTTTTTAAGATTCTTAATCCTTTTTTGGATTCAATGATTGAATATGATGTCAATTTGGTAGTGACAAATTCCAAACATGGCATTAGATTCTTCTTTTTGAGAGGACCAATTTTGACTGTTGAAGCGCTCAATTTGGACAAAGGGAAGTGTATTTTTGAATTGAAGCCCACATGTGCACAAATGGACGAGTTGACCCAAAAGAGAAATTGGACATCCTCGAATGGCTATAAATACAAGTCAAGTGACCCTCATTTGGACATCATCATGATCATTCTTCTTTCTTTAGTTTGGCTTGCACATGTATGAGGTGGTTCGCGGAGATTAGTTCGTACATGTCCAAAATTGCAGGGTTCTAAGCTCGCATGTGAGATCCAAGGTTTTGGTTTCCAGCCGCAGGGATGACACAGGTATTTTTCGATTTCAACCGCAGGCACGCAGGATCATGAGTGCGGTTGGAGGGTTTTATCCACACGCATGTACACTCTCTACGTGTGATTGGAAACTAGGGTTTGATTTTTCAGTTGACCGCAAAATTCAACAATTGACCACAGACAATAACAGTTGATCGTAGGCTTTTGAATCAAGGTTTTGATTATTGGCATTTGTTGGGTTCATCTCTTGGATGTTGTTTAGTTGATTTTTATCGATAGTTTAATGGTTGAAGATATGGATCATTGTACTCTCTCTTTGTTGAACATTTTATGACAACCTAATAAGAAGAATAATTTGAAAGGGTTTTCCCCCTTGTGGGGTTTTTCCATGGTCTCTGACCAATTCTGATGTCTTTATGTTTGAATCATTTTCTTCTATTGTTCCTTTATGTCTCACTACATTGATGATGATATTGTTGTTTTTATATGATTGCAGATTTTGCTGAATAATGTTGTAAAAATGAATAATGTGCATTATGTTTGGGCGATAGATCATCTTTTCAGATGGGCAATGGATTGTTTTGTTAAACTGTGTGATTGTGAATAAGAAAGATGGAAAGGACACAAAAAATTAGTTCTAGCAAGATTTCCTGTAGAGTCGGTTGTGGAGATACATTTCGATCCATTCTCTTAGAGGCTTGCTATCCTTTCTTGTAATGATCTCACATTAGTCGGATTGTAATTTGATTTCTAGTTACAGAGACGTGGCAGACGCATGGAACAACAACTGTGAGGGTTTAAACGCATTGTACAAGAAGTCAAGCTTCATTTTGTCATGAAAACAGTTAAACGCGCCATCATTATGTTCCTACTGATGAGGAATGTAGTTGTTTCCACCCTTAATAAGAGGGGTACTTATAAGGGTTTGGAATTTGTGTAGCTTTTCTTTAGAGTTTTTTAAGATTCTTAATCTTTTTTTGAATTCAATGATTTAATGGGATGTTAATTTGGTAGTGAAAAATTCCAAACATGGCATTAGATTCCTCTTTTTGAGAGGACCAATTTTGACTTTGAAGCATTCAATTTGGACAAAGGGAAGTGTATTTTTGAATTGAAGCCCACATGTGCACAAATGGACAAGTCTACCCAAAAGAGAAATTGGTCACCCTCGAATGGCTATAAATACAAGTCAAGTGACCCTCATTTGGACATCATCATGATCATTATTCTTTCTTTGGTTTGGCTTGCACATGTATGAGGTGGTTCGCGGAGATTGGTTCATACAGGTCCAAAATTGCAGGGCTCGAAGCTCGCACGTGAGATCCAGGGTTTTGGTTTCCAGCCGCAGGGATGACACATGTATTTTTCGATTTCAACCGCAGGCATGCAGGATCATGAGTGCGGTTGGAGGGTTTCATCCACAGTCATGTACACTCTCTACGTGTGATTGAAAACTAGGGTTTAATTTTTCAGTTGACCGCAAAATTCAACAATTGACCGCAGACAATAATAGTTGACCATAGGTTTCTGAATCAAGGTTTTGATTATTGGCATTTGTTGGGTTCATCTTTTGGATGTTGTTTATTTGATTTTGCTCGATAGTTTAATGGTTGAAGATATGGATCATTATACTCTCTCTTTGTTGAACATTTTATGACAATCTAATAAAACGAAGAATTTGAAAGGGTTTTCCCCCTTTTGGGGTTTTTCCCTGGTCTCTGACCAATCCTGATGTCTTTATATGTGAATCCTTTTCTTCTATTATTCCTTGATGTCCCGCTACATTGATGATGATATTTTTGTTTTTACATAATTGAAGATTTCGCTGAATAATGTTGTAAAAATGAATAATGCTATGATGTTGTGGGGTGAATTCAATATGTTAATGATGAAATGTAATTATCTAAAGTGAAGAAAAATATATCCCTAAGAAAACTTAACATGGAAGAACCAAATTTTGAATGGGAGGTTGTCCAAGTCATGGACAAAGTACAACCTAATTGCCATTCAGTTGATAACTGTGAATTAGAAAATTCTTAAGGACAGAATGTTCCAGTCATAGACAAATTACCGCCTAATTTCCATCCTGTTAATAAATATGAATGGTGTTTTCACTGCAAGAAAATTGAAGGAGTTTCTTATTGGTGTGATGGATGAGTCGTCCAATATGTAGATCTCAAATATCTTTATAGTTTGTTGTAGGTTGGTTGTGGGTTTAGATTTAGTTTCAATATGTAGACTCAGATATCGATATAATTTGTTGTAGGTTGGATTTGGGGTAGGATTTAGTTACACTGGTTGAACTATATAGAGGTTTGGATTTTTTGTGTCAATTGAATTTATGTTACATTTAACTCGTTGTAAGAAATTATTATTAATACTTTGGATTTGTAGTTTTTTGTATTTTTATTGAACATAAATGAAATGTAAGTGCTTTGATATGGGTGTTTTTTTACTATTAATGAGCACAGATGTAACTAATCTCAAAATATGGGGCACTTCATTTAATTGTTGTAACCGTCTCCTCCCACATTTACCCACTTTCACTGACTTTCCCAGGGTAAACATGAGTTGAGGGTCACTATGATAACACTCAACCTCCTATATGACCTTAAGGAAATGGAGTTGACAACTTAAGACCTTATTGACTTCCTTCATGTGCTACAGGACCTCCAGGAGCAACCCAACCTGTCCAGGTGTCCAATCCCTGAGATAACTCTCTTTTTCATTGACCTATAGCCTCATCTGCTCCCTTTGCCGAGGAATGCAAGTAACTGTAGTGTTGGAAATAATACTGAGAGGGGGGGTGAATCAGTATTATCACATTAATAAAACTTTTTCATTTCCATAATCAGATTCATATATGCTACTTCCACAACTACTTATGATTAAGTTAATTGATCTTCAATGAGTGCATTAGAACATTATCAACCATATTATCAGTTAACACATGCAGTAACATAGAGTAGATCATCACACATAAGGCACACACATGAAGACCATGATATAAGGTGGAAACCCAATGCGGGAGAAAACCACCTGCTGCAAGTCATCTCAATCTTCTTCTTAATAAGAAAATCCTTTTACAATATTTTGTACTGGTGCAGTCTTATACCAGTACGGGAGCTACAACCCCCTTTGCTCTTGTACTAGCCGATCCATTTACTAGTATGCAGGATGCTACTTACTACAATGCTCCAAAGTTTTCAACTGCTACTGGAAGGGAGCTACTACCCCCTTAGCTCTTGCACTAGCTAAGATACTAGTACGTAGGCGCCGGCCTACAATCTTCTCTCCTCCAGGTACCACGTTTCATCAATTTTCAGACTGGATACACTGAAGCACAACACATAATCTGAAAGGCCACATTTCATCCAATTTTCATACTGGGCCCAACAACATTGAAGCTCATAATCAAACAAACTTCTGAATTACCCAAGCACTAGATCAATACATATACAAGTGATTCATCAATCAGATCTAGTCATCAGATCACATAAAATGAGTCAATAAGAACCTGATCCATTCATCCATCAATGTATAAACATTTAATCAATCACTGCTGTTATCAGAACTTAATACCAGAAACCAGACATCACTTCAAAACCCAGAACACAACCATAATAAACAAGGGCAGCTAAATAGATTTCATGAGAAGTACGCATCTTCACCCATATAACCCCTGCATATAAGTACGCACTGTTTCCAACTGCGTTCCTGCGTACCCACGCACTGTGCCTTAAAGACTTCCTGCGTACCTGCGCTCTGTGTCCATTGAACTGCCTGCGCACCTCCGCACTGCAGCGCTTCTGGGCTTGCGTATCTGCGCACCTGCAGCGCTTCTGCGCCTGCGTATCTCCGCACTTTTCTTTCACTGTACTTGCGTACCTGCAGGTATAGATAATTTCAAGACTTCAAGAATAACCCAGACTGTCAGATCTACAGATCTGAACATGCGCCGAGGAGATATCAACCCATTAGTAGATCCGACTTGTAGTTCTCATGTTTCTCCTTGATTTAGATCTAGCTATCTCTCACAAACCCATCACTAGAATTTCAGATCTAGTTTCTCTTAAGATCTTCTTCTTTCACAAGTGTCTAGCCAAATGATCTCCTTTGCTTTATATAGGCAAGCTCTTCCTAAAATCATGGATCAATAGGGGCTCAATAATAATAATATAAAACAATACCACGGGCCAAAACCATAGAATCAAGAACGGCGGGCTAAATACCACGGGCCAAACATAAGAAACCCCACGTGAGCGCGCTTCTCTGCCTTGAAGTAAGTGAACTGGGGGTACGCACCTCTTACACGGGATACCTGCGTGTATGTACGCACTTTATGTATGACATGCTTGCGTGTCCGCGCCTTTTGTACTGTGTACCTGCGTACCCCTTATTTTCTTCAATATTTGAGAGCTGATCATCAATCTCTGCTACTGTCCTGAAGTACTGTGATCTATCACCTGTATGGGTTGCCATCAAGGACAATACTTTAGCCATAATGCCAAAAATCTCCCCCTTTGGACTTGATGGCAAAGCTTACTTGTGAACTGTCATCTGATCCCTTTGAACTGTCCTACATCCATGTATTCTGTCATATCTGATATCTCTTCTGTGGATTCATCTGAATGTATACAAGTGAGATGATCTTCTATGAGAGGGTTGCCATCAAGTACAACACATGCATCATAATGCCAACAATCTCCCCCTTTGGACTTGATGGCAACAACACCAAATCACTCTCCCCCTTTGACATCAAGGGCAAAGGGTTATGCTCCCCCTAAGAACATGCTCCCCCTGACGATAAACCATATCTGCTGAAATTTCTGAATGAGCTCCCCCTTTGTATATGCCATGGTGCACCAATATGATAATGCTCGTTCTGAGAACAAGTTGAAATGTCTGCTCTGCTATATAGTGCTGTTCATGCTCAAGCTCCCCCTGACTGTAAGCAAGGTCTGCAAAAAAGATGTTCTACAAGAAGAACATGACTCTATATATCATTAAAGACCTTCCTATCACCAAAGACTCATACATACATCTATCTCCCATCATAATGGTGATATACCAAAAGTTTACATATGATAACATAAAAGAATAACATCATTCATCCCAGGCATAGTGGGGAAACCAACATAGGCCGTTACATGACCTGAAGAGATGACTACAATAGATAGAGACATACTATTACATCATGAGTCGTGATATGACATTCATAACAGAGACCAATCACCTAAGATAAACATCAGCAACAACACTGTATGATCTGCTCCATAGTATCTGTCAACAACAACTAGATCAACAACTTGCATCAGTGCATGAATCATCAAGGTATGTCCGCATCAACAGAATTTCACACCATAGCCATCATGAACTAAGTATCAACAATCTGCATTAATCATCATATATATGAAACAACCTAACATCATATAGGTAAGAGCTCATCATCATCATGTCTCCAACAATGCAACTTTGAATAATCATCCATGTATCCAACCAACAATCCTCATCCATATATGTGCCAAGAACAATAGGAATCCTGCATCATAACTGTAATATATGATCTTTATGCATATGACGACAACATCATATGAGTGACTCATCATCAAGTAAAGAAGATGTGAATTCAAGCTATGTACTTCTCCTTATCCTTATGAAGATCACCATGTAAGCACCACATATGTAGCATCTGATTTGAAAATCAACTATGTAAACCCCAAGAATCGTCTGAACAACTCATGACCATATCATAGCAAGATATATCATTTAGCTATATAAGCATCATCACCAAGGACTATTACCCATAATGCCAACAATGCATTAAAAACATATGCTCCCCCTAAACTGGTGCCATCTGTCAGATCTTATCAACAAGAAAAGTCAGCCAATAAATGCCTTAAGACAGATACGCAGTTTCTCATTATACGACCTGCGTGGCTCCGCGCTTCGTCTTTCGCTCCTCTACGTATCCCCGCACCTCACCTTCTATGTTTCTGCGTACCCACGCAGACAACCTTCTACTACAGTGCGTACCCACGCACCTGTGCCATCAGTTGCGCCGCGTACCTCACGCAGCCTTTGCTTCTATCGCGCCGCGTACTTCTATGTACCTCCGTAGGTTATCCTTCTATCGCACCGCGTACCTTCGATCTTGCTACGCACCTCTTCTTCTGTCTCGCCGCGTCCGTCCGCATGTGCTCTTTTGTTACGCCGCGTACTTATACTGTACCTACGCACCTGAACCTCTGTCGCGCTGCGTACCCACGCACTGCGCCTTCTTCTGCTCTGCGTACCCACGCACTGCGCCTTCTTCTGCTCTGCGTACCCACGCACTTCTCCTTCTTCTGCTCTGCGTACACACGCACTTGCACCGTTAATCACCTGCGTACCTCTGATTAGGGCCGAATTGGCAGTCCACCAGTGTGCCACAGATAGTCAGATGCCCAGATCTGATCTTGTGTTGAGAGATCATACTTCACAGATTCACTTCCAACTTCACTTTCCCTACTGCCTTTCTTCAAACAATCATATACGCGATTGTGCAGTATCCAACTCGTGTATATATGCGACTTCCCTTTATGGAGTTTGCATATGAGATTCAGGGCACTGAAGTTTTGTACTTTCAACTCCCTCTGATTCTAGTATGTCTGTACGTTGTGATGTGCCGCCTTTTTCTGACTGTACTTCCTTTTTCCTCCATATCTTCAAGTGTGATGATGTTTTCTCCTTTTGGTGTGATGTCCGTGCTTTGTTCCTGCATTCCTTTGCTATATGTCCAAGCTTGTTACATGCATAACATCTTACATGTTTCATATTCCTTTTGTAGCAATCAGCAGCTTTGTGACCATACATATTGCAAGCAAAGCAATATCCATTAAAGTACCTTGACTGAGAAGATCTGTTTGTTTGATGATATTGAACCCTTCTTCTTCTACATCTGGCTGCAACATGTCCAAGGTTATGACATACATAACATTCAACATTATTCATAGGAGGAGTAAAGGATTTTCTTTGAGGAATCTCTTTCCTTGGTTGATGATGAGATTGATCTTTCATTTCTTCGTTGATCACTTTAGATTTTTCTTTAGAGTTCCTTGCCTCACCTTGTGAACTAGATTCACCTTCAACAGATTCATGGAAACCAAGACTAGTCTTTATAGCAGGAGACCTTTGACTACTAAGAATATCATCCAAGACTTTAGAACTATCTTGAAATCGTAAAAGCTTATCTTTTTCTGCTAATTTACCTTTCAAGATATTTACCTCAACCTGAAGCTGTTCTTCCTTTTCAAGAGATTGCTTTTTCAAATATTCTTCAGCTTTCCTTCCTTCTTCCATTTGTTCCCTTAGTTTGAGAATCTTCTTTTCTTGTTCTTCATTCAGATCCTGCTGCATTTGACGAATTCTGAAGGCACATTCCAGCTGGGATTTTAAGCTGATGACTTCGTTGTCTTGTTTTTCAATTGCTTGATGTAGATCTTCATTCTACTTCTTTGATTCTTCAAGATCTCCTTTTAATGAGAGGATTGTAGCTTCAAGATTTTCATAGTAGCTGGATCTATCTTTGAGTTTCTTGATGGTTGTGCTTCTTTCGTTGACTTCTTTTCTTAATGATGTCACTTCATGCTGCAATTTTTGACATTGGTCTTCCTTGTCCTTGAGTAGTTTTCTTACCTTTTCTTCTAATTGGGCCTTTAGTTTGGTAGCTTCTTCTTTGAAGTCACATTCCCTTTTATTCAATAGATCTTGTTGATCTCTAATTTTGTCTGTCAGCCTTTTAAATTCTGCCTCTATTTGATATCTTTCTTGTTCACCCATAAGAGCAAATTCAGTAGTTTCGCTATCACTTTCATCTCTTCCAAAAGGAAAGATAGCTGGAACATCAGAGGACAATATATTCATACCTGATAATGATTTTGAATCTGAAGAGCTTCTTTTACCTAATCCCCAATCGATTCTCCCATTGTCATAGTTCTTCTGAGATGACTTCTTCTTCTTAGGTGCTTTCTTCTTAAGCTTCTTTCCCATTGTTCCACGGATCTCCTTCAAGCGATCAAGCTTCTACCAAAGAACCTTCTCTGATACCAATTTTTGGAAATAATACTGAGAGGGGGGGGTGAATCAGTATTATCACATTAATAAAACTTTTTCATTTCCATAATTAGATTCATATATGCTACTTCCACAACTTCTTATGATTAAGTTAATTGATCTTCAATGAGTGCATTAGAACATTATCAACCATATTATCAGTTAACACATGCAGTAACATAGAGTAGATCATCACACATAAGGCACACACATGAACACCATGATATAAGGTGGAAACCCAATGCGGGAGAAAACCACCTGCTGCAAGTCATCTCAATCTTCTTCTTAATAAGAAAATCCTTTTACAATATTTTGTACTGGTGCAGTCTTATACCAGTACGGGAGCTACTACCCCCTTAGCTCTTGTACTAGCTAAGATACTAGTACGTAGGCGCCGGCCTACAATCTTCTCTCCTCCAGGTACCACGTTTCATCAATTTTCAAACTGGATACACTGAAGCACAACACATAATCTGAAAGGCCACATTTCATCCAATTTTCATACTGGGCCCAACAACATTGAAGCTCATAATCAAACAACCTTCTGAATTACCCAAGCACTAGATCAATACATATACAAGTGAGTCATCAATCAGATCTAGTCCATCAGATCACATAAAATGAGTCAATAAGAACCTGATCCATTCATCCATCAATGTATAAACATTTAATCAATCACTGCTGTTATCAGAACTTAATACCAGAAACCAGACATCACTTCAAAACCCAGAACACAACCATAATAAACAAGGGCAGCTAAATAGATTTCATGAGAAGTACGCAGCTTCACCCATATAACCCCTGCGTAGAAGTACGCACTGTTTCCAACTGCGTTCCTGCGTACCCATGCACTGTGCCTTAAAGACTTCCTGCGTACCTGCGCTCTGTGTCCAATGAACTGCCTGCGCACCTCCGCATCTGCAGCGCTTCTGGGCCTGCGTATCTGCGCACCTGCAGCGCTTCTGCACCTGCGTATCTCCGCACTTTTCTTTCACTGTACTTGCGTACCTGCAGGTATAGATAATTTCAAGACTTCAAGAATAACCCAGACTGTCAGATCTACAGATCTGAACATGCGCCGAGGAGATATCAACCCATTAGTAGATCCGACTTGTAGTTCTCATGTTTCTCCTTGATTTAGATCTAGCTATCTCTCACAAACCCATCACTATAATTTCAGATCTAGTTTCTCTTAAGATCTTCTTCTTTCACACAAGTGTCTAGCCAAATGATCTCCTTTTCTTTATATAGGCAAGCTCTTCCTAAAATCATGGATCAATAGGGGCTCAATAATAATAATATAAAACAATACCACGGGCCAAAACCATAGAATCAAGAACGGTGGGCTAAATACCACGGGCCAAACATAAGAAACCCCATGTGAGCGCGCTTCTCTGCCTTGAAGTAAGTGAACTGTGGGTACGCACCTCTTACACGGGATACCTGCATGTATGTACGCACTTTATGTATGACATGCCTGTGTGTCCGCGTCTTTTGTACTGTGTACCTGCATACCCCTTATTTTCTTCAATATTTGAGAGCTGATCATCAATCTCTGCTACTGTCCTGAAGTACTGTGATCTATCACCTGTATGGGTTTTCATCAAGGACAATACTTTAGCCATAATGCCAACATGTAGCCCTCCAGTCGCACTGATAAGCCCGCCTCCATGTGACTATGGACTTTTCCAGTCATTTCTATGCTAGGGACCTATTGATGTCTCAAAAATCACTGCAACAACATGGGGGAAAAACCACCTGGTCGGGGACTTGAATACCGTCCCTTATCCATTTGGATTAGTGGTTCCAACTGGTTTAACTAGGTCTAGTTACTTTTTCTCAATCTCCAATGACTCAAAATATGACTTTCATCCATCAATGGAGAAGAGACATCAGATCATCCCTCTTGCTCATTAGGCAGGAAAGTGATCCTTAAGCTGATCTGGGGCTCAACTAAGCCACGACTAAGTTATGACTTAAAATTAACCTAACTTATTCTAACCTAACTAACTCTATGGTATTAAGTTAATATTGATTGCTAATCCTGTATGATACTATGATAATGTTATCACTATGAAACTTGTTAGTTTAATACTATTTATTAATCCTAAAGTAACGCTATGTTAATACTACACTATCATTGAAGTCATGTTAGGTACTAAAGTATTCTATATTTATCTCATATGCCAAATCTAAACTAATATATCCTATGATATTATACTAATTAACTAATTATACTATATGAAGAAATATACCTTATACTATACTATATTCCTAAATATTACTATTATAGTTCTAACAATAATACTAAATATTTAATCTAGTTTATTATAAGATTATAATATATCTATGATAAACTGTAAAATGAATGTTAATTAAACTAAATAATGTTATTATTATTCTAAGGAAACATTTAATTAAAATAAGATCTAGTTAAATACACTACCTAATTAAAATTAAAATTATTATAATTCCCTTAGGTTATTATTATTTATTGAAAGTGAACGTTAAAAAACTAATTAATAATTAGTATGTTAAATTTAACTCTAAAAAGAAAAGAAAAATAATTTCAAATGTTAAGTGTTATTGATTAAAAATAAATTAATATACAATATATTACATTAATCCTTATGATTGATTTTTTAGTGTTTTGAATAAAGATTAAAATCAATCAAGAAGGTTGATTAATATAAGGGCTCAATCTTGCCATTGAGAACCAAGATGTTTGCCTCTAACGAAAGAGGACTTTATGCAGAATTAATTTACAAATGCAAAACTAATTTAAAACGAAAATCCTATCTCGAACTAGAACGGGATAGCCCTCTCCTAATCCGAGAGCAAATGAAATAAAATAGGGGGAAGGACTGGTTTATGAGCGAATTCACCATGTGATTTCCATTAACTAAAAGAAATAGTTCATATTAATTAATGGAATAAAAAGCAAAATACATTTGCAATTAAATGATAAATAGTTATCATTTATCTCATATATACTTCAATGAATTCATTATAGATTCGATCTCGTTCTGCCTCTTGGAGATAGCTCCTGTAAAGCTTCAATAACATATCAAAATTGAACCAACAATAGTGTTAGATATCAACAAGAAATACTATTTAGAATAAAGATCGAAATCAATTACAAAACTTGGACAAAAATAAAAATAAAAATTCAGCATTCTGGTAATAGTACACATGAATGGAAATTCATTTAAACAATGCCAAAGCTTTTTACAAAATACACAGTCCTTGAGAATTTGAGACCTATGATCTTACTGCATGCAATAGTGCTAAGAAATAAAACAGGGCCAAAAACCCTCTTTCAATCTCTACAATCACTTTCTCTGTGCAAAACAAAAGTGCATAAGCACAAATTGAATCATAGTAGAGAATCCCCTATGTGGCGATCCCCTCTACTGTTGTATCCATGCTTCTTATATAGCAATATAAGTTTGTTTCCTTCTTTTTGAGCTTAGGCTTCAAATCCTCCATTCCACCTATAATTCAAACCAACTTTTTTTTTTTTTATAATAAAAATGATTTAATTAAATCAAAATAGAATCAAAACCTGATATATAAACTAAATTTAAATAACTATATTGAATTAAATTCTAGAACTAATATAATAATAAGGAAGATAAATTCTAATTTAAAATTAAGTTTAAAAACAAAAACAAAAATAAAAGTGGATTGAAAAGGGTGTATTTGACATGTCGAGCCGCTCGTTTTCATCATTAAATTTACAACTCTCTTTGAAAAGTATGAAGGCCGCTTCCAAAGCTTGATCTGTCATGCCAAGAATTCACCTCCTAGCAATATATTTGAGTTCGGTTGTAGTTAAATTATCTTCTTGTATCCCAAGATTGAAATTGTTCCTGTAAGAATGCCGAAGGCGTCTTAATTTCATCGCATTGTCACATTTCCATTGGCAGCCATTTGTGCTACTCTCGTTGGGTCAACATCCGTTCCTGCATTCTTTTCTCTCCAATTCCACATTGTTCAGACTTGTAAATGGATTGTTTTGATATGATGCATATTGTGTATGGAAAACTGATCGATTTCATTTCCAACTGACAATAGTTGTTGCTTATTTCATGGGATTTGATTATTGGGACAGGTCAGAGATTATGTCATGAAAATCCTTGCCATCGACGTTCTGTCAATTAGGCATTCATCATGAGACTCCCGTTCGAGAATGAAACTGGAGTGTGCCATTGATCCTCGTGTTTACGTGGGTCTTGCATGGTTGCAGGTGGAACATTTGGCATGAGTTTGTTTCAAAATCTAGAATTGTGTGCCAAATCCTATTCCAAATGACGCACCCTGCACCTTCCACTGCGCGTTTCACGTCAGTTTTGAAACTAGAAGTCGCCAGAATCTTCGTTCTTGTATGAGGTAGTTTCAATGTATGTGGTGCGATAATTTGCTGCTATGCCTTTTTGATTGGAAAAATCGCTCTTATCCTCAGACCTGCAATATAACAAAACTAATCATCATTCAACAGCTTAGAAAACTTTAGCATCACTCAAAATCATGTGGCAATAAATGAATGCAATCGGTATTTAAAATGCATCCCTGAGATCTAGTTTGGCGGTAAATTGGCATTTGATGCTATTTGGAATGAATGCAGAATTGCCATGTGGGCTGCATAAGATGGACTGGGCGATACCTATATGACCTGTCATGGGTTAGTTCAGATTGCGCTCCATGTGATTTAATGTGCATTTGCGTGAAGAAAAATGCGATGGATACATGAATGGCATGATATTGTTTGCCAAAATTGTGGTATTTTGTTTTAATGCATGCTTTTAATACATTCCACAACAATGCCTCAGGATTTTGTTTTAAGAGTTTGGTTTTACTTGAGATGGAATTTACCAGCATGTGGGAATGTCGCTTTGACATTACCAAATTTTGATGCATATGAAAAAGTCAAACCAAACTTCAAAATTAAAGAACCATGTTTATAATAAATGTGTTGTGTACTGCCTCCCTTTGGTGAAAATAAAATGTGTGAGAAGCTAATGTATATAAAAATATATATAATTCATTTCCCTGATTAAATTTGTGTGACAATTCATTACTAATGAGATCTAAAGTAATTCCTTTGTCTTCTTTAAAATCGTATGTGTCAAAAGGAATCAATAAGGATTTAGTAAAAGAAATGTCTTTGCAAAATAAATCTGGGTAAAGGTAGCAATAATTGTTTGAGGAGATGAACTTGAAATATTCTCTATCTGAACATGTTTCATACTCATCCAAACAACTTCGAGATTCATGCTTTTGTAAGACATTTTCATTTTTCTGAGAATGAATTTGTAATTGAGTTTGGTCAATAGCATGAGATAAATCAAAAATATCATTTGCATAATGCACATCATTTTCATTAATAATTTCCACATGTTGATTTGCTCGATTAATAGTAATAGTGGATTCATTTGAATTTTCAACAATATTATCAAGAGGAAGATTAAGATCAACAATAAGATGTAGATCTATGCATTGCTGAGATTTATCATTTATAGATTGTGCATTGTTAATTTGATTTAATTCCGACATGCTATTTAAAATGGACGAATCTTCAATTACCAATACCTTTTCCTCACAGGGAGAAGGAAGAGAAAGGGCTTCTTCTAACCATTCTATAAATTCCTCATTTGTAGGTTGATCTTCATAATTGAATTTTAAACATACCAATTTGAATCTGAGAATGAAATCAACTAAGTCTTCGTTTTCTAACTTTCTCAAATTTTCAATTTCTTCGCATACCTGATCATGATTACAATTTGCAAATGTATGAAGGAATATTGATGCACACTCATCCCAACTGTGGATCAAGGCAACTAGAAGCGATTCACACCAATGTTTGGCAACTCCTGTAAGAGTCACGGTAAAAATCTTGCATAAGACTAGTTCATCAAGATCAATATCTGAATCAGAAAAATCTAAAGAAAATTGAAGAATATGTTCAAATGCAAAGGTATTACCTTCACCGTCGAATTTTACCTTCGTCAAGTGTTTTGTGATTTCGATCGGAATGTTATAATTCAAGGGTTGAGGGATACAACTCCAAACAAAATGTTTAGTATGAGTCATCTAGAAAAATTAGATTTACGATTTCAAGACTCAACAAATATAATTTTTGGAGGCCCTCCTTCTAGCGCCAAAATGTTGATGCCTCAAAAATCGCTGCAACAACATGGGGGAAAAACCACCCAGTCAGGGACTTGAATACCGTCCCTTATCCGTTTGGATTAGTGGCTCCGACTGGTTTAACTAGGTCCAGTTACCTTCTCTCAATCTCCGATGACTCAAAATATGACTTTCATCCATCAATGGAGAAGAGACATCAGATCATCCCTCTTGCTCCTTAGGCAGGAAAGTGATCCTTAAGCTGATCTGGGGCTCAACTAAGCCACAACTAAGTTATGACTTAAAATTAACCTAACTTATTCTAACCTAACTAACTCTATGGTATTAAGTTAATATTAATTGTTAATCCTATATGATACTATGATAATGTTATCACTATGAAACTTGTTAGTTTAATACTATTTATTAATCCTAAAGTAACGCTATGTTAATACTACACTATCATTAAAGTCATGTTAGGTACTAAAGTATTCCATATTTATCTCATAGGCCAAATCTAAACTAATATATCCTATGATGTTATACTAATTAACTAATTATACTATATGAAGAAATATACCTTATACTATACTATATTCCTAAATATTACTATTATAGTTCTAACAATAATACTAAATATTTAATCTAGTTTATTATAAGATTATAATATATCTATGATAAACTATAAAATGAATGTTAATTAAACTAAATAATGTTATTATTATTCTAAGGAAACATTTAGTTAACATAAGATCTAGTTAAATACACTACCTAATTAAAATTAAAATTATTCTAATTCCCTTAGGTTATTATTATTTATTGAAAGTGAACGTTAAAAAACTAATTAATAATTAGTATGCTAAAGTTAACTCTAAAAAGAAAAGAAAAATAATTTCTAATGTTAAGTGTTATTGATTAAAAATAAATTAATATACAATATATTACATTAATCCTTATGATTGATTTTTTAGTGCTTTGAATAAAGATTAAAATCAATCAATAAGGTTGATTGATATAAGGGCTCAATCCTGCCACTGAGAACCAATATGTTTTCCTCTAACGAAAGAGGAATTTATGCAAAATTAATTTACAAATGCAAAACTAATTTAAAACGAAAATCCTATCTCGAACTAGAACAGGATTACCCTCTCCTAATCCGAGAGAAAATGAAATAAAACAGGGGGAAGGACTGGTTTATGAGCGAATTCACCATGTGATTTCCATTAACTAAAAGAAATAGTTCATATTAATTAATGGAATAAAAAGCAAAATACATTTGCGATTAAATGATAAATAGTTATCATTTATCTCATATATATTTTAATGAATTCATTATAGATTCGATCTCGTTCTGCTTCTTGGAGATAGCTCCTGTAAAGCTTCAATAACATATCAAAATTGAACCAACAATAGTGTTAGATATCAACAAGAAATACTATTTAGAATAAAGATCGAAATCAATTACAAAACTTGGAGAAAAATAAAAATAAAAATTCAGCATTCCGGTAATAGTACATGTTAGCCCCTGAGGTAGAGGGCTACTATTTTTAGCAGAAATGTCCCCTGTTTTAGCTCTGACGGCCACATCTCCTCTTGCTCCGCTTTGGCCATAAGCCGTGTTAGCCCTGAGGTGCTGATCCAAATAGATCCAAAATGGATCCAAGAACTCTCTAAGTCTTTAAAAAATCGTTTAAAAGATCAAAATAATCACAAGAGAAAACCCTCCAAAAGGCGGAAAAACACTATTGGGAAACAAAAACATAGAGAAAACAGGGAAAATCAAAGCAACGGAGGTTTAAAATATGAATGCACAACAGCCATCAGATCTGGCCGATCAACGGTCCAAATTTGATCGGCAGAATCGCAATCGGCCAACACAACAGAGCGATCACCAAACGGCCCGGGGTTATCGCGATATGTGATTGTGATTAATCGCATCGGAGCTTCACAGAGGAGTGGGATATACATATATATACAGGGCCGATGCGATAAGACCTGGACCCGAAAGGGTTCGTGAAGGGAAATATATAATATTTGAAGTCCGAAGGGAGCCAATTTTCACGATTTTTAAAATACGAAGGAGCAAGGCCGAAGCAACTTGTGATAGTGATTGAGGACAGAGCCGATAGGAGAATAGACCAGATTTAAGGACTTTTGAAGTCTGGAGGAACAATGTTCGCGGCGGATTTTCACATTTTGAACGCGTTTTTCTGTGTAAAACAGAAAGCGGTCGTTTCAGGAATTTCAAAGGCTAGATGCACTCATCTGGAAAGAGGCCGGGAGACAGATGTCTGGAAGGGGAAAAGCCACAACACAATGCAGTCGAACCAACAGAAGTGATCGTGGAGCATCGCTGGCATGAGCGAGCCAGCTGACAGCGCAACGAATTTACCAGAAATTGGTTACTATGTTGTTAGAAAAAGAGACCTCTGAGCCCATGTGTGTCTAGTCATGGCATCAAGTCGTTAAAAAGACAGAGGGGATATATTAAGACACCTCGAGCCTCAGAGAGCTCGGGGAGCATTGTAAAAATCCTATAAATAGCTAAAAGTTAGAAGTATCAAGGGTTCAACTTTTGGAGACTGTGGAGACTCTGCTCCTCTCAGCATCTCATCTTCATTCCAGCAATATAAGCTTCTTTTGTTGTTACATGTTCTGTTATAGATCTGACCTGAAAATATATGATAATAGAAATAAACCCAAGAAATAACAGGATCGAAATAGATAGAATACTTCTTTATTGATCAAACCCTTAAGGTAGGGCAAGACCATACATTCACTCCTTAAGGAAGGAGAACACTCCACAAGCCATATGCTTGTTCATACAATAATCCTTGAAATCTCTCAATGGGGAGTCTCTAGCCTCTATATAGGCCTCATACATACAGTACCATGGGTCATTACCATGGTTCCCTCAATACCATCTATATAATACCATGGGCTTATTACATTATTGCTAACTACTTGTAGTTCCTTACATGATATGGGTTAACCACCTTATTTATTACTATGGCCCATCCCATTATTACATTATTCCCTTGGGTACCTCCCTTTGTATCCCATATTATCCCCCCTAGGTATACTACATTCCACCCCCCTAACATGTTTCATCCCCGAAACATGGGAAGAACACAAATAATAAGTTCTACTCAAAAGAGTAGTCCACTGGTACCATGCACATGCTTCTAGCTATCCCAGAGAAATGTGAACCCTCGATCTTGCTGGTGCCTCGCTTGCTTGAGATGGAAGTTGACTCTGATGGATCTTCTACATTGATGTGTAGTAGGTGGATCGTCGCCCCTCGCTAGCTGTCATGCATGGATTGTTTTCCTTGTGGCTAATTCGTTGCCATCTTGTTAGTTGGTGTCTTGTGGGGTGATGTGGGTGTGATATGTTGAATTCTTAACTAACGGTGTCTTTTTCTTTAATTCACCACCTAATGGAGCCTGATTGGTAGCTGGTACATGTTGTGGTGCTTGCTGTTGTTTCTTATCTTCCAATATTACTTCAACCACTGAGTCCTCATCTGATGTATCAGTACCTGTAATATTTTCTGTTTCAGCCTCCTTGGATTCTCCTTGTTTTTCTTGTACCTAGTTTGATGTTTGTGTTTGGTTGTCGACCATCAAGGGCTCATCATCTAATGTGTCAGTCCCTGGAACATCTTCTGCTTCAGCCTCCTTGGACTCTACCTATTTATTGATGGAAATATCCTGTAATGTAATTTTCTTCTTTTTATACCAGAGCTTCAGGAATTTCTTCTGCACATTAATATTGATAGTACCCACCGATTCCATCCAAGGGTATCCCAAAACAACATCCACATTAGCCATATCTGAAGCATAAAAATCAGAATGCAATACATACTTGTCCATAGAAATCTTCAAATTTTTATAAACTTGCACCTCCTTATTATTAACTTGTGTGTGCTCCATTTGTTTTGCTGGAACTTGCAATTTTTTTGCCAAATTAACATTGATAAAATTATGCTTGCAACTAGGATTTATAGACACAATGATCTTCTCTTTCTGAATCAATCTTTAACCTGCAATAAGGAGATACTAGTGGGAAATAACCCCTTACATATCTCATTCCCCTGTTTTCTAGCATGAGACCATTTGTCCACAAGGAGTTCTTCAAATTCTTCATCCGAAAATTTGGACGCTTGTAGTCAAGTGAGTTCCACCATATGGCAGCCTCTTTTTTCATACTAAGATATAGGAAAGTTTTCCAATTTTTTGGCCATAGTGACTTTTCTCTTTCTATGAATTCTTCAATAGTAGGGCCATTTCCCTGTAAAAATAAGAACCTTGCTAGGAGCCATGAAGAGGGTTTTGAAAAAAAAATTCACTTACTTGGTGAAAATTTGAATGGCTACAATTTAGTCAATATTGCTCAAAATCCCTATTATGACCTGTTTTTTGAAATGGAACAACCTTTCTTCTTCTTCCCATGTGATAGAAATCCTGATCTAGGCACTGGAATTTCAGGTTCGCACTGCAACTGTCCCGTCGTCACAAAAAATTTCTTAAAAAAGAACTGATTTTAAATCAACGATATCTGCCTCATCCGGACTCCAATTCGACTGATTTTTTTTTTTTTTTTTTTAACTTGGGTATTTTTTCACAAACAATCCAAATATGCAATTTGATTCTACAGATTTTGCATCAGAACTTACAAATTTGCTCCACAAACTTGCCGCCCCGAAAAATGTCTACAACCCAACTGATTTTTAAATCAACAATATCTCCTTCATCCAGACTCTGATTCGGCCAATTTTTTTTTTTCAAATCGGGTATTTTTTCGCCAAAAACTCAGATCTGCAATTAGATTCTATAGATTTTGCACTAGAACATACATATCTGATATGCAAACTCGCCGCCGAAAAAAAGTGTCTGCAAAAAATAAAATAAAAATTCTTCATTTTGCCCAAAAAGTGCTCTGATACCACTTGTTATAGATTTGACCTGAAAATATATGATAATAGAAATAAACTCAAGAAATAACAAGATTGAAATAGATAGAAATGCTTCTTTATTGATCAAACCCTTAAGGTAGGGTAACGCCATACATTCACTCCTTAAGGAAGGAGAACACTCCACAAGCCATATGCATGTTCATACAATAATCCTTGACATCTCTCAATCGGAAGTCTCTAGCCTCTATATAGGCTTCATACATATAATACCATGGGTCATTACCATGGTTCCCTCAATACCATCTATCTAATACCATGGGCTTATTACATTATTGCTAACTACTTATGGTGCCTTACATGATACGGGTTAACCACCTTATGTATTACTATGGCCCATCCCATTATTACATTATTCCCTTGGGTACCTCCCTTTGTACCCCATATTATCTCCCCTAGGTATACTACATGTTCAATTCCCATTTTCTCCTCTTTTCTAAGCTTGCACTTGAATAGGTTATTCATGTTTCCTTCTATGTCTAATTCCAGATAACTGTTATCTTATATCTGCATTGATAAATTAGATTTGAAAGCTTCATTTACTTTCTGTAGCTAGCCATTCATATGTGTTTATGCATGCATCTGCTGGTACAGTAAGTATTCTCCATCTATCCATTGAATCTATAAACTATTGAGCATTATTTGTCTAAAACCCTGTAAAGCTGAGGGTGTTCATGCATGTATTGAGTGAAAACAGAGTTGAAACAATCATCTGACTTGATCCAAACCATCATCCATTCCAATAGTTCCGAGAACAATATTGAAGATTATATGTTACGAGGCATCTCCGAGCTACAACCTAGGAGAGCTTCCTGGAGTGTTAACATAATTGGTGCCATTGCCGGGGAGAGGAGACTGAAGCTCAGCTTCCCTGGGAGACGACACAGATCTAGCTTTGATGATAGACAAAGTATGGGCACTTTTTTCGCTTGTAATCATCTATCTGGCGACTCTACTAGAGGACAAACCTCTTGGCGACTCCACTTCATAGTTCTGGCTGAGTTTGTGAGGCATACTCAGAGAAATCCTCAGAAGCCATAAGCTGACCCAGTATCTGACCCTGAAAAAATCATCAAAGAAAGAAAGACATTGTAGAAAGGAGCATCAGGTTCAGGTAGCTCTAAACAATATTCTATATCTCTTCAAGAAAATCCTGTAATAGAACAAGTACATGTTGAGAGTATAGCATCTAATACTAGCAGTGAAGAAAAAATCTTAGAGATTCATAGAACTCCTTATTCTTTAGTTTCTCCTTCCATTCTAAGCCCGAAGGAAGCCTCTCCTCCTATCAATCATACTCCTTTAGTCCTATCAGTCACTCTTCAACCCTCTGTCATTCAGACTTCTAGTCCCCTCATAGCCACCACAACTATGGCAGGTCCAAAGCACCTACCAAAATGGAAAGAATCATAGCTGCTAGGTATGGACCTCTAGTACTACCCACTCCTTTGAATGCCATGCCTATTGGAGAATATCAGAAGTATAGGCCTAAGTTCACTGGGACTGAAGGTGTTTCAGCTGAGGAACATCTTGAATCATTCTATAACTATGCTGATAACATGGACATTAGTGAAGATGATGTATGGATGAGAGTCTTTGTCCAAAGTCTAGATGGAGAAGATAGAAAATGATTCAGAGAACTGACCCCAAATTCTATAACAGATATTGAGGCTTTAGATGATGCATTCCTAAAGCATTGGGGGGATAAGAAGGACCCACTCTACTACCACACCAAGTTTGGGAACTTAAAGAGGGAAAATGGTGAGTTGTTGTCTGATTTTAATAAGAGGTTTAACCGTATGTACAACAAGATACCAGCTGAAGTAAAACCCACCACTACCTCTGCTAAACTCACCTATGCTAGTGCCTTGATTCCGACTTCTGTCTATTGTTGAGGGAGAGATGATGTGCTACCTTGGCTAATATGCAGGATGCAGCCTTGGAAGTAGAATCAAACATCATGGCTGCAGAGAAGCCCAAGGGGAACGCTGATAGAAGGAGACGGAGGGGCGAATCTTCATCATCTTCAGATCCCAAGATAGATAAAATGACCAAGATGATGGAGTCATTAGCCTCTGAAATCTCCAAATTAAAGGTTAAGCAACACCTTGGGAAAGGAAGAGTTCCTAATACCTTTGCTCCTAGAAATCCAAATCCATATAGAAGAGCTAATGAGCAATTGCAGATTCTGCAAAGAAGCAAAGATGCCAATGAAGACCAAAGGGTGAAGACCCCTTTCTATCATGGAAGAAGAGCAGTTTAAAGAAGATGATGAGATCCATTATCTGGAAGACAAAGGCAGTCCCTCCTTTTTGACCTCAGTTGCCTATGAAAAGTCATTATTCAATGACCAGATCAGCCAAGAGTGGGATGGTGGAGCTGTTCTGCAAAGTTATAATCCGAGGTCGAAGACGAATAATGCCAAGGAAACTCCCGTTCAGAGAGCTGCTATCCCTGCAATACAACAAGCTAATAAGCAGAAATGACCAACTGTTGATCCTATCATCCTCAAAGCTCTAGCTCATGAGGTAAGAGGCCTTGACAAGTCTCCTTCTCCTTTCAGTTTTGAATCAGAAATTCAGAAGCTAAGCATACCTATACCTCTGATTGAACTAGTGAAGAATGAATCCTTCAAGAGATCTATCCTCGAGGCCCTTGAGCCTAAAACCATCCAAGCCTCCACTGACTATGTAAATCTACAAGATGACAAACCAGTTGTTGTTCTCAGCCCAATGATTGAAAATTGTGATGACAGCTCCCCATCATTCTATGTATCTTTGACTACTCATGACAAAATCCTTTACAACTGCCTTCTGGACACAGGAGCCATCCATAATCTAATGCCCAAGGTTGTCATGGATGAGTTGGGTCTTGACATTACCAAGTCTTATCATGACCTGTTTTCTTTTGACACTAGAAAAGTGAAATGTTTGGGATTAATCAAAGACCTAGCCATCACCTTTTTTCAGCTGCCCATGAAGAGCATGGTGATAGATGTTGTGGTAGCAGATGTACCCCCCAAGTTTGGCATGTTTCTCTCCAGAGATTGGATCAAGAGATTAGGCGGAACATTGCAAAATGATTTGTCCTATGCTACTATCCCAGTTTTTGGAGGTGAGAGTAGGAGATTATACAGGGAAGCTCAATTGGCTTATATAGTCAGTGATGAAAGGAATCCCACTAATCATCCCATCTATGCTGTTGACACTAATTTTGGAGCCTATATTCTTCAGATTGAAGAATCCCAATTGGCCTCCATGCAGCTTAAGAAACCGGTTTGCCAGATCATAGAGGAAGAAGGCCCACAAATTTGGGAGATGTTCTTTGATGGAGCTTGCTCTAAGGAAGCTGCAGGGGTAGGTGTAGTCCTTGTGTACCCCACACAAGAATGCATTCATTTATCTTTCAAGCTAACTTTTCAGGTCACAAATAACATAACAGAATACGAAGATTTGATACCGGGCTTAAACTCTGCTAAAGAAATGGGCATCAAAGGTCTGAAGGTGTTTGGAGACGCATACCTTATCATTCAGCTGGTCAACAAAACTTTCCAAGCAAAGCATCCAAGGCTGAAAGCATACAGAGATGAGGTATGGAAGCTCAAGGACTCTTTTAATATTTTCAGCATTTCTTACATCCCTAGATGAAGAACCAGCTTGTTGATTCCCTCGCTGTGTCTTCTAGCTCGTTTATTCCTCCTTTTCCTCCTAAATTGAATTATGAAGTTCAGGTGAAATATAGACCATCTCTGCCTGACAATGTCAAATGCTGGAAAGTTTTTGAAGATGATGATGAAATTAATAAGTTTTTACAAGTCATTGATGAATTTTCTGAAATGCACATCGACCAAGAAAACGAAACCATTGAAGAATGCAACCAGTCCAAGCTAAAGGATGAGATTGGTCAGGACAACATTATTCAGCTGCCCAGTAACCATATACCCAAAGGATTGGTACCCTTAGAGAAGATGTTTGATCATAATGATGCACCTTATAAGCCTGCCAAAATAGAAAATGAGTTTGCTGCTCATAAACATAATGTAGGGAGTCCAGCCCATCCAAAGTACATAAATCTGTCCACTCACTTGTCTTCTGCCCAAAGTTCTGAGTATTGCACCCTGATGAAACAATTTTTTGATATTTTTGCTTGGGAGTATAGTGAGCTTAAGACTTATGACACCAACATCATTCAATATAAGATTCCACTGAAGAAAAACACCATCCCTTTTAAGCAGAAATTAAGACCTATCAACCCTCTCTTGTTGCCTTTGATTGAAAAGGAAATCAAGAAGCTGTTGGATGCCAAGATCATAGTTCCCCTAAGGTATTCAAAGTGGATAGCTAACCTTGTGGTAGTAAGCAAGAAGAATGGAGAAATCAGGTTTTGTGTTGACTTCAAGAATATGAACAAATACTCTAAAAAAGACAACTACCCCCTGCCTAAGATGCAATACTTGCTGTAAAAAGTTTCAGGGGCTAGAGTCATGTCTTTCCTAGATGGATTTTCAGGTTACAATCAGATTGTTGTACATCCAGAAGATCAAGAAAAGACCGCCTTCACTACTCCTTGGGGAACTTTCATGTACTCCAAGATGCCTTTTGGACTGATGAATGCTGGGGCTACTTTTCAAAGGGCCATGGACATAGCCTTTGTGGGAGAGAAGGACAAGTTTGTCCTTATTTACCTCGACGGCATAACAGTCTTTTCCAGTAGTCACAAGGACCATTTGCAGCATTTGAAGGTGTTTCTAAAGTGTAGACGTTTTGGAATTTCTATAAACCCAAAGAAGTCATAGTTTTCTCTGGAAGAAGGCAAACTGCTGGGACATATTGTTTCTGCTAAAGGTGTGAATATCGATCCAACAAGAGTTCAAGCAATTCAGACATTGTCCATCCCAAGGTCAAAAAGGGACATTCAATCTTTCCTGGGTAAGATTAACTTTGTCAGGAGGTTTATTCCAAACTTCGCAGAGCTAGTGAAACACATCACTTCCATGCTGAAGAAAGGATCAGAAATAAAATGGACAGATGGTGCAAGAAGCTCTTTTGAAGCCATCAAACAAGCTATCATGGAAGCTCCCACTCTAATCAGCCCAGATTATACCAGGGAGTTTTATATCTTCTCTTTTGCCTCTTATGATACACTTGTAGCAGTTCTATTATAGAAAAACGATGAAGGTGTAGAGCACCCTGTGGCCTTTTTTAGCAAAACTCTGAGGGACGTTGAACTAAGGTATGACCCTATTGAAAAACAAGCTTATGCTCTCATAAAATCTTTAAAGGCATTAAGAATTTATATTCTGCACTCCAAAGTGGTTGCATATGTACCTTCAGCCTCAGTAAAAGACGTCCTAACTTAGCCAGATATTGACGGAAATAGAGTTAAATGGATTGCAAAATTCATAGAGTTCAACATAGAGGTGAAGCCCACCAAGCTTGTCAAAGGCCAGGGCTTGGTTAAGCTTATGGCTAAGGAAAATTTTAGTTTGTTAGACATCAATTGCGTGGGTTCAAATTCAGGTGGTGAGCGAACAGAGGAAGCAGCAGTAGGGCGAGAGCTGAATCAGTCTTTGGCTGAAAATCTGGCCACCTGTGAATGGTATTCCAGTGTAGTTCATTTTTTGCAGAAGCTATAAGTCCCTCCAGGGCTTAGCTCGAGTCAAGCCCGGGCCATTAAGCTTAGATCAACCAAATTCTACATTAATGAAAACCTGCTCTATTGGAAAGACCCATCAGGGATCCTCTTGAGATGTCTAGACAAAGGACAATTTGTGGAAGTCACGCACCAGTTCCATTCTAGCATCTGCAGAGGGCATCATTATTGGAAAACCATAGCCCATAAGATCCTGAGAGATGGGTATTATTGGCCTAATCTGTTCTCTGATGTGTTTTCTTTTGTGAAGTCTTGTGACAAATGTCAGAGGTTTGCAGGAAGGCAACAACTAAAATCTCTACCCTTGAAGCCAGTACACATCAATGGTCCCTTACAGCAATGGGGCTTGGACTTCATAGGTGAGATCAATCCGCATTTCAGTGGCCATCACAAATGGATCTTGGTAGCCACTGATTATTTAACCAAATGGATTGAGGTCGTACCTACTAAAAATGCTAATCATTAGGTTATCATAAAGTTCTTGAATGAGAATATTTTCACTAGATTTGGTTGCCCAACAAAACTAGTCACTGATAATGCAACAACTTTCAGGGCAGAAGAATTGGTGGACATGTGTGAATCCATGGGAATTCAATTGGTGCATTCTATCTCATATTATCATCAACAATGGCATGACAGAATCATCTAACAAGAGTCTTGTAAGGATAATCAAAAAACTGTTGGAGGACAACAAAAAGAACTGGGATTCCAAGTTGAAGTTTGCACTATGGGCTGATAGAGTTACCAACAAGAAGTCCATAGGAAATTCTCCATTTAAGCTGGTTTATGGGGCTGATGCTATTTCTCCTATCTAGCTTATTCTCCCTATGGCCAAATTCTTGCAAGAAGAACAGGATGAGGAGAATGACATAGCGAGGAGAATGAGTAACTTGGTTGAATTACAACAGATCAGAGAATAATTGGTTGAAAAGTCAAGAATTCATCAGAAGAAGATCAAAGAAACCTTTGATAGAAAGGCAAAAAGGGACAATTTTCAGGTTTGTGACTAGGTTCTCAAATGAGATGCGTTGAAGGAAAAGAAGGGCAACCATGGTAAATTTGATGCCTTATGGACGAGACCGTTTGTCATTTCTCTTGTTCAGATGAACAAAACTTTCATTCTACATAATTTGGAGGGGGAAGGTGTTTTTGATGGCCCAGTCAATGGGCGGTTTTTGAAGTTTACTTCATATGAGGCTCTAAGGCCTTACTATTGTAATAGGGTTTTTTCAGTTTTTGTTTTTTATACAAATAAACTCCATGCCCAATGGAACACTAGGAGATAAGTTTGTTTGGGTTGTTACTGGAAAGGCAGTAGTCTGCAGTTCTTGAAACCTCACAGGGAGGCTTTCATCCCCAGAAGGAGCCAGTGTTAGCCCCTGAGGTAGAGGGCTGCTATTTTTAGCAGAAATGTCCCCTGTTTTAGCTCCGACGGCCACGTCTCCTCTTGCTTCGCTTTGGCCATAAGCTGTGTTAGCCCTGAGGTGCTGATCCAAACATATCCAAAATGGATCCAAGACCTCTCTAAGTCTTTAAAAAATCATTTAAAAGATCAAAACAATCATAAGAGAAAACCCTCCAAAAGGCGAAAAAACACTATTGGGAAACGAAAACATAGAGAAAACAGGGAAAAATAGAGCAGCAGAGGCTTCAACTATGAATGCACAGCAGCCGTCAGATCTAGCTGATCAACGGTCCAGATCTGATCGACAGAAACGCAATCGGCCAACACAATAGAGTGCTCACCAAACAGCCCGGGGTTATCGTGATATGCAATTGCGATTAATCGCATCGGAGCTTCACAAAGGAGCGAGATATACATACATACATACATATATATATATATATATATATATATATATATATATATATATATATATATATATATATAGGGTCGATGCGATAAGACCCGGACCTGAAAGGGTTCGTGAAGGAAATATATAATATTTGAAGTCCGGAGGGAGCCAATTTTCACATTATTTTCACAATTTTAAATGTATTTTTAAAATACGAAGGAGCAAGGCCGAAGAGACTTGCGATAGCGATTGAGGACGGACCCGATAGGAGAATAGATTAGATTTAAGGACTTTTGAAGTCTGGATGAACAATGTTCGTGGCGGATTTTCACAGTTCGAACGTGTTTCTTTGTGTAAAAAAGAAAGCGGTCGTTTCAAGGATTTCAAAGGCTATATGCACTCATCCAGACAGAGGGCGAGAGACAAAGGTCGGGAGACAGATGGCCAGAAGGGGAAAAGCCACAACACGATGCAGCCGAACCAACAGAAGTGATCATGGAGCATCGCTGGCACGAGCGAGCCACTTGACAGCGCAATGAATTTACCAGAAATTGGTTACTATGTTGTTAGAAAAAGAGACCTCTGAGCCCATGTGTGTCTAGTCATGGAATTAAGTCATTAAAAAGATAGAGGGGATAGATTAAGACACCTCGAGCCTCAGAGAGCTCGGGAGCATTGTAAAAATCCTATAAATGGCTGAAAGTTAGAAGTATCAAGGGTTCAACTTTTGGAGACTGTGGAGACTCTGCTCCTCTCAGCATCTCATCTTCATTCTAGCAATATAAGCTTCTTTTGCTGTTACATGTTCAATTCCCATTTTCTCCTCTGTTCTAAGCTTACACTTGAATAGGTTATTCATGTTTTCTTCTGTGTCTAATGCTAGATAACTATCATCTTATCTCTGCATTGATAAATTAGATTTGCAAGCTTCATTTACTTTCTGTAGCTAGCCATTCATATGTGTTTATGTATGCATCTGCTGGTACAATCAATATTCTCCATCTATCCATTGAATCTATAAACTATTGAGCATTAGTGGTCTAAAGCCTTGTAAAGCTGAGGGTGTTCATGCATGTCTTGAGTGAAAACAGAGTTGAAACAGTCATCTGACTTGATCCAAACCATCATCCATTCCAATAGTTCCGAGAACGATATTGAAGATTTATATGTTACCAGGCATCTTCGAGCTACAACCTAGGAGAGCTTCTTGGAGTGCTAACAGTACACATGAATGGAAATTAATTTAAACAATGCCAAAGCTTTTTACAAAATACGCAGTCCTTGAGAATTTGAGACCTATGATCTTATTGCATGCAATAGTGCTAAGCAATAAAACAGGGCCAAAAACCCTCTTTCAATCTCTACAATCACTTTCTCTGTGCAAAACAGAAGTGCATAAGCACAAATTGAATCATAGTAGAGAATCCCCTATGCTGGATTGTGACCCCCTCTATTGTTGTATCCATGCTTCTTATATAGCCATATAAGTTTGTTTCCTTCTCCTTGAGCTTAGGCTTCAAATCCTCCATTCCACCTATAATTCAAACCAACAAAATATATGTATCTTTTTTTTAAATAAAAATGATTTAATTAAATCAAATAGAATCCAAATCTGATATATAAACTAAATTTAAATAACTATATTGAATTAAATTCTAGAACTAATATAATAATAAGGAAGATAAATTCTAATTTAAAATTAAGTTTAAAAACAAAAACAAAAATAAAAGTGGATTGAAAAGGGTGTATTTGACATGTCGAGCCGCTCGTTTTCATCATTAAATTTACAGCTCTCTTTGAAAAGTATGAAGGCCGCTTCCAAAGCTTGATCTGTCATGCCAAGAATTCACCTCCCAGCGATATATTTGAGTTATGTTGCAGTTAAATTATCTTCTTGTATCCCAAGATTGAAATTGTTCCTGTAAGAATGCCGAAGGCGTCTTAATTTCATCGCATTGTCACATTTCCATTGGCAGCCATTTGTGCTACTCTCGTTGGGTCAACATCCGTTCCTGCATTCTTTTCTCTCCAATTCCACATCGTTCGGACTTGTAAACGGATTGTTTTGATGCGATGCATATTGTGTATGGAAAACTGATCGATTTCGTTTCCAACTGACAATAGTTGTTGCTTATTTCATGGGATCCGATTATTGGGGCAGATCAGAGATTATGTCATGAAAATCCTTGCCATCGGCGTTCTGTCAATTAGGCATTCATCATGAGACTCCCATTCGAGAATGAAACTGGAGTGTGCCATTGATCCTCGTGTTTACGTGGGTCTTGCATGGTTGTAGGTGGAACATTTGGCATGAGTTTGTTTCAAAATCTAGAATTGTGTGCCAAATCCCGTTCCAAATGACGCACCCTGCACCTTCCACTGTGCGTTTCACATCAGTTTTGAAACTAGAAGTCGCCAGAATCTTCGTTCTTGTATGAGGTAGTTTCAATGTATGTGGTGCGATAATTTGCTGCTATGCCTTTTTTATTGGAAAAATCACTCTTATCCTCAGACCTGCAATATAACAAAACTAATCATCATTCAATAACTTATAAAACTTTAGCATCACTCAAAATAATGTGGCAATAAATGAATGCAATCGGTATTTAAAATGCATCCCTGAGATCTAGTTTGGCGGTAAATTAGCGTTTGATGCTATTTGGAATGAATGTAGAATTTCCATGTGGGTTGCATAAGATGGACTGGGCGATACCTATATGACGTGTTATGGGTTAGTTCAAATTGTGCTCCATGTGATTTAATGTGCATTTGCGTGAAGAAAAATGCGATGGATACATGAATGGCACGATATTGTTTGCCAAAATTGTGGTATTTTGTTTTAATGCATGCTTTTAATACGTTCCACAACAATGCCTCAGGATTTTGTTTTAAGAGTTTGGTTTTACTTGAGATGGAATTTACCAGCATGTGGGAATGGAAATAGTGTCTTTGTGAACAAACTCGCTTTGACATTACCAAATTTTGATGCATACGAAAAAGTCAAACCAAACTTCAAAATTAAAGAACCATGTTTATAATAAATGTGTTGTGTACTGCCTCCCTTTGGTGAAAATAAAATGTGTGAGAAGCTAATGTATATAAATATATATATATATATATATATATATATATATATATATATATATATATTTAAGTTAAAGTATGTACAAAAAGTATAAATTATTTATAAGGTGAATTTAATTGTTTTATTTATTTATTTTAAATTTATGTTTGAATATATATACACTTTAACAATAACTTTGTTATTCTTTATTTTAAGTTTGATTTATTATATATATTATATTACAATAAATTCAATTTATATTATTTACAAAAAGCTCTAATTTATTATATATTATATTTACAATATGATGTTTCATATGTTAATATTTACAATGCCATGTGGAGGAAACAAACAACATGTGTAGCTCTGAGCAAAAAGCGAGGTGAATTAGCAACTTAAGATGCCACATCACCTTCTCGTGACCAATAAGAGAATGTTGTTATAAAAGCTAATCACCAATCATACAAGGTGCTTATTGCAACAACCAAGACATGATCAACCCATAAAAAAACCACAAAGTCAAGTGGCTAAAACACATCCAATCTTCAAACAAGCGAAATTCGCAAATAATTAATCCAAATGAGGTCAAACAAATTGAGATAGACAGATAAAGACACATCGAACTCATTTAGGCCATCCACATTCTCAAAATCCAATAATAATATTACCAAACGATCAGTTAAAAGGGTCCCCATGTGAGATTTAAAAGTGAAAAATGGGGGGGTTGTGTTTTACCACAACAGGACCCCGAATTCTGAGCCACTTTTTCAGGGCCAGGACTCAGGCCTCTGCCTAGAACTCAGTGAAACTTCCAGAAATGATAAATGACGTAGAAATAAATATTATAAACCAAAAATTGAACTAGGAATTTACCTGACCCCTCCCAACCAGGACTGAAATTCTGCAAAACACATGGTAAACTTGCAACCTACATGTCATGAATGCAAATATGAACATAAGGATCTAAAAACTTATTTGAGGTTAAATAGGAAGGGAAAATTCCTTCTCACTATAGTTTGATAACACCAATCAGGTCATGCACACGTCATGGTCATGCATTCATTAACCAAACATTCATTGAATGAAATGTGATAAGATCCATACTTAGATTTGTCAATTAACCATGTTCATAACCAACATATAACCAGATGAATAACAATGAGAGAACAACCATTAAAACCACATAATAAAAAGTACACTTACTCATCAAAAGTAAGAGAAACTTAGCTCTTATTAACCATATGAAATAGCCAACCAAGTCAGGCACTTCCACATACCACTCGACCATAGATTGGGCTGAACCAAATATTTCTTTCAGCTAATCATCCCCATGCCATATTCTAAGAATGAATGTGGGATCTCATGGGATAAACCAATCCATAAAAAACTAAGGGAATCCAGAGGTTAAACCACCTCCACCCTCACATACCATGATCTCACCTAAACCGGTCCCAAGATGACAAAACCAAACCGAGCTTGGATGCCTCTGAATTCCTTCATCGTCCCTTGAGGAATTTTCCTATCTCCACCCACATGTTGAAGGCTTCCTGGAGAAAACAATCTCCACACCCAACCCTTGGGATTTTCCTAAGACCACTTCACGTGGATCCAAAACCTTCCAACAATCCAAAGGTCAACCGAGAAAGAATCCCATCACACCATGACTATCTGAAAATGGCAAGGCAAGGCTAAAACCACTGTCAAAACCCAGCAAATTCCATGCCACCGACAACAAAGAAACCAAAGTACACACATGCATATGCCATGCATGCCAAAACCAACTAGGAAATACACATGTAATCTGTTACCTGCTAGTATTCCTGTTGAAGCTGCCCGATCCTATATTTCCTTGCTTGATCCTTGCTTCCTTTGCCTTCCTTATCCTTCCTTTGCTCTCCTTTTCCTTCCTTTGCTTTCCTTGTCGTTCATTTTCTTACTTGCTTTTCCTTCTCCTCTTGGTGCTCTTCTCCTCTCCGAGACTAATTCCAAAACAAAACTAACTAAAGACTACCAACTAATGCTTTGATGTTTTTTTATCACTGATGCCAATAATTTATTCATTTTTCCTCTATTTTCCTTTAATTTCCTCCTCACATGCAACCTGTGACCTTTCACCTCCCTTTTCTCCTAATTTCCTTTATTTTCATAAAAAATGTCAATTAATATCTCTTTGCCTTTTCAAAGTCTTTGTCATTGCCTTTGCCAATTTCCCTTAGCCATAAACACGACAAGTGATGTTCACTAGGATATTTTTCCCAACATTCAGCTTGGCATAAGTGTCCCATGACCTTGGTCTTATTTTTCCTTTATTAACTTTATTACATGAACTTTTAACCTGGGGTTGTTACAATTGTAATATTGCGAAAAGGATATTATAGTAACTCTGACAAATTACTCACTTAAAAGCACATTTCCAAAACTCGTGTAGAAGCACATTCCCATATAATACAATAACATTATTATAAAATCACAATTATTAATCACATGCATATTTTCTAAATCAATGTGTAAAATTTTATCGTAAAATGTGAAGAGCTACTTTTTCAAATAAAAATATAATTTATTATGCTCATAATTTCGTTAATTTTATTTTAGTAATTGCTATTTGCTAAATATTGATGATTCATTATTAATACTCTGGTCTCTATGAATTCTCTTAATCTACTTGTCGACTCTCTCAATACCATTTAGGGAAGTTTTTTTTCCTATTTAGCTTGCCAATGTTTTGCTCCATTTCTTGCCCTAAGGTATATGATTTAGGATGCCTTGGTGTATTTATTTAGAATGAATGATTTTACATATTTGTTTTTCCAAGACTCTATTTTCTTGATTGAATGTTGGCATGTTTTCTTTTTGTAGTTGACATTGACTAATATTTTGTTATTAAGGAGGTGCGATTGCATTCAACCACATTTATTAATGTAGTTGTGTATACTATTGATATACTCATATTGGCGTATATCAACCACATTTATTAATGTGGGTGTGCTAATATATAAATATTTTAAAACTAGCCTAGGTCCATCTTAACTCCAAACCTATCAAGCACTCAAATGGATCAAATCTCTTTTCACTCTAAAAAGGATTTACATCTCAAGATATATGATCCCTCTCGGGGCTTGGTAGATCCAAAGTTAATATGGATCTAGACCGATTTAATTTCCCCCTTTAAATAGAATATAGTCCACACAAATACCATGAGTTCTCAATACCATGTGTCAACACCATGGGTCATTTTTATTTTATTTTTATAGAGTTATTTTTATTTTTCATTTTATTTTGACTAAGTTAAAAGATTTACATTACACTAATATTTTTATTTTATTTTATTTATTTTATGTAATTTAACTTAGTCAAAATCTTAAACATTACATTACAACATCACTACCATGCTGGGCTGGAGAGTTCCTCTCGGCGTAATTAATTTTTATTATAACCTTAACTGAAAATTATAATATTGAAAAAATAATAAATAAATAGGTTGGCAGGAGTGAGAGGGGTTGTATTTCGCCCCGATGACCAAATAGAGCTTCAATATGCATGGGGCTTGGGTATCACTACCAATAACCAAGCAGAGTATCTGGCTCTTTGGCAGGAGCTAGAAATAACTATTGCAAGAAGAATTTCTCGATTCATGGTTGTTGGGGACTCCAAGATAGTCAGTGAATAGGTGAACAAACTTAAAGAAAAATGTAGCCTTAGCCCCTATATATTGCAAATAATTTCATTACAAATGAGGAATTTTGAGATAATTGAGTTCTATCATGTCAAATGACAATTGAACTCAATGGAAGATGGGTTGGCTAACAAAGGAGAAACTATGAATCAAGGAATGATGGATCAAGATTAGAGTATAATAATTTTTAATCAGTTTCCATGACAAGGGACATTAATTTCCATGAAATCCATAATACATATAATGAAGTTAATGGTGGTAGAAGACTTCACTAGATTAATGGTTGGCATTATGGATTCCATATATATCCTTATTTTTGGTGTCATTGAATCGCCCAAATCAAGAGCAATCATAATGGCAATAAATCAACATTGATGGTTGTGCATCAAAGCACCCACTCTATAATAACACCTTTCTGAGGCTGGGACACGACACAATCAAGTGGGACATTTAGAGGATCAATAATCCTTTTCAAAATTGGCAAAGGAGTTTGTAGGGTGTCAATTTAAATGCCTCGCTTGGGATGGCACACACGCACTTGGGTAACTTAATGGTGGAAATCCTAAGAGATACAAGGGAAGCAGTCGACAACGAATGTTTGGATGGCACCATGAATGCGACATGATGAGTTTTAATTGTAATTGAATGGCTACCTCGATAAAGAGCGTGAGAACACAAGGATGGTTGATTTACAAAAGGTCAACAACTTCTTCTCAATTGCATAGCCTAGGAGGAATTTTTGGGAAGCGGGGATTATCAGGTGTTATTTCAAATCTTAGGACAAGCAGGCGAATGGAGATAAACACTTTGACTCTTCTTGTTAGGGGGTAACAGAAAATTAATCGACATCTGGACCGCTTAATTGAGACAATGGAGTATATTTTGTCTCTACTTAATTGATTAAGTGAAATGGAGGAAATGGAAAAATAGGCACATCTAGCATTACTAGACCCAAAATGTGAGATGTTACAGAGGAAGTTTGAGAAACTCGAAGAAAAATTGGAAGAGGAGGTGGCTATATTAGATATAAGGTTGAAATGGATGGAGCTATATATTAACAAAGAGTAACATAACCTTTTACGAGCATGGAATACAACAAGAACTTGGAAAATTAGGAATGAGAGGACACAATTGTGCAGGAACAATCGAAGAATAAGAGGAATGACAACATTGGCAAAGAAAATTTTGAAGCTTCTCAGTCCAAGATAGGCTGGATATCATGTTTTCTTTGGATATATGTATTGCATATATAGTTTGTATTTAGGTGTTTTTTGGAAGGTACTGAGGAGATATCATCATAGATACAACATTAATAGAAAACACAAAAGAAGGAAAGGTAGTTACTAGAAATGTAAGTGTTATTAAGTGGAGAAATGATTGAATATGTAAAATTTTTGGCCTTGTAACGAGACTATGTTTTTAATGCAAAACTATTTTTAACTATTTCGTTTATATAAAAAAAGAGAAAAGAAAAGAAAAAGAAAAATGAAGGGTGAAAAACTTATTGCATTGTTAAAAGTAATGGTAAATAAGTAAATCTTTGTTTAAGAATTTAAGAATTATTCTTATTTTATATGGTTTGAAGTTTGGTTTATAACCCCTGATTGAGGTGCGAAGCAGCTGGAGGCATGTATGGGGTTGATTGACATGATTGAGCGAATAAATTCTTGGGACGATGGGCAGTCTCTCCCATGCCCTCACATGCTCTCCCATCTTGATATTGTGAAGGGTTGTATATCTTTGCAGATCCATGATGTGAAGGTAGGTGGACCTCGACATCTTCAAGTGGTGGAAGCAAAGGTCGATTTAAGAACATTTGTTCGGCTTTTGAATTGGTGTCTTCGGAATCTAAGGGAGCCTATGTTTATTGTCTGCAGGTTTGTGGCGCCTGGAACACGGGGGAAATACTCAGACGTTGCTCGTCTCTGCTCGTGGTTGGCATATTAAGTCTGGTATGGTATCATGCTTATTCTATATTTTGGGTTGGGGCCTACAATTCGTGAAAGTGATACGCTTCGTGTTTGGAGGGGAAAATAAAAATGGTTAATTTAGCAGTTTCCATGACTACAAATCTTGGCCTTCTCTACTATGTTTTTTCGATATCCATCTTTTATGGCAACATTCTTTCTCGCATGTGCATGTTTACTGGTTTCCAGATCTTTTTCATAATGTTTCCTCTCCATGTTGATAATTGGTTTTCCCATTCTAACCTTGAATGGTACTGGAAAACCCTATGGCGAGTAAGGGTTTTGATTTTTGATCAGGTCTGAGTCTATGGACTCTAGGCTCAAGGGTGCATGGGGGTTGTCGCTTCTATTCAGGTGGTGCTTCACACTCCAGGAGGGTTCATGTGTGTCTTTGCGTATGGGCTTGGGTGGTGGAATTCTGGAGTGGTGCAATGTCATTAGGCACTTTCTCTATTATTATGCCCTTACATTAATTTAATGTTTATTTTTTGGGTGGTTCTCTGCATTGATTCTACTCTAGGTCTACCTAACCCGCTCCCCCCTCTAGCCTCTGTATAGAGAGTTGGAACTCAAGTGCGAGAAGGTGTGAGAAGGCTAAATAAAGGTGGTTCAGCTGTGGTCATTATGTGAAGACTCCTCCTCATGGTGGGGCCCCAAGCCGTGGTGGTCGAGGCCGCAGGAACCAGGGTGGTAAAGGCAAAGAGACTGGCTCGTCTTCTGGTCACACTCCATGTCAGTGGGGTAGGAAAATGAATGCTAAGGTTTTACAGACCAGGGTTCAGGCATATTACAAAGGGGCCCTGACCCAGGTGAACCAGTTGATTGCGACATGAGAGGAAAAATTGAATTTGAAAGATGAGCTCAAGTCGCCGAAAGAGGATTGGAGTGATTTGATCCCTGACCCTGGTCATAGCCGTGGTCACCTCACTCTGTATAAACATTCTATCCATATTTTTCGGCTTATGAAATGTATTATGGCTAAAGATATGGTTTCTTCCCTCAACATTGCAACAAATATGGAATCGAATTTCGGTCTCAGAAACATCCAGAAAGAGCTCTAGCTAATTCAACTTCAGCTACAACACTAGAACTCCCTCTTGGGCCAAATCAAATGACATATTCCATGTTTTCCACAATATGAATTGCCGGGTTCAAGTGCAAAAGATCCTGCTCCGATGGAATCATCAGATGAATAGCTATTGGAAGTCATGCTTGATAATTTTGTCTTAAATTTTGTTGTATATGTTGGGTAGCATTTATATGTATAGTTTTATGCTTACTAGTTGATTTCCATAGTATAAGTCTTATAAGGCTTGGTTAGACAAACTCATACTATTTATGTTTTGGACGGCTTATAATGTGATTTGATGACCAACAGATCTGGTTTCCCACTAGGTAGGTTGAGGCCACCGAACGATTTATATGATTGTAACCTGCCCGATCATTGAAATGAATGAATGGAAAGGTACTGCTAAGCTTACAAAAAAAAATTGGGTTATAAAACTTGTGGAAAAAGATAAAGTAATCTCAAAAGATTTTTGTGACTTATAGTTTTAAAATTAAATGCAATACATCATATCCTATGTTTTTCCTAAAAGTGAATATTCCCCTTATTGAAAGCATTACTCTGACTATGACTAGGTATTTATTGTAAAAATATAAGAAAAAATATATTTTAAAATTGCTTCGGAATTCAGGGGAGGTAGGAGTGGAAGGGGTGATCTATAACCTTGATGGAATAATTGAAACAAAGTATGCATGGGGCTTGAGGAATGCAATGAACAATCAAGCTAAAACCTTATCACTCTAGTAAGGACTTAAGATAGCTATATCCAAAGGTCTTCAATAACTAAGTATAGTTGGAGATTCAATGGTCATCATTCAAAGATGTTCCAAGATTAGGCAACATTCTGACTCTGAACTATCCCCTATGTTTCTTCGAATAGGGATTCTCCTAAGTCAACTCGAAGATTATAATCTTTTCCATGTTAAATGCGAAAACAACAGGGAGGCAGATAATCATGCTAACAGAGGCGTTGCCTTAGAACAAGGGGTTTTGATCTTAGATCAAACAAATAATCAAATATGTCATGTTCCATGACAAATCAATCAAGATATATGACTCCATATATAAAAAGGAATAAAGGGTGTATTAAAGGAGACATATCATACTATCCTAGGTATCACTTCGAGGCTTAGCAGGATCTTCTCGAGAGTCAGAGCTGACAGATGGGATGTACCGAATACAAATGGAGGAATAAATATTTAAACGCCATGACGATGGCCCAGTGGAAGACAAATGGGTTAGTATTAAATGCTAATTTCAGGGAAGGCGTGCCTAGTACTTCACCTCTATTGCGAAGAGTGATAGTAGTCCAATCGGTAAGAAAATTGGAGGTTGTAGGCATGGCAATTTGTGCCGAGTCTGATAAGAAATTAGGGAAGATCATTCAATTCGAAAGGATGGGTGCATCATTCAACAAGGATCAGAGCATTATATTAAGGCAATGGATGCAACAGTTAAAACTAAGAGTTATCCATGTCTAGGGGAAGACTGTGCTCAAAATGGCTTCTTTCAGCATCAATGGAAAAACATAGACAATGCGTAGGAGCAAGGAATTCATCTCACGGGAGATATTGCGGCTATGGTCAAACAATTGGGGAAACAAGTAGCATAGGAGATCCACGAACAATTGGTGGATGACTCACCCTCGGGCATCGAGAAAGACTTGGAGTTGTTGCAAAATGTAGTTTTTAACCCTGTACAGAAATTACCTGCAAACAAATTCTTAAAAAAATAGAAAATATATAATGGTGAGAAACACAAAACAAATATATAGATATTTTCCCTTGGATCCCAAAACTGGGATAACCAGATTGATTTTTCCATTGTGTTTCTTTTAATGTTATAATACATATATATACATGTTGAAGCATTCATAAACCATGTACAAAATCCATGCACAAAACCATAGGTAGGTTTGGCCACCTAATATAGGGTCCAAAAAAATTTCCCGGGGCTTTGCCCTGGACCCCGTACAGGGGACCGTAAACCCCTCAATAGGGAGGGTTGCGCCCAACGCAACGAATAGGGGTGACTATCGCCCCCCTGTGACCCCTGAGCACGTGTAACTAGTTGTGGAAAGAATATAACGCACACCCAACACAGAAGAGAATGGAGCATCTAAATACCAAGATGATCAAATTGCATTTCAGGGTTGACAACATGGAGGTTAAGGTGGAATCCACGATGGTTGGAGTGTTAAAGAAAGTATTCGGGATCATGGAAGTTCCCACATCCAGACTTCAGGCAACTAGGGAGGAAGGACAAGAGCATCTTGAACTTGAAAGGAATTTGGCAACTGATCACCCTGTAGAGTCGCCCTAGGAGGACAATCCCCTGGAAAAAATGGAAGGCAACGGGTAGATAATTTCTATTTTTAATATGTATAGTTGATATGATATGTCGTTTTGTGAAACTCTGTGGGATCTTTTGGCGATACTATGGCATAAATGTTGTGTGCCGAATAGTAGAAAATTAATAGGGTAGCAATAAACTCTCTTCTGAAATGACTCTAGAAATATTTGAAGCAGAGCAAATTTTCAATGTAAGAGACATGGCCTGTGTCCAGTTTTAAAGTATAAAATGCTACTCGTTTCATTGAAAAACAAAAACTGGACTTCCATAAAATCTATTTACACTCCAACAAAGTTGACATAAAGATGTCAAAATTTCACTAAATCATTGGAAAATAAATCATTTTGCAAAATAATAATAATACTAAAAATATTATTATATGATAATACTAAAAGTATTATTATATTTAAGTTTAAGGAAAAAATTAAAATGCAATAAAAAAATAAAAAATAAAAAATAAAATAAAATAAAATTACAACACTATAAACATGATACTTTTTTATAAAAAAATTAAAAATATTCAATTTAAACTATTTCAACTCAAGTAAATTTGTAAAATACATTTTATATAATTTTGAAAATAGTAAATAGAAAATAAATTCTATAAACATTAATAATTATCATTATAAAATTTAAGTCCGACTTCCAATCCTCTTTGACAAAATAATGTATTCATATGTAAATATTATAAACCTATATAAAAAAAGTTTCTTATTTTAATTTAAAATTTAAAATATAATATAATAAGCGATAAGATAATAAAATTAATAAACTTCTTCTTCTTCTTCTTTTTTATTTTTTATTTTTTTTATTTTATTTTTTATTTTTTTAAAATTCAAAACAAAGTAATACATAACCAATAAAATCACTGAAATTAATAACTAACTTTAGTTGCGTCCACCTAGTGACCTCACAACCCTTCCACACTGACCTGCACATTTGTGGACCTACCACTGTTGCACATTACCTATTCATTTTTTTCTACGCAATCGCTCGAGACAAGTCCATTAGGGTCAGTAGGTTAGTGACAAAAATAAAAACTTTTTCCATATAGATTACATCATTGCGGGGCCCGAAATGGAAGAAGAAATAAAAAATCTAATGTCTACATTTGATCAAAATGAATTTGATGAAACCATTGCTCACCATCAGGGGTTAAATTTGACACCCTTTTACACGTTTTTAGCTTTTTTACCTGTTAAATACTATTGGTTTCTAAATCTACATGTTATCGGTGAATCACAAATAATTTTTTAAAGTCATATTGACGAGCGTACTTAAAATTGACTGGTTTTAATTTTTTATATATATATATATATATATATATATCTATATATATATATATATATATATATATATATATATATATGTTATTATATATACACGATCCAGTACAAACTTAATAGTCGAGACTCGATAGCATGAGATGATGGAAAGTTTACATAGTTAAAGCTTGCAGAATGAAGCAATAAATTTTAGGGCTAAGTGTGAATGTTATCTCGAATTTCTATGCAACATGCATTAATAATCTTGGTGAGTCGTCACCTCCCATCTAGTAGCTACCAGCTTACCAATTATGTTCTCAGCTTCCAGTTCAAATTTCAAATTCTAATTATGTTAATTGAAAGGCTACAGAACCTAGAGGTTGAAAGGCACAGTTTGAGAATAAATAACATACCACTGGCACAGTTTTAAAATAGGTACGTGTTTGGTGGTCCTTAAGCTTCTCGCCTGTAGATTTCACAAGAGGTAGGTGGTTTTTGCGTTTGATTCTTTTATGTTTTTTTGTTTGAAAATTTTTAGGTATATAATGCAATATTGAAATAGTGGCTCCATTAAATATATGTATAGTGATCTCTTTTAAACTTGATTAAATATATGAGTAGAATTTGTATTTCACATATTTGTAGTTTAGTCATGAGATCTCTGCAAAATACTCTTCCTTCCACAGTTCTTTGAACTTCATAACATAAATCTGGATGCCTTTCACCGGTGATGCCCTTTAGCCTATTCTTTGTCAACGTGCTTATGTAGTGTACACAATTTAAAAGTAGGTTGCTAAATTGCTTTTCACTATCAGGGCTACAGAGTCACAGACAAATGCTCCTTGCAGACTGCAAAAATAAATTTCCATCATCTTGACAACTCTTGAATTAATTCTAAAATCCTCACTAGTTGCACTGGTCCTTTGAGATATTGTAAAAGTTTATGCATTGAGAAACATCTAGCAATCTGCTCCTTACATGTTTGCCTATGAGAAATCCTGCTTTTGTTAGGTAGTATTCCTTACACGTGGCTTGATCCAAAATGGATTTTGGATAGACTCCTAAGTCTAAGTGTTTCGCACAGAGGAAAAATGAAAGTCCAAGAAAGTTCCTGGAACTAGCTCCATTGCAGAGATCGTCTCATTCTGAATCTATTGCAACTTGAATGGACAAACACTGACTTAGGATGCAGAAGTTATAACAAAATGAAGCTGCCCTTTTTACTTTGGAAAAAGAGGAAAAACCCTCTAAAAATGGGTCCTAAAAACCCTCTAAGTCTTCTAAAATCTCCTAAAAGATCAAAACTATCGCATAAGTGGAGCCTTTTAAAAAGTCGGATTACACTATCGGGACCCAAAAATATGAAGAAATGGTGGAAATAAGGCCTATCGGAGGCCTGAACAATGAATGCATAGGAGCTGTTGGATCTGGCCGATCAACGGTCCAGATCCGATCGGTAATCGCAATCGGCGGTGGCTATCGGAGGATATCAGCGCATAATACATGACGATTGCGATTGTGATATTGTAATTGGTGTTACAATGGAGCGCACACTAAACAGCCCGGGGGTATGTGCGATATGCGATTGCGACAAGTCGCATCGCAATATTGCATCAGAGCTACACAATGGAGCGGGGCGATATATATATATATATATATATATATATATATATATATATATATATGCGCGATGCGATGAAACCTGGACCCGAAGGGGTTTGGGAATGAAAATGAATAATATTTCAAATCCGCCCAAAGCCATTTTTTTGCAGGATTTTCCAATGTTTTAGTGTATTTTTAAATACAAAGGGGAAACCATGGAGCAGGGATTGCGACATGCGATAGCGACTCACAGGCGGACCCAATAGTGTTATAAAGTGGATTTATGAATATTTGAAATCTGGTGAACAATGTTTTCTGCAGAGTTTCCCGTGTTTTACAACGTTCTCTATGTAAACAGGGAACGACTATTTATGAAGGATTTCAAGCACTAATGCACTCTTCCGTTATAGCACAGGTGGCCACCATCCTTGAGGGTGTTTAGCAATGATTGCTAACGCTCAGAGAAGGGATTCGAGCAGACCAAGGTTGGAAGATAGAGAGCCCGAGGGGGAAAATGAACAGGCAGCACCGATTTGGCTTAAAAAATCCATAGAAAGACAAAGATGGGGGTTGCTGAGGTTGTTGGCTGTTGTTGTTGATTATTGGGGGTTTGTTGCTAAAAGTGAAGACAAAGTAGGAAGCTATGGAAAAACAGGCAGCGCAGAAGCAAAAGAGTAGCCAAAGGAGTCACTTGGAAGCCAAGTGAAAAGCGAAGAGGATTGTAAACTGATAGAGGGTAGAAAGAAGCCAGAAGAACCAAGAGCCAAGAGCCAGAGCCAAGAGCCAGAGTCAAAGCCAAGAGCCAGAGCCAAGAGCCAGAGTCAAGAGCCAAAGCTTCCAAAGCCAGGGGATAAAATGGTGTTTGAACCTACTGTTTTTGTATAAAACAGTAGGAGTTGAGCCAAGAGCTTGTAAAAAAAAATTGATTTATACCATAATCCCAGAGAGCCTAGTTGAATTAACTAGAGCTCATGGAGATGTAGCCCCAGAGTTGTGGGTGAACTCCTAATTAAGTTGTTGTTTCTGTGTGATTGTTTATTGCTCCATTGTTTACTGTTATATGCACTTATATACCAGTTTAAGCACATCAACTTACAACACAAACAATAGATTTTGAAGCATACAATCAGTCAAAAACAAATACAAGCATACACCCATATTTTCAAGCACATATTTAATTCCGCATTGGTTAATCATTAAGACTTGGGAAAATTTAAAGCTTTGGAAGTGGGAGAGATTCTTGTAAGTTGGACAAGAAGCCTAAGAGCCCCATTTTTAGATCAGGTGGTATCAGAGCTTAAGTTTGATTAACCACCCCTTTAAGAAGGTTATATTAGAATGCTTGATTGACAGAGTAAAGATTTCTTGTCTGAAAGGTGTTTGGGAAATCAAGGATTGATTGTCTGATTTATGTATGCTTGTTTGTAGACTGACTATTTTATGAGTTTACAGAGGTGAAGGGAAAGCTATTGATAGCTCAGTCCAAGAAGGGAGAAGGGTTGAAGGCATTCTTCTATCCCAAATGACCTCAAAGCAATCCTTGGAGCACAAGAGGTTTGTTGCAAAAGGTTGCTTGAATAAAGCTCTTTATTATTCTTGTTTGAATTTATTTTGTTCATTGGCATAATGAAAACTTCTTCAAGTGAGTCCTCAAATTCTCCTTTCTTCACAAAAGTCTTTGATGAAGACATGAAGCAAAACTTGTTCATCATGATGGATATGGTGAGAGAAATGTATGAGGATAGAAGGAAGAGCAACATGCTTAGAGAGCAGTTGAATTCCATGAAAGAAGAGAAACAGTTGCTTTTTGACAAATTGCAGAAAATGGAGGGGCAACTTCATATTGCAAATATGAACCTGAAAAAGATGCATGAGTTACAGTCACAGCTCTTTGTTGCCCAAGAAGCCTTAGTCAAGTACCAGCTTAAAGAAGAGGTAAGCCATTCTAGTTTGTCTTCAAATTCTTCTGAGAATGCTTATATTGGTTCCTTTGAAAAACATACTAGAGGCATAGGTTCCAAGCTAATGTCCAAGATGGGCTATGAAGGAAAGGGCTTGGGAAAGCATGCACAAGGTATTGTTGAACCAATAATGGTTGAGGAAAGACCTAAGTATTTGGGTCTTGGCTATGGATAGTCTTATGGAGAGAGTTCCAACGTTGTCATGAATGCCATTGAAACAGTCCCAAGAAGGAGTTTCAGTTCATGTCTTCTACCTCAGAAGTGTGAAGGTTGTATTCAAGAGGAATGCAATGGCTTGAAACATCATTTGCAGGATGCAGGTGTTCAGAAGCACACACTTGAACTAGATATTGGTGGAAACTTTGATAACCTTGAAGAGATTGATGGTGTTCCAAAGGGAGCTACTTTTTCACTCAATTCACCTCCTCATGAAGGAAATAAAGGTGAAATAGGCAGGTACAAATCTAGTTCTAAACATATTCCTTTTAATTTTGAAAAGCATGGTAAATTTCCACATAAGCATAGGGAAAGAGTTGCATGTTCCTTTTGTGGTTTGGATAACCATGATGTTTCTAGATGTTGGAAGAGGATGGCCACATACAGGAAGCTTTTGAAGGAAAGGAAGTAAGCAGCCAAAGGTCCATTGGACAAGGCAAATCATGTTGTCAAGAGGATGCACATGCAGTGCACCTACTGCCATAAGCAAGGACATCTTGCTGCAAAATGTTGGACACTGAATCCAACAATGCTTCCACCAAAGCTGAAGAAAGTGGAAAGAGAAGATGGCAGAAATGGAAAGGAAGATTCCATGAGTGATGTGTCTCAGAATGATTCACATGTTGATGCTGATGTGCAGACAAAGGTAGTACCTTTGAAAGTGTTTGGTAAGAAATGGTTAGAGTTCTTATCTGATTAATATTACATGTCTATTGATGCATCTATTTGCATTTCTTTGTTAATGGAATGCAAGTTGCAGGATGGAGAAGTTGAGCAGGAGACTCACTTTGTTGTTGCAACATTATATTTTATTTTAGGTTCAAAAGTACAATGTGCTTAAGTGAAAGTTGAAGGATGAAATGCATGCATAAACATGATGTGCATGAACACAAAGATGTTGATGGTTTCCTTGTATTTGAACATGTATGTTTTGCTTTGACATGCATGTGATGCAATGTTGACTTGAGAGAAGTTAACTTGGTCTCCTAGATGGGGATAATAATGAAGTGTTTAGTCTTTTGAAAAAGAGTCTAAATGGTCTTTTTCTACATGCTTGATTTGAGGGGTCATTTGTTTTAAAGGCATGTTTTGTGGGCTTGTTGTCTAGTCCATCATTTGTATGCAGATGTAAGACATGGAGATGTTCACAAGATGTGAAATTTGTTTCCTTTGTTGAAGCAGGAGTTTAGGCCATCCAGTTGTTGTTTGTATTTTTGTTGTTGTTAACAAGTGTTGTTGACAGCTTATCAAACCGATACAAATGAAAGTTTTGTGGAGCAGATGTACTTCACATTTGTTTGAGCCACCTTGGATCAATGATCAAGGCAAAGAAGCTCAAACTACCTTCTATGACCATTTCAACAGGAGTTTCGCAGGAAGGCAAGGAGGAAGACAGTTCTTCCTAGGAAGACCAGCCCATCCAAGAAGGGAAGTGGTCAGAAACTTTGCTTCATAGGAACTATGCAAAGCAAGTGTAGGGAGGCTGAAAGAAGAGGGTGAGTCACTCTCATTTACTGTTCAGGTCAGTATAGCAGTCTTTTGGAGACCAAAAGTTCTTTTAGTGTGAAGGCGTGATCCAAAATGGATTTTGGATAGACTCCGAAGTCTAAGTGTTCCTCATAGAGGAAAAATGAAAGTCCAAGGAAGTTCTTGGAACTAGCCCCATTGCAAAGATCGTCTCATTCTGAATCTACTGCAACTTGAATGGGCAAAAACTGACTTAGGATGCAGAAGTTATAACAAAATGGCGCTGCCCTTTTTACTTTGGAAAAAGAGGAAAAGCCCTCTAAAAATGGGTCCTAAAAATCTTCTAAGTTTTCTAAAATCTCCTTAAATATCAAAACTATCACATAAGGGGAGCCTTTTAAAAAGTCAGATTACACTATCGGGACCCAAAAATATGAAGAAATGGTGGAAATAAGGTCTATCGGAGGCCTGAACAATGAATGCACAGGAGCCGTCGGATCTGGTTGATCAACGGTCCAGATCTGATCGGAAATCGTAATCGGTGGTGGCTATCAAAGGATATCGGAGCATAATACATGACGATTGCGATCACGATATCGCAATCGGTGGTTACAATGGAGCGCACACTAAACAGCCCGAGGGTATGTGCGATATGCGATTGTGACAAGTCGCATCGCAATATCGCATCGGAGCTACACAATGAAGCGGGGCGATATATATATATATACGCCCGATGCGATGGCCAAACCCGATAGACTTATAAGCGACATTCCATATATTTTGAAATCCGCCAAACGACCATTTTCTATTTATTTTGCATATTTTGTTTAATAAATGAAATACGAAGGGAAGCGCTGATGCGATGAAACTCAGACCCGAAGGGGTTTGGGAATGAAAATGAATAATATTTCAAATTCGCCCAAAGCCATTTTTTGCGGGATTTTCTAATGTTTTAGTGTATTTTTAAATACAAAGGGGAAACCATGGAGCAGGCATTGCGACATGCGATAGCGATTCACAGGCGGACTCGATAGTGTTATAAAGCGGATTTATGAAGATTTGAAATCCAGTGAACAGTGTTTTCTACGGATTTTCCTGTGTTTTACAGCATTCTCTGTGTAAACAGAGAACGACTGTTTCTGAAGGATTTCAAGCGTTGATGCACTCTTCAGTTAAAGAACAGGTGGCCACCATCCCTGAGGGCGTTTAGCAATGATTGCTAATGCTCAAAAAGAGATTCAAGAGGACCAAGGCTGGAAGATAAAGAGCCCGGGAGGGAAAATGAACAAGGGGTGCCTATTTGGCTTAGAAAAGCCACAGAATGACAAATATGGGGGTTGTTGAGGTTGTTGGTTGTTGTTGTTGATTATTGGGGGTTTGTTGCTGAAAGTGAAGCCAAAGTAGGAAGTTACGGCAAAAGAGGCAGCGCAGAAGCAAAAGAACAACCAAGGGAGTTACTTGGAAGCCAAGTGAAAAGCCGAGAGGGTTGTAAACTGATAGAGGGTAGAAAGAAGCCAGAGCCGAAAAAACAAGAGCCAAGAGCTAGAGTTAGAGCCAAGAGCTAGAGTCAAGAGCCAGAGCTTCCAAAGCCAGGGGATAAAATGGTGTCTGAACCCACTGTTTCTATGTAAAACAAAAGGAGTTGAGCCAAGAGCTTGTTAAAAAAAAGGACTTATACCGTAATCCCAGAGAGCCTAGTTGAATTAACTAGAGCTCACGGAGACATAGCCCCAGAGTTGTGGGTGAACTCCTAGTTAAGTTGTTGCTTCTATGTGATTGTTTATTGCTGCATATTTTATTGTTATATGCACTTATATATCAGTTTAAGCACATCAAATTACAACACAAACAATAGATTTTGAAGCATACAATCAGTTAAAAACAAATACAGGCATACACCCATATCTTCAAGCACATATATAATTCCGCATTGGTTAATCATTAAGACTTGGGAAAATTTAAAGCTTTGGAAGTGGGAGAGGTTCTTGTAAGTTGGACAAGAAGCCTAAGAGCTCCATTTTCTGATCATGGCTTGACAAACCAAGGTAAATTCTCTATAACACTGCGGGTCTCTATGACACCTCACTAAATGTCCCTTTCAATTACGACGCTAAAAGCCATTAACATATTTGTGTTGTTGCTAAAATTCATTTAGTTGAAACTTGAAACCATGATCCCTGCTAAAACAGAGAATAATACAAAACATAGAATATCCCTTCTGTATTGTCGTCATTCAACAAATAAATTCACCGTAGATGAGTATCAACATTTTAGCCATCACTTGTTGAGTTTGTTTTTTTCCCTATTATCAAATCTAAGATGTGACTTATTACCACAAGAGTTTAATCATTCCAGTTTCGAGCCCAGAAGATGAGATAAGATGATAAACCTGAAAGATTTTGGATTATTCAATAAATATCATAAAAATTTCTTAGATATTTTTGTTTTTTGTTGGGAAATTTGGTAATATATTTTTTTTAAATTGTGATTTTTTTTATTTTTTTTTATCGTTTTAAACATTTTTTCAAAAAAATCTATGAAACAATATATTTTTATATATTAAAAAATCTGTGAAACACTATATTTTTATATATTATATATCTTACATTTACTGTTAATTAAAATTAAAAAAATACAAAACAAAGAATAATTAGACTACGTTATTCAATGAAGGAATCGTATTACAGTGGAGGGTGCTATAAAGGATTTGGGTTGGGCAATAATTAAGTACGGAATCAATGCCAATAACTACTTTGAATTTAGTTTTTCCCCTATTATCTAATTTAGGATGTGACTTATTGCCAATTTGGAGCTCAAAATCTAGAAAATGAGATGAGATAGTAAGCCTCAGAGGTTTTGAATTATTTAATTAATATCATACAAATTTTTTAGATTTTTTTTTTGGAAATTTAGTAATATATTTTTAAAAATTGTGATTTTTCCTAATTTTTAAATTTACAAATACATTAAATGAAACTTGTACAAATAAATATTAAAATTCATATGAGAAGCAGTTTAAAAATGAAACTGTCCTAAAAAAATTTCTCATAGATAAAGACACCTGTCAAATTTAACCCCTACTAACCATATAGTCAAAACTCAAACCCGCTTGCAGAGTCTTCTTGTTGTTCCTGGCCATTGTCATAGCCATCCCTTTCGGTTGGCTGGAGAAGCACATCTGATTGCCCCGCCAAGATGAGTTGCCCACAAAGCAGCTGGACTCGGATGTTTGTATTTCCCTTTCCGTGACCATCTTTCCAAACCACGAGAGAAAATGAGAGGTAGTACTTTATGTTTCCATGTCGTTGAGTTTGTCATGTGCACTAGTAGAGATTGGTAGATAGCAGTGGCTTTTGATGTGTTTCTAGGTGAAAGAGATTTTAAAAATAGAGATTCGCATTTGTGGCTTCATGTCGTTTTGGTATGTGCACTAGTAGAGCTTGGTAGACAGCGGTGGCTTTTGATGTGTTTCTAGGTGAAAGAGATTTAAGAAATAGAGATTCGCATATGTGGCTTCTTCTAAATTATTTTTTAGATTTTTTATTTTTTTAATATTAATTTTAATTTTAGAAATTTCAATCTTTATTTTATAGATCTAATAAATAGAGATTGGTATCCATCCTGGCTTTCAATGTGGATCGAGCGGAGATGCCGAATAATTTTTTTGCTTTAAATTTTTGAAATATATATTTTTATGTTAGAGTAGTATTTATATTTGATATTTTCATATATATATATTTTATTACAATAAAGAATGTGTTTTTATAATGGGTTTGGTTAGGGAGATTCAATGAATCATAGAGTTCAATTTTTTCTTTCTTTGGTCAACAAATTTTGACCATGTGCTTATGTGAAAGAAGATGTTTGATAATTGAGGGTTTTCTATTGACGAGCATGATGACAATGGTGAGAATGACTACTAGATAATTAGAGGATTGAAAAAAGGAAAAAGCTCAGAACTCAAGTAGTAGTTCACAGATCCGAATTTTGATCCAAGAGCTCCAACAATGCAATTGTTAGATATCAGGCAACACAAATTGTAGGCACATCTGGAAATATTCTTTGAACAAAGCTCCCCAACATTCCACCAAGTTGTAGATGTGCTTTGTTGAATTATAAGGCACAATGTCTTTATCTGCTGCAAAAGGACTGGGACTCTTCGCAACTTTATAGAGAATATTTATGAGCTAACCCCTAATGATTTCCCTGGCTATTTTCTGCATGGTTGCACCAAACATAGTTTTTGGTGCTTTCACTAAAATAGTTGGAAAAACTATGATTGTCATAATGTAAGAAGCAGTCATTCGACATAACAAATGAAAAAGTTTTGTTGCATCCATCAATGTCAGATTTAATATAATTAGTTGTAGTCTCCACAAACTGTTTGCAATTGGAGGAGCTTAAGTCTCCCCTAAATTGGGAAACCCCATAAACCGTACTGGAGTTGTTTTGCCCCTAATCAACACTAGATGTATCAAATCCCATTGTAGAAACATTCCCCACCAGAGAGACCAAAACCTGGTTTAGATTTCTGTGGAAGGCACTGACGTTATATATTCGATATTCTCACAAAACACCACAAAACAGTTGTATGGATCAACAACGGAGAGGGGTGTAAGCATACACACACACACACAATAAGTAAGAGGTTGTTAATTATCCTTTTCATCTTCATCACCATTGTTGAGTTTGAGTAATGCTTTGCTCTATTCTAATTTGATGAGTGGAAGTGCTTCGGTAGTGGCATTGGCAAGTTCAGGTTATAACATTCATATTCAATTTCGTATTACATGACACCTTCAAGGTCGTTGCAAGTTGTTTTCGTCGAACTGGCCGACTATGCAGCCTAATTTTGCTCATTAGTCGTTAAAATCTAACAGGTGGAGTCCTCTTCAGAGATTTGTATGCCCCTTTCTAACGTCACTGAATGACTTTAGATATCCATCATCTACATATTCTTATCAAGAAGTGATTTTGTTTCACTCATAGAAACGAATAATGATGCTTGCATTGGAGTGAGTGGCAAGATGATTTTCTCAAATCTTCTATTCCTTAGTGTACCTTTGCACCTTTAAGAGTAATTGCTAGTTTTTAAATGTGTAAATGGTTTATCACTTTTCAACATCCATAAAAGTGGGTGGGTAAAGTAATGAAAAATGTATGTGAGGCCATTGTGTTGTTTTTTAAAAAGATGATGGATTTTTTTGTTGTTGTAGTTTTTAGTCGTAATTTGGTGAATTTTTTTTCTTAAATTTTGATTTGTATTGTTTAAATTGGGTTTTTGATCACTACATTGATTCAACATCCCCAAAAATCTTTGGGCTTTTAGATTGTGGATTGTTTATAACTCAAACTTGTGATTCTAACAAATCTCTATTAGATTCTGAAAAAATTAGATAGCCTAAAAAATTTCCAAAACATATAAAAGATAAACCACTACATTTTAAACCGGTGATGACGGATAGGACACATGTGAAAAAGGAACGGAGTCAAGCAGGGATGGATCGCATCCCGAGAAGACAGCAGAGGTGCAATCAAGAATTGAGATGGGGGAGGGCAGGTGTGGAGTCAGGGAAAGGGTCAGAGAAGGGATGGCAAGTGGCAGCAGTAGGATAGAAAGGATACGGCAAGAGCAGTCGGGAGGATGTAGGAGTTATGAGGAGTAAAGGCGGACATAACGATCGAAGCACATCCCGAGAAAATGACTCAGGGAAGAGTGCCAGGAAAGAAACAGGATAGGTGGAGGTCAGAAGAGATAGAAGGATAGGAATAAACCAAAGAGGGCTTGAGGTGGCATTAGAAATTTGCATGCAGCAGAGCACGAAGTAGAAGGTAACGACGAAAGGTGGTAGATAGGCACAACGCTCAGACAAAGACTCCGACATCGATGGGGAAAGGCGGTATGTAGACTCATTTTCCTGTTCAGTCGTTTTCATGGTAGCTAGAAGTAGGAGTCTTTGTAATTTTCCTGAGGTACCCATGAGGCCGAAATTAGAAGGTAGGCATAGCCTGTCAGTAGGAAACCTCAGCCCTAGAAAGCAACGTCCTTACTGGACAAGAGGTGCAAGCCAGAAAGTCCTAGCTCCAAGGAGATCTGCTGGTCTCCCGGGAGAATGAATCAAGGCCTCCTGAGGAAAGGAAAACCCAAACCTAGGAAAGCTCTCAAGGTGGGGAAGGGTGGAACCTCTGGAAGACGAGTTAACCCCGTAAGCAGTAGGACCCTTGATCCTCTCATTCCTGTAGAAAAGTCCAAAAGGGTAAAGAGTAGGAAATCCCTGGAAAATAGGAGAGAAAGCCGTCCCCTTCGACAACTGGAGAGAAGAGATAATTTGCCCAGACTCTCAGAGAGCCATCAATAAGGGCAACGAGGGAGACCTGTGGATATTTTGAGTGGAGGAAATGAAATGGGCTGAATTACAAGCTGGCCCTCGGTGCGCTCTACGTTGTCTTACCATTTTCAAACACGGGGAAACCAGAATTCTCGCAAGGAAATGGTGGTAAGTGAATGGATTAAAAATGAAATTTTAAACAGTGTTACTGATTTATGGTATCATGTCTTGCTAGGTAAGAAAGATTCAGTAAAGCGCAGCTTTCAGTCAAGTAAGAAGATGGCCCCACGGAAAGCGAAAAAGGTTCCAAAACAAGAAGAGGGAACTAGTAAAAATCCGAAAAGGAGAGGAAGGAAATCAGAGGCCGAGCATAGGATGTACATGATAAATGCTTACATGGCGGGGAACTCTCCCGAAATTTAGATAAACGGTTGGGAAAGAGAGCTGAGATCAATCAGCTCAAACCAAGAGGTCCCCAGGGGAGAGTGGGAGGCCATAGTGCCAGACCCAGGTAATACGCGCAGCCGTAACTCACTCTTCAATAAGTCGATTCAACATTATTGGATAATGAAGCATGTGGTAGCCAGAGTTATGGAAATGAATCAAGCAGTCCACGAGGAAGAAGAGGAGGAAAGGAGGCAACAGGATGAGCAGTTACAGAACCAGATTCAAGAAGAGTTGGAAAACATGAAGTGAGTGCTTCTTAAGGAAATAGCGGAGGTATAGATTCAGGCTTCCCGCAACAATCTTATCCTGGGGAGAATGGAACAAATGTTGAGGGAGATGAAATTGCTAATGGAGCAGAGAAACCAGATCCCTGGATCAAGCGCCTGCACCGATTATCTCCTTAGATAAGGACTGATGTAGCATGTTAAGTCTGTTAGTGTTTTTTGATCTAAAAAACTAAAATCTGATGTATTATCATAGAATAAAAGTTAGGATAATGAGTAGAGCTCGGAAGAGCAGACATGTTAGAAACACAGAGATGAACATTTTCAAATTTTAGTTTGGATTTAATGCAGACAGGTGGTTGTCTGGTTTCCTTTAGGCAGGTTAACCACCTCAAACATATAATGGATGGATGTAAATTTTGATGTTGAAATATAGATAGTAGCTCTGCCAAAGTTAACAAAAAAACCTACATTTTAAAATGCAAAGCCTTTGGTTTTAAGGCAATGCCTTGAAAAAAAAAAACTTCTAAAACATAATCGATAGACTATGACTTTTTGAAACACAGAGGCCTATGTGCTTTTTTGGTTTTAATCCGAGGCCTATGTTTGTCACATCATTATCTGTCACAACCTACTTGGCTGGTAAGACGAAGTTTTGTTAGGTGGGTTAGTTGGAACTTGGGGGCAGAGTCCATATAGTGGGATGATGATCCAATGGCACTTTACAAATTGAGATTCCTCCAGTGTCCCATTGTTGCCATTTGTGCAGGGACAGTAATGTAGACTATTAAAATATTTGACGCAGAAATGAAGAATTAAATCAAATTTTCAATGCGACAGGAACCTGAGCAGTAAGGTAATGAGAAATGCGTGAGAGGCCTCCGTTGGTCAAATGAACCTGTCACAAACTTTAGGTTGGCCACTTGAACTTTATTAAGTGGGTTAGTAAATTGGGCGGTGGGTCAATTCCAAACTGTCACCTCGAAAAACGACAGATGAATGAATGAGCACCGTCCTCATAGACCCGACAGGCATATATGGATCCTCGTTAGCCGGAACCAAATTCAGAGTTGTAGCAGGTAGATTGTTTTCATGAATTAGATATAATTTTCGTCAAAACATTGAACATGAACATAATATTACCCTAGAATCTGAATCTGGGTATGACGAATCACTGCCTTTTCAATTTTGTTCAGTCTTAATTGTATTCGAATTAGATTATAACTCTGTAAAATATCTATAAAATTAAACTATTCAACCAATAAAAGAAATTCCTATTAGATTATAACTCTGTAAAATATCTATAAAATTAAACTATTCAACCAATGAAAGAAATTCCTTGTCGCGCCACTTTCGACTTGGACTTGCGTTAGAAAAGTCACATGCTTCTGTTATTGATTCAAATGAATTCTGGTTCAGTTAATTACCGATCGTTTAGTTCTATGATTTTATGGCTTAGGCATTAGAAACTGTTAACAGGCTGTAGCATTCAAGCTGTGGAATTCCATACTTGCGGTCATTTCAAACCAATTTGTTCTTTGGCACGGGCTGACTTGTAAATATTTGTAACAAATAATTAAAACAAGCTATATAAATATAAGCTTGGTGATGCCATGTACTACTGGCTATTTGATAGCGCTTAAAATTCCTACACATTGAAAAATAATATAAAATTATTGCAAACGTTATGTCAGTTTGTAATAAATAGATGTAATGGCAACTTTAGAAACGAGACTAACGATTTTGTCTTACAGCGCATTAGTCGGCATGTAGGGTTTATTTAGTTGTTTTTGTAAAGAGAGTGTTTGAATTATTTTTTATAGTGGAAATTGGTTCAACACCATTCAAGAATGCTCAAAATCTTAAAACTTGATGTGTAATCGGAATTTCCAAAATTTTCCACTAGATTTTGTCAACATCTTGCTTGAATTCCCATTGTTTTCCCGGCAAAAATATAGCCTCCTTACACTACGCATTGCTTGCAGATTCTGTGTTGGAATTGTTAAATATTAAGTACCATATATTAAGTCACTAATCTTCTTATTGCCTTTCCATTATGTCCATTGGATATAATTTTATTCTCATCCATTGGACTAGATGTAGAGGCGTGAATCAATCATTGACTTAGTGCATGGTGCTTAATATTCTTTATTGGACCTTGGTCTCCTTGGAAACCATTGGTCTTAGCTATGATCTAGCCAACAGAGATGCATTAGAAAATTGTTTTTGGCTTTGGTTTTTTTAATTATGGTGAATCTATAATTTTGTTGGAGTAATATAAGCAAAGTCCAATCTAAATCAAAATTTTCAACTTAATCATTATAATACTAATAATATATCCAACAATTTACAAATGAAATATACCAAAAATTTATCACTGGATAAGAGAGAAAACATATTAACCCAACGAAATAAAATTTATAATATGAATCACCTACTCTCCAAAAATTATTACTAAACATATTTTTTAAAATTTAACCCAAATTGGCACTCCAAACCATACTCCAGATAGATAAATCTGTAATTTTGTTGGAGTAATTTAAGCAAAGTCCAATATAAATCAAAATTTTCAACTTAACCATTATAATACTAATAATATATCCAACAATTTACAAATAAAATGTACCAAAAATTTATCACTGGATAAGAGAGAAAACATATCAACCCAACAAAATAAAATTTATAATATGAATCACCTACTCTCCAAAAATTATTACTAAACATATTTTTTAAAATTTAACCCAAAATGGCACTCCAAACCATACTCCAAATAAATAAAAATCCAAACCATACTCCAGATAAATAAAAATCCAAACCATAGTGTCAACTACATTGATACCCTATTCATATAAGATATGATATGAAAGATTCTTTTAAAAGTTCAAACCCTTCCGAGGGAAACCACGAGATTCTGCACCAAAACCTCTTCCAAGAGAAAAGATATAATTTTGCACTAGTAGCAAGCTCTTAGGATCATGTGTATTAGGATCATGTCTTCACGATATTTCTCGATGTCAGTGTGGCATGGGTTTGTATTTGTCATTATTGGTAACAAAGAAGAGGGTCCTTATTTTGGGAGATATTTAAAATAAGTTATGTATATGGCTTTAGGAAATGATTCAAAGTTATTTAATTTAAATTAATATAAAGGGTTGGAGTCATTTTGAAGTCTTTTAACTATTAGAAAATATTTTTCGAGTATAATACTTACTATGAGTATTTTCACAAAAATATGCCTTAGACTACAATAAAAACATTACCTTTTTAAACAGTCTTAATTATTTAAATAAATGCCTATAATGTACAAGAAGCAACAATCTAAGGAAGGAATTTTAGCATGTAAAAATACGTCAGAGAAACCGTCCATCTTATCTAGCAACATATTGAAGATTTTGGATGAGAAGACGAGAAGAGGAAATGGTAAAGATAGATCAAACTAGTCCATCAAATTAAAAAAAGTTATTAGATTTAAAGTCCACAAAAATATGCCTTAAGACTTCAATAAAAACACCACCTTTTTAAACAGTCTTAATTATTTAAATAAATACCTATAATGTATAAGAAGCAACAATCTAAGGAAGGAAACCCCGATCGGGGTGGAGAAAGGTGAACTGCACAAGGATATGATGGGGTGCAGTACACGGCAGCATACGCCACACCTCAGGGTAATCATTTTAAGGTTTGCAACGACGGCATGTAGAGGAGACCGAAAACCAAGACAAGGAACCGGGAGAATTATGGAAATGGCAGGGGAGAAGAACGGCGGCGATCAGTCGGTGAAGCAAAGGATAGGTGGCGGTATATCTACAAGAGCAGGAGAAGGTAGTGAGACTGACAATCCGAAGACTGGAAAGGTGGCGAAGAGTGAAGCAGTTTGGCAGAGAGACCCTGGGTATCGTCTCAGAAGAAGGCAAGAAGTTATGGCGGAGGGAGGTAGGAAGGAAAGGCTGTCAAAGGATGGAGAGGTGAGGAACATATGGAGGGAGCAGGAGCGAACGGAGGAAGAAGAAGGAAATCGCAGGGAAGGGGAAATGGAGACCAGGAAGGAAGAGTGCATGGCGAAGGTGACTTTCGAGGTGGGGCAAAGTAGCAGGGGTAACAATAGGGGCAGACCTTCCAGAAGAGGTAAAGGCAGGAGGCGCAGGGGTCGCGGGAGAACGTGGCAAGCAGACCGTTATGAAACTGAGACACCGGCTTCAAACCAACAGAAAAGAGGACGAAGATCCACAGAGCAGATCGCTCAGGAAGCAGAGAGAGCATACATCAAAGGAACCAATGAGGAGATCAGAAGGATTATAGATGCCTTGGAAAATAAAGTCCTGGAGGAGGCCTCTGATCCAGAAATGGAGGAATGGAGCATTCTCATCCCAGACCCTAGGAATACAAGAGGGCACCTATCGTTATATAAGCAAGCACTGCACATGTATTGGGTTGTGAAACATCTGTTAGCTAAAGCCATGGAGCAGGTCGCCGAAGAGATGACGGAGATAGCTCAAGGTCTACTGAATTTGAAAAAGGAGATGAATAATCTACAGCTCATGATCCGGAAGCAGGACAACAGAATGGAGGAAATCCGCGGCATGCTGAAGGAGATAACCACCGCGCAGCGCGAGGAGGAAATCAAGCAAGAACTCATGGTAGATTGACTGTTTTGCTCTGTTTTCATTTGATTTCTCTTCTAGGCATAAGAGAATCAGCTTTTGTGGGCAAGTTTTTTTGATCTGTAACCGCTGATAGGCATATAGAAATAGTATGTAGATAGGGTGTTGCTTTGGTTTTAAACATGTTGATGCACCAGCTTAGTTGACAAGTTGATATTCTCAGACTCTTGGTGACCAACAGACCCGGTTTCCCTCCGGGGCGGGTTGAGGTCACCAGCGAATGTATATTTTATTTTGGTTGTATATAATAGAAAAGATCATACAGTAGCTTACAAAAAAAAAACAATCTAAGGAATGAATTTTAGCATGTAAAAATACGTCAGAGAAACCGTTCAGCTTATCTAGCAACATATTGAAGATTTTGAATGAGAAGATGGGAAGAGGAAATCGTAAAGATAGATCAAACTAGTCCATCAAATTAAAAAAGGTTATTAGATTTAAAGTCCACACGGATAAAGAGGAAGGAAATTTCAAAGATCTATTATCCAAAAAAAATAGATATCATTCCAAAAATGACTAAGGAAATTTTGGTACAAGTTTTAAATAAGAAAATTTGAAAGAAGAAAAGGTAGAATTAGATAAAACTAATTTATTAAATGAAGAGAAGAGAAGCTCACTAGATTCAAAGTCTACGAAGAGGAAAAAATCCCAAAAACTCATTCAATCTCTCGTTAAAAAAAATTATTTTCAAAATAATTAGACGAGGAATTTCAACCCTTCCCAAAAAAGACTCTGAAAATAGATAAAATGAAATTAAAGGAAGGAACAATTTTCACTCCCTGTTTCTTTGCAGAAGTATGAAGAAAAGATGAGTGCCCTCCTCCCCATTAAGCAGGGGAAGAAAATCAAACTAAAAAACAAAACCTACAAAATAACAATTTATATTATAGAATGACCAAATTCTAAATGCTATCTTAAATAGTTATGTATTGTTTTCAGTTGAATTTATGCAAACCTTTTTTTCACACTTACTCGTGTTAATAGTGAGTTGGTCGATTTAAATATGATAAGGTAATTATTGGACCTTACCTTTCAAATGTAAAAAGTAATTTTTTTATGCTAGTCCTTCGTGAATATATTGGAGGTGTACTCTTGTTGTCTAAGTTCAATATTATTAGTATTGGATTGTATTTTAATATATTGTTGGTTTTGATTGTGAGTATAATTTTTAGTTAGGGAATTTTGATTTTGGAAGAGTAAAGTTGAGTTGTTTAATTTGTATAATTAGAATGTTTTCAGAGTTTTTCATGAGAATGAATCTATTTATGTATTTAAAAAAGCATTTTAATTATAAAAAATATAATTTTATTAAAACATTTAGATTGTGCTTTTAATTTATTTATAAATATAAATAGATTTTTTTTATACGATAGAAGTAAAGTAATATAAAATAATTCAATACTAACTTTTTAGAGAAAAGAGGAAGGTTTATAAAAATTAATAAATGAAAATTGGATAATTTATTAAAATAATAAAGAAAAAATCCCCGATGGGGGTGCTTCCCAAGGTAGACGACATGACAGAAGGCGTTCCTCCCTCACACGGGGCAACAAATAATCATGGTTTGGAGTAATTGCATCTTGGGAGCCTACCCAAAGAAGTTTCTTGATGCAGGCCAAAAGTTATTAATTAGGGTAACTTAACCACTTGGTATTATATTTTGCAAAGATATGGGTCTAGGTACTTGGAGTAATAGAGTTGGTGCCAAGGATAGCTTCCTCAACTTTGTATCCCTTTGTAGGTGGTAGGACAAGCCCAGGAATCTGGTCCTTCTCACTCGCTGGTTCCTTTTAATTCTCAGTCTTTGATGTTGTTAGTTGTCTTAGGACCCTGGTGTGGAGAAAGGTAGACATTGGGCGAACTGTGGCAAGGAGAGGAAGCATGACGACACTGTTGTGGATGCTAGTGTAGCTCTCAACTTGACACATGCTTCCTCTTGGGTAATTTCTTGTCCGTTTGTTTATTGTCAGGTGTTTCTTAATTGTTTATGCATGGAAAGGAGTACCTCCAGACACTAGGTGTTCCATGGCCTTGCTCAAGCGGGGGAAAGGAGTAGGTCCCCTTAGCGTTCTCGGTGGTTGAGGTTTAAAAATTTGCTAGTCCTTTGACTGGAGGTCAATGAAGTTAGAGTCGAGCCCTCAATACAAAACCTTGTTGAATGTGATGTAGTGTGTTGTAGCTTCAATTGGGTTGCTGACATAACAAAATTTAGCTGTGCTTTCAACCTCAACAAGATATTTCTTTATGGTGGCATGGTAAGAAACTTGAGGAGAGGTAGGGCGCCCGTGGGGAGGAGTTCTTGTGTGTTAGAGAGAAAGACCATACCAGTGGGGTTTCAAGAGGAAAGTTGGTCATTCCAAATGCAGTGGCAACAAGGACAATTGAGGAGGGGTGGATGAATTCAAGGAAGAGAGGAGCATGAGGGGGACAGATAATTGGATCCTCCAATCAGGAAATCGCCTAGCCAAGCTAATTTACTTGCACCTTTTTGACTCTATTGAAGCTCAAATTCACCTGCTCCAATGCACAATTGACCAACTATCTCAAGGTCAGAATGAGGACAACACTGATTTGGTTGGTCACTTGACTGTCATCTGCTAGAACCAATGTCACATCCTGGACTGACAGGCCACACTGAGAAGGAACCAGAGGCATCTCTAGACCTGCATGGAGAGGTTTGAGACTCGCATGGCCCACATTGAATCTCACATCCATGAAGCCTTTCACCACCCAGAAAATGTTTCCCAAGCAACAGAGGTCAACCCCGACCCTCCTCCTTAGTTGTATGAATGTTTATTGGCTGCCTATACTTTTTGGGTAATTTTTTTTCATGCTAGACTATGGATGTAATAAGGCCTTGTTTTGTAAAGTTTCTCTCCCTTTTGTTTTGTTTGTATTTGATGTCCAACAAATCCAGTCAGAGTGAGGCCAATTTTGCACTATCTCAAAACTCCTCACGATGTAATATTCTCATGATATAATAAAATAATGTTGACTTACCAAAAAAATAAACCTAAAATATATAATAAATTTTTTATTTTTTTATTACCAACCTAGATCTATCTTAACTCTTGATCTAACACACCGAGATGGATCAAATCTCTTGAGTTGTAAACTTATTTTGGAGTGAAAAAGGATTTGATCGCTCTCGCTTTTGGTAGATGTAGGGTTAAGATGGATCTAGGCTGACAAAATATAATTTTCACATCTGTATATATAAAAGTATTCTCATTTTTAATTTTATCAAAACTTTGATTCAATCTCTATGGAATATCCATGGAGTATTTTTAGTAGGGAGGGTAGAGGGTTCAGATATATATCAAAAGTATATCCTTTTTTATTTCAGATTTAATTAAAAAATGTTATAAAATTAAATTATTATTATTATTATTATTATTATTAAAGACGTAGTCTAACTTATACACAATATGACATTAATATTAACCAAAATCAGGGAGATATTTTAAAAAACTTGAGTTAAATTTGTTTAATCTATAGAATTCAAGTGCTCCATGGGTTTTTTAAGGCGCTGAATCCATTTATGCATTCAAAAATGTATTTTAAATAACAAAAAATTACAATCTTGCTTGAAATTGTATCGTTGGATTACCATGAAAATGGACATTTAGTCTATAAGTTAGACTAAAAAAATCACAATCTTTCTTGAAATTGTATCATTGGATTATGATGGAAAAAAATATTTTGTCTATAAGCTAGACTACACCTTTATAAATATTTTGATTCTGGAATAAGTTATTGTTTCTGGGAATGTGGTATTGACAAGCCATGGTATTGGCCCCTGGTATTGTGACAAAGTCTATTTACAAGTTAATAATATCCATGGTAAAAGTTTATTGTAAGTGTTAAGTCTTATTAATTAAATTTAAATATGGTTACAAAATCATTATGTCTCTATTAAGGTAGGACTCTAACAATCAATTTTTCCATTGACCATTATTAGTTTAGTATTGATGAATGCAACCTATAATGTTTAACTTTGAAAAATAAATATTATTCTTAATACTATTAAAAAAAAAAACATTTTTCAAACATTTGATTGGACCATACTTGAAGGAATTATTGTAGCCTTTGCATAATTTAATGCTATGTAGATAACTACATCACATATTTTATGTTGGGTAATTTATGGATATGATTCCAATACCCATGCATGTTTTTTAGATATTTGTGCAGTAAATAAAATCCTTGAAAATAACCCATACTCACATAAATAACACATTTATGATTAGTTAATTTCCACTATAATTTAAGCAAGTCTTTGCATTAAAAAATGGATAGAAATAATATGTAAATAAATATACTTATCACGAATCACTTCCCACCATTATTTCATTTTGTAGGAGTAAAATTCTAAATGTGTAGACTTACTAATGGCTACTACCCACCAAAATTTATGCAAAGCCCTTGTGCCTCAATAATCAAATAATTTGTCCACTTCAAATCTCAATTGATTATCTCCCTCAAAAGGAAGACTATAGAATTCGATTTTCCTTTTCACCACTAGGTACAATTAAAACATATGTAGCCAACACCTTTTTCCTATATATATTTATCGACATTTAAAAAATGTTGACATACTATCTTTCTTACGTTACATCTAACGGCTACACATTTCTCCCATTTTGGGTTGTAGAACAACTCTTGGCACAATAAAAGTTAAAATATTAAATTAAACGAAATTAAAAGAAAATAAAAAATATTCTTTAAGATCCTTGCAATAAGTTTAATAAGTAAAGTAATTTTAGTATGTAAGTTTCCACAGTTCATAATTTGATGACGGTGTTGAATATTTATGGACAACTATGTATTCTTAATAAGATGTCTGACATTTTGAGTGAACACTTCACCCATCTTCACGGACAAAAAACTGAATTGATAATATGAAGAGTGTCAGGCCTTGAATAAATAACATAAGAACACCACTGTTAGAGAAGAGATAGAGAAAGATTTGAATGTTAATCTAAATTAATTTAATTTAATTTATTATTAAATATCAAAAATTAAATTAATACTAAATTATAAATCACGGTGAGGTGAAATTGAAATATACAATTTTAGAATTGAGAATAATATAATTCTAAAATTATATTATTCTCAATTCTAAAATTTTATATTTTCAATTTCACCTCACCGTGATTTATAATTTAGTATTAATTTAATCTTTAATATTTAATAATAAATCAAATCAAATTAATTTAGGTTAACGTTCAAATCCTTTTATATCCCTTATCTAATGGTCATGTTCGTATACTATGTATTTAAGGTTTTACAAATTTCGTATCATCAATTCAGTTTTTTGTCCCTAAAGATGGGTGAAGTGTGTTGAGAAATCTAGGGAAATATGATTAGGTTTTCTTTTTAGCTTGATTTCTCTTACTTTGACAAATTCTTGTGATGTTATATTACTTCTTGTTATTTTTATCATGTTTCTTCATCGTCAAGATAAATGCCAAACAAATGAAGATCACAAACACAAGATGTAGGCACTCAACCAAGGCAAAACCCCTAAGTAGGGGAAAACCCAGTTAAACACTTCCTTAGTAGATACAAATCAAAGTGAGACAGACCAAGACCTTTTTTACTATGGCACTTGTATTTTCTCCATCTATCAAGTCATCTTCTTCTGAAGATAGCCAAACTTAAGCATCTGCTTCTTAGCTCTTGTAATTTTGTTGCTTTACTACAAACTTGAACCTTCGACTATATTTCTCCATAGCAAAAAAAAAATATTTGCTGCTCAAACAAAAATATGGTTCTGCAATTAGATTGTTCCATCTTTGTACCTTCGTTTCCTATAATTGCATTGTCCTATCGCAAACTTTGATCTCGCAATTTTGTTGTCCTATAGCTGATCCAAATTTGCTTAACTTTCCTCCAAATGGGTTGAGTTCAATTTGGTATCAATAGTTGTCTATGTTTGTATATTAAGGTCAACATGAATAATAGGAGAGGCTGACATGAATAGGAGAAAACACTGACTTGATGGAGGAGAATAAGACATAGCTTTTACTTTGAATCAACAAAAATCCTAGAGAACTCAATGCATTCTTTAACCTACTGACCATTGACCCAAGCATGAAACCCATGCTTTAATAAGTCAATAAAAAATTATATAAATAATTTTCTTTTCTTTCTTTTGACAAATACACGCTTCAAATACAATTATGACAATGGACACTAGATACATTCTTCAACACTCCCTCTTAACTAGGGAGGTATTCATAATTACATATATACAGAGGTTCATGGAAGATTTCAAAATGATATACTCTACGAAGTGTCACAACACACATAGTGCTACAGATTAGATACTTGACCAAGGTATCTAATCTGGGTGGGACTATTGTGTGTTCCAAGCTTCGGTCACTCTAGGTACGATCAAGCTTTCACTATAACACCAACCCAGTGATCTAGGTGTGTATCCAAAGTTGGAGCTCCAAGACCAATGTCACGCTCCCTACTTCAGGATCTAGACATCATCACAGGCTAGCCAAATGTGCTCTCAAGCATCTTGTCATCCCAAGATTCTTTATCTCTCCTTAATAACTAAATCAACTATATTCACCAATCTACGCATAACAATGTAAACTTTGAAATGGGAACTAATACGATTACCCGTTTTTTCGAGGTTGCAAAAAAATCATTCGACTATGAAAAGTGTTGATTCATAATACACCTTTTTTTAATTTGGAGCATATTTTAGACACTTTAAATTTTCTTATGAACATTTTTTTTAAAATGTTAATGATTTTCAAGCTGATTTTGAAAAGTGTTGATGAGGCATCAACCTCTTAAATTTTCCTATGAGCATTTTTTAAAAAATGTTAATGATTTTCATGTTGATTTTTAAAAGTGTTGTTGAGGCATCAACCCCTTTTTTAGAGTGCTTATTTTTTATACTTTAAATTTTGTAATGTATTAGGTGTGAATAATTTTTTTAAATTTTCGTAATTTTCATTTGGATTAAGAAAATCATCAACATTGTTTTTTAAGGCATATTTTTGACACTTTAAAATGTGTTATCAAAATGACAAATAACGAAAAAAACAAAAAACAAAAAAAACAAAAAACAAAAAACAAAAAACAAAAAATGCAACAAGTTTAAAAAATAATAACAAGTAAATAAAAAGATATATTAAAACATTTTAAAAAAACCACGACTTAGGAAAAACAAAAATCAAATTATTGAGAAATAAAAACTAAAACTAAAATTAAAAAAAAAATTAATAACAAAGAAAAATATATATTCAAATATAATCAAATTAAAAACATGGGAATATATATATATATATATGTATATATAACACATATATGGTAAAAGTAAAGTATATTGAGAAAATATATATATATATTTATTGTAAAAATAAAGAAAATATACTTAGAAAGTTTAAAAGTAATGTATAAAAAATAATAATAAAATTATTTCTAGAACAAAAAAAAAAAAAATGATACTGGATAATTAAAAATAAAAAACGAAATAAAAAATCATAAAAATATAAAAAAAAACATTAAAAAAAAAACATTAAAACAAAAACAAACATTGAAACCTATTTTAAAAAAATTAATTAAAAAAAATCATAAATAATTTATAAAATATAACCTTTTAAAAAAATATATAAAAAAAAAATAAAAAGTTAAAAAAATGCCCCGCTAAGGCGCCACCCCCCAACCCAAATGGTCCAGGGGGTGAAGGCTCAATTCTCGGAATCGGGCCTCCATCCCCTGGGGTCCGTTGGGCTGCGAGAGTGGGGTGAGAGGGAACGGGCCCCAGGGGGTGGAGGCCCGATTCTCAAAATTGGGCCTCATCCCCCACGGTTCCATTGGGCTATTGGGATGGGGAAATAGGGTGTTGCGTGAATCAGGCCTCCTCCCCTAGGGCTCTTTGGGCCGCCAGGGTGGGGCAATGATCGGTCATTTTTTCAATTTTCAATTTTTTAATTTTTGAGTTTGTTTTTTTAAAGATTTATGTTTTCTAATCTTTTTTATGATTCAAAAAGTTTTAATTTTTTTTTTTTTTTTTTAAGTTTTTTATGATTTTAATTATTTTTAATGATGCTTTATTTTTTTAAGTTTATTTTAGTAATAATTTTTTGTATTTATTTATTTTTTATTTTCTTGTTTTTTTTTTTTTTTTTTAATATAATTTTTAAAAAATTTATCATTTTTAAGTTAATTTTGTTTCTTTTTACATTTTTATGTTTGGGTATTTTTGTCATTTTTTATATATTTTATTTTTTATTTTTTTGCCATGTTTTTAATTTTATATATATATATATATATATATATATATATATATATATATATATATATATATATATATATATATATATATATTTTCTTTGTTTGTTTGTTTTTTTTAAGTCGCATTTTCTTTTTTATGTTTTAATATATATTTTTTATTTACTTGTTATTATTTTTTAAACTTCTTGTATTTTTTTTGCTTTTTGTTTTTTTCACGGTTTTAATTTTTATTTTCTTTTGTATTTTTCATTTTTATTTATTTATTATTTTGTTTGATTTTATTTTTCCTGCAGGGTTCTTGTTCACCCTCGACTAGCAACCCGATCTCATTATGTGTCAATTTGATAGTTGATTCTAAGTTTTTCGTTATAATGTATCAAGTCCAACCCCACAATGTGTCAATTTAATGGTTGGTCTTTAATCTTTCATTAGAATGGGTCAGTTCATCTACACTGCTTGTCAATTTGATGGTTTATTTTTAAATTTTTGCTACAATGTGTCAAGTTGTCTTAGGGTAAGATTTTGAAGTTGTAATACTTTTAGCATTTGGAAAAAAACACTCTTCTTATAATGACTCTTTCATTCAAGTATTTATTTATAAAAAAAATTAGTCATAGAAAATTTTCATAATGCCATGGTTGAAATATGTTGAAAACTTAAGTTTTTTGTAGTCATGATATTTGGTTTTAATTCCATGGTTGAAAAATTGTAAAAAATTTAAGGGTTTTTTGAGTCATGACATTTTATCCATAACGTCATTGCGAAAAAATGTTGAAAAAAAAAACTTTATTCGAACATCAACATTTTTCATTTTCAGACTGTTTTTCATGTTTTTTTGGGGTTTTTTGGCTAGAGTTCTGGTTTTGAGTTAACTATTCCCGTTTCAAAGTTTATGTTGTTGCATGCTTCAAAATGTTCAGCGTTCTTACGAAGAGATCTTGCAGAATCACAATCTCAATCAACATTAAACTTTCAATATATACATATAGGTTTAGCACAAACCTTTGGGGTTTTTATTTATTATGATGTTTCTTAAATCATGATCATATTGTGCAAATATATCTCTTTGGAAGCTTCCTTCAATTTTTCAGCAACACCAAACTCAACCTCAACACTTTACAATGTAAGCAAGTTTTTTTCTTTTTTCTTTTGCAAATTCATCAATCATGAACAACCTATCTGTAATGCTTTATCTATTGTCTAATCTCAATAATCCTTATGATCTTTATATCAGGTTATCAACTTGAAGAGATTAATTTTCAACCAATCTCCCTCTTAACTAGGGAGATATACATTTTTCCTTTATCCATGTTTCTTCTTAATTAGGGAATAAGTCCACCAATAATTTTTATTCTTTTAGTCACACATACTCTTTCTTTTGCATCATCATTACATCGAAGAACTTCAAACTTTCAAAGCTTCCTTCAAGAACATAATTCTTTCTCTTGACAACAAGGTCATCTATTCATCTTTTATGTCATCATCATTATTATATCTCCCTTTATCATGCTCATCATTTAACATATTTGAAGATTATGTACCCGCAAATATTGAACCACAAGTAAAACCAAGTACAGATACATAGAAGCATGAATTCGATTATATCATGTCATTACAATGGAAGCATCAAAATAATCAAGCTTTAGACATTAATTAGTTAGGTTCATAATCAACACATATTACATCTTTTACTTACTAGGGTTTTTGTCACAAACCTTAGATTTCATCACCAAGACTTAAAGTCTTAGATATCATCAACAGAGGTAAGTTAGTAATCCAATCATATTATACATCTAGGGTTTCAAGAATATGCTCTTAGAATTTCATGTCAGACTTTACTAGGGTTTTTGTTACAAACCCTAGATCTCATTAATGAATACCAACAACCAAATTAGAAAATTAGAAATTCATATATAGGGTTTCGTTATTATTTACTCATATCAATATTTTACTAAGGTTTTATCATAAACCCTAGATACAAACATCAAACCCCAACAATTTTGACCAAACTAGGGTTTGAATTATGTGGAAGCTTATAAACCTATAGTTTCATTCCTAGGACTTTACTTTTAAGGGTTTTGTTCATAAACCCTAATTTACCAAACCCTAACAATCTAGGGTTTCATTATGTAAACTAAACATTAATAACAAACCCTAAAAGACTTGGGCTTTATAATATTACGAGTAGAATTTCATTTCTAGATTTTATCAACAAACCCTAAGTAGATTAAGTGTTTTATTGTCAACATACCCTAACCATCAAGAGGATTAGGGATTTATAGTGAATCTTAAAGGTTAGGGTTTCACCAAAAAATGATTAAACAAGAGATAGTATGATAAGGGTAGATTCAACCTAATGATTAATCGCCCTAAAAGGAATCATTATGATACAAAACCTTAAACATAAGAAAGTTAGTAATACAAGACAAACTTCAAAATGACCATATCTTTTAATGAATAAGTTTAGCTATAAAATATTATGGTCTTAGACATTCCTTGAGTTTCTCTTTTTACAAACATTGTAGGGTTTCCTTGAAGTGATCCCTCTGAATTTATCCATGATCTTTATACCTATAGTACTTATAATTACAACCAAGCAAAATATGTGATACCACAAACATGATGTCAATTTGTCAATTTAGGGTTTCTATGGAACAATGGAGGATTAAATCCTAGGGTTTTCAAGTACAAAGCCTAGATATAACAAAAATTAAATTATATTTTCCTTCAATCAACACTAGGGTTTACTCAATACCCTATATTACCTACAAACCCTAGAGGTCAAGCGTTAGGGTTTCTATATGACTGGGTTTTTCATGTGTCACCTAAGATTTTTAGTATTAGATGTTAGCAACTTTCAAAACAACGAAAACTACAAACATGAGGACCATATAACCAACTCAACCTTAAAAACATCTCATGTTTAAACCCTTAATAAATATGCCACACATACATACCTCATGATTACATTCCATTGTCATAGAGACTGCTATAAAGGCCTGCTCTTATGGTTTCCATTATTTCCTTACCATCTTCTTCAAGGTGCTTGTCAACTCAAGGTGTTCTTCACTAAATCTAATAGTATTTTTCTTGAATATATATCTTGTTGCATTCAAGTGGTACTACAATTTTTATTGATGTCGTGAACATGGCTAACTGTAGTTTCAAGATATCCTTCCTATATACTTCTTAGGACAATTTTTTTCACTAATGTATATTAATTCCTTCCTTAAGACAAAGATGGATTTTCTCTAAACTGGTCCCCAAGAAATGCCAAAAAATGTCTTCTCCTATTAATGCAAGAGGAACACCTGTAGCTCTTCCTTGTAGATGCTCCTTTTCTTCTTCTAGTTAGGTCATAATTTGTAGACTTCACACACTATCTTCAACAAGAAATACTACTTCCTTTATTGCTCTTGTCAATAGGGTTGGTTCCCTTATAATTCAAATTCAAAATATTTTTACTAGATACATGAGAGGTTGTTACAGGCCTGAAAAATGTATATTTCTTGAGAGAGAGACATTTTTTTATTAGGGCTTGTTATAGACCGTACAAACATGCATAATGATATTCACACAATAGAGATAAAATTTGATTTCAAGAGTCGTCGTACCAAGTACTGTTAGGATTCAGAACCTTTATATATATATATATATATATATATATATATATATAACCACAAGTTTGTATCTCGTCATTACAAGAGTCTCGACTCCCTTTTCTAACTTACTGTAGCTCGGTCTTGGATCCTTTCTTTAAGAAGTTGTAAAATATACCTTAAAAATTAATTTGGCGAACCCTTAATTATGCACAAAACTCTCAGAATGCACCAAAATTTTGGATTCATTCAAAAGGTGATTTCAGACCTTCATTTTTATGCTCAGATCCTCACTTTCTTTTGAAATAGGCTTAGCCTTGATTAGGATTTATGCCTAGCCTTTCGATCCTCAAAACAAGGCTTAAAATTTTTATGTATTTTCTCCTCCGACTTGCTGCCTTAACACAATGACTAGGGCTTCTATACGAGCCCATAATTTTTGTTTGATTCTTCTATGAATTCAGTCTTCATGCCCTTATACAGATGAACCAAGTTCTGATACCATGTTGAGAAATCTAGGGTAGTATGACTAGGTTTTCTTTTTAGCTTGATTTCTCTTACTTTGACAAGTTATTATCATGTTATATTACTTCCTACTGTTATTATTATATTTCTTCATCATCAAGATAAATTCCAAACAAATGAAGGTCACGAACACATGAAAAGAACACAATATGTAGGCACTCAACTAGGGAAAAACCCATAACAACTACGGTAGCTTCGACCATGGTAACTACGATAACTACGGTGGCTTCGACCACGGTAACTACGACAACTACGATAGCTTCGACCACGGTAACTATGACAACTTCAACCATGACAACTACAATGAATTCAACCACGACAACTACGGTAACTTCGACCATGAAACTATGACAACTTCAACCATGAAAACTACATCAAATTCGACCTCGACAACTACAACAACTTTGACCATGGCAACTACAACAACTTCTCTATTCCTAGCTCGAACCCATGGGAGACTATTGAACCCACAAAAAATTCCAAAAACTTGTCTTCCTTGCTTTTCTAGTTTGTGCCTGCTTCTCTACCTCTTCTCTTGTCTCCACCGAAAAATATGAGCTTGAATGGAAAAATTTAGGTTTATATTTATGGTGGATTTTCCATATTCGGAAGGGACACATCTCTTTGCTAAAGGGTTATAAGCCTACTCAAGTGGGCTTGGATAGTTTGACAATTTTTTACATATGTTGATTTCAAAAATTGATTTCTCTTCAACATAAGGAATTAGGAGGTAAGTGAGTACTCATTGGAAAGCTTATGACCTCCTTTATAAGCTGATATAGTATTCCCTTCAAGATATGAACTCTAATGATGGAAATTTATTATTTCTTTCATCATATGCATATTTTTTCATAACAACCATATTAAAGAATTTCTTTTATGGAAATAGAGCATTTAGTGGATTAGAATTTTTCACTATTTTGACATGCTAGTGCATATGATCTTCATTCATTAGGATTTTCATGAGGAGAGTCTTAAATAAGGTTAGGGAAACATTACAAAAGTGGTATTCATCGATCACAAGGTTTAGGAGATTTGTCATCTCCCAACAATGCCATATTAACATCATTGACAACTTTGACCAACAATGTCTATTATGAAGATGGGGTCATAAAAAGCTTCCTTTTCTAAAGTTTGTGGAATTAAAATTTTGATACCAGCATCATATCCAGCTTGTTGAGAAATTTCCACTAATATACATTTTATCTCAATCTGACTCCTAGATTGAAAATTATGCTCAATTGAAGTTTAACCAATTAAATAATGTCACATCGACAAGTGACTCCCATGTGTCATACACAAGTAGCCCATGTGGCTTTTCCATGTCATTGCAAGTAGTCCACATCACCTGGGCCATTATGTAGCATCCACGTGGCTCTGCCATGTCAACACAGGTAGTTCACATCACCTGGTCCTATACATGGCATTGATGTGACCACTACCTAGTCCTCATGGCACTTGCCATGTCAATCCTAGCTCATGGATCTCATTGGGTTGTGACTTTATGATTTAGGCAGTGATTCCATGTTATACCTATATTTGGATTTGCAAAAAATGGAGTGGGTTCAACATCAGTGGTTACCTATTTTAGACCCTACTCCCCCAATAACTCACAATGAACAAGGGGGGACCCTAGAGTACACATGGGTTATTGATTGGGCCCTAACTATGATTGCACTGCCACAAGGTGGCACTTTTTATCGTTGGATCCTCAACAGAAATTCCCATGTCAACACCAACGCTCCACCTCGTTAACTCATAATGGAGAGGAGCCTGAATTGAATAAGGGCTATTGATTTGGCCATGCCCCAATCATGCCATCTGATGAAGACCTCTTGTGAATGAGGGTCTAGAGAGGTCGATTAAGTGAGTAGTGAGTGATCTCGTCGGTTAATGACACCGAAAGATAAGAATATTTCATAGAAATGTTTGCCTATATATCGCCACTGATCCCCACCACCACCAACAGGGAGCGCCCAAGATTGAAAGTTGCTAACGAATGATGAATTATCTTGTTAGTTGACAGGTCTGACAATCAAAACCTTTTGACAATAGCTTCCACCACCCCTCCACTATCGTCATCTATACCTTGGTGTAATGCATGTGTTACGGTGGCAAGTAGTGGGCGGTGAGCAATGGTAAGGTTCCACCTCACCTCACCTCTACCATGTGGCACAACCACATCATATTGGCACATGGGCCCCTCCACCAGGCCCATTTCATGTTTTGTGGAGTCATTCTTGTTATAAAATTTTTGGATTAAGTCCCTATCTTAGTGAGTCCCACAGGCCACGTCACATCAAACCGGTCATCACTTCATCGATTTCCCCTTTGTAATTTTCAACAAACACGATGATTGTGGCGGCGTGTGGTCTATTGATCCAAAGTTCCGAAGAGGTGAAACCATCACTCGATCAGTGGATCGATATCACTCAATACAAGTGATAGCGTGCAAGGTATGGGCAACAAATAATAAACAATCGATGGAAAAAAGAAAAATAAAATAAAATATTAATATGAGAATAAAAACATTATTGCAATTATTAAATCATTGAAAACTAAATAAATTTAGAATTTACCTTTTCTGCTTTTATTTAAAATTCAACAATTAAAGAATACAAAATAAAAATTTGGTTTTAAAAAAAATTGCTGAAATTAATTATTAATTATGTTCATAAGCGTGTTTATTTCAAATATTATCTGTATGTTTTAGATTTAAGAAAAACAATAAAAAAATTTGTGAGTACTAAAGTTGCATTTTATAAATGAGAATTTGTGATTATTTAGATTATTAAAAAGTTTTCTTTTGCAATTACTGCCAATAATAAAATTTAAATCTCTTATCATAATTGTCTTTTTTATTTGCCTCTATATAAATGCAAATTTTTTATTAATTAAGTCATTAAAAAAAATTATTTTGCTATATTATTAACTACTACCAACCCTAAAATTTAAATCTCTAAACCTATTGTCTTTATTATTTATATCCATATCCTATCAACAGTGCATGTACCATTTAACTTAATTAAATTAATGAAATTAATTGCGTCTACCTCCAACTAATTTTCCTTACTTACCGTTGAGGTGGCGACCCTTCTAGCGACATTTTTCTGTTAAGGATGGGTTTATTTTTGTGCTTTACTCCATTCCACGCGGCCGCCCTTCTACGGACATTTTTTTTTTCTAAAGGATGTGTATATTTTTCTCCTTTACCCTCTTCATCTCGATTCGACGTAGGAATTTGGACATGTATTTTCACAATTTCAAAGAAGAATATCAATAGTCGTGTATAATTTTTAATTATATTTCACTGAGAAATCGTCACATGGGGACTAATGAACGCAGTCAAATTTGTTTCAAATACGTCCATCGTACATTAGCTACTCATTGTTCTCATTTGTGCGGCACAATTTTTCAAATAATCAAAACATTTTTCAACATCCCAGAAACGTGGGGGCGTGCATAAAGTAACAACTTGTCTGAATTTTGTTGCGTGGGTTGGTTGGATGGAAGTTGTGCGTCATGTGGTGGACTAATTCCAAACAAGTGTTTTGAAAGGCTCCATTCACTGGACTAACAACCCTACCGTTCAGATGTACCGCTAATTTATCCGCACAGAAAATGGAAATGTTAAATCAATTTTCCAGGAACGTGGGCGCTAAAGCAGCTAGAAATGTGTTACAGGCCTCCGTTGGTCACGTAAAACTGGCACAACTGGGTTAGTGGGCGAGTTGAACTTTGTTAGGTGGGTGGGCAAGTTGCCCGTCTGCTCATTCCAAACTGTATCTATTTAAGTCAAATTTCTTATTTTTGTATAAATTTTGATTGAAATTTAGTTAAATTTTGATTTGTATTATTTAAATTGGTTTTTTATTATATATATGGATTCAATATTCTTAAAATCTAAATAAAAAATTTACTAATCAAATTTATAATTTCAATAAATCCCTATCAAAATCTATCAAAATCTAATCTAAAAAGACTTTAAAAAAAATCACACTTAATACTAACCCACAATCATACGCATCTGCACAAGCCAAAACCAAATTCAGACTTGTAGCAGTTAGATTTGTTCAAGAGTTTGCATGTTGAATCAATGTCATCTCGATTTTGTTTGAATTTTAAATGAGTTCAAATTATGAAACTAATTAGATTACGACTTTCTTTTGATGAAAACCAATTCAAGGTTTAATTGGGAATAAAAAAAATGTAGACTATTTGGCCCACTTTGGATTTGAAATTAAGTTGGCAGTCAGTGCGAGGCAGGAAAGTCGCATAACGCGGAGAAATCGCATTCCCACCTTCCCGTGAAATTATAAATTCAACCATCTCTGCACTCTCGTCGAACGATTGCGTTTATCTATGCCCATGCCCACAAAGGCCTCTTCCTCCTCGGGCTGCTATTGCTGGTGGTGGAACCCTGTTTTTAATTAATTAATTACAGGGCTCACCCCATCTTCATCTGCTACTGTTCTTCCGTTTGGATCCGGGACTTCTTCCTGGTGATTGCTTACGCTTTCTTTGTTATTGGAGCAGCAGAACCAATTTATTGGCGGAGCTGTCGAGATGGCGAAATACACAGAAATGGTGGATGCGGGTATAAGGATCGCCGCCAGGTTTAATTCTCACTGCCCCCAGACGTCACGTTTGTATTATCATCCAAATTCTTCCAAAAATGAGGCGGAGGCGGAGGCGGAGGCCGCCTCCTCTGGAAAAGTACAGGCCGCTCCTTCTCGTGCCCTGCACCTCTCTGCATCTTGCGCGAATTCAATGTTTGAGATGCAGGGGAAGCAGGGAGATGGGGAGTGGCCCATCATTGTATTCCCTAATTACTCTTATTTTTCCTTTTACATTTGATTATATCATGACAAGCAACACCAAAATATATGGCAAATTCTTCAGCTCTCAGACGAATTCTGGTTCATTTCACCGATTTGTATCGGTTAATTCATTGATTTATATATGGCTTAAATAAATAATGGAAATTGTTATCTAATTGCAGCATAAGTTGTGGGTTTCGATATTTTCAGACCGATTTAGCCTTGGGCTGACTTGTGTATTGGTGAGGCAATTTTCAACCGATGATTATCCAGATGGCGTTTAAAATTGTATAAAAATTCATATCAGTTGGTAATAAATGGATGTAAAGGTTTCTTTTCGGTTGTCTCATGGAATAGGTAACTAATTGGGAGCCTATCATATCGAGGAGTTGCCAGGTTTGTCTTTCTGGTCTATTGGGTGATGAGTGCTTAGGACAGATTTTGCTTTAAAGTGGGTTTTCTAGCACGTCTCGGCTCCTTTCTCGTGTGGGGCTGCCTTTTCAGCGATGTTTTTCTACGAAGTGATGTGGGTCATGGTTATTAGATGTTTTCTATCTTAAATTTCATTAGTGGTGTTCTTAATTTTGGGACTATGCTATGGGACAATTTTCTTGGGTATGAATAGCATGCTCTCTCTCAGATTTTTACAGTCGGAATACTTTCACATTTTGATGTTAATTGCTATTGCGACTTATATCTTATTCTGCATTTACTCAACACACTCCCCACCTCCACCAAAGCGCATAAATGCCTTCCGGGACAGAATCTTTTATGCTTGCATGTCCTCAAACCTCTTTCGGGGAGCCCTCTTGTCTGTATACAAATAGTTTACACTTGGTTAAACTCTTTCATAATCTCTAGGCCTTGTAAATATTTCGGTTTACGCATTTACAATTTTTGGTTGCCTTGCATGGGATGCTATTGTCGTTGTTGTTGTGAGGGTCTTTAGTTTCTTTTCTCCATCATGAGTTGTCGTAAAGGGTTTTTTTCTTGTATGACCATCTGGTTCACTGGTTTTTGTTGGACTTCGGCTCTGGTTCAAGATTGTTTTCCTGGTGCCGGAATCCTGTGTTTTTGGGTGGTATTCAATTTTTCCGCGGGTGGGTGGCTAATATCCCTGCTTCGATCTTGGATCTACTGCCATTTAATTACATCTGCCATCCGACATTATTCCATGTGATTTGGGGACCTCGTACTCCTCCCTTATCTGGCTTATTATTCTTATATTTAGTGCACCACCTTTTAACCTGTTTTGGACAACGAACGGTCCTTTTCTTACGCTGGATGTGGGTTTTATTCTCTGTACACCACACATCCTTGTAGTATGTGAATTACTTAATCCCTAGATTTGGGTGGGTATCTACGGTATATTCTCCTAAATGTTGCCAACTACCTCTCTAACATCCCCACTATTCCTGCCGAGGATATCTCCTTCCAACATATAACGTTGTGGTTTTTCATTCTTTTTTGGGGGTATGGACGTGCTGGACTCTGACACGTTAGCCCATGAAGCATTCATTCGGGCCACCATGGATGTTGAGTCTCATTTGCTTCAATCATCTGGGGTCGATCGCCGAGGTGGCACACGATCTTTGGATGCTTGGCACACTATCCTAGGAGATGTTCTTGTGCCAGATGGCACTCATGCGGTCCTTGATCTTCATGGTGTCGAACATGCAGGGTTTGAACGACGATCCAGGCGCAGGCAACGTTTTATCAGGACTACCACCCCACCGCCTGCACTGGTTTTTTACCATGAGGTATTGATCGACTGTATTACCAATTTACAAAAGCGTGCTCTCATTGGCCGGTGGCATTTTGTGGAGCTTAGTGATTCTAAGATAAGAATTTGGGTGGACAAAAAATGGAAATCCGTATTGGGGTATATACCAACTATGGTGCGGTTGCTACGGGAATGGTACAACTTCCATTTTCTCAGCCAGGAGGATCTTGTGAAAATTAAGGTCATTCCGTGGATTAATGACAGAAGCTTCTTGGCGCTTCACTCATAGTACATTGGGTTCAATCCTCTAAACAATACGTTGCAGAACAAACTTATTTGGGTTAAATTGCCGAGGTTGCCTATCGAATTCTAGACAAAGCAAGTCTTCATGGACATCGAAAATGTCATTGGTAAGTTTGTTTATGTTGATCCACGGTGTTTGGGGGCACCAGATAAAAGAGTCGCCTGGATATTGGTAGAGAAGGAATATCGAAGTGGCTTTCTGGATCACATCCCATTGCATTGGGGGGAGACTCACTTAACAAAACATTTGGATTTATGGGGCGTTCCTTTCAGATGTTCAAATTGTCACCATACGGGGCACCTCGTGGCTCATTGCCCTCACCGCTTGGGTGGTCGTCAACATGGATGGAACTATTTCGGTGCGTCGACGTAGTCTCAATTTGGTGAGGACCCTCTCAGACATTATGGTGCGGCGCATCAACATGGGAAAGCTTCATGGTGAAATACAAGTATTCTGCACAACCCTTTTTCTATTCGTCCCCCTATTAACGGATCCTCAAAATATGGCTCCTCGCCCATCACTGTTCCATCATCCCCATTTTCTTCCATGAACTTAGACATCCCTGTCACTAATTGTCCATCCCAACATATTCGAAATTCCCCTTCGGGAAACACTCCTCGTCACGAAATCCCGACCCCTTTTTCGTCTCATGATGTTCCCTAAACCTCTCATATTACCTACGTACCTGCTCCATCACCCTCTCGTTTTACTAAACGAATTCAGGGGCCTAGAAATAGTCTCACTTCGCCATGCTCGCCACTTGCTTCCCCCACTAATTTTGTTGGTAGTGATATAGACTTTCTCCTTTAGAGAAAGACTTTGGACTTCCACACTCTCACTATACATAAACCATCTGGCTCTTCATCTCCCCACATCAGCCCTACCTTTGCTGGGAATATTACTGTCCGACAAAAACAGAACTGTGGTAGTCAACATTTCCGGGGCGACCCATATCTATCCCTCTAAATTCCCCTATTGACCGATTCCTTGTTGATGTTCCTATTGCTGATATTTCTTCTTATCGGGCCCTTGGAGCACAGATGCCCACACAGGGGTTTTCATGACTTTCATCCTTTCTCTCAACATTCGGGGTTTGGGGGCTGCCCCGAAATTTCTGGCTCTCAAACAACTCTTTCTCTCTATTCATCCTTACATAATTCTCCTACAGGAAACCATGCATTCTGTTCCACATGTTATCCAATATTTCCGGAAAATGTTCCTGGATTGGCATATCGTTGCCGCAGTTCCTGTTGGTCTATCCGTTGGTCTTGTGGCCTTATGGGACCCTCGATGTGTTAAGGTCAAGGCATTCTCATGCTTTACTGGTATCCTGCTTGAAGGATATATCCGTGGTCTGAGTGGGCGTATCCACATTCTGAATATGTATGCCCCTTATAAGAACATGGTTGTTTTTGGAACAAGCTGCTTACATCTGGGTTAATGGAGTTGGTATCTCTCATCATTGTGGGAGACTTAAATTGTACTGTTGGTTTGGATGAAGTCTAGTGTCGGTCCAGGAAAATTGACCCACTGGCGGGATTGATCCATGACGCGATTATGGACCATAATTTTGTTGATATATGCCCAAAAAATATGGTTGCTACATGGGATAATGGAAGAGTGGGGTTGGCGTATGTTGCAAAGTGGCTGGATCGGTTTCTATTACATGAGTAGGTAGTGGAGTGCCTTGGAGAAGTACATGCAGGGGTTATCAATAATTTTCTATTTGATCACGAGCCCATTACTTTACAATGGAGGAGGGCGGAGTTTAGATTCGGGTTGCCTTTTAAATTCAACTGGATTTGGTTGGATGATCCAGATTTCAACGCACTGGTGCGTTTTGTATGGACCCGTGATAGTGACCGGGGGACATCTCCCATGGTTCACATCCTGGATAAGCTTGAAATCCTTCGTGGGGAGGTAAAAGCATGGTAGAAACAGAAGACTAAGAAATTACATAAGGAATTACATGATATTCAACATGAACTGGATGCTCTTCCTCCCCAGATGATATCTCATTGTCTTCTTGATTCTACCCGGAAACGTATACATGAATTAGAACTCAAAAAGAAGCAAATTCTATCTATCAAAGAAGCCACCTGGCGCCTCAAGAGCAGGGCTTTATGGATTAGAGAAGGGGATCGAAACACTAAATTTTTCCATCGTTTTGCAAACCACAGGTGTAAAATAAATTCTATCTGGGAGATTACTGATGCTGATGGACAATGTTTTCAGTCGCAGGGGGGTATTTGTAAAGTTGTTGTCTCACATTTCCAGAAGGCCTATGGTTGCAATGAGGGGATAGAAGTGGAGGATCTATTATGGGGTGTAGGTCATTATCCCACAATATTTGATGCTGATACAAATTCTGAATTGTATAAAGTGGTCTCTGAAGATGAGCTCTTTGAGGTTTTAAAATCCTTTAAGGGCGACAAGAGTCTAAGACAAGACGAGTGGACAGTAAAACTATTGACTCATTTCTTTGATCTCTTTAAAAGTGATGTCCTAGACATGGTGGAGGAGTCGAGGGTCACGGGGGACATCCACTAGCATATAAATTCCACTTATATTTCTCTTATCTTGAAGCGGTGCCCATCAGCCAGTTTCTCGGATTACAGGCCCATATCACTTTGTAATCTTATCTACAAAGTCATATAAAAAACTATTGCAAGCCGTGTGAGGAGTACATTGTCACGCTACATTTCACCAGAACAATATGGCTTTATTCAAGACAGACAAATACATGATGTTGTTGCTATTGCCCAAGAATGTATGCACACGATTCACACAAAGAATCTAAATGCCGCCATTATGAAGGTGGATTTACAAAAGGCTTATGATTGTTTGGATTGGGGATACCTCAGACTGGTTCTACATATTGGTTTACAGCCTAGATGTGTGGCTTGGATAATGGCATGTGTTACAAATGTAAATTATGCGGTGATCATCAATGGATATCCAACACATTTCTTCAGGGCTGGTCAGGGGCTTTGCCAAGGATGTTCACTTTCCCCACTCTTATTTATCTTGGCGATGGATGGGTTGAGTCTGCACATCAATAAAGTGGTGGTGGATGGTGAGTTCCAGGCTTTGCACATGGGAAATGACATCAAAATTTCACATGGTTTCTTCGTCGATGATGTGCTTATTATGGGTATGTTAAATCGATTTGCATGGTTGACTCTTTTTCATATTTTTACTAAATTTGCTAACGCCACTGGTTTACATATGAATCTACAAAAGTCAATTGTTTATCACGACATGTGTGATATGGAGGCTATTGCCTATATAAAAAGTCTATTTGGAATAGAGGCGGAGCTGATGATGAGTGGTATGAAGTATCTTGGTTACCATATCAAACCATGTAGCTACAGGATTGTCGATTGGCAGTGGCTCGTGGACCGTTTCTTCAAAAGGATATCTGGATGGGAACTTAGATGCCTATCTGTGGGAGGTCGCATTATCCTGACTCAAGTTGTTCTCACGCAGTTGGGGGTATACTGGGTTCACCTATTTCATACCCCCTACTCTATTATTAACAGTCTAAATAGAATCATGAAAAATTTCATCTGGGTGGGGAGCAGTGAACAAAATAAATTTCACTTCGTTAAGATGTCCATTTCTGACATTTCTTTTTAATTATTTCGATGATTGTGATGCTAGATCAATTTGTAACTATTTACAAGGGAGTGGTTTGTTACATTCAACATATGAAGAAGATGACTCTACTGTTCAAAGCATTTGTAAAGTTTTTCAAAATGATTTATCTTTGTCATCTAATAACAAAAAATCTTATGCTTTAATCGGTCCATCTGATCATAATGTTGATTCTAGAATTTTTCATTCAATCACCCATTTTCCTAGTAGTATATTGGATGAAAGTTGTTCGACATGATTTTTTTTATGGTTTATCTTCACACTATTCAGATACTTATCAAGTAGTTAAGGCACTTTAGCCTTTCCTGATGGTTATGTCAGACCCTCACCATCTTGACAAGCCTTCTGAACATGATCAGATTTATTTTCCCTTACAAGATTCTCATCTTGATCCCATATCTTTAATTGAAGATTCATTTTTTTCAAGGTTTTCAAGAGGTTTGTTTTGAATTTCATGATCTAATATATGATCAATTGGAAGCATCATATTTAACAAGCCCTGTTGCTAAAAACAAGCTTTGATATTTTCTCATGCTTGCTAAGAAGAACACCACAAATGGAGATGCATTCACAAGAAACTTTCAAGGTTTGCTTTGATGTTTTTCTAATTGGAAAGGTAAGGTAGCAGGTTGGTTATGGTTAATTGATTTGACACATCTTTCTGCCTATTGTCAAGACCTTCAACCTTTTGTGAAAGTTGTTCAAACTATTATCTTTTCTATTGCACATCATTTTATATCTTTTTTAATCACTCTTATCTTTGTGATTGCAGGTCGGGAACAATTACGCTGGTCACATTAGAAATTTCATTATACTTGGCCCTGACCTTCTAGCCAGTTAGGTTAGGAGTAGGTTTAATTACATTCTAGTTTCCTTTTTCACTCATCCTGCACTCACTCTCCATCTAGTTTCTACAATTGTTTTGCTTATTTTATGTCCTGCAGGTTGCTTTTATGTTCAACCTCTATTTTCTTTGTTCTTTTGGTTTTGTTTTGTTTCTTTGTTATGTGTTTTATTCCATGTGTTGTTCAATATGACTTTGCATGAAAGATCCTCATTTTGGCTCAAAAGACAATGTAGCAAAAATTGTGACGAGGAATAATGCTTGGCTAATTTGTTACCTCTTCTTTATTTGCGTTTATATATCTTTAAAGCCTATGATGTTTGAATGGAAAATACGATCTGTTCCAGATGGAAAGCCTTTGGTCAAACTATGAAGCCTGTATCTTTATTAGGATCTTCACTTCTGACTCAACCTTGTATTGAATGATGTTTTACTTGTCAACCCAACTGAGTAAAAAAGGGAAAGGAGAAAAACTTTAAACAAGTATATTAAGTTCGACTATCTTTCAAATCCATTAAACAAGGAATCAACCTATTCCACTCTCAATAAGTTGGGATCCCTCTCCCACCATCAAAATAAATAAGTATCTTTGCACATCCTATTAGTAACTAAATAAAGATGTGAAGAAGAGAAAAGTTTCCTGCTTAGAGAGGTGCAGCATGAAACTTCATTGGGGTACTGACCAAGCTTGCTGGCAGCGAAGCAATGCTTGTGGTTCCTTGATATGACTTTTTCGGGGTACTGATTAGGCTCGTTGACAATGGAGCAACACCGAGGAATGTGCTTAAAAGCTCAGTTTACTTATTATCCTTCTCCCTTAGTGAAATAGTTGATGTGTGACTAGTCTTATGTTAATGCATTTAAAGCTCAGAAAGGAAGAAAATAGAATATATCTTTAACCGGGATAAGTGGGGAAGCCAAGGTGATCCACATGGAAAACCAATACTTCCTAAAAGACTGAGGCCTTGCAGTAAAAGGTGGAACCTGAACAGAGAAGTTGGAGCTCTACCAGTGTGTCGTCAGGTGTTGACGCTGCAATCAACACCCTCCAAAATTTTGCCTACATTGGAATTTTGGAGCTTACTGAGGATCTAATTCTCTGTCATCCATGGTCACTTCATTGCTAATTGATGTTGTGTTTAAGTCTTATTGGGGCACACATTGTTGAATCGACATAAGCATCGGGAGGATGACCTTGATTCATTGGAGTGCCTTCACCGCCATCTGAGAGATTTGGACCGTAGATTAAAAAAAATATGACAACACCTTGGCATTCCCCTTGTGGCGAGAACAACTCATGAAGGCTCAAAAGAGTCTATACAGATTGCGGCCTCAAATTCAGATCCATCCACATAGATATCCATGTCTATGATCTATGTGTCTTATGACACTAGTATTTCTAGGCAGTGTATCTCAAGGCAAGACTTTGGTTATATTTTAAATTTTGTAGTCTCTTGTTATTTTCAATTATTATTATTGTCCTCTTTATGGAGAGTAATTTTCTAGTTGTATGAAAAATTGACAAAACAATTTTTCCTCTTGATGTAATCTCCCAATTTTATAAGAAATAAAATTCAACTTAAAATATATATATTTTTAAATATATAAATAAATTTAAAGATTTAAAATATTTGGATTTTAAAAATTAAATTAAAATAATATATTTTTAAATATATAAATTAATTTAAAGTTTTAAAATATTTAGATTTAAAAAATTAAATAAAAAAACTTGCCCGGGAAAAAATCGTGTTACGCTCACGAATACCTGTCGCAAATTGCTTGGTTCATAAGTTGGAATTTTATTTTTAATTTTTTTCATATATATATATATATATATTTTGTTAGTAAGAAAAAGGTTTATATTATATCATATATTCAATATACAGGGTATGATCCTCATCTGCCAAGTCATTTACAACATTTAGGCCATATGGGTGGGTGAGCATATCATGCTTCCCATCCAAAAATATCAGAGCTTACATATTACAAAATTGTACAGTCCATCCGCGGAGCGCTGTTCCAAGAAGAATAAATAGTAAACATAGATATTATCAACAGTGCAAGGTCCAAAAAACCCATACTATCTATCCATGCAAGTGGGCAATAAGCTTTTCCATCCATCCATCCAGTGAGAAAAACTAGTAAATATTATACTAGTACATTATGCAAAATTATACCAAAAAAGGAGGGGAAAACAAAAGTTACTCATGAAATGGAAATTCTCCAACTTCAAAAACATTGTGACCCTATGTAATTTCCATGTGCATATTACCAAAATTACCGTGTAGGTCCCTCTTTGATAGTTCATCAGCATCCTTGTTCTGTTCTCTGCCAATGTGATATATTGTAGAATTGTTGTGTTGTTTCCATAAAAGATCAATTCTCCCTGCCAACCCAGTAGCAAGGGATTGTTGATATTTGCACTGCCATAATCTTGGAATCTCCATAAATATGAATGTCAGGGATACCAAGGAAATTATTGACCCATAACAGACCCCATAAGGCCATGGCTTTTGCCCTGGTATTGGTGCCCCTACCCCCATTCCAGTAAACCCTCTAAGACATATCATTTGAAATAGTGATCCAAAAACCACAATCACACGTGTTCCTTTGTGCAGCACCATCAAAAAAAGCCATTTGATATTCCATCTGTAGTCCTGTCTTCTTATGTTGCGAGATTTTGGAGTATGAGTCTGTGGTGAGTATGGAAAGATTAGTGATAAATAAGCTGGAATTTTGTTAGGTGGGTTGTTTGGAACTGGGGAGTGTACTAAGTCCAGATTGTGCGGATGGTGATTTCGGCATCACCATCCACTAGCAATTTATAAAGTGAGATTCCCCTATACTCTGTCAGTCGCAGATTAGTTACTCATGGTTGTCATTTGTGCAGAGTAAAACAATGTTGATAATGTAGATTATTAAAAAAAGGCTGGGTTTTAATTATTTTTCCAATATTTTTTAAAATTTTGTGATATAAGTGTTTTGATTTAAAATATTTTAATAATTTTAAAAAAACTGAATTTATTTATATACTAAAAACAGATTTTGAATAATAAAAATATATATGGTTGAAAAATAAATTTATTATATAATAAAAAAAACTAAAAATAAACAAAAATAAAAATAGAAGAGTTAAATCAATTTATGCCAGAAACGTGAGCCGTGAAGTCACGAGACCATTGGTCAAATGAACCTGTCACAACTCTAGGTTATCAACTTCAACTTTGTTAAGTGGGTTGGGCCAATTTCAAAGTGTAACTACAACAATCAGGTCCAATGGTTATGTATAGAAGTGTAGTCCCCACTGCGATTTCTTCAACTGGAAAAAAAAATAAAAAAATCTCCACATAGATTTGTTTTCATAATTTGGATTTGATTTTTGTTAAATACTTTTGAACATGGACATAGTATCACCCTACAATCTGGGTATGACGAATCATTGTCTTTTCGATTTTGTTCAGTCCTAATTGGATTCAAATTAGATTATAACTCTGAAAAATAGACCCCGAATCATTATCTTTTGTTCAGTCTTAATTGGATTCGAATTAGATTATAACTCTGAAAAATATCCATAAAATTAGATTATTCAACCAACGATAGAAGATTCCTTGTTGTCCCCACTTTCGACTTGGACTCTTGTTAGAAAAGTCACATAACGTGGAGAAATCGCATTCCTGCCTTTCTCAAAAGTTTTTTTTTTTTTTTTTTAAGTTGGTTTACTCTATTAATTTTGTATTAGTTACGTATAATACCTACTTGTTATTAAAAATTAAGTAGATAATCAGGTAGTGAAATATGTAATATTTCCTATTTATTTTTTAAACAAGATAGATAATTTAGTTATATAGTCAAACATGTGACATTTTTTATCTACTTACTATTCTTAGCTATTTTTAGGAATTAAGGTAGGTATTAGTTAGTGAAGTTGTTTTAGTGGTTTTTTTTGGACTTTCCGGTGTCAAGAATGAAAAATTTGAAGTGAAACCTTGATTTGTGTTATTTAAACTGGTTTTTTACTATATATGGATTCAGCATTGAAAAACCACTAGGGCACTTCCATTGTGGAGAAGTTGTCCATCAAGCTTGTGATTTCAATAAATTCGGATTTTAGAGAAATTAGACCTGAAAAACCCACAGGGAAAGCTTCCAAAAAATCTCACTCAAGACAACTCCTTAATTAAGAACAACATCTAACTGCGATTTCCAAAAATCCAGGTAGTTATTCCAAGAAATCAAGATAGATAATCTAGTTACATAGTCAAACATGTGACATTTCTCATCTACTTACTATTCCAAGTAATCAAGGTAGCTATTAGTTTTTTTTGTTTTTTCGCTGAAGTAAAAGTTCGACCTTCTATTCAAAATAATAAAAAAAACCTTATTACAAAAATTACAAATGAGAAGTGGGCCACATAAAGCCTAGGAAACCAACCCTACGTCCCACTATCCGGGCCCAGGCCCACAAAACCATGACGTCGGAACCAAAAGGATACTCGAATGCCCAGACTGTTCGATCTGTTGTCAGAGATCTAATGATCAAGAACAATATCGGACCCATAACAAGCATACCCTTTAACTCTTGAATCGGACCCGATAAGCCTTTAGAGACCGCTCTATAAAAATTTCGGGTCCGTTTTGGCTGATAACCCTCGCGCATGTAGTCCGCCCGAAATCCACCAGATGCCAGCGATTCACGTCCGTCCGAGTGACTTGCTCGATGTTTAACCCTGCTTTCGGACCCGAAGCCTAATAAAGCTACTGTTAAAGTTGATTTCGGTCCGTTTGTCTTGGTAACCACCTTGCTATTTGCCACGCAGAATTGATAAGATTGCTGCTATTTCTCCTATCTGCTCGCCCTTTAACCAAGCTCCCTGCAAAGCCAGTGAAAGGTCGATCTATAGTATATTTCAAATTCATATAAATATTTGAGTTGTCAATTGAGATTTCGGTCCGTTTGTCTTGGTAACCACCTTGCTATTTGCCACGCGGAATTGATAAGATCGCTGCTATTTCTCCCATCTACTCGCCCTTTAACCAAGCTCCCTGCAAAGCCAGTGAAAGGTCGATCTATAGTATATTTCAAATTCATATAAATATTTTAGTTGTCAATTGAAACCCCCGAGAACCTTTGGTTTTAGATTTCTGGACAAATATTCCAGCCTAAAGGTCGTCCTTTCTTTACATATAACATGTACTTGCTATTTCCAAGAATCAAAATAAATAATCACGTTACAGAGTGAAACATGTCATATTCGGAAGACCCAATGTACTTACTATTCCAAAAAATCAAAGTAGATAATCTAATTACATAATCAAAAATATCATCTTTCTTATTTACTTACCATTGCGAAAAATCAAGCTAAATAATCAAATTACATAGTCAAACCTGTCATATTTCTGATTTACTTCTAATTATTGCCCGGAATCAAAATAAATAATCAAGTTATATAGTCAAACATGTCATATTCCCTGAAAATTTAAATTCATCCTGTAGAGGGGTTGCGTTTGATCTGTTCTCATGCTCACAAAGGCGTCTTCCTCCTGCTGGTGGTGGAAGCCTGTTTTATATTAATTAATTACTTCGCATCTTCATCTGCTGCTCTTCTACCATCCGGCGCTTCTTCCCGGTGACTACTTGCGCTTTCTTCGTAATAGGAGCAGCAGAATCAATTTATTGCCCGAGCTATCGAGATGGCGAAATATATGGAAATGGTGGATGCAGGTATAAGGATCGCCACCAGGCTTAATTCTCACTGCCCTCACACTTCGCCCATGTATTATCATCCAAATTCTTCCAAAAATAGGCCGAGGCCGAGGCCGCCTCCCCTGGAGAAGCACAGATCGCAACCTCTGGTGCCCTGCACCTCTCTGCATCTTGCGCCAATTCAATGTTTGAGATGCAGGGGAAGCAGGGAGATGGGGACTGTCCCCTTATTGTATTCCATAATCACCCTTATTTTTCTTTTTACATCTGATCAAATCATGACAATCAAGATCAAAATATATGGCAGATGCTTCTGTTCTTATCATTCAAAATGAATTAACCGATTTCTATCGTTTAGTTCATTGATTTATATATGGGCTTAAATCATGGAAATTGTTATATAATTGCAGCGTTCAAGTTGTTCCATGTCATGGGCTGGCTTGTAACTATTTTTAATAAATAATTAAAACAAGGAAGGCACAGATACGGAGGTATAGGACGCATTGGGTTTTGGAGGATGTCTTTGTTTTTTCCCTAACAAGGTGAATTGCAAATTGTTGCAGTTTAAATTAATCTCGTTTTTATTATATAATCAAATGATATTTTAATGTTTACCCGATTAAAAATGGTTTATAAGAGCACTAGTTCCTTGTTTTGCAGCTTTAAGTTATGTATATCTGAAATCTCAAAGTAAATCGTAAATTAGTGAAATAATCATCTAAATTAATCTTGTTTTTTTTTTTCCACTGGAAAAATCGTAATCTTTCATTGATTAGAAAAATTACATGTTGTAGATGCATTTTGCATACGCTGTATGTTCTTCCACCACACATGTGGGTAGCTGTAAGTTCCATTACTGTCTATTCAAAAAGCAAAAATCATCTCGCAGGATGTTCTATATTGTCATATATACATGTTGCCACGCAGGGCTATCAGTGATAATATTTATCAGCTATATACAAAATTGTTCAAAAAATGTCTGTTCATATTTGTTTTTCATGGGCTGGCTGCCCTATGATACTGTGCATCTATGTATGGGCGATGGTAGTACTGATATGCATTTGTTCCTCGCTGCTCCTGTATCATCCACTCACCTCTGGGAAGTGCCGTGGCCTCCTTGGATAGTTGGTCGGCACTGTTGTTGTGTTCCCTGTAGATATGATGGCAAATGATGTCATTAAATTGTTCCTTCAGTAATTTAATTTCATCCAATATGATGCTGAGTGTGTGAGAGTGACAAGCAGAATTATTATTGAACCAATCAATGATAATCTTTGAATCCCCATATATGTTTAAGTGCGTGCAATTGTGGCTCAATGCAAAATGTAGAAGATGACGAAGGGTGATGATCTCAGCGAAGTTGTTAGAACCAGCTCCCAGACCCAGCTTTGCTTTATAGAAGTGTTGTTCGGTTATGAAGAGGATGAAACCCCCTCCACATCCCTGTTGTTGGGCTGCGCCATCGAAAAAAGCCCATGGGCTGTTGTGGTTGATTTGTGGAGGTTCACGGGGTCTGCGAACCTTTGGCTGCGGTGGCTCAGGAGTTTCATTGAAGGCAGAAATGATTTTGGCGATTTGATGCGGCCAGTGAATCAATTTGTCCTCAAAAGTCAATCGGTTTCGGGCCAGCCAGAGGTACCAACAGGTGATGATGGGCAAGCTTTGCAGTTTTGAGTTTCTGTGCTGATGGAACCAAGACTCCCAAGCTTGATTTATGTCGACACCCTCCCAATTACCGGAATGTGGAATAGTAGCGGAAATTGAGTGCCATATATGCGTCAAAACAGAGCATTGAAGGAACAAATGTGTGCACGATTCGGCTGACTGTTTACAAAGGATGCACCAAGACGGTCCATAGACCGCTCGTCTCATAAGATAATCCCCAGTGGGGACAATACCCTTTAGGATACACCAAAAGAATAGCTTCTGCCTGGGGGGGGCGGTTAGTTTCCAAATGGAATTCCACCAGAAAGATATTAAATCCAGAACCTTATGTGAAATCAGAGATAAGTAACCGGATTTAGGGGTGTAAATGCCATGCTCCGAAGGATACCAAATAAGCTCATCAGGTCCCTGCTTTATTCTAATGTGCGATTCCGATAAGGCACTGATATATGACAGCCAATCTTGGTGCCAAAGTGGTGGAATGTTGATCTGAGATACAGTTTTCCATCGTTGTTCGAAAATGGTGGTATGCTGTGGATCGGCAATGTCTGCAATATACTTGATCCCTTGTGAGTGTAGGTGCCTGATGAGAGCTTCAGGCAATATATGTCTTCCTCCGCTTCCATTCCAAGGATCCAGTCCGATCCTGGCCTATGTGCCATCATTGATTTTCCATACCAAGTTATCTCTGATAAGTGGTATAGCATGAAGTAGTGCTTTCCATACTGATGATATTCCTGCTTTAGGCCAGGTCGGAAGACGAATCCAATCCATTATTTGATGGGGCCATATATATTTGTGGTATACCATATGAGTCCATAGGTTGTCTCCAGTTATTAAAGTCCATCCCATCTTTGCAGCCAGGGCCTGTGCGAAGGAAGGGAGATCTTTGAGCCCCCAGCCGCCCCATTTCTTTGGGATGGCAATCCTCTTCCATCCAATCCATGCAAATATGCGTTTCTCCTTTATCCCGTTCCATAGGTATCTATTGCAGGTTTGCTGTAGTCTGGTCAGGATGCTGCGCGGGATCCAGGCTAAAGCCATCCAGAAGACCGGGGTAGCTTCCAAGACCGATTTTATAAGAACAAGTCTACCAGCTCGTGAGAGATATCGATGGCTCCAGACATTGAGCCTCTTCTCCAACTTAGCGACTAGCCAGATCCAGTCTGCTATTTTTGGGCTAATAGGCTTGATCCAGTACCCCAAGTATTTTAGGCCCTGATCCAGGGGATGTATGCTGTATGGAAATAGCTGAAGAGCCAGTTGAGATTCATGGACAGTGGTTCTGGAGAGGATAATGGATGATTTTAAATGGTTGGCCAGCATCCCAGTGGCAGAAGAGAAGAGGGTAATGATATTAGAGAAAGAACGGGAGTCCCGGGTGCTACCATCAAGGAAGATCATAACGTCATCCACAAATAGAAGGTGGGTGAGATAACAGTCCTCCGTAATCTTGAGACCACTTATATCTCCATTTCTCTTGGCTGTGGCAATAAGGTGACTGAGGCCATCCATGACAATGAGGAAGAGGAGGGGAGACAGAGGGCACCCCTGTCTGAGGCCACGTTCAGAGTGAAAGAACTGGGATGCAGATCCATTAATCAGAACACTGAAGGAGGGAGTGGTAATGCAAGCCATGATCCAAGTGATAAATCTGTGAGGGAAGCCCAAATGAATAAGGAGCATTTTGATATAGAGCCAGCTGACCCGATCAAAAGCTTTTGCTAAGTCAATTTTTAAGGTGATGGCTTTATGATGTTTTGTCCAGATAGAGTGAAAAGCCTCATGAGCAACCCCAATAGCTTCATGAATCTGGCGGTGTTCCAGGAAGGCAAATTGTTGAGGGGCTATGTGACGAGACAGAATGGGGCGGATGCGGTTTGCAATGATTTTTGAGATGATCTTGTAGAGTACATTGCAAAGAGAGATGGGGCGATATTCATCAAAGGAGGAAGGAGAATCTGTTTTAGGGATCAGAGCTATGAATGTGGAGTTGATAGCATTATACAGGGATCCCGACGCTCTACATTCCTCTACTACCCGCAGTAGATCCTGACTGATCGTCTCATAGAAAGCAATGTAGAATTCGATGGTCCATCCATCCGACCCCGGGCTACGCTCCTTCTTAAACCATTTGATGGTGGATTCTAATTCCTCAGGAGTCACAGGATCGAATAGATTCTCTGCTTCTTCTTCATTTACAAACCTGGGGAAATGTCCAGCTATGTTGATGATATCTGCAATGTTGGAGCCCGGAGGTTGCTTGTATAAATTCCTGAAGTGGGATGATCCCATCTGAGAGAGCTTGTTGAAAGTATCAGCCACTCCACCATCGGGCATAGGGAGATTCCATATGGTATTGCTGACCTTTCTGCCCTTGGCATAATTGTGAAAGAAACGAGAGTTGTCATCTCCAGCCTTTAGCCAGATTGCTCTACTACGCAATCGAGTAGATTCTTCCCTCTCCCTAAGTATTTTTTGCTTCTGATTTTCCAGCTCCACTAGGTGTGCTTTGTCTGCCTCCGATGAAAAACCCAAACCTCTTTCATCAGTGAGAGAGGTTAGCTCAGCTTCAATGTTCATGAGAGCAGTGTTCTCCTGTCGGTGCTTTTCTCTGGCCCATTTGATAGAGAGATCCTTGAGCTGCAATAGAATCATGCAAAAACCCTTAGCCAGAGAGTCAGCCCTATCTATCGGGTTGAGTGGCCAGAAGTCCTTAACAAGTTTGATGTAGGAGGGATCCTGAAGCCAGCCGTGATTGAACTTGTAAGGTGCTTTTGGTTTTTTATTGGGGCCATTTATTTCCAGATAGATAGGGTGGTGATCTGATATGCCACCAGATCCCACCCATTGTTTGTAGTGATGAAGCCTTCGAAGCAGAGATCCTTTCATCATGAATCTATCCAGTCTGCGGGCCAGGGAAGCTTCTCCGATTCTTCTATTTCGCCAGGTGGGAAGAGGTTTAATCATGGGAACATCACTCAGGTCATGACGTTCCAAAAGGTCAGTCATGTAAGCAGTGATAGGGTCAATTTGTGCCGAGGCTCCCCATGATTCACCGTAACCCAAAGAGAAGTTTAGATCCCCCCCAATGATTAAGTTCTCTGCTGATAGAATGGATAGGCCCAGGAGATTATTCCAAAAAGTTTCACGCTGGTGACACGGCCCGTAAATGTTGATAACCTTGAGAGTGGTGCCCAAATCCGCAGAGAATAGATCGATCCCCAGAAAGCCCGGGCCCCCCCAAGTACCTTGGGCACTAATAGTAGCAGGATTATATCCGATCGCTAAGCCTCCCGATCTACCAGAGGAGTCCATAGCCGAGAATAGCCAACCGGGGATGATAGATGATAGAGAGGCCGATATGGAGTCCGCAGGGCCAAGAGTTTCTTGGAGAAGTATAATGTCGACAGGAGAAGTTTCAATCAATCTTTTGAGGGCTAGTTTCTTAGAGGCACTAGCCAGGCCTCTGCAGTTGAAAGAGAGGCACTTCATGGGGGAGGATGGCCAGGGGTGTTCTTAGCTCTAAGTACCCCATCAATAGTAGATTGGCGCCCAGTGGCCACCTCTGCCCCCGCTCTTTTGATGGCCTTAGTGAGATCGGATTTTCTCCCTCAGGCAGGCAGAGAGGTCAACCCAGGCGTTATGATACCCAGGCCGGCAATAATAGGTTGAGATCCCTGAGAGTGTGTGCGAGGGTGGAGGAAATATGAGTGTTTAGATCCCCTGGATGATGAGGGAGAAGATGCATGCGATAGGAGCAATTGTGTGGATGGAACAGCAGGGGCAATGACCGAGGAGGAAGGCATTGAACATAATGCAGCAGACAAAGATGGAGTGAAAGATGAGATCGAAGAGAAATTTGACAAAGGAGGTAAGATAGATTTACCCGGAGGGGCTGCAGATGCGGATGCTGAGGCTGCCCGAGATCTGGTGATCGGAGCTGAAGCACGGCCAAGAGAAGCGCCCGGAGCCTGAGAAGGAGCACTTGAGGGAATGCTCGTGACCGGAGTGTGTTGAGCAGCCGGAGAAGTGGATCTCGGAGTAAAGATGGTGGGCTCAGGTGCATCGTGCCTCTGATTGAGCGGACAATCCTTGAATATATGCCCTACCCTATGGCAACGTCGGCATCTGAACGGAACGCCTTCGTAGTCAAGAATCTGAACTCGAGTGTATCTGCCCCATTGTAGAGTGATCTTTTCCTCCAGACCGTCGCGAGTGTCAAGGTGAACCAGGATCCGAGCAAGCGTTCTATTCCTTGATTCCACAAAGGTGCGATCATGGTCGAGATATGTTCCCAGAGCATTTCCTATGCGGATGAAAACTTCTTCGTTCCAGTATTGGAGGGGGAGTCCAGGAAGTCGCACCCACAATGGCCCAGCCCCAATCTGTTCTCGCTCGGGGTCAAATAGAGGACTCCATCTCTTGAGCAACACCGGTGCCATCTCTATATGCCAGAATTTGGCCAAGACAAGATCCGTGTAATTTTCCTTGGCAAAATGAAGAGCAAACCAGCCGCGAGGAAGTACATGAACTTCAGGGAGTTCTTTCAGAACCCCACCCCAGATCTCTTTCACCCACTGTGTGAGCCGGGTCGCAGAGTAAGCTCGCCCTCGGACATGTCCCACAAGGATAGTATTTGCCATATTAGCTGCCTCTCCTATGGCCGTGGTCTCTCCGAACCGAATAGTGATATCCTTGGAAGTGGATTTGACACACTTTGTTCTTTTTTTACCCGTGCGCGGCGCAGAAGGATGATTTACCAAGGGGTCCGGGGAGCAATCTAGAGGGTTCGACCTGGAAGAGCTGACTTTGACAGCGGGGGTTTCAAAACATCCCGAGGGAGAATGGAGGAGCGCAGAGTATCCTGCCATCGACGGAAGAGGCAGTCCCGAAGAGGAAGGTGCCGGGAGGGAGGATGTCTGGGGACGTGAATCAAAGGGAGGCGACGGGGGGATAACAGATGATAAGAAGCGGAGGGTCCCCGGAGAAAGAGGGGGAAGATCCAAACCAGCGGATTCAGAGGGGGCAGCGCCTTCAGGTAAGCCAGAGGGGGGAGGGACCGGGATAGTAACCACCGGGGAAAGGTGCGGCTCAGATTGCAGAGGGGGACCAGTACCAGCAGACGACGATGCGAAAGAAGGGCGGTCGAAAATTACCTGAGAGGAGAGCGGGTCTTCGGTAAAATCAATTTCCTCCTCCGTGTCCATAACATCACCGACGGTAATCGGATCCATGTTGATAACGACAGATGTAACCTGAAAAGTCGGGCCAGGTAAACAGGTCGGAACAGTTGCTCAGTGCGGTCTTCAGGTGGGAGAGGTAGGGTTTCAGAGTGCCCTAACCGAAACCCTCGCGGTTAGCTGCAGAGCGCGCCGATTCCATCGCAAGGAGCCCTCACCATCACTGTACTCCGTTTCTTTCAAGAGGTCCAATTAATCTTGTTTTTATTATAATATTAAAAATATATGAAATTTTGGCTTTACTTAAATATGATTAACTCATAAAAAAACTTATCCCTTAAAATTAAACCCAAATAAATAAAAATACAATCCATAGTTCTAACTAAACTCCAATGCTCGTGAAAATCTCAATATGAAAACACTTCCAAAACATCCTCATTTAAATGGCTTGAAACCATTCCAAGAGAAAAGTCATAATTCTGCACCAAAGCTCTTATTGACAAGTTCCAATCCGTGTGTATTAGGATTTTGTTCGATATTTCTCGATATCATTGTGGCATGGGTTAATATTTGTCTTTATTTGGTAAAGAAGAGGAGGGTCCTTATTTTTGGGTTGGCCCTCTCTAGGTGAGGTTAGTTTTCTTTTTCTTTAAAGAGTATTTATATTAGGTGAGGTTAGTTTTTTTTTTTAAAGAGTACTTATATTTTTTTAATGAGGTGTGGTTTTTTTAGAGTAATTGAAAAGAAATATATAAGTATTGTCGGAAAATGTAATTCTTACTTGTCTCAGTTGTGATTTTTGCTATGTAAAGGAGTTTATTCATATTAGTTAGAAGTTCTTAGATTGGTGTGTGGTTGAGATATTCTGTCAACCAAGTGATTGTGTGTCCAAGATAGTTTCCCTTTCTTGAGACAACACTTCATATATTTATTTGTAACATTATTTGATTAAAGATAATATAGATTTCCTTATGAAAATTTAACATGGTATCAGAGCCCGTATGGGCCTTGGCCCCTCCTGGGCTGAGGGAAATAAAGAGTCTGATGAGTGATTTGTTTGTTTTTCCCCTGCTTGTTTGCCCATCCTTTTGTTGTTGCTATGTAGATGGAGCTGGAAAGAGCGTGGTAAATCTGTAGGATTGAGTCATCAAGCGTTGGGAGTAGTGAAAAGTCACAATGTGACTGTGAATTGTAGATCTGTTTTTTCTTTGCAAGCCGATCTACTTGTTTTTTTATTGCAGGCTGATCTTGTGGCTCTTCAGTGGACCTGTGGATGATCGCTGGGTGATCAGGCGGTGGTTAGTCTACCCATCGTGGAGGAGTAGCGGATCTGTGAGTTTGCGGATATGTGGATACAACACCCCCTCTTTGGACGACTGGCTCTTCCCTACAGACGCTACTATGCTTCTCAGTTGGGGTACCCGGTTGAGCATCGCCGTAGACACTGCTCGCGGACTGGCGTTCTTACACGAAGAATGCCGCGAATGCATTGTGCATCTCGATGTAAAACCCGAGAACATTCTCCTCGACGATAAGTTCAGGGCCAAGCTATCAGACTTCGGGCTGTCGAAACTCATCGACCGGACTGATGAGCATAGCCGAGTTCCGACAGGGATGAGAGGCACTCCGGGCTACATGGCGCCTGAATGGCTCATGGAAGCGGGTGTGAGCAGCAAGAGCGATGTTTACAGCTTGGGCATCGTGTTACTGGAGATCGTGTCCGGGCGTCGGTGCGTAGATCTGTCGGCTCTGGCGGAAGATTGTTATCTTCCCGTTACGACCATTCAAAGGCTTCAGGAGGAGAGCTTAATGGAAATTGTTGATCCTCATTTGGAGGTGCATGGCTTACCGGAGGAGCATGAAGTGAAGAAAGTTGTGATGGTGGCACTTTGGTGTATACAGGAGGATCCTGCCATGAGACCGGAGGCCAGTGCAGTGAGCCGAATGTTAGTAGGCCTTGGATATGCATATATAGATTGTTCTCATATTTTTTGATAGATCAACCTGGGAAGGTGCACTCGAGCTTCATTGAGGAGAGCCATAGGTGTTGTGTTCTGACAAACAAGCGACAGTAAGCATGAGATGAGTAGCAATCTAGTCATATTGGAGGAGATCGAGCCTAGCGATGACAACAGGGTATTAAAATTCGTCAGCCCTTTCTCTTGAACGGTAATGCCTTTCTAGAGTGTTCGTAGGAGAATGTAACCCCCGATGCAGAGTGGTGTCATGGATATGGAGTGTGTTGTTCAACACTTCACACCTTTGCAGGGTTTGATTCTAGACCATTCACAAAATCGAGGAATCCACATCGAACAAGAGCTTGGGAGAAAGCGTTGTTGGAGGAAGATCCTACATTTAGGGAAGAGCTATTGAACTTCTCATTTAGAGGGCATATTCTTCGTTTATCCAATTTTAAGGATGAGTCAAGTAGAGCATGGTTGTTTGTGTATGCTTGGGTAAGCAAAATTTTTCATGATGAAATTATTTTGGAATTAAAATCAATATATATATTGAGATTAGCCACCTCAATATAAAGTTATTTTGTTAGAATTGGCTATTCTAACAAATGACAGGTTAAGCATGGAATTCCAAGATTTAATTGACAAAGACAAAGATGCCTAAGATGTGAACAATTTCCAAAGATGAGGAAAAGGAGCAGCTTAGTGATTAAAGGATGTTGGACCTTAAAACTTCTATGTGATTTATCTGGGAGAGACTTGAAATATACTTTAAATGAAAAAACATTGTCGATTATAATAAAAACATAAATGATTATATATATTTGGTTAGTTTTAATTAAAAGTAGTATAAAACATTAATAATCACATTCTCATTATGCTCGCTTAGTTCAAATATATTTCACTTTCACTCTTCCACTAATAAATAAAATATTTCGATATCTATAGTGTTAATATATATATATATATATATATATATATATAGAGAGAGAGAGAGAGAGAGAGAGAGAGAGAGAGAGAGAAATTAAAATTAAATATATATATATATATATATATATATATATATATATATATATATATATTTTTCTTATAAATATTTCAATATAGAAATTAAGTACATTGTTTGAACATATATACATATATGAGTGTGTGTGTCTGTGTTAATGTTTACCTTAGGTAAAGTTATATATATATATATATATATATATATATATATATATATATATTATGTGTGTATATGTGTGTGTGTTAATGTTTACCTTAGGTAAAATATTCCAATGCTCAAAAGGAAAAAGTTACTACATGTAAAATAATTTAAGAGGAAAATGTGTAACTCATTCAATTTTTAATATAAAATATTAATCATAATTAATTATTCAAAAATACAATTTAAACAATGAAAAATTACACATGATCTTTATAAGATAGACATAAAACCAATATAGATTTATCTTATTCATGGATTTATCAACTTCTAAAAGGGATTAAATCTCTTGACGTGTAAATCTTTTTTCAAGTTTTGCATTCTTAAAAGAGGTTGCATATAATGAGAATTAATCACTCTCGACTCTTCATAGATCCGTGATTAAGATGGATCTATATTGGTATAATTAACAAATGTTACTCATTCTTTATAAGTGAGAATATATCGTTATGGTAAAATGATTTTATGAGTTGTACATATAATCAATAATAAGTAATATGGTAAATGTTTTTATGATTTTTATATAATAGTGTAGGTATAAATTTTAAAGATTTCATATTAATAAAAAAATTATTATTGATATTATTAAAATAAAAATTATGATAGTTAAATTTTAAAAAATATTTACATTTAGATTATACATTATAATAATATTAAAAAATTACGCTCGATAAGCATATATATTTAAACTCAAGGTGGATGTGGGCTTGCATATTTTTAATTTTTAAAAAAATAAATGGAGAGGATTTGATCTCAATGGAATATTCTTCGTCTCATAAACCATTCTACTACGGTGATTTCAGTTCACTGTTTCATCTTCTATGTTATATTTGATTCAATAATACTTTTTGTTTAATTAATCCATAATGTGCATTATGTTTGGGCGATGGATTGTCGTTTTAGATAGGCGATGGATTGTTTTGTTAAACTGTGTGATTGTGAAGAAGAAAACTGGAAAGGACTCCAAAAATTAGTTCGAGCAAGATTACCTGCAGAGTCGGTTGTGGAGATACATTTCGATCCATTCTCTTAGAGGCTTGCTATCCTTTCTAGCAATGAGCTCACATTAGTCGGATTATAATTTGATTTCTAGTTACAGAGAAGTCGCAGACTCATGGAACAACAATTGGGAGGGTTTAAACGCATTGTACAAGAACTCAAGCTTCATTTTGTCATGAAAACAATTAAACACGCCATCATTATGTTCCTGCTGATGAGGAATGCAATTGTTTCCATCCTTAATAAGATGGGTAATTATAGGGGTTGGAAACTTGTGTAGCTTTTCTTTAGAGTTTTTTAAGATTCTTAATCTTTTTTGGATTCAATGATTGAATGGGATGTCAATTTGGTAGTGAGAAATTCCAAACATGGCATTAGATTCCTCTTTTTGAGAGGACCAATTTTGACTGTTAAAGTGCTCAATTTGGACAAAGGGAAATGTATTTTTGAATTGAAGCCCACATGTGCACAAATGGACAAGTCGACCCAAAAGAGAAATTGGGCACCCTCATTTGGACATCATCATGATCATTCTTCTTTCTTTGGTTTGGCTTGCACATGTATGAGGTGGTTCGCGGAGATTGGTTCGTACAGGTCCAAAATTGCAGGGTTCTAAGCTCGCACGTGAGATCCAGGGTTTTGGTTTCTAGTTGTAGGAATGACACAGGTATTTTTCAATTTCAACCGCAGGCACGCAAGATGATGAGTGCGGTTGGAGGGTTTCATCCGCACGCATGTACACTCTCTGCGTGTGATTGGAAACTAGGGTTTGATTTTTTAGTTGACCACAAAATTCAACAATTGACCACAGACAATAACAGTTGACTGTAGGCTTCTAAATCAAGGTTTTGATTATTGGCATTTGTTGGGTTCATCTCTTGGATGTTGTTTAGTTGATTTTGCTCGATAGTTTAATGGTTGAAGATATGGATCATTGTACTCTCTCTTTGTTGAACATTTTATGACAACCTAATAAGAAGAAGAATTTGAAAGGGTTTTCCCCCTTGTGGGGTTTTTCCCTGGTCTCTGACCAATCCTGATGTCTTTATGTTTGAATCATTTTTTTCTATTGTTCCTTTATGTCCCGCTACATTGATGATGATATTTTTGTTTTTATATAATTGCAGATTTTGCTGAATAATGTTGTAAAAATGAATAATGTGCATTATGTTTGGGTGATGGATTGTCTTTTCAGATGGGTGATGGATTGTTTTGTTAAACTGCGTGATTGTAAAGAAGAAAGCTGGAAAGGACACCAAAAATTAGTTCGAGCAAGATTTCCTACAGAGTCAGTTGTGGAGATACATTTCGATCCATTCTCTTAGAGGCTTGCTATCCTTTCTAGTAATGATCTCACATTAGTCGGATTGTAATTTGATTTCTAGTTATAGAGAAGTGGCAGATGCATGGAACAATAATTGTGAGGGTTTAAACGCATTGTACAAGAATTCAAGCTTCATTTCATCATCAAAACAGTTAAACGCGCCATCATTATGTTCATGCTGATGAGGAATGTAGTTGTTTCCACCCTTAATAAGAGGGCTAATTATAAGGGTTGGGAATTTGTGTATCTTTTCTTTAGAGTTTTTTAAGATTCTTAATCTTTTTTGAATTCAATGATTGAATGGGATGTTAATTTGGTAGTGAGAAATTCTAAACATGGCATTAGATTCCTCTTTTTGAGAGGACCAATTTTGACTATTGAAGCGCTCAATTTGGACAAAGGAAGTGTATTTTTGAATTGAAGCCCACATGTGCACAAAAGGACAAGTCGACCCAAAAGAGAAATTGGACACCCTTGAATGGCTATAAATACAAGTCAAGTGACCCTCATTTGGACATCATCATGATCATTCTTCTTTCTTTGGTTTGGCTTGCACATGTCTGAGGTGGTTCACGGAGATTGGTTCATATAGGTCCAAAATTGTAGGGTTCGAAGCTCGCACGTGAGATCTAGGGTTTTGGTTTCCAGCCACAGAGATGACACATGTATTTTTCGATTTCAACCGCAGGCATGTAGGATCATGAGTGCAGTTGGAGGGTTTCATCTGCATGTACACTCTCTACGTGTGATTGGAAACTAGGGTTTGATTTTTTAGTTGACCGCAAAATTCAACAATTGACCACAGACAATAACAGTTGACCATAGGCTTCTGAATCAAGGTTTTGATTAATGGCATTTGTTGGGTTCATCTCTTGGATGTTGTTTATTTGATTTTGCTCGATAGTTTAATGGTTGAAGATATGGATCAATGTACTCTCTCTTTGTTGAACATTTTATGACAATATAATAAGAAGAAGAATTTGAAAGGGTTTTCTCCCTTTTGGGGTTTTTCCCTGGTATTTGACTAATCCTGATGTCTTTATGTGTGAATCCTTTTCTTCTATTGTTCCTTTATGTCCCGCTACATTGATGATGATATTGTTGTTTTTATATAATTGAAAATTTTGCTGAATAATGTTGTAAAAATGAATAATGTTATGATGTTGTGGGGTGAATTCAATATGTTAATGATGAAATGTAATTATCTAAAATGAAGAACAATATATCCATAAGAAAACTTAACATGGAAGAACCAAATTCTGAATGGGAGGTTGTCCAAGTCATGGACAAAGTACAACCTAATTTCCATTTAGTTGATAACTGTGAATTAGAAAATTCTTAAGGACAAGATGTTCCAGTCATAGACAAATTACCACCTAATTTCCATCCTGTTAATAAATATGAATGGTGTTTCCACTGCAAGGAAATTGAAGGAGTTTCTTATTGGTGTGATAGATGAGTCGTCCAATATGTAGATCTCAAATATCTCTATAGTTTGTTGTAGGTTGGTTGTGGGTTTAGATTTAGTTTCAATATGTAGACTCAGATATCGATATAATTTGTTGTAGGTTGGATTTGGGGTAGGATTTAGTTACACTGGTTGAACTATATAGAGGTTTGGATTTTTTGTGTCAATTGAATTTATGTTACATTTAACTCGTTGTAAGAAAATATTTATTAGTACTTTGGATTTGTAGTTTTTTTTATTTTGATTGAACATAAATGAAATGTAAGTGCTTTGATATGGGTGTTTTTTTGCTATTAATGAGCACACATGTAACTACTCTCAAAATATGGGACACTTCATTTAATTTTTGTAACTATCTCCTCCCACATTTACCCGCTTTCACTGACTTACCCGGGGTAAAATTGAGTTGAGGGTCACTATGATAAGACTCAACCTCCTATATGACCTTAAGGAAATTGAGTTGACAACTTAAGACCTTATTGACTTCCTTCATGTGCTACATGACCTCCAGGAGCAACCCAACCCGTCCAGGTGTCCAGTCCCTAAGATAACTCTCTTTGTCATTGACCTATAGCCTCATTTTCGCCCTTGCCAAGGCATGCAAGCAACTGTAGCCCTCCAATCGCACTGATAAGCCTACCTCCATGTAACTGTGGACTTTTCCAATCATTTGTATGCTAGGGACCCCGAATTCTGAGCCACTTTCTCAGGGCCAGGACCAAGGCCTTTGCCTAGAACTCAATGAAACTTCTAGAAATGATAAATGACATAGAAATAAATATTATAAACCAAAACTTGAACCAAGACTTTACCTGACCCCTCCCAACCAGGATTGACATTCCGTCAAACACATGGTAAGCATGCAACCTACATGTCATGAATGCAAATATGAACATAAGGATTTGAAAACTTATTTGAGGTTAAATAGGAAGGGAAAATTCCTTCTCACTATAGTTGTGATAACACCAATTAGGTCATGCACACATCATGGTCATGCATTCATTAATCAAACATTCATTGAATGAAATGTGATAAGAGCCATACTTAGATCTGTCAATTAACCATGTTCATAACCAACATATAACCAGATAAATAACAATGAGAGAACAACCATTAAAAACACATAATAAAAGGTACATTTACTCATCAAAAGTAAGAGAAACTTAGCTCTTGTTAACCATATGAAAAAGCCAACCAAGTCAGGCACTTCCACATACCACTCGACCATAGATGGGGGCTGAACCAAATATTTCTTTCAGCCAATCATCACCATGCCATATTCTAAGCATGAATGTGGGATCTCATGGGATAAACCAATCCATAAAAAACTAAGGGAATCTAGAGGTTAAACCACCTCCACCCTCACATACCATGATCTCACCTAAACCAGTCCCAAGATCACAAAACCAAACCTGAGCTTGGATGCCTCATAATTCTTTCACCGTCCCTTAAGGAATTTTCTTATCTCCACCCACATGTTGAAGGATTCACGGAGAAAACAATCTCCACACCCAACCTTTGGGATTTTCCTGAGACCACTTCACCTGGATCCAAAACCTTCCAGCAATCCAAAGCTCAACCGAGAAAGAATCCCATCACACCATGGCTACCCGAAAATGGCAAGGCAAGGCTAAAACCACTATCAAAACCCAGCAAATTCCATGCCACTAACAACAAAGAAACCAAAGTACACACATGCATATGCCATGCATGCCAAAACCAACTAGGAAATACACATGTAATCTGTTACCTGCTAGTATTCCTGTTAAAGCTGCTCGATCCTATCTTTCCTTGCTTGATCCTTGCTTCCTTTGCCTTCCTCATCCTTCCTTTGCTCTCCTTTTCCTTCCTTTGCTTTCCTTGTCCTTCCTTCTCTTACTTGCTTTTCCTTCTCCTCTTGGTGCTCTTCTCCTCTCCGAGACTAATTCCAAAACAAAACTGACTAAAGACTACCAACTAATGCTTTGATGTCTTTCTATTAATGATGCCTCTAATTTGTTCATTTTTCCTCTATTTTCCTTTAATTTCCTCCTCACATGCACCCTGTGACCTTTCACCTCCATTTTCTCCTAATTTCCTTTATTTTCATAAAAAAAATGTCAATTAATGTCTCTTTGCCTTTTCAAAGCCTTTGTCATTGCCTTTGTCAATTTCCCTTAGCCATAAACACGACAAGTGATGTTCACTAAGATATTTTTCCCAACATTCAACTTGGCATAAGTGTCCCATGACCTTGGTCTTATTTTTCCTTTATTAACTTTATTACATGAACTTTTAACCCAAGGTTGTTACAATTGTAATGTTGCGAGAATGATATTAATACAATAACATTATTATAAAATCACGATTATTAATCACATGCATATTTTCTAAATCAATGTGTAAAATTTTATCGTAAAATGTGAAGAGTTACTTTTTCAAATAAAAATATAATTTATTATGCTCATAATTTCGTTAATTTTATTTTAGTAATTGCTATTTGCTAAATATTGATGATTCATTATTAATACTCTGGTCTCTACGAATTCTCTTAATCCGCTTGTCGACTCTCTCAATACCATTTAGGGCAGTTTTTTTTTCCTACTTAGCTTGCCAATGTTTTGCTCCATTTCTTGCCCTAAGGTATCTGATTTAGCATGCCTTGGTGTGTTTATTTAGAATGAATGATTTTACATATTTGTTTTTCCAAGACTCTATTTTCTTGATTTAATGTTTGCATGTTTTCTTTGTGTAGTTGACATTGAGTAATATTTTGTTATTAAGGAGGTGCGATTGCATTCAACCACATTTATTAATGTAGTTGTGTATCCTATTGATATACTCATATTGGGTATATCAACCACATTTATTAATGTGGGTGTGCTAGTATATAAATATTTTAAAACCAACCTAGGTCCATCTTAACTCCAAACCTATCAAGCACTCAAAGGGATCAAATCTCTTTTCACTCTAAAAGAGATTTACATCTCAAGATATGTGATCCCTCTCAGGGCTTGGTAGATCCAAAGTTAATATGGGTCTAAACCGTTTAATTTCCCCCTTTAAATAGAATATATTCCACACGAATACCATGAGTTTTGAATACCATGTGTCAACACCATGGGTCATTTTTATTTTTATTTTTATAGAGTTATTTTTATTTTTCATTTAATTTTGACTAAGTTAAAAGATTTACATTACACTAATATTTTTATTTTATTTTATGTAATTTGACTTAGTCAAAATCTTAAATATTATAGTACAACATCACTACCATGCTGGGTTGGAGAGTTCCTCTCGGCGTAATTAATTTTTATTATAACCTTAACTGAAAATTATAATATTGAAAAAACAATAAATAAATCAGGTTGGCAGGAGTGAGAGGGGTTGTATTTCGCCCCGATGACCAAATAGAGCTTCAATATGCATGGGTCTTGGGTATCACTACCAATAGCCAAGCAGAGTATCTAGCTCTTTGGCAGGAGCTAGTAATAACTATTGCAAGAAGAATTTCTCGATTGATGGTTGTTGGGGACTCCAAGATAGTTAGTTAATAGGTGAACAAACTTAAAGAAAAATGTAGCCTTAGCCCCTCTATATTTCAAATAATTTCATTACAAATGAGGAATTTTGAGATAATTGAGTTCTATCATGTCAAATGACAATTGAACTCAATGGCAGATGGGTTGGCAAACAAAGGAGAAACTATGAATCAAGGAATAATGGATCAAGATTAGAGTATAATAATTTTTAATCAGTTGCCATGACAAGGGACATTAATTTCCATGAAATCCATAATACATAAAATGAAGTTAATGGTGGTAGAAGACTTCACTAGATTAATGGTTGGCATTATGGATTCCATATATATCCTTATTTTTGGTGCCATTGAATCGCCCAAATCAAGAGAAATCATAATGGCAATAAATCAATATCGATGGTCGTGCATCAAAGTACCCACTCTATAATAACACCTTTCTGAGGTTGGTACACGACACAATCAGGTGGGACATTTAGAGGATCAATAATTCTTTTCAAAATTGGCAAAGGAGTTAATGTAGGGTGTCAATTTAAATGCCTCACTTGGGATGGCACACACGCACTTTGGTAACTTAATGGTGGAAATCCTAAGAGATAAGAGGGAAGCAGTCGACAACGAATGTTTGGATGGCACCATGAATGTGACAGGATGAGTTTTAATTGTAATTGAATGGCTACCTCGATAAAGAGTGTGAGAAAAAAGGGATGGTTGATTTACAAAAGGTCGACAACTTCTTCTCAATTGCATAGCCTAGGAGGAATTTTCAGGAAGTAGGGATTATCATGTGTTATTTCAAACCTTAGGACAGGCAGGCGAATGGAGATAAACACTTTGGCTCTTCTTGTTAGGGGGTAGGAGAAAATGAATCGCCATCTGGACCGCTTAATTGAGGCAATGGAGTATATTTTGTCTCTACTTAATTGATTAAGTGAAATGGAGGAAATGGAAAAATACGCACATCTAGCATTACTAGACCCAAAATGTGAGATGTTACAGAGGAAGTTTGAGAAACTCGAAGAAAAATTGGAAGAGGAGGTGGCTATATTAGATATAAGGTTGAAAAGGATGGAGCTATATATTAACAAAGAGTAACATAACCTTTTATGAGCATGGAATACAACAAGAACTTGGAAAATTAGGAATGAGAGGACGCAATTGTGCAAGAACAATAGAAGAATAAGAGAAATGACAACATTGGCAAAGAATAATTTTGAAGCTTCTCAGTCTAAGATAGGCTGGATAGCATGTTTTATTTGGATATATGTATTGCATATATATTTTGTCTTTAGGTGTTTTTTGGAGGGTACTTAGGAGATATAATTGTAGATACAACATTAATAGAAAGCACAAAAGAAGGAAAGGTAGTTACTAGAAATGTAAGTGTTATTAAGTGGATGAACGATTGAATATGTAAAGGTTTTCGCCTTGTAACAAGACTATGTTTTTAATGCAAAACTATTTTTAACTATTTTGTTTATATAAAAAAAAGGAGAAAAGAAAAGAAAAAGAAAAATGAAGGGTGAAAAAATGATTGCATTGTTAAAAGTAATGGTAAATAAGTAAATCTTTGTTTAAGAATTTAATAATTATTCTTATTTTATATGGTTGTGAAGTTTGGGTTATAACCCCCGATCGGGGTGCGAGGCAACTGGAGGCTCGTATGGGGTTGATTGACATGATTGAGCGAATAAATACTTGGGACGGTGGGCGGTCTCTCCCATGCCCTCACACGCTCTCCTGTCTTTATATTATGAAGGGTCATAGATCTTTGCAGATTTGCGATGTGAACGTAGGTAAACCTCGACGTCTATAGGTGGTGGAAACGAAGGTCAATTTAAGAACATTTGTCCAAATTTTGAATTGGTGTCTTTGGCATCTAAGGAAGCCTATGTTTATTGTCTATAGGTTTGTGGCGCCTGGAACGCAGGGGACATACTCAGAGGCTACCGGTCTCTACTCGAGGTTGGAATATTCAGTTTGGTATGTTATCATACTTATTTTGTATTCTGGGTTGGGGGCTGCAATTCGTGATACACCTCACGTTTTGAGGGGAAAAGAAACAATGGATAATTTAATAGTTTTTGTGATTGGAAATCTTGGCCTTATCGACTATGTTATGTCGATATCCATCTTTTATGGCAACATTCTTTCCCGCATAGGCATGTTTTATGGTTTCCAGATCTTTTTCATAATGTTTCATCTACATGTTGATAATTAATTTTCCCATTCTAAGCCTAAATGGTATTGGAAAAACCTATGACGAGTAATGTTTTCGATTTTTGATCAGGGTCGAGTCTACGGACTCTAGGCTCAAGGATGCATGGGGGTCGCCGCTCCTATTCAGGTGGTGCCTCACACTTTGGGTTGTTTGTCTCTGTGCATGGGCTCAGGTGGTGGAATTCTGAAATGGCATAGTGTCATTTGATACTTTCTTTGTTCTTATTCCCTTACATTAAGTTAATGTTTATTTTTTGGGTGGTTCTCTACATTGATTCTATCTAGGTTTTCCTAAGCCGCTTCCCCCTCCGGCCCCTATACAAAGGGTTGGCTCTCAAGCGTGGGAAGGTGCAAGAAGGTTGAAGAAGGGTGTTCCGACTCCAGTCATCATAGTGAAGACTCCTCCTCGTGGTGGGGTCCTGGGCCGCGTCGGCCGACACTGCAGGAACTAGTGTGGTAAAGGAAAAGAAACTGGCTCGTCTTCTGGTCAGACTCTGTGTCAGTAAGGTAGGAAAATGAATGTTGAGGTTTTACAGACCATGGTTCAGGCATATTACGAAGGGACCCCGACCCAGGTGAAGCAGCTGATTGCGACATGGGAGGCATAATTGAATTTGAAAGCTGAGCTCGAGCTGTCGACAAAGGATTGGATTGATTTGATCCCTGACCCTGGTCATACCTGTGGCCTCCTCACTCTGTATAAACTGTTCATCCATCTTTTTTGGCTTATGAAATGTATTGTGGCTAAAGCTATGGTTTCTTCCCTCAATATTGCAGCAAATGTGGAATCAGATCCAGGTCTCAGAGACATCCAGGAAGAGCTCCAGTTAATTCAACTTCAACTACAGCACGAGAATGCCCGCTTGGGCCGCATCGAGTGACATATTCCATGTCTGCCACAATACGAATTGCCAGGTTCAAGTGCAAAAGATCCTGCTCCAGTGGAATCGTCAGATGACTAGCTACTAGAAGTCATGCGTGATAATTTTGTCTTAAATTTTGTTGTATATGTCGGGTAGCATTTATGTTTATAGTTTTATGCTTACTAGTTGGTTTCCAGATTATAAGTCTTATAAGGCTTGGTTAGATAGACTCAGACTATTTATGTTTTGGATGGCTTATAATGTGGTTCGGTGGCCAACAAACCTGGTTTCCCACTAGGCAGGTTGAGGCCACCGAACGATTTATATGATTGTAACCTGCCTAATTATTGAAATGAATGAATGGAAAGGTACTGCTAAGCTTACAAAAAGGAATAAGTTTGGGTTATAAAACTAGTGGAAAAAGATAAAGTAAACTCAAAATATTTTTGTGACTTATAGTTTTAAAATTAAATGCAATACATCATATCCTATGTTTTTCCTAAAAGTGAATATTCCCCTTATTGAAAGCATCACTATGACTATGACTAGGTAATTAATGTAAAAATATAAGAAATAATATATTTTAAAATTACTTTGGACTTCAGGGGAGACGGGAGTGGGAGGGGTGATCTATAACCTTGATGGAATAATTGAAACAAGGTATGCATGGGGGTTGGGGAATGCAACGAACAATCAAGCTAAAGCCTTATCACTCTGGCAAGGACTTAAGATAACTATATCCAAAGGTCTTCGATAACTAAGTATAGTTGGAGATCCAATGGTCATCATTCAAAGATGTTCCAAGGTCAGGCAACATTCTAACTTTGAACTATCCCCTATGTTTCTTCGAATAGGGATTGTCCTAATTCAACTCAAATATTATAATATTTTCCATGTTAAATGCGAAAACAACAAGGAGGCAGACAATCATGCCAACAAAGGCGTTGCCTTAGAACAAAGGGTTTTGATATTAGATCAAACAAATAATCAAATATGTCATGTTCCATGACAAATCAATCAAGAGATATGATTCCTTCTATAAAAAGGAATAAAGGGCGCATTAAAGGAGACATATCATACCATCCTAAGTATCGCTTCGAGGCTTGGAAGGACCTTCTCGAGAGTTGGAGCCGACAAATGGGATGTCCCCAATACAAATAAAGGAATAAAAATTTAAATGCCATGATGATGGCCAAGTGGAAGACAAATGGGTTAGTATTAAATGCTAAGTTTGGGGAAGGCATGCCTAGTACTTCACGTCTGTTGGGAAGAGTGATAACAGTCCAATCGGTAAGCAAATTGGCGATTGTAGACATGGCAGTTTGTGCCGAGTCTGATAAGAAATTAGGGAAGATATTTCAATTCGAAAGGATGGGAGCATCATTCAACAAGGAGCATAGCATTATATTAAGGCAATGGATGCACAATTAAAACTAAGAGTTATCGATGTCTAGGGGAAGATTGTGCTCAAAATGGCTTCTTCCAGCATCAATGGAAGCAAATACAATGTGTAGGAGCAAGGAATTAATCCCATAGGATTCATCGCGACCATGGTCAAACAATTGGGGAAATAGGTAGCAGGGGAGATACATGAACAATTGGTAGATGACTCACCTATCGGGCATCGAGAAAGACTTGGAGTTGTTGCAGAATGTAGGTTTTAACCCTGTACATAAATTACTTGCAACCAAATTCTTAAAAAAACAGAAAATATATAATGGCGAGAAACACAAAACAAATATACAGAGATTTTCTCATGGATCTCAAAATCGGGACTACCAGATTGATTTTTTCATTATGTTCCTTTTAATATTACAATACATATATATACATGTTGAAGCATTCATAAACCATGTGCAAAGCCCATGCAAAAAACCATAGGTAGGTTTGCCCACCTTGTAGAGTCGCCCTAGGAGGACAATCCTTTGGAAAAAATGGAAGGCAACGGGTAGATAATTTCTGTTTTTAATATGTATAGTTGATATGATATGTCATTTTGTGAAACTCTGTGGGATCTTTTGGCGATACTATGGCATAAATGTTGTATGCCGAATAGTAGAAAATAAATAGGGTAGCAATAAACTCTCTTTTGTAATTACTCTGGAAATATTTGAAGTTGAGCAAATTTGGAATGTAAGAGACATGGTCTGTTTCCAGTTTTGAAATATAAAATGCTACCCATTTCTTTAAAAAAAAAATCCAGACTTCCATAAAATCTATTTACACTCCAACAAAGTTGACATAGAGATGTCAAAATTTCATTAACTCATTGGAAAAAAAAATTCCTTTTGAAAAATAATGATAATACTAAAAGTATTATTATATTTAGGTTTAAGAAAAAAATTAAAATATGATAAAAATTTAAAAAAAAATTACAACACTATAAACATGATATTTTTTATAAAAAAATTAAAAATATTCAATTTAAACTATTTGAACTCAAGTAAATTTGTAAACTAAATTAAATACATTTTATATAATTTTAAAAATAATAAATAAAAAATAAATTTTGTAAACATTAATAATTATCATTATAAAATTTAATTCCAACTTCCAATCCTCTTTCACAAAATAATGTTTTCATATGTAAATATTATATCAACCTATAAAAAAATGTTGTTTGTTTGTTTGTTTGTTTGTTTTTGTTTTTTTTGTTTTTTTAAATATAACATAATAAACCATAAAATAATAAATTTAATAAACCATTTTTTTTAATACATAACCAATAAAATTACTCAAATTAATAACTAATTTTAGTTCCGTCCACTTAGCGACCTCACAACCCTCCCACACTGACCTACACATTTGTGGACCTACCAGTGTTGCACATTACCTATTCATTTTTTTCTACGCAATCGCCCGAGACAGGTCCATTAGTGTCACACCCCTACACTGGTGGTACTCTCCCAACCACACTATAGCGAGGTATGACACTACCAACCGTTTTTTTTTTCACCAATACTTACGATTGTAGACTACACCTAACATTCCATACTTAGTTTATTTTTCATTACCAAGTATTACTTTTGTCCTTTATACAGTGAAAGCCCATAACATTCACATAAAAAACATTATACAAGAGAAATGCACAACAGTATAAAGGGAGGGGCAACTCCGTGCAATATGAGTCTGTCTGAATCAATATATATAATCTTCTTTTATAAGTACAAGTTAAATCTTGGGAAACCCCAAATTTACACTTAGCCAAATTCCCAACTTCAGCAAACTCGGTTGCCCAGCTCGTTGGCACCTCCACATGGTCACCACACGACTCACCAACCCTTCATTCACCTCATCGCATGATCGTGTTGTTTTTCCAACTTGGGTGCGCCTCGTCGTAACCAAGTTGCCACACATGGGCGCCTCTGTACGAGTCCCACCTTCGTTCACAACTCCAACACTTCATTGTTTCCACCATTTCGTCGTGCACGACACGCCCTACCCAAGTCGCCCGTCCGCACGATTCTTCGTTTCGTCGTGCACAGCGCGCCCTCACCCGGCCGCCCGTCCGCACGTCCACCCATTCACCCAAACTCGTTCACCCAAACAACTTCACCCGAGTCGCCACACGACTTCACCTGGGTCGCCACATGACTTCACCCGGTTCGCTTGAACGACCTCACCTGGGTCGCCACATGACTTCACCCAAGTCGCCCGAACGACTTCACCCGGGTCGCTCGACGACCTCACTGGGCTCGCCCGAACGACCTCACCCGGTTCGCCCGAACGACCTTGCCCAAGTTCTGTCCGACGACCTCACCCGAGTTTTCTGCACGAGTTTCCTGCACAAGTTTTTCACCCGAGTTCTACCCGTCGTGCGGGCTCATCCACGCACCGCAGAACTCCTCAACCGAACTCATGTTGATCGAATGTTGATGGTTCGTCTCCTCAAACACTACACCAATATATACGGGTGGGTGGCGGGTTATGTCACCCGGCCAACCCACACCCAATGCCCAAGCCGACTCGTTCAACATGTTGCCTTCGCCCGAGTGGAGGGTCGGCCCGCCCAACTCGTGGGACCACCCTCTCAACTCGCCCAACATCGTATAAACTTGCCCTTGGCTCATTCACTTCACATTTCGCACGAGCTCCTTGCCCATCCTTCGCATGGTGAAGGTGACCCGGACCGCAGGTCCTTACATCCTCCCCCACTTGAAGTCATTGTCGTCCTCGACAATATCTCATCCTAGCAACCATCTGTCACCAAGATCACCATACCAAGGCATACACCCCATCGGTATGTCATATATTGGAAATCATCTCAATCCATGACCATCAACCACCCTGTCACAATCTCCGCATGCTACTCCAGATCGTGGAAGGCTGGCCCCTCCATCTCAAGCTACATGCTTCCTGCAACATATTGTGTCGACCTCATCATGTGTCGTCCTCATGTGAACTGCTGCCATGATACTCCAACAAATGCTAACACATCTCTGCACACTTCGCGACCCCATGTTTGAACTTGTTGGGTAGCTAATCCAATCGTCACGCTCAAACCATGAGAGTGAACATCCTCATTCCATCTTTAGTTGTTTCTCTGAACATCCTGTCACATCATCAACTCGATCAAGAATCCATTTCCATATAAGCCATGTCCAGGTCCATGAATTAGTCATCTCATCTACAACATGTTGTCCATGATGTTTGGTACTAATGTGCTACATGAAATCAACCACATCTACCCCAACATCATCATCCAACTGCAAAACATCCATCTACTCAAAGTGAAGAGATCCTCTCCTCAAACTCTGACTCTCGATGTGCCACATCTAGGTCCATGAAGCAATCTCCATCATATCTGTATGTGTCATCCCTCAAGTCTGCCATAGAAACAGGTATACACTTGTCTCATCTGTCCATGTGCTACCCATGATCATAGATCAATCGGCTTCCATGTGTCAAAAGTGGTTAAGTCTCATCTCAACCCATGCCCAAGTGTTTACTCCATCACTCCAAAAGTCACAACAATCTCATGTCATCGTGAGCTCCATGTGTCATCTCCAACCAACATCTCGGCAAGCATACAAATCTCGACCCAAAGGTCTCTGCAAGATGCCTCGGCTCTCCATGTAGTAGGAATGCTCCATAGTCTGCTCACAACTCCATCCAAGTCCATTGCCTTGTTGTACAAGAGTGCACAACCTCTCCATCGGCTAATAAATAAAACATCTCCATGTCACACCAACAAATCCTCCTGCACAACATCCTGCCTTGGCACTCCTCATTGGATGTCATAAGTGAAACCTCTACAAGTGCCCCTACATAATGTCCCTGCATAGACTGCCATGCTCCATGTTTCCAACCTGAGGTCCATGACTAAGTTGCCCATGTAGTCCAACCAAGTAGACCCATCACAACAATCAGTCATCCCCATCCAAGTCTGCAATCTTCAGTCTTAGTGAACTTGGTCACCCAACCATATCATCATCACATGAGTCCTTTTCATCATAGCTCCCCCACTAAAGGTTCCACCAAGACTTGCTCTTGGTCTCGGCCATGAGAAGTCCACCCAAGCATCATCATATCCAAGTGTGTGCCCTCCAATCTGTCCATGAGTCATGTCGGGCACTTAGCCAATTCTCCATGTGGCTAAAGCATGACCCATTCCTCCACAACGATCATCATGTTCCTCCCTTGTCACGGGCCTTTGTACCTTCTACCATAAGGTCACAAACAACCCCAACAAGTCCTGCAACAGTCAACAATCCTTGCTTCTCCATACAAGGTCTCATCATAGACATCCATGGTAAGATGTTCCCTTGCATCGGCAAACTGACTTTGCCCTTCCCTGCATATAGTTCATCTACCAAATGCTCAAATGAAACACAAGTATCAATAGTACTTACATCATCATCATGAGGCTCCTCCATGTGAGTATCCTCATCCATCCATGTCTGCAAACTGCACGATCCTGGTCCAACTTGATCAATCTCAAGTTCATCCTCCATCGTTGTCACATCTGCAACATCTTCAATCATCACGGCTTCCTCTTCCTTGTTAGCACAATCTGCAACTTCATCTTGCTCCATTGCCCAACCAAGTTGAAGAAGTTTGTCTTCAACATTCTTTTCCAAGACTTCAAGTTCCTTTCGAATCTGGGGATCCTCTTCTTTGATTTGCTTCCACCTGTATAAGGTAAGCAAGAGCTTCCCTTCGCATTCTTCCAAACCTGCCATGCCTTGTCGTTCATCTTGGCCCAAGCACTAAGCTTCTCCTCTGCTAAACTTGTTTCACCATTCACCAGCTTCACCAAGTTCCCTGCAACCATGAACCAGCCCTTGTTCCACTTGTATGTGAAACCAACTTCCTTCACTTGCAAGTACCTGCTACCACTGTCATCAATTGTTAAGCTTCTTCAACCCTGAATAAGCTTCAATACCATCTCTCACGAAGTGCAGATAAACACCAGCTCCAATCGAGCTCTGATACCACCTGTCACGCCCCTACACTAGCGGTACTCTTCCAACTGCACTATAGCGAGGTGCGGCACTACCAACCGTTTTCTTTTCACCAATACTTACGATTGTAGACTACGCCTAACATTCCATACTTAGTTTATTTTTCATTACCAAGTATTATTTTTGTCCTTTATACAGTGAAAGCCCATAACATTCACATAAACAACATTACACAAGAGAAATGCACAACAATATAAAGGGAGGGGCAACTCCCTGCAATATGAGTCTGCCCGAATCAATATATATAATCTTCTTTTATAAGTACAGGTTAAATTTTGGGAAACCCCAAATTTACACTTAGCCAAATTTCCAACTTTGACAAACTCGGTTGCCTAGCTCATCGGCGCCTCCACACGGTCGCCGCACTCCTCACCAACCCTTCGTTCACCTCATCGCACGATCGTTTTGTTTGCCCAACTTAGGCACACCTCATCCTAACCAAGTTGCCACACACGGGCGCCTCTGCACGAGTCCCACCTTCGTTCACAACTCCAACACTTCATTGTTTCCACCGTTTCGTTGTGCACGGTGCACCCTACCCAAGTCGCATGTTCGCACGATTCTTCGTTTCGTCGTGCACGGCGCGCCCTCACCCGGCCGCTCGTCCGCACGTCCACCCGTTCACCCAAACTTGTTCACCCAAACAACTTCACCTGAGTCGCCACACGACTTCACCTAGGGCGCCACACGACTTCACCCAGGGCGCCACATGACTTCACCCGGTTCGCCCGAACGACCTCACCTGGGTCGCCACACGACTTCACCCGGGTCGCCCGAACGACTTCACCCGGGTCGCCCGACGACCTCACCCGGGTCGCCCGAATGACCTCACCTGGTTCGCTCGAGTTCTACCCGATGACCTCGCCCAAGTTTTCTGCACGAGTTTCCTGCACGAGTTTCTCACCCAACTTTTCTACATGAGTTTTTCGCCCGAGTTCTGCCCGTCGTGCGAGCTCATCCACGCACCGCAGAACTCCTCAACCGAACTCGTGTTGAGAATGATGATGGATCGTCTCCTTAAACACTCCACCAATATATACAGGTAGGTGGCGGGTTATGTCACCCGACCAACCCATTCCCAACGCCCAAGCCGACTTGTTCAACATGTTGCCTTTGCCCGAGTGGAGGGTTGGCCCGCCCAACTCATGGGACCGCCCTCTCAACTCGCCCTTGGCTCGTTCACTTCACATTTTGCACGAGCTCCTCGCCCGTCCTTCGCACGGTGAAGGTGACCCAGACCGCAGGTCCTTACAATTAGGGTCGGTGTAGGGAGGTTAGTGACGAAAAAAAAAAAAAAAATCCATGCAGATTACATCATTGCAGGGCTCGAAATGGAAGAAGAAATAAAAAATCTAATGTCTACATTTGATCAAAATGAATTCGATGAAACCATTTCTCACCATATAGTCAAGACTCAATCCCACTTGCAACATCTTGTTGTTCCTGGTCATTGTCATAGCCATCCCTTTCAGTTGGCTGGAGAAGCACATCTGGCTACCCCACCCAGATGAGTTGCCCACAAACCAGCTAGACTTGGATGCTTGTATTTCCATTTCCATGACCATCTTTCCAAACCATCTTTATGTCTGCATGTCGTTGAGTTTGTTATGTGTAGTAGTAGCAGTGGCTTTTGATGTGTTTCTAGGTATTAATCTTAGATATCTAATAAATAGAGATTGGTATACATCGTGGCTTCTAATGTGTATCGAGGTGGAAGATACCCAATAATTTTTTTCTTTTAAAATTTTGAAATATATATTGTTATGTTATAGTAGTATTTATATTTGATATTTTCATTTTTTTTCCTACATTAAAGGTATTTTTATGATGGGTTTGTCTGAATAGATTTAGTGAATTGTAGAGGCTCAAATTGATCTTTTTTCGTTCAACAATTTTTGACCACATGGCTATGTCAAAGAAGTTGATTGATACTTGAGGGCTTTCTGTTGGCGAGCATGACGACAATGATGAAGGCGATGGTGAGATAATTGGAGGATTGAAAAGAGGAAAAAGGTCGGAACGCCAGTAGCAGTTCACAGATCCGAATTTCGATCCAAGAGCTCCAACAATGCAATCGTTAGATATACGAACAACACAAATTATAGGCATGCCTGGTAATATTCTTTGGACAAAGCTCCCCAACATTCCACCAAGTTGTAGATGTGCTTTGTTGAATTATAAGGCACAATGTCTTTATTTGCTGCAAAAAGATTGGGACTCTTCGCAACTTTATAGAGAATATTTATGAGCTAACCCCTAATGATTTGCCTGACCATTTTCTGCATGGTTGCACCAAACATAGTTTTTGGTGCTCTCACTAAAATAGTTGGAAAAACTATGATTGTCATAATGTAAGAAGCAGTCGTTCGACATAACAAATGCAAAAGTTTTGTTGCATCCACCAATGTCAGATATAATATAGTTAGTTGCAGTCTCCACACACTGTTTGCAATTGGAGGAGCTTAAGTCTCCCCTAAATTGGGAAACCCTATAAACCATATTGGAGTTGTTTTGCCCCTAATCAACACTAGACGTATTAAATCCCATTGTAGAAACATTCCCCACTAGAGAGACCAAAACCTGGTTTAGATTCCTGTGGAAGGCACTAACGTTATATATTTGATATTCTCACAAAACACCACAAAACAGTTGTATGGATCAATAGTTGAGAGGGGTGTAAGCACACACACACACGATAAGTAAGAGGCTGTTAATTATCCATTTCATCTTCATCTTCGTCATAATTTGGTGAATTTTTTTCTTAAATTTTGATTTGTATTGTTTAAATTGGGTTTTTGATCACTATATTGATTCAACATCCACAACAATCTTTGGGCTTTTAGATTGTGGATTGTTTATAACTCAAACTTGTGATTCTAACAAATCTCTATTAAATTCTGAAAAAATATATATAGCCTAAAAAATTTCCAAAACATATAAAAGATAAACCACTACATTTTAAAATACAAAGCCTTTAGTTTTAATGGATAGTTTATGACTTTTTGAAACACAGAGGCCTATGTGCTTTTTTGGTTTTAATCCGAGGCCTCTGTTTATCATACCATTATCTGTCACAACCTACTTGGCTGGTAAGTCGAAGCTTTGTTAGGTGGGTTAGTTGGAACTTGGGGGCAGAGTCCATATGGTGGGATGGTGATCCAATGGCACTTTACAAATTGAGATTCCTCCAGTTTCCCATTGTTGTCATTTGTGCAGGGACAGTAATGTAGACTATTAAAAAATTTGACGCAGAAATGAAGAATTAAATCAAATTTTCAATGTGACAGGAACCTGAGCGGTAAGGTAATGGGAAATGCGTGAGAGGCCTCCGTTAGTCAAATGAACCTGTCACAAACTTTAGGTTGGGCGACTTGAACTTTATTAAGTGGGTTAGTAAATTGGGCGGTGGGCCAATTCCAAACTGTCACCTCGAAAAACGACAGATGATTGAATGAGCACCGTCCTCATAGACCCGACAGGCATATATGGATCCTCATTCGCCGGAACGAAATTCAGAGTGGTAGCAGGGAGATTGTTTTCATAAATTAGATATAATTTTTGTAAAAACATTGAACATGAACATAATATTACCCTAGAATCTGAATCTGGGTATGACGAATCACTGCCTTTTCAATTTTGTTCAGTCATAATTGTATTCGAATTAGATTATAACTCTGTAAAATATCTATAAAATTAAACTATTCAACCAATGAAAGAAATTCCTATTAGATTATAACTCTGTAAAATATCTATAAAATTAAACTACTCAACCAATGAAAGAAATTCCTTGTTAGAAAAGTCACATGCTTCTGTTATTGATTCAAATGAATTCTGGTTCAGTTAATTACCGAACGTTAGATATTAGAAATTGTTAACAGGCTGTAGCATTCAAGCTGTGGAATTCCATACTTGCGGTCATTTCAAACCAATTTGTTCTTTGGCACGGGCTGACTTGTAAATATTTTTAACAAATAATTAAAACAAGCTATATAAATATAAGCTTGGTGATGCCATGTACTACTGGCTATTTGATAGCGCTTAAAATTCCTACACATTGAAAAATAATATAAAATTATTGCAAACGTTATGTCAGTTTGTAATAAATGGATGTAATGGCAACTTTAGAAACGTGACTAACGATTTTGTCTTACAGCTCATTAGTCGGCATGTAGGGTTTATTTAGTTGTTTTTTGTAAAAGAGAGTGCTTTAATTATTTTTTATAGTGGAAATTGGTTCAACACCATTCAAGAACGCTCAAAATCTTAAAACTTGATGTGTAATTGGAATTTCCAAAAATTTCCACTAGATTTTGTTAATATCTTGCTTGAATTCCTATTGTTTTCTCAGCAAAAATATAGCTTCCTTACACTACGCATTGCTCGCAAATTCTGTGTTGGAGCTGGTAAATATTAAGTACCATATATTAAGTCACTAATCCCCTTATTGCCTTTCCATTATGTCCTGGGATATAATTTTATTCTCATCCATTGGACTAGATGTAGAGGCGTGAATCAATCATTGACTTAGTGCATGATGCTTAATATTCTTTATTGGACCTTGGTCTCCTTGGAAACCATTGGTCTTAGCTATGATCTAACCAACAGAGATGCATTAGAAAATTGTTTTTGGCTTTGGTTTTTTTAATTATGGTGAATCTATAATTTTGTTGGAGTAATATAAACAAAGTCCAATCTAAATCAAAATTTTCAACTTAACCATTATAATACTAATAATATATCCAACAATTTACAAATGAAATATACCAAAAATTTATCACTGGATAAGAGAGAAAACATATTAACCCAACAAAATAAAATTTATAATATGAATCACCTACTCTCCAAAAATTTTTACTAAACATATTTTTTAAAATTTAACCCAAATTGGCACTCCAAACCATACTCGAGATAGATAAATCTGTAATTTTGTTGGAGTAATTTAAGCACAGTCCAATATAAATCAAAATTTTCAACTTAACCATTATAATACTAATAATATATCCAACAATTTACAAATAAAATATACCAAAAATTTATCACTGGATAAGAGAGAAAACATATCAACCCAACAAAATAAAATTTATTATATGAATCACCTACTCTTCAAAAATTATTACTAAACATATTTTTTAAAATTTAACCCAAAATGGCACTCCAAACCATACTCCAGATAAATAAAAATCCAAACCATACTCCAGATAAATAAAAATCCAAACCATAGTGTCAACTAAATTGATACCATATCATATGAATGATTCTTTTAAAAGTTCAAACGCTTCCGAGGGAAACCACGAGATTCTGCACCAAAACCTCTTCCAAGAGAAAAGCTATAATTTTGCACCAGTATCAAGCTCTTAGGATCATGTGTATTAGGATCATGTCCTCACGATATTTCTCGATATCAGTGTGGCATGGGTTTGTATTTGTGGCATGGGTTTGTATTTGTCATTATTGGCAACAAAGAAGAGGGTCCTTATTTTGGGAGATATTTAAAATAAGTTATGTATATGGCTTTAGGAAATGATTCAAAGTTATTTAATTTAAATTATTATAAAGGGTTGGAGTCATTTTGAAGTCTTTTAACTATTAGAAAATATTTTTCGAGTATAATACTTACTATGAGTATTTTCACAAAATTATGCCTTAGACTACAATAAAAACACCACCTTTTTAAACAGTCTTAATTATTAAAATAAATACCTATAATGTATAAGAAGCAACAATATAAGGAAGGAATTTTAGCATGTAAAAATATGTCAGAAAAACCGTCCATCTTATCTAGCAACATATTGAAGATTTTGAATGAGAAGATGGGAAGAGGAAATGGTAAAGATAGATCAAACTAGTCCATCAAATTAAAAAAAGTTATTAGATTTAAAGTCCACAAAAATATGCCTTAAGACTTCAATAAAAACACCACCTTTTTAAACAGTCTTAATTATTTAAATAAATACCTATAATGTATAAGAAGCAACAATCTAAGGAAGGAATTTTAGCATGTAAAAATACGTCAGAGAAACCGTTCAGCTTATCTAGCAACATATTGAAGATTTTGAATGAGAAGATGAGAAGAGGAAATGGTAAAGACAGATCAAACTAGTCCATCAAATTAAAAAAAGTTATTAGATTTAAAGTCCACAAGGATAAAGAGAACGAAATTTCAAAGATCTATTATCCAAAAAAAAGATATCATTCCAAAAATGACTAAAGAAATTTTGGTACAAGTTTTAAATAAGAAAATTTGAAAGAAGAAAAGGTAGAATTAGATAAAACTAATTTATTAAATCAAGAGAAAAGAAGCTCACTAGATTCAAAGTCTACAAAGAGAAAAAAATCCCAAAAACTCATTCAATCTCTCGTTAAAAAAAATTATTTTAAAAATAATTAGACGAAGAATTTCAACCCTCCCCAAAAGAAGACTCGGAAAATAGATAAAATGAAATTAAAGGAAGGAACAATTTTCACTCCCTATTTCTTTGCAAAAGTATGAAGAAAAGATGAGTGCCCTCCTCCCCATTAAGCAGGGGAAGAAAATCAAACTAAAAAACAAAACCTACAAAATAACAATTTATATTATAAAATGACCAAATTCTAAATGCTATCTTAAATAGTTAGGTATGGTTTTCAGTTTAATTTATGCAAACCTTTTTTTCACACTTACTCGTGTCAATAGTGAGTTGGTCGATTTAAATATGATAAGGTAATTATTGGACCTTACCTTTCAAATGTAAAAAGTAATTTTTTTATGCTAGTCCTTCGTGAATATATTGGAGGTGTACTCTTGTTGTCTAAGTTCAATATTTTTAGTATTGGATTGTATTTTAATATATTGTTGAATATTTTTAGCACTGGATTGTATTTTAATATATTGTTGGTTTTGATTGTGAGTATAATTTTTAGTTAGGGAATTTTGATTTTGGAAGAGTAAAGTTGAGTTGTTTAATTTGTATAATTAGAATGTTTTCAGAGTTTTCATGAGAATGAATCTATTTATGTATTTAAAAAAGCATTTTAATTATAAAAATATAATTTTATTAAAACATTTAGATTGTGCTTTTAATTTATTTATAAATATAAATAGATTTTTTTATACGATAGAAGTAAAGTAATATAAAATAATTCAATACTAATTTTTTAGAGAAAAGAGAAAGGTTTATAAAAATTAATAATTGAAAATTGGATAATTTATTAAAATACTAAAGAAAAAATCCTCGATGGGGTGCTTCCCAAGGTAGACGACATGACAGAAGGCGTCCCTCCCTCACACAGGGCAACAAATAATCATGGTTTGGAGTAATTGCATCTTGGGAGCCTACCCATCGAAGTTTCTTGATGCAGGCCAAAAGTTATTAAGTAGGGTAACTGAACCACTTGGTATTATATTTTGCAAAGACATGGGTTTAGGTACTTGGAGTAATAGAGTTGGTGCCAAGGATAGCTTCCTCAACTCTGTATCCCTTTGTAGGTGGTAGGACAAGCCCAGGAATCTGGTCCTTCTCACTCGCTGGTTCCTTTTAATTCTCAGTCTTTGATGTTGTTAGTTGTCTTAGGACCCTGGTGTGGAGAAAGGTAGACATTGGGCGAACTGTGGCAAGGAGAGGAAGCATGACGACACTGTTGTGGATGCTAGTGTAGCTCTCAACTTGACACATGCTTCCTCTTGGGTAATTTCTTGTCCTTTTGTTTATTGTCAGGTGTTTCTTAATTGTTTATGCATGGAAGGAGTACCTCCAGACACTAGGTGTTCCATGGCCTTGCTCAAGTGGGGGAAGGAGTAGGTCCCCTTAGCGTTCTCGGTGGTTGAGGTTTAAAAATTCGCTAGTCCTTTGGCTGGAGGTAAATGAAGTTAGAGTCGAACCCTCAATACAAAACCCTGTTGAATGTGATGTAGTGTGTTGTAGCTTCAATTGGGTTGCTGACATAACAAAATTTAGCTGTGGTTTCAACCTCAACAAGATATTTCTTTATGGTGGCATGGTAAGAAACTTGAGGAGAGGTAGAGTGCCCGTGGGGAGGAGTTCTTGTGTGTTAGAGAGAAAGACCATACCAGTGGGGTTTTAAGAGGAAAGTTGGTCATTCCAAATGCAGTGGCAACAAGGACAATTGAGGAGGGGTGGATGAATTCAGGGAAGAGAGGAGCATGAGGGGGATAGATAATTGGATCCTCCAATCAGGAAATCGCCTAGCCAAGCTAATTTACTTGCACCTTTTTGACTCTATCGAAGCTCAAATTCACCTGCTCCAATGCACAATTGACCAACTATCTCAAGGTCAGAATGAGGACAACACTGATTTGGTTGGTCACTTAACTGTCATCTGCTAGAACCAATGTCACATCCTGGATTGACAGGCCACACTGAGAAGGAACCAGAGGCATCTCTAGACCTACATGGAGAGGTTTGAGACTCGCATGGCCCACATTGAATCTCACATCCATGAAGCCTTTCACCACCCAGAAAATGTTTCCCAAGCAACAGAGGTCAACCCCGTCCCTCCTCCTTAGTTGCATGAATGTTTATTGGCTGCCTATACTTTTTGGGTAATTTTTTTTCATGCTGGACTATGGATGTAATAAGGCCTTGTTTTGTAAAGTTTCTCTCCCTTTTGTTTTGTTTGTATTTGAAGTCCAACAAATCCAGTCAGAGTGAGGCCAATTTTGCACTATCTCAAAACTCCTCACGATGTAATATTCTCATGATATAATAAAACAATGTTGACTTACCAAAAAAATAAACCTGAAATATATAATAATTTTTTTATTTTTTTATTACCAACCTAGATCTATCTTAACTCTTGATCTAACACACCAAGATGGATCAAATCTCTTGAGTTGTAAACTTATTTTGGAGTGAAAAAAGATTTGATCTCTCTCAATTTTGGTAGATGTAGAGTTAAGATGGATCTAGGCTGACAAAATATAATTTTCACATCTGTATATATAAAAGTATTCTCATTTTTAATTTTATCAAAACTTTGATTCAATCTCTATGGAATATCCATGGAGTATTTTTAGTAGTGAGGGTAAAGGGTTCAGATATATATCAAAAGTATATCCTTTTCTATTTCAGATTTAACTAAAAAATGTTATAAAATTAAATTATTATTATTATTATTATTATTTTTAAAGACGTAGTCTAACTTATACACAATATGACATTAATATTAACCAAAATCAGGGAGATATTTTGAAAAACTTGAGTTAAATTTGTTTAATCTATAGAATTCAAGTGCTCCATGGGTTTTTTAAGGCGCTGAATCCATTTATGCATTCAAAAATGTATTTTAAATAACAAAAAATTACAATCTTGCTTGAAATTGTATCGTTGGATTACCATGAAAAGGGACATTTAGTCTATAAGTTAGACTAAAAAAATCACAATCTTTCTTGAAATTGTATCATTGGATTATGATGGAAAAAAATATTTTGTCTATAAGCTAGACTACACCTTTATAAATATTTTGATTCTAGAATAAGTTATTGTTTCTGGGAATGTGGTATTGACAAGCCATGGTATTGTGACAAAGTCTATTTACAAGTTAATAATATCCATGGTAAAAGTTTATTGTAAGTATTAAGTCTTATTAATTAAATTTAAATTTGGTTACAAAATCATTATGTCTCTGTTAAGGTAGGACTCTAACAATCAATTTTTCCATTGACCATTATTAGTTTAGTATTGATGATTGCAACCTATAATGTTTAACTTTGAAAAATAAATATTATTCTTAATATTATTAAAAAAAAAAACATTTTTCAAACATTTGATTGGACCATATTTGAAGGAATTATTGTAGCCTTTGCATAATTTAATGCTATGTAGATAACTACATCGCATATTTTATGCTGGGTAATTTATGGATATGATTCCAATACCCATGCATGTTTTTTAGATATTTGTGCAGTAAATAAAATCCTTGAAAATAACCCATACTCACATAAATAACACATTTATGATCAGTTACTTTCCACTATAATTTAAGCAAGTCTTTGCATTAAAAAATGGATAGAAATAATATGTAAATAAATATACTTATCACGAATCACTTCCCACCATTATTTCATTTTGTAGGAGTAAAATTCTAAATGTGTAGACTTACTAGTGGCTACTACCTACCAAAATTTATGCAAAGCCCTTGTGCCTCAATAATCAAATAATTTGTCCACTTCAAATCTCAATTGATTAGCTCCCTCAAAAGGAAGACTATAGAATTCGATTTTCCTTTTCACCACTAGGTACAATTAAAACATATGTAGCCAACACCTTTTTTCTATATATATTTATCGACATTTAAAAAATGTTGACATACTATCTTTCTTACGTTACATCTAACGGCTACACATTTCTCCCATTTTGGGTTGTAGAACAACTCTTGGCACAATAAAAATTTAAAATATATTGAAATAAAAGTTAAGATATTAAATTAAACAAAATTAAAAGAAAATAAAAAATATTCTTTAAGATCCTTGCAATAAGTTTAATAAGTAAAGTAATTTTAGTATGTAAATTTCCACAGTTCATAATTTGATGACGGTGTTGAATATTTATGGACAACTATGTATTCTTAATAAGATGTCTGACATTTTGAGTGAACACTTCACCCATCTTCACGGACAAAAAACTGAATTGATAATATGAAGAGTGTCAGGCCTTGAATAAATAACATAAGAACACCACTGTTAGAGAAGAGATAGAGAAAGATTTGAATGCTAATCTAAATTTATTTAATTTAAATTATTGTTAAATATCAAAAATTAAATTAATACTAAATTATAAATCACGGTGAGGTGAAATTGAAATATAAAATTTTATAATTGAGAATAATATAATTCTAAATTATATTATTCTCAATTCTAAAATTTTATATTTCAATTTCACCTCACCGTGATTTATAATTTAGTATTAATTTAATCTTTAATATTTAATAGTAAATCAAATCAAATTAATTTAGGTTAACCTTCAAATCCTTTTATATTCCTTATCTAATGGTCGTGTTCGTATACTATGTATTTAAGGTTTTACAATCTTCGTATCATCAATTCAGTTTTTTATCCCTAAAGATGGGTGAAGTGTGTTGAGAAATCTAGGGAAATATGATTAGGTTTTCTTTTTAGCTTGATTTCTCTTACTTTGACAAATTCTTGTGATGTTATATTACTTCTTGTTGTTTTTATCATGTTTCTTCATCATCAAGATAAATGCCAAACAAATGAAGATCACAAACACAAGATGTAGGCACTCAACCAAGGCAAAACCCCTAAGTAGGGGAAAACCCAGTTAAACACTTCCTTAGTAGATACAAATCAAAGTGAGACAGACCAAGACCTTTTTTACTATGGCACTTGTCTTTTCTCCATCTATCAAGTCATCTTCTTCTGAAGATAGCCAAAATTAAGCATCTGCTTCTTAGCTCTTGTAATTTTGTTGCTTCACTACAAACTTGAACCTTCGACTATATTTCTCCATAGCAAAAAAAAAAATATTTGCTGCTCAAACAAAAATATGGTTCTGCAATTACATTGTTCCATCTTTGTACCTTCGTTTCCTATAATTGCATTGTCCTATCGAAAACTTTGATCTCGCAATTTTGTTGTCCTATAGCTGATCCAAACTTGCTTAACTTTCCTCCAAATGGGTTGAGTTCAATTTGGTATCAATAGTTGTCTATGTTTGTATATTAAGGTCAACATGAATAATAGGAGAGGCTGACATGAATAGGAGAAAAAACTGACTTAATGGAGGAGAATAAGACATAGCTTTTACTTTGAATCAACAAAAATCCTAGAGAACTCAATGCATTCTTTAACCTACTGACCATTGACCCAACACACGTAGTGCTACAGATTAGATACTTGACCAAGGTATCTAATCTAGGTGGGACTATTGTGTGTTCCAAGCTTCAGTCACTCTAGGTACGATCATGCTTTCACTATAACACCAACCCAGTGATCTAGGTGTGTATCCAAAGTTGGAGCTCCAAGACCAATGTCACACTCCATACTTCAGGATCTAGACATCATCACAGGCTAGCCAAATGTGCTCTCAAGCATCTTGTCATCCCAAGATTCTTTATCTCTCCTTAATAAGTAAATCAACTATATTCACCAATCTAAGCATAACAATGTAAACTTTGAAATGGGAACTAATACGATTACCCGTTTTTTCGAGGTTGCAAAAAAATCATTCGACTATGAAAAGTGTTGATTCATAATACACCTTTTTTTATTTGGAGCATATTTTAGACACTTTAAATTTTCCTATGAACATTTTTTTTTTAATGTTAATGATTTTCAAGTTGATTTTGAAAAGTGTTGATGAGGCATCAACCTCTTAAATTTTCCTATGAGCATTTTTTAAAAAATGTTAATGATTTTCATGTTGATTTTGAAAAGTGTTGATGAGGCATCAACCCCTTTTTTAGAGTGCTTATTTTTTATACTTCAAATTTTGTAATGTATTAGGTGTGAATAATTTTTTTAAATTTTCGTAATTTTCATTTGGATTAAGAAAATCATCAACATTGTTTTTTAAGGCATATTTTTGACACTTTAAAATGCATTATCAAAATGACAAATAACGAAAAAATAAAAATAAAAAACAAAAAATGCAACAAGTTTAAAAAATAATAACAAGTAAATAAAAAGATATATTAAAACATTAAAAAAAACCACGACTTAAAAAAAAACAAAAATTAAATTATTGAAAAATAAAAACTAAAACTAAAATTAAAAAAAATTAATAACAAAGAAACATATATATTCAAATATAATCAAATTAAAAACATGGGAATATATATATATATATATATATATATATATAAAATAAAAATAAAGCAAATATACTTAGAAAGTTTAAAAATAATTTATAAAAATAATAATAATAATAATAAAATTATTTCTAGAACAAACAAAAAAATGATACTAGATAATTAAAAATAAAAAACGAAATAAAAAATCATTAAAAAATCATAAAAATATAAAAAAAAAAACATTAAAACAAAAGCAAACATTGAAACCTATTTAAAAAAAATTAATTAAAAAAATTCATAAATAATTTATAAAATATAACCCTTTAAAAAAAAATATATATATATATATATATATATATATATATAAAGTTAAAAAAATGCCTTGCTAAGGCCCCACCCCCCTGATCCGAATGGTCCAGGGGGTGAAGGCTCAATTCTCGAAATCGGGCCTCCACCCCCTGGGGTCCGTTGGGCTGCGAGAGTGGGGTGAGAGGGAATGGGCCCCAGGGGGTGGAAGCTCGATTCTCAAAATTGGGCCTCATCCCCCACGGGTCCATTGGGCTATTGGGATGGGGCAATAGGGTGTTGTGTGAATCAGGCCTCCTCCCCCTAGGACTCGTTGGGCCGCCAAGGGTGGGGCAATGATCGATCATTTTTTCAATTTTCAATTTTTTAATTTTTGAGTTTGTTTTTTTAAAGATTTATGTTTTCTAATCTTTTTATGATTCAAAAAGTTTTAATTATTATTATTATTATTTTATTTTTTTTAAGTTTTTTATGATTTTAATTATTTTTAATGATGCTTTATTTTTTTAATTTTATTTTAGTAATAATTTTTTGTACTTTTTTATTTTTTATTTGCTTTTATTTGTATATAATTTTTAAAAAAATTATCATTTTTAAGTTAATTTTGTTTCTTTTTACATTTTTATGTTTGGTTTTTTTGTCATTTTTTATATATTTTATTTCTTATTTTTTTGCCATGTTTATATATATATATATATATATATATATATATATATATATATATATAGATATAATGTTGAGTGCTTTCCTTTCTCTAATGCTAAAGTGCTCCAAGTCCCTGGTGCAAAGATTCATGGATTCGGTTCAGGACTCCGTCGTTCCAAGGCCTGATGGCCCTTTCCCCCGCCATTGGAGTTCTGATGTTGGCTCGCATAGCCTTTGGTGCAGAGTTAAAGAAGCCGCATGGGGTTCTCCGATTTTTCCTACGATTCTAGCCGATGCTCTTGGGCCAAGGGCTCACGCAGGCACGAAGGGGTTCACGGTGAAATCCCTTTCTGAAAACAGCCGGAAGCCAGTGTTGGACTCTGTTTCGTGGGGTTTGAAGACAGAAGGAGTCGGCGGCTCTACAGGAAGGGCCTTCCAGTGCCGAAGGACAGGATTGACTACGCGAAATTGCTTAGATTCGGATGATGGCGCCCCGGTTGCAGCGGCCAACAGTGTCCAAAGGGAGTGGATTTGGAGAGTGGGGGAAATTAGGAGCGTGGGAATCCAGAACCAACATCGTCAACCTCTTCATTTCAGATCCAAGAAGGCTACGGGGCAAGTGTTTGACAAAAAGCCCCTCCGAGATTTGGACCCAAATAGGGGCCTAATCTCTATCTCAGCTCATAATGAATGTGCTGGAAAGGTATTAGGATTCAGGCATGACTCACAAGGCTCAGTGGACAGGGGAGCCTCTTGCCTATGCAAGCTCGGGAAGTATCAGGAGGATGCGGGGCTTTTGTTTGACAAAACACCCCTACGAGATTTTCTCCCAAACAGAGGCATGTTCTCTGTTTCAGATCAAACGAAATGCGCTGGAAAGCACAGCAGCAAGCAAAAAACAAATGACTCAGCACCTTATCAGATTCTGATTGTGCTCCTCTCCGGCAACACTTTGTTGCAGTGGGTGAAACCTTCAGATCTAGTGCAGGACCTTAAGCAGAAATTGGAAGATAAAGAGGGGATTCCTACTGCCCTTCAGCGTCTCCTCCTCGAAGGAAAACAATTGGAGGACTCATGCCCCCTTTCCTGTTATAACATTCAGAGAAATGCTTCCATCACTTTATCCCTTCGACTGAGAGGGGGAGTTGTTGGACAGTCTTCCTCTGCTGCAACATTTTCCTATAAGGATGTCGTCCATGCTCAGAAGCCCAAGGAAAATGTCTCACCAGTTCAAGCTCCTAAGCCATTCTTAGTAGACAAGCTGGAGGAAACCCCATCCATTGAAATAAATGATCCTTCGCTGGAAAGGACTCACCAGGTGTTTGCAGAGACAGGCATCATATGCAGGTTCAATGGTCTCTGGCCTCGCACAGCAGATCTGTATCAATGGATTCACTCAAATTGGACCAAGAATTGCAAGGTCATTCTTTGTTCAAAAGGATTTTTCATCACCCTGTTTGTTGACAATGAGGACTACCAAAGAGTTCTAACAGAAGGCCCATGGTTTTGGAATTCTGTCGGATTATTCCTCACTCCATGGTTCCAAGACTTTGATCCATCCACAACAGTCATTACCAAACTGCCAATCTGGGTTAGACTTCCCAACCTTCCAGCGCATCTATGGCACTTTGCTGTTTTTGAAGGAATCGGTAATTCCTTAGGACGTTTCCTCAACACAGATGCCTCAAGAGGGCAAAAAGGAATTTACACCTACGCCAGAATCTGCGCAGAAATAGACATAAGCAAAGGACTACCCGATCAAATCATTCTAAAAATAGGAGACTTCCATTGGACTCAATCCCTGGATTTCGAGAATACAGCCTTTCGCTGCCGCAATTGCCATCTCACAGGGCACCTTCAAAATTTGTGTCCTTCATTGCCCCCCCAAAAAAAGAAGGCCAACTCTAAGCCAGAATCCAAAAGCTGGAAACCTCATGATCCTCCCCCATTGGATATCCTTTCCAGCTCAGATGAAGAGGACGAGGACGAGGAGATAGATGAGGAAATCATGGACGAAACGCCAGCACAGGTTTCAACATCGGTTTGTCATGAGGAAGCCACAGTCCCTCCTATTTCTCAGAAACGTACTCATGAGGCTTCTCCTTCTGATTCAGACAAGGAGCTTTCACCCTCAGCCCAACACAGTCTTCAGATCATACCAAACCATCAGAGTCCAAGTGGTTGGGTCAAAGTAGGTAAAAAGAAAGGAAAAAAAGGACGACCAAATGATTCCACCCTCGTTGTGTAGAATCTTTGGTTTTGGCCAGTCTTCTCTCTTCTTCTGGTTTCTGTTTGTTTAGCTCTGCCCTAGTCTTTTCCTCCCTTGGGAGCCGAGGTGGTTATTTTATCCTTTCCGGCTGCGCACTCAGTCTAGTGTTTCTTTGCCGCCCTGCGTGGTGGGCTGTCTTTTTCTTTTTAGTCTACTGAAGCTAGGCCTGCTATTTAGCGGCCCGTTTTCTGCAGCTGCAGAGTTTTTGTACTATATTTTCCTTTTAATACAAATGCTTACTTACACAATATATATATATATATATATATATATATATATATATATATATATATATATATATATATATATATATTTGTTTGTTTGTTTTTGTTTTTGTTTTTTTTTAAGTCACATTTTCTTTTTTATGTTTTAATATAGTTTTTTATTTACTTGTTATTATTTTTTAAACTTCCTGTATTTTTTTTGCTTTTTTTTTCACGGTTTTAATTTTTATTTTCTTTTGTATTTTTCATTTTTATTTATTTATTATTTTGTTTCATTTTATTTTTCCTGCAGGGTTCGTGTTCACCCTCAACTAGCAACCCGATCCCATTATGTGTCAATTTGATAGTTGATTCTAAAGTTTTCGTTATAATGTATCAAGTCCAACCCCACAATGTGTCAATTTAATGGTTGGTCTTTAATCTTTCATTAGAATGGGTCAGTTCATCTATACTGCTTGTCAATTTGATGGTTTATTTTTAAATTTTTGCTACAATGTGTCAAGTTGTCTTAGGGTAAGATTTTGAAGTTGTAATACTTTTAGCATTTGGGAAAAAACACTCTTCTTATAATGACTCTTTCATTCAAGTATTTATTTGTAAAAAAATTAGTCATAGAAAATTTCATAATGCCATGGTTGAAATATGTTGAAAACTTAAGTTTTTTGTAGTCGTGATATTTTGTTTTAATTCCATGGTTGAAAAATTGTAAAAAATTTAAGGGTTTTTTGAGTCATGACAATTTATCCGTAACGTCATTGCAAAAAAATGTTGAAAAATAAACTTTATTCGAACATCAACATTTTTTTTTTTTAATAACTAAAACGGTTATGATTTTATTGATTTGAAAATTCTTGGATCTAATCCCAAGCGGCTCCAGTTACATTACACACTTCTCCCTATTGCTGTTTTAAATCTGCTTGATTTTCAAGGCATATGTATAGTGCTTTCGCTGTTTACAATTAGGAGTCCTTTCATCAAAGAGCTGCCTTTGTTTGCCAGCTGATCCGCTTCCCCGTTTGACTTTCTGAGGATATGATAAAACTTACATGTATCAAAGTCTAAAAGAACTCTCTTCAACCTGTCCAGAATTTTGTTTAGGCTGGCATTTCTAAAGGGGTTTCCCATCTTCAGGCTCTTTATTATTAGCTCTGAATCTCCAAACACTTGGAGATCTTTAACTCCTTTGTCTCTTGCAATGTTGCATGCTTTCAGTAGCCCAAGAATCTCTGCTTGGTTGTTAGATTTCTGGCCGAGTCCCCAGCTGAAGCAGTCTTTTGCAATCCCATCTGTGGAGTATATGACTCCCCCTGCACCTGCACTTCCTGGGTTACCTTTGGATGCTCCGTCAAAGAAAATAGTGGTTAAATTTTGTGTCCGCCACCATAGTTGGAATTTGTCATCTTCTTCTCTTATGCGCCATTCCTGATTTGCCTTTTTTGGAGATAGTAGCTGCTTGTGTGGATAGGGCTCTAGCGCACCAAGCCATCTTTTTTCTTCAGGCAGTAGCAGAGGGTCTTCTTTAAAATACTGTTGTTGAGCTGCTTCCAGTAGGAAAGATTTAGCTTTTGCTGCTACTTGCAATGGAGTGTGCCTTATCTCTCTGAAGATCTGCTGATTTCGAGCTAACCAGAGCTGCCAGCATACATACTTTGGGATAGTTGTCCATATTTTTTTCCAGAATGATTTGGAGGGGATGCACTGAGGGTAGATTCTATTCCAGTTGGCATATAAATCTGCAACAGAGGTTTGTGAAGGAAAAGTAATCTGAAAATTTTGTAAAATAATGCTCCATACCTGTTTTGCAAAATTGCATTCCAAAAAAAGGTGCTGAGCTGTTTCTAAGTTGTTGTTGCAAAGTGCACATCTGTGGGGTCCTGCTATATTCCTTTTTACCAAGTTGTCGCCAGTTAAGAGTTTGTTATGAGCCAGGGTCCAGAAAAAGAAGTTCACTTTCGGAAGGGCTAATGGATCCCAGACATTCTTCCAAAAGACCGAATTTTCACTGCTGTTTTTTGAGGCCTGCACTGCTCTATATCCTGCTGTTGTTGTGTAGACTCCGGACTGGCCCCAACCCCATTTGTCTTTCATGGTTCTGTTGGTGGGCGCTGCTTCCTCCAACAAGTCTTCAAACATAGTTTGTTGGTGTGTTAACCTCTCTGGAACTCCTTGGAAATCCCATCCTGCCCAATCCCCACGTTGATCCCACTTTGACAAATCGAATATAGTATTAACTCCTGCCTGCTTCAGCCAATCCCTGAGATCAGCTATGTCCTCATTGTCCCTCAAGGGTTCTTTCCCCATAATTCTGTCATTCCACAGATGGGTGCGCTTGCCATTGCCCGGGATCTTGTAGACATGTTTGATGAAGAACTTACTGCTCCTGCAGCAAAGTTTCCAAACCTGCGTGCTATTGGCTGTATTTGCATTCTGGAGATTGCTAAGGGTTTTGTTGGGACTGTATTTGGATCTCAGCAATTCACTGACCGGATGTGTGGGTTCATGGATCAGCTTCCAAAGGATCTTTCCTCCCAATGCTAAATTTATGAGAGCTGGGTCTCTGATTTGCAGCCCTCCATCTGCCTTTGTTTTTTTAACCACGTCCCATTTCACCAAATGAATTTTATTTTCATTTCCCTTTCCTCCCTGCCACAGGAAGTCTCTGAGCAATTTGGAAATTTGCTCTGTCACATTTCTTGGAGCTAGGAGGAACGCTGCCTGGTAGATTGGTAGCGCTGAGAGCACTGCTTTGATTAAAATTACCTTTCCTCCCTTCGTCAGCCAGTGACCTCCCCACGCTGCAATTTTAGCTTTGATTTTCGAAATTATTTCGCTCCAGAGCGATCTTTTATTTGTTCCTGATGTAATGGGGAGGCCCAGATACCTGAATTTGTCCCAGTTTACCTGTCCTTTGAATCCAAGAAGCGTGGTTATGTCTGATAGCTCCCTCTGCTCTATATTCCAGCTATACACTTCGGTTTTATTTTCATTTATTAACGCCCCTGAAACTCTGCAATATTTGTTGAGGGTTGCGTTTATGGCTCTGGCGATTCTTGTGGTAGCTCCGCCTAAAAGAATTGTATCGTCAGCAAATAACGCATGGTTCTGGGCTTCAGCTCCGTGGAATGGCTTAAGGCCCGGGATGGTGCCTCTTAATTTTTCCTCAGAAAGTTTTCGACTGAGTGATTCCGCCATTAAGATGTACAGGGACGGGGAGAGGGGGCATCCCTGTCTGATGCCCCTCTGAGTTTGAAAGAAGTTCGTGGGGCGGCCATTGACTAACGGGGCGATCCAAGGATTTCCTATGCAGGCTTTAATTAGATTAATGAATTGATGCGAAAAACCAAAAGCCAGCAGGACCTTGCAGAGGAATGAACGGTCCACTCTGTCAAAGGCGCTTGCCATATCTAACTTGACCAACATGCCTTTTTCATTCCGCTGCTTGCTGGAATGTATGATCTCTTGGACCTGTATTACATTGTCTATAATATTTCTGCCTTCCACGAATCCGCCTTGAGAAGGTGAGATCAATTTTTTTAGCAGCGGCTTAATCCTGTTAGCGATCAATTTTGCCAGGATTTTGTATGAGGCGTTACACAACGATATCGGCCTGAACCTTGCGAATGTCTCCGGGTTGATCTCTTTGGGGATTAGAGCGAGATATGTAGAATTTGTTCCTCCGCCTACCTTAGCCTTTCTCATGAATCCGCTTATCATTTTGTATAGGTCGACTTTTATGATGTGCCAACACGCCTTATAGAAATGGACTGTAAATCCATCAGGCCCGGGAGCCTTATCTGCGTCCATGGACCAGATGACTTTAATAATTTCCTCCTCCGTGGCTGGCCTGCAGAGGACTGCATTTTCTTCAGGGCTAATCAGAGTGGGGATATTAGTCGTGAAGTCAGCAATTTCTTCATCATTGTTGTGGTTTTCTTTCCTATAAAGATTCCTGAAGTAGTTTTCTGCAGCTGCCTTGATCTGATTATAACTTTTGCATACAATGCCCTCTGGAGTTTTGATCTCTGCTATGTGATTCCTAGTCAATCTGACGGTGGAAGTAGGAGGTGTTTCTGTCTCCAGCCTTCAACCACAAGCTCCTGGATTTTAATCGCCAGTATTCTTCCTCCTTTTTGAAGGTTTGGTGTGCAGAACATTGAGCTTTCGTTTCTTTCTCCAACAGATCTGAAGTTATATCTTTGTTTTCCATCTCTGTTTGCAAATTTTGCAGTGCCTGGACTGACTCCTTTCTTTGCTCAGTAGGAGTGTGTTCTGGCTTCTTTATCCAGTTCTTCAACGCATATTTAGTTGCCTTTAGCTTTTGCTCCCAGACATAACTAGGGGATCCCATAAATGATTTGTCCCAGGCTGCCTTTACTGTCTCTTCAAAGCCTTCCTTCTCAATCCATAGGGGGCTGAATCGGAAAGGTATGGGTCCTAGGTCTTCTTCATCTTCCAGGAGGAGCTGGATGGGTTTATGGTCCGAGGCCAGTTTGGGCAAAATTTTAGTGGTTATTATTTTTTTGTTCATCATTATGGAGCTTTGAACCATGAATCTGTCTAACCGAGCTGAGATGTGATCCGTTCCCACTCTATTATTGGACCATGTGTAGATGCCTCTGATGGGGTTGAAGTCCAGCAAGTCCCAACGTTGGAAGAGATCCTCCACCTCATCTAGCATGGGGTCTCTGTTATTTGTCCCTCCCCTCTTTTCTTTTGCTTTCATAATAATGTTTAGATCCCCTGCTATGATAATGTTGCTGGGGGAAGTCTGTTCTAGAAATGTTGATAGAGAGTTCCAACATTCTCTCTTTTCATGGTAAGAAACAGGTACATAAAGATTAAAAAGGGAGATAGATAGCTTACTTGTTTTGTGCATCAATTCAGTTTGGATCCAATGCTGAGTTTCCTTGTGATTTTCCAGCTGAAAAAGGTCATCATTCCAGAGTGTTGCCAGCCCTCCAGATGTACCCCTTGAGCTGACCGCTTTGCCTGCTTTTTTGTTCCACTTTGAACTGCTGATCTCTAGAAGGGCATGCCCTTCTATTTTGGTCTCTTGGAGCATGAGGATATCTGAGGGCTCCGCTTTCATAAGATCCTTGACTGCCTCTATTTTAGAGGGGTTCCCCAGACCTCTGCAGTTCCAAGAGACGAGATTCATTATTTACTTGAGGGGGTGTTGAGCCCTCCCTTGGAGGGCCTTGGTCTGGTGTTTCGCCCAATAGTCATTTCTATGGTGGCTTGGCTTCCTTGCGTTTTGAGTCTCTCTGCCTCCTCCTCCCTTTTTTCTTTGCGGGATTTCCTTCCTGCTTTTTTCGTTTGGCGCTCATAGATTTCGTCCTCTGAGGAGCTAGAGCTTTCAATTGGTTTTTTCTTTGCTATCTCTGCATATGTGGGATTCGATGGGCTGCCCTGGTTAGCCTCCCTCTGGATTGCTTCCCCTGCCTCCTTGTTTAGAATAGGAATATCCACTTGTTCTTCATTCTCCTGGATTGGGATAGCTTGATTAGTCTGATCCTTGTCCGTATCTTTAGGATTTGCTTCTGTTTCCTGGTTGGCTTTACTGGTGCTAGGATCTCCTTCCGTGGAACCTTTGCCATTTCCTTTTTTTTTGTGGATGCATTCTTCTGGACGAGGGTCCATTGTTCCCCATTCTGTTTTTCTGCTTGCTCCTCTGCTCTCTTTTTGCAGTTCTTTGCAAAGTGACCATGGCTGTGGCAATGTCTGCATTTAAAGGGTAACTGTTCGTAGTCCAACTCCTGGACATACGACCACCCAGCTACAGTGAGATTGATGGCTTCCGGTAACCCCTCCTCTAAGTCCACTTCTACACAAATACGGGCACATGAATACTGGTCTTTTCTCGCTGCCTGATCTATATATTTTCCCAGGGCGTTACCTATGATTTGGAGGGATTTTTGGTTCCAGCAATGCAGAGGCAAGTGAGGGAGCCTGACCCAGACCGGGACTGCAGTAGGGATGTCCTGGGTGGGGTCAAAATCTGGTGCCCATTTGTTCAAGTATAGGCCCTGCGGCCCCATAAAATACGGTCCATTTCTGAAGATCAAGCCTTTATCATCTGGGTTTTCAAAGACAAACACGAAGAAACCCTTACCTACGAAATAGCTCTTAACTCCTTCTTTGATCAGGGGCTTCCAGTTCCTTTGAGTCCAATCCTCCACCGACTTAGGTGATGGCCAGAGACCTGTGAACTGGCCTATGAGGCCTCTCTCCGCAAGGTTCATTGCAGCTTTGCAAGTTTCTTGTTCAGGTAAAGCTACTGAAGGGATCGAGTCCAGCTTTTTCACAAACTTCTTCTGCGTACCTGAGGGCGGGCGCTTTGTTCCAGCGGCAATCATCGCGCGAAAGGCCATCACCTCCGGAGGTGTAAGAGGGGGATCAGGATCCCCGCTGCCCTCCATTGGATCGGCAGGGGGACGCGAGGGGCCTGAAGGGCGCAGAGCGCAAGGGCTGAGGCGAGCTGCAGCAGGCAGGGAGCAGGGCAGACGCGCGAGGTTTTTTAACATCAACATTTTTCATTTTCAGATTGTTTTTCATGTTTTTTTGGGGTTTTTTGGCTAGAGTTCTGGTTTTGAGTTAACTATTCCCATTTCAAAGTTTATGTTGTTGCATGCTTCAAAACGTTCAGCCTTCTTACGGAGAGATCTTGCAGAATTACAATCTCAATCAACATTAAACTTTCAATATATACATATAGGTTTAGCACAAACCTTTGGGGTTTTTATTTATTATGATGTTTCTTAAATCATGATCATATTGTGCAAATATATCTCTTTGGAAGCTTCCTTCAATTTTTCAGCAACACCAAACTCAACCTCAACACTTTACAATGTAAGCAAGTTTTTTTCTTTTTTCTTTTGCAAATTCATCAATCATGAACAACCTATATGTAATGCTTTATCTATTGTCCAATATCAATAATCCTTATGATCTTTATATCAGGTTATCAACTTGAAGAGATTAATTTTCAACCAATCTCCCTCTTAACTAGGGAGATATACATTTTTCCTTTATCCATGTTTCTTCTTAATTAGGGAATAAGTCCACCAATAATTTTTATTCTTTTAGTCACACATACTCTTTCTTTTGCATCATCATTACATCGAAGAACTTCAAAATTTCAAAGCTTCCTTCAAGAACATCATTCTTTCTCTTGACAACAAGGTCATCTATTCATCTTTTATGTCATCATCATTATTATATCTCCCTTTATCATGCTCATCATTTAACATATTTGAAGATTATGTACCCGCAAATATTGAACCACAAGTAAAACCAAGTACAGATACATAGAAGCATGGATTCGATTATATCATGTCATTACAATGGAAGCATCAAAATAATCAAGCTTTAGACATTAATTAGTTAGGTTCATAATCAACACATATTACATCTTTTACTTACTAAGGTTTTTGTCACAAACCTTAGATTTCATGACCAAGACTTAAAGTCTTAGATATCATCAACAGAGGTAAGTTAGTAATCCAATCATATTATACATCTAGGGTTTCAACAATATGCTCTTAGAATTTCATGTGAGACTTTACTAGGGTTTTTGTTACAAACCCTAGATCTCATTAATGAATACCAACAATCAAATTAGAAAATTAGAAATTCATATATAGGGTTTCGTTATTATTTACTCATATCAATATTTTACTAAGGTTTTATCATAAACCCTAGATACAAACATCAAACCCCAACAATTTTGACCAAACTAGGGTTTGAATTATGTGGAAGCTTATAAACCTATAGTTTCATTCCTAGGACTTTACTTTTAAGGGTTTTGTTCATAAACCCTAATTTACCAAACCCTAACAATCTAGGGTTTCATTATGTAAACTAAACATTAATAACAAACCCTAAAAGACTTAGGCTTTATAATATTACTAGTAGAATTTCATTTCTAGATTTTATCAACAAACCCTAAGTAGATTAAGGGGTTTATTGTCAACATACCCTAAGCATCAAGAGGATTAGGGATTTATAGTGAATCTTAAAGGTTAGGGTTTCACCAAAAAATGATTAAACAAGAGATAGTATGATAAGGGTAGATTCAACCTAATGATTAATCGCCCTAAAAGGAATCATTATGATACAAAACCTTAAACATAAGAAAGTTAGTAATACAAGACAAACTTCAAAATGACCATATCTTTTAATGAATAAGTTTAGCTATAAAACATTATGGTCTTAGACATTCCTTGAGTTTCTCTTTTTACAAACATTGTAGGGTTTCCTTGAAGTGATCCCTCTGAATTTATCCATGATCTTTATACCTATAGTACTTATAATTACAACCAAGCAAAATATGTGATACCAAAAACATGATGTCAATTTGTCAATTTAGGGTTTCTATGCAACAATGGAGGATTAAATCCTAGGGTTTTCAAGTACAAAGCCTAGATATAACAAAAATTAAATTATATTTTCCTTCAATCAACACTAGGGTTTACTCAATACCCTCTATTACCTACAAACCCTAGAGGTCAAGCGTTAGGGTTTCTATATGACTAGGTTTTTCATGTGTCACCTAAGATTTTTAGTATTAGATGTTAGCAACTTTCAAAAAAATGAAAACTACAAACCCGAGAACCATATAACCAACTCAACCTTAAAAACATCTCATGTTTAAACCCTTAATAAATATGCCATACATACATACCTCATGATTACATTCCATTGTCATAGAGACTGCTATAAAGGCCTACTCTTATGGTTTCCATTATTTCCTTACCATCTTCTTCAAGGTGCTTGTCAACTCAAGGTGTTCTTCACTGAATCTAATAGTATTTTTCTTGAATATATATCTTGTTGCGTTCAAGTGGTACTACAATTTTTATTGATTTCGTGAACATTGCTAACTGTAGTTTCAAGATATCCTTCCTATATACTTCTTAGGACAATTTTTTTCACTAATGTATATTAATTCCTTCCTTAAGACAAAGATGGATTTGCTCTAAACTGGTCCCCAAGAAATGCCAAAAAATGTCTTCTCCTATTAATGCAAAAGTAACACCTGTAGCTCTTGCTTATAGATGCTCCTTTTCTTCTTCTAGTTAGGTCATAATTTGTAGACTTCACACACTGTCTTCAACAAGAAATACTACTTCCTTTATTGCTCTTGTCAATAGGGTTGGTTCCCTTATAATTCAAATTCAAAATATTTTTACTAGATACATGAGAGGTTGTTACAGGCCTAAAGAATATATATTTCTTGAGAGAGAGACATTTTTATTAGGGCTTGTTATAGACCTTACAAACATGCATAATGATATTCACACAATAGAGATAAAATTTGATTTCAAGAGTCGTCGTACCAAGTACTGTTAGGATTTTGAACCTTTATATATATATATATATATATATATATATATATATATAACCACAAGTTTGTATCTCGTCATTACAAGAGTCTTGACTCCCTTTTCTAACTTACTGTAGCTCGGTCTTGGATCCTTTCTTTAAGAAGTTGTAAAATATACCTTAAAAATTAATTTGGCCAACCCTTAATTATGCACAAAACTCTCAGAATGCACCAAAATTTTGGATTCATTAAAAAGGTGATTTCAGACCTTCATTTTTATGCTCAGATCCTCACTTTCTTTTGAAATAGGCTTAGCCTTGATTAGGATTTATGCCTAGCCTTTCGATCCTCAAAACAAGGCTTAAAAAATTTATGTATTTTCTCCTCCGACTTGCTGCCCTAACACAATGACTAGGGCTTCTATACGAGCCCATAATTTTTTGTTTGATTCTTCTATGAATTTAGTCTTCATGCCCTTATACAGATGAACCAAGCTCTGATACCATGTTGAGAAATCTAGGGTAGTATGATTAGGTTTTCTTTTTAGCTTGATTTCTCTTACTTTGACAAGTTATTGTCATGTTATATTACTTCCTACTGTTATTATTATATTTCTTCATCATCAAGATAAATTCCAAACAAATGAAGGTCACGAACACATGAAAAGAACACAATATGTAGGCACTCAACTAGGGAAAACCCCATAACAACTATGGTAGCTTCGACCATGGAAACTACGATAACTACAGTAGCTTCGACCACAGTAACTACGACAACTACGATAGCTTCGACCACAGTAACTATGACAACTTCGACCATGACAACTACAATGAATTCAACCACGACAACTACGGTAACTTCGACCATGAAAACTACATCAAATTCGACCTCGACAACTACGACAACTACATAAACTTTGACCATGGAAACTACAACAACTTCTCTATTCCTAGCTCGAACCAGTGGGAGACTACTGAACCCACAAAAAATTCCAAAAACTTGTCTTCCTTGCTTTTCTAGTTTGTGCCTGCTTCTCTACCTCTTCTCTTGTCTCCACCGAAAAATATGAGCTTGAATGGACAAATTTAGGTTTATATTTATGGTGGATTTTCCATATTCGGAAGGGACACATCTCTTTGCTAAAGGGTTATAAGCCTACTCAAGTGGGCTTGGATAGTTTGACAATTTTTTACATATGTTGATTTCAAAAATTGATTTCTCTTCAACATAAGGAATTAGGAGGTAAGTGAGTACTCATTGGAAAGCTTATGACCTCCTTTATAAGCTGATATAGTATTCCCTTCAGGATATGAACTCTAATGATGGAAATTTATTTTTTCTTTCATCATATGAATATTTTTTCATAACAACCATATTAAAGAATTTATTTTATGGAAATAGAGCATTTAGTGGATTAGAATTTTTTCACTATTTTGACATGCTAGTGCATATGATCTTCATTCATTAGGATTTTCATGAGGAGAATCTTAAATAAGGTTAGGGAAACATTACAAAAGTGGTATTCATCCATCACAAGGTTTAGGACATTTGTCATCTCCCAACAATGCCATATTAACATCAATGACAACTTTGACCAACAATGTCTATTATGAAGATGGGGTCATAAAAACCTTCCTTTTCTAAAGTTTGTGGAATTAAAATTTTGATACCACCATCGTATCTAGCTAGTTCAGAAATTTCCATTGATATACATTTTATCTCAATCTGACTCCTGGATTGAAAATTATGCTCAATTGAAGTTTAACCAATTAAATAATGTCACATCGACAAGTGACTCCCATGTGTCATACACAAGCAGCCCATGTGGCTTTTCCATGTCATTGCAAGTAGTCCACATCACCTGGGCCATTATGTGGCATCCACGTGGCTCTGCCATGTCAACACAGGTAGTTCACATCACCTGGTCCTATACGTGGCATCGATGTGACCACTACCTAGTCCTCATGGGACTTGCCATGTCAATCCTAGCTCATGGATCTCATTGGGTTGTGACTCTATGATTTAGGCAGTGATTCCATGTTATACCTAGATTTGGATTCCCAAAAAATGGAGTGGGTTCAACATCGGTGGTTACCTATTTTAGACCCTACTCCCCCAATAACTCACAACGAACAAGGGGGGACCCTAGAGTACACATGGGTTATTGATTGGGCCCTGACTATGATTGCACTGCCACAAGGTGGCACTTTTTAACATTGGATCCTCAACATAAATTCCCATGTCAACACCAACCCTCCACCTCGTTAACTCATAACGGAGAGGAGCTTGAATTGAATAAGGGTTATTGATCTGAACATGCCCCAATCATGCCATTTGATGAAGACCTCTTTTGAATGAGGGTCTAGAGAGGTCGATTAAGTGAGTAGTGAGTGATCTCGTCGGTTAATGACACCGAAAGATAAGAATATTTCACATAAATGTTTGCCTATATATCGCCACTGATCCCCACCACCACCAACAGGGAGCGCTCAAGATTGAAAGTTGCTAACGAATGATGAATTATCTTGTTAGTTGACAGGTCACCCCTCCACTATCGTCGCCTATGCCTTGGTGTAATGCATGTGTTACGGTGGCAAGTAGTGGGCGGTGAGCGATGGTAAGGTTCCACCTCACCTCACCTCTACCATGCGGCACAACCACATCATATTGGCACATGGGCCCCTCCACCGGGTCCATTTCATGTTTTGTGGAGTCATTCTTATTATAAAAGTTTTGGATTAAGTCCCTATCTTAGTGAGTCCCACGGGCCACGTCACATCAAACCGGTCATCACCTCATCAATTTCCCCTTTGTAATTTTCAACAAACACGATGATTGTGGTGGTGTGTGGTCTATTGATCCAAAGTTCCAAAGAGGTGAAACCATCACTGGATCAATTGATTGATATCACTCAATACAAGTGATAGCGTGCAAGGTATGGGCAACAAATAATAAACCATCGATGGAAAAAAGAAAAATAAATTAAAATATTAATATGAGAATAAAAGCATTATTGGAATTATTAAATCATTGAAAACTAAATCAATTTAGAATTTACCTTTTTTGCTTTTATTTAAAATTCAACAGTTATTTGTTTTTAAAAAAAATTGCTGAAATTAATTATTAATTATGTTCATAAGTGTGTTTATTTAAAAGAGTAAGTGTTAAATTTTATTCCAAATATTATCGGTATGTTTTAGATTTAAGAAAAACAAAAAAAATTGTGAGTACATTTATAAAATTACATTTTATAAATGAAAGTTTGTGATTATTTAGATTATTAAAAAGTTTTCTTTTGACACTACTGCCAACCATAAAATTTAAATCTCTTATCATAATTGTCTTTTTTTATTTGCATCTATATAAATGCAAATTTGTGATTAATTAAATTATTAAAAAAAAATATTTTGCTATATTATTAACTACTACCAACGCGAAAATTTAAATCCCTTATCATAATTGGCTTTATTATTTACATCCATATCCTATCAACATGCATGTACCATTTAACTTAATTAAATTAATGAAATTAATTGCGTCTACCTCCGACTAATTTTCCTTACTAATTGTGGCCACCCTTCTTTGACACTTTTTTCTGTTAAGGATGGGTTTATTTTTCTGATTTACTCCATTCGACGCGGCCGCCCTTCTAGGGACATTTTTTTTTTCTAAAGGATGTGTATATTTTTCTGCTTTACCCTCGAATTTGAACACGTATTTTCACAATTTCAAAGAAGAATATCAATAGTCGTGTATAATTTTTAATTATATTTCACAGAGAAATCGTCATATCGCCACTAATGAACACAGTCAATTTGTTTCAAATTCGTCCATCGTACATTAGCAACTCATTGTTCTCATTTGTGACGCGCAATCAATGTCATACCTATTAAAAAAATGCGGTGGAAATAATCAAATCATTTTTCAAGATGCCAGAAACGTGGGGGCGTGCATAAAGTAATGAGAAATGCATGCAATACCCATGATATCACAATTTGTCTGAATTTTGTTGCGTGGGTTGGTTGGATGGAAGTTGTGCGTCATGTGGTGGACTAATTCCAAACAAGCGTTTTGAAAGGGTCCATTCACTAGACTAGTGAGCAACAACACTACCGTTCAGATGTACCGCTATGTGCAAACCCAAATTCATCCGCACAGAAAATGGAATTTTGTAAAGAAATTTGATAAGAAACATGAAAATGGAAATGTTGAATCAATTTTCCAAGATACAAGGAACGTGGGCGCTAAAGCAGCTAGAAATGCGTTACAGGCCTCCGTAGTTGGCGAGTTGAATTTTGTTAGGTGGGTGGGCAAGTTGCCCGTCTGCTCATTCCAAACTGTATCTATTCAAGTCAAGTTTCATATTTGTGGGTAAAATTTGATTGAAATTAGTTAAATTTTGATTTGTATTATTTAAATTAGTTTTTTTTATTATATATATGGATTCAATATTCTAAAAATCTAAATACATTTAAACTGTGAAAAATTTACTAATCAAACTCGTACAACTGGGTTAGTTGGCCAGTTGCCCGTTGGCTCATTCCAAACTGTATCTATTCAGATCAAGTTTCGTATTTGTGGATAAAATTTAGTTGAAATTTAGTTAAATCTTGATTTGTATTATTTAAATTGGTTTTTTGATTATATATGTATTATTTAAATTGGTATTTTGACTTTATATATGATTCAATATTCTAAAAACTTAAATACATTTAAATTGTGAAAAATTTACTAATCAAATTTATAATTTCAATAAATCCCTATCAAAATCTAATCTAAACCAATTAAATTAGAAAACTTTTAAAAAAATCACACTTAATATTAACCCAAAATCATACCCATCTTCACAAAATCATACGCATCTTCACAATCCAAAACCAAATTCAGACTTGTAGCAGTTAGATTTGTTCAAGAGTTTGCTTGTTGAATCACTGTCATCTCGATTTTGTTTCAATTTTAAATGAGTTCAAATTATGAAACTAATTAGATTACGACTTTCTTTTGATGAAAACCAATTCAAGGTTTAATTGGGAATAAAAAAAATGTAGACTATTTGGCCCACTTTGGATTTGAAATTAAGTTAGCAGTCAATGCGAGGCAGGAAAGTCGCATAACGCGGAGAAATCGCATTCCCACCTTCCCCTCAAATTATAAATTCAACCATCTCTGCACTCTCGTCGAACAATTGCGTTTATCTGTGCCCATGCCCACAAAGCCCTCTTCGTCCTCGGGCTGCTATTACTGGTGGTGGAACCCTGTTTTTTATTAATTAATTACAGGGCTCACCCCATCTTCATCTGCTGCTGTTCTTCCGTTTGGATCCCGGGTTTCTTCTTCCTGGTGATTGCTTACGCTTTCTTTGTTATTGGAGCAGCAGAACCAATTTATTGGCGGAGCTGTCGAGATGGCGAAATACACAGAAATGGTGGATGCGGGTATAAGGATCGCCGCCAGGTTTAATTCTCACTGCCCCCAGACGTCACGTTTGTATTATCATCCAAATTCTTCCAAAAATGAGGCGGAGGCGGAGGCGGAGGCCGCCTCCTCTGGAAAAGTACAGGCCGCTCCTTCTCGTGCCCTGCACCTCTCTGCATCTTGCGCGAATTCAATGTTTGAGATGCAGGGGAAGCAGGGAGATGGGGAGTGGCCCATCATTGTATTCCCTAATTACTCTTATTTTTCCTTTTACATTTGATTATATCATGACAATCAACACCAAAATATATGGCAAATTCTTCAGCTCTCAGACGAATTCTGGTTCATTTCACCGATTTGTATCGGTTAATTCATTGATTCGTATATGGCTTAAATAAATAATGGAAATTGTTATCTAATTGCAGCATAAGTTGTGGGTTTCGATATTTTCAGACCGATTTAGCCTTGGGCTGACTTGTGTATTGGTGAGGCAATTTTCAACCGATGATTATCCAGATGGCGTTTAAAATTGTATAAAAATTCATATCAGTTGGTAATAAATGGATGTAAAGGTTTCTTTTCAGTTGTCTCATGGAATAGGTAACTAATTGGGAGCCTATCATATCGAGGAGTTGCACTCTGAATTAATGGATTTGTAATTTCTTTTATTGTTGATATTTTGTTTTTGGGTTTGTGTTTTTTATTTACATTCATTTGATCTTGAAGTTTATGCTTTACATACTATTTTGTTGGTGGGTGGAGCGCAACACAAAGCAGAGGAGATAGCTACGGTTGCGAACGAGCGGCCAGACACCATAAGAATTTGTCATCACAGAGAGAAGAGGAGGGAGCGGTGGGCTAGGGCCGAACCCTAGACACTGCTATGTAGGAGAATCCCTTCGGCATCTAAACCTACGTGGAAGAGAGCCAGAGCTGAACCAGAGCTGATATATGGCAAAACTCGTCGAAGTGTGAAGGATAACCCGTGAAAGTTGCAAGTTCTTCCAGGTTTATCTTTCTGGTCTATTGGGTGATGTGCTTAGGACAGATTTTGCTTTAAAGTGGGTTTTCTAGCACGTCTCGGCTCCTTTCTCGTATGGGGCTGCCTTTTCAGGGATGTTTTTCTACAAAGTGATGTGGGTCATGGTTATTAGATGTTTTCTATCTTAAATTTCATTAGTCATGTTCTTCACTTTGGGACTATGCTATGGGACAATTTTCTTGGGTATGAATAATATGCTCTCTCTGAGTTTTCTACAGTCGGAATACTTTCACATTTTGATGTTAATTGCTATTGCGATTTATATCTTATTCTGCATTTACTCAACACACTTCCCACCTCCACCAAAGCGCATAAATGCCTGCCGGGATTGAATCTTTTATGCTTGCATGTCCTCAAGCCTCTTTCGGGGAGCACTCTTGTGTGTATACAAATAGTTTACACTTGCTCTGGCATCAGTGGTTAAACTCTTTCATAATCTCTAGACTTTGTAAATATTTCAGTTTACGTATTTACAATTTTTGGTTGACCTGCATGGGATGCTATCGCTGTTGTTGTTGTGAGGGTCTTTTGTTTCTTTTCTCCATCATGAGTTGTCGTAAAGGTTTTTCATGACCATCTAGTTCACTGGTTTCTGTTGGACTTCGGCTCTGGTTAAGGATTGTTTTCCCGGTGCTGGAATCCTGTGTTTTTGGGTGGTATTCAATTTTTCCGATGGTGGGTGGCTAATATCCCTGCTTCGATCTTGGATCTACTGCCATTTAACTACATCTACCATCTGACCCTTTACTCCATGTGATTTGGGATTCTCGTACTCCGTCCCATATCTGGATTATTATTTTTATATTTAGTGCACCACCTTTTAAACTGTTTTGGATGACGAACTGACGACGGTCCTTTTCTTATGCTGGATGTGGGTTTTATTCTCTGTACGCCACACATCCTCGTAGTATGTGAATTACTTAATCCCTAGATTTGGGTGGGTATCTATGGTATATTCTCCTAAATGTTTCCAACTACCTCTCTGACATCCGCACTATTCCTACTGAGGATATCTCCTTCCAACATATAACGTTCTTGATTTTCATTCTTTTTTGGGGGTATGGACGTGTTGGACTCTGACACATTAGCCCATGAAGTATTCATTCAGACCACCATGGCTGCTGAGTCTCATTTGCTTCAATCATCTGGGGTTGATCGCCGAGGTGGCATATGATCTCTAGATGCTTGGCACACTATCTTAGGAGATGTTTCTGTGCCAGATGGCGCTCATGCGTCCCTTGATCTTCATGGTGTCGAACATGCAGGCTTTGAACGACGATCCAGGAACAGGCAATGTTCTATCAGGACTACCACCCCGCCGCCTGCACTGGTTTTTTACCATGAGGTATTGATCGACTGTATTACCAGTTTACAGAAGCATGCTCTCGTTGGCCGGTGGCATTTTGCGGAGCTTAGTGATTTTAAGATGAGAATTTGGGTGGACAAAAAATGGAAATCCATACTGGGGTATATGCCAACTATGGTGCGGTTGCTATGGGGATGGTACAGCTTCCATTTTCTCAGCCAGGAGGATTTTGTGAAAATTAAAGTCATTCTGTGGATTAATGACATAAGCTTCTTGGTGCTTCACTCCTAGTACATTGGGTTCAATCCTCTAAACAATACATTGCAAAACAAACTTATTTGGGTTAAATTATCCGGGTTGCCTATCGAATTATGGACAAAGTAGGTCTTCATGGACATCGAAAATGCCATTGGTAAGTTTGTTTATGTTGATCCACGGTGTTTGGGGGCACCAAATAAAAGAGTCGCCTAGATATTGGTAGAGAAGGAATATCAAGGTGGCTTTCCGAATCACATCCCATTGCACTGGGGGGAGACTCACTTAACAAAACATTTGGATTTATGGGGTGTTCCTTTGAGATGTTCAAATTGTCACCATACGGGGCACCTCCTGGCTCATTGCCCTCGCCGCTCGGGTGGTCGTCAACATGGATGGAACTGTTTCGGTGTGTCAACGTAGTCTCAATTTGGCGAGGACCCTCCCGGACATTATGGTGCGGCGCATCAACATGGGAAAGCTTTGTGGCGAAATACAGGTATTCTGCACAACCCTTTTTCTATTCATCCCCCTATTAACGGATCCTTGAAATATGGCTCCTCACCCATCATTGTTCCATCATCCCCATTGTCTTCCATGAAGTCGAACATTCCAGTCACTGATTGTCCATCCCAACGTATTCGAAATTCCCCTTCGAGAAACACTCCTCGTCATGACATCCCAACCCCTTTTCGTCTCATGACGTTCCCTCGACCTCTCATATTACCTATGTACCTGCTCCATCACCCTCTCGTTTTACTAAACAACTTCAGGGGCCTAGAAATAGTCTCACTCTGCCATGCTCGCCACTTGCTTCCCCCACTAATTTTGTTGGTAGTGATCTAGACTTTCTCCTTCAGAGAAAGACTTTGGACTTACACACTCTCACTATACATAAACCATCTAGCTCCTCATCTCCCCACATCAGCCCTACCTCTGCTGGGAATATTACTGTCCGACGAAAATAGAACCGTGGCAGTCGACATTTCCGGGGACGACCCAGACCTATACCTCTAAAGTCCCCTATTGACCAATTCCTTGTTGATGTTCTTATTGCTGATATTTCTTCTTCTCGGGCCCTTGGAGCACGGATGCCCGCACAAGGTTTGTCATGACTCTCATCCTTTCTCTCAACATTCGGGGATTAGGGGTTGCAACGAAATTTTTGGCTCTCAAAAAACTCTTTCTCTCTATTCATCCTTACATAATTCTTCTACAAGAAACCATGCATTCTGTTCCACATGTTATCCTATATTTTCGGAAAATGTTCCTGGATTGGCATATCGCTGCCACGATTGGTGCTGGTCTATCCGTTGGTCTTGTGGCCTTATGGGACCCTTGATGTGTTAAGGTTAAGGAATTCTCATGCTTTGCTGGTATCTTGCTTGAAGGATATATCCGTGGTATGAGTGGGCGTATCCACATTTTGAATATGTATGCCCCTTATAAGAATAGGGTTGTTTTTTGGAACAAGCTGTTTACATCTGGGTTAATGGAGTTGGTATCTCTCATCATTGTGGGAGACTTAAATTGTACTGTTGGTTTGGACGAAGTCTGGGGTCGGTCCAGGAAAATTGACCCACTAGCGGAATTGATCTGTGACGCGATTATGGACCATAATTTTGTTGATATATGCCCAAAAAAGATGGTTCCTACATGGGATAATGGAAGAGTGGGGTTGGCGTATGTTTCAAAGTGGCTAGATCAATTTCTATTACATGAGCAGGTAGTGGAGTGCCTTGGAGAAGTACATGCAGGGGTTATCAATAATTTTCTATCTAATCACCGACCTATTACTTTACAATGGAGGAGGGCAGAGTTTAGATTTAGGTTGCCTTTTAAATTCAACTGGATTTGGTTGGATGATCCAGATTTCAACGAACTGGTGCGTTTTGTACCCGTGATAGCGACCAGGGGACATCTCCCGTGGTTCACATCCTGGATAAGCTTGAAATCCTTTGTGGGGAGGTAAAAGCATGGTAGAAATAGAAGACTATGCAATTGCATAAGGAATTTCATGATATACAACACAAACTGGATGCTCTTCCTCCCCAATTGATATCTCATTGTCTTCTTGATTCTACCCGGAAACGTATACATGAATTAGAACTCAAAAAGAAGCAAATTCTATCTATCAAAGAAGCCTCCTAGCGCCTGAAGAGCAAGGCTTTATGGATTAGAGAAGGGGATCGAAACACTAAATTTTTCCATCGTTTTGGAAAGCACATGTACAAAATAAATTCTATCTGAGAGATTACTGATGCTGACGGACAATGTTTTCAGTCGCAAGGGGGTATTTGTAAAGCTGTTGTCTCACATTTCTAGAAGGTCTATGGTCGCAATGAGGGGATAGAAGTGGGGGATCTATTATGGGGTGTAGGTCTTTATCCCACAATGTTCGATGCTGATACAAATTTTGAATTGTATAAAGTGGTCTCTGAAGATGAGCTCTTTGAGGTTTTAAAATCCTTTAAGGGCGACAAGAGTCCGAGACCGGACGGGTGGACGGTGGAACTATTTACTCATTTCTTTGATCTCTTTAAAAGTGATCTCCTGGACATGGTGGAGGAGTCGAGGGTCATGGGGGACATCCACTAGCATATAAATTCCACTTGTATTTCTCTTATCTCGAAGCGACACCCGTCAGCCAGTTTCTCGGATTACAGGCCCATATCACTTTGTAATCTTATCTACAAAGTCATATAAAAAACTATTGCAAGCCGTATGAGGAGTACATTATCGCGCTACATTTCACCAGAATAGTATGGCTTTCTTCAGGATAGACAAATACATGATGTTGTTGCTATTGCCCAAGAATGTATGCACACAATTCACACAAAGAATCTAAATTTCGCCATTATGAAGGTAGATTTACAGAAGGCTTATGATTGTTTGGACTGGGGATACCTCAGACTGGGTCTACATAAGATTGGTTTACAACCTAGATGTGTGGCTTGGATAATGGCATGTGTTACAAATGTAAATTATGCGGTGATCATCAATGGATATCCAACACATTTCTTCAGGGCTGGTCAAGGGCTTCGCCAAGGATGCTCACTTTCCCCACTCTTATTTATCTTGGCGATGGATGGGTTGAGTCTGCACATCAATAAAGTGGTGGCGGATGGTGAGTTCCAGACTTTGCACATGGTAAATGACATCAAAATTTCACATGGTTTCTTCATGGATGATGTGCTTATTATGGGTATGTTAAATTGATTTGCATGGTTGACTCTTTTTCATATTTTTACTAAATTTGCTAACGCCACTGGTTTACATATGAATCTACAAAATTCAATTGTTTATCACGGCATGTGTGATGTAGAGGCTATTGCCTATATAAAAAGTCTATTTGGAATAGAGGTGGAGTTGATGATGAGTGGTATGAAGTATCTTGGTTATCATATCAAACCATGTAGCTACAGGATTGTTGATTGGCAGTGGCTCGTGGATCGTTTCTTCAAAAGGATATGTGGATGGGAATTTAGATGCCTATCTTTGGGAGGTCGCATTATCCTAACTCAAGTTGTTCTCACGCAGTTGGGGGTATACTGGGCTCACCTATTTCATACCCCCCACTCTATTATTAACAATCTAAATAGAATCATGGAAAATTTCATCTGGGCGGAGAGCAATGGACAAAATAAATTTTATTTGGTTAAGATGTCCATTTTTGGCATTTATTTTTAATTATTTCAATGATTATGATGCTAGATCGGTTTGTAACCATTTACAAGGGAGTGGTTTGTTACATTCAACATATGAGGAAGATGACGCTACTGTTCAAAGCATTTGTAAAGTTGTTCAAAATGATTTATCTTTGTCATCTAGTAACAAAAAATCTTATGCTTTAATCGGTCCATCTGATCATAATGTTGATTCTAGCATTTTTCATTCAATCAACCATTTTCCCAGTAGTATATCGGATGAAGTTGTTCTACATGATTTTTTCTTTTATTTTTATTTATTTATTATATATATATATATATATATATTTTTTTTTTTATGGTTTATCTTCACACTATTCAGATACTTATCAAGTAGTTGGGGCACTTCAACCTTTCCTGATGGTTATGTCAGACCCTCACTATCTTGACAAGCCTTCTGAACATGATCAAATTTATTTTCCCTTATGAGATTCTCATCCTGATCCCATATCTTTAATTGAAAATTCATTTTTTCAAGGATTTCAAGGTTTTCAAGAGGTTTGTTTTGAATTTCATGATCCAATATATGATCAATTGGAAGCATCGTATTTAACAAGCCCTGTTGCTAAAAAGAAGCTTCAATATTTTCTCGTGCTTGCTAAGAAGAACACCACAGATGGAGATGCATTCACAAGAAACTTTCAAGGTTTGTTTTGATGTTTTTCTAATCAGAACGGTAAGGTAGCAAGTTGGTTATGGTTAATTGATTTGACACATCTTTTTGCCTGTTGGCAAGACCTTCAACCTTTTGTGAAAGTGGTTCAAACTATTATATTTTCTATTGCACATCATTTTATATCTTTTTTAATCACTCTTATCTTTGTGATTGCAGGTTGGGAACAATTACGCTGGTTACATTAGAAATTTCATTATACTTGGCCCTGACCTTCTAGCCAGTTAGGTTAGGAGTAGGTTTAATTACATTCTAGTTTCCTTTTTCACTCATCTTGCACTCACTCTCCATCTAGTTTCTACAGCTTATTTTATGTCCTGCAGGTTGCTTTTATGTTCAACCTCTATTTTCTTTGTTCTTTTGGTTTTGTTTTGTTTCTTTGTTATGTATTTTATTCCATGTGTTTTTCAATATGACTTTGCATGAAAGATCCTCATTTTGGCTCAAAAGACAATGTGGCAAAACTTGAAGAGGGAAATTGTGACGAGGAACAATGCTTGGCTAATTTGTTACCTCTTCTCTATTTGTGTTTATATATCTTTAAAGCCTATGATGTTTGAACGGAAAATACGATCTGTTTTAGATGGAAAGCCTTTGGTCAAACTATTAAGCCCGTACCTTTATTAGGATCTTCACTTCTGACTCAACCTTGTATTGAATGATGTTTTACTTGTTGACCCAATTGAGTAAAAAAGGGAAATGAGAAAAACTTTAAACGAGTATATTAACTTCGACCAACTTTCAAATCCATTAAACAAAGAATCAACCTATTTTGCTATCAATAAGTTGGGATCCCTCTCTCACCATCAAAATAAATAAGTATCTTTGCACATCCTATTAGTAACTAAATAAAGATGTGAAGAAGAGAAAAGTTTCCTGCTTAGAGAGGTGAAACATGAAACTTCATTGGGGTACTGACCAGGGTCGTTGGCAGCAAAGCAATGCTTGTGGTTCCTTGATATGACTTTGTCGGGGGTACTGATCAAGATTGCTGACAATGTAGCAACACCGGGGAATGTGCTTAAAAGCTCGATATACTTATTATCCTTCTCCCTTAGTGAAATAGTTGATGTGTGACTAGTCTTATGTTAATGCATTTGAAGCTCAGAAAGGAAGAAAATAGAATATATCTTTAACTGGGATAAGTGGGGAAGCCAAGGTGATCCACATGGAAAATCAATACTTCCTGAAAGACTGAGGCCTTGCAGTAAAAGGTGGAACCTGAACAGAGAAGTTGGAGTTCTACCAGTGTGTCGTCAGGTGTTGACGCTGCAATAAACACCCTCCAAAATTTTGCCTACATTGGAATTTTGGAGCTTACTGAGGATCTAATTATTTGTCATCCATGGTCACTTCATTGCTAATTGATGTTGTGTTTAAGTCTTATTTGGGCACACATTATTGAATCGACATAAGCATTGGGAGGATGACCTTGATTCATTGGAGTGCCTTCACCGCCATCTGAGAGACTTGGACCGTAGATTAGGAAAAATATGACAACACCTTGGCATTCCCCTTGTGGTGAGAACAACTCATGAAGGCTCAAAGGAGTCTGTATAGATTGCGGCCTCAAATTCAGATCCATCAACGTAGATATCCATGTCTATGATCTATGTGTCTTATGATACTAGTATTTCTAGGCAGTGTATCTCAAGGCAAGACTTTGGTAATATTTTAAATTTTGTAGTCTCTTGTTATTTTCAGTTATTATTATTGTCCTCTTTATGGAAAGTACCATTCTAGTTGTATGAAAGATTGACAAAACAATTATTTCTCTTGTTGTAATCTCCAAATTTTATAAGAAATAAAATTCGACTTAAAAATATATATATTTTTAAATATATAAATAAATTTAAAGATTTTAAAAATTAAATTGAAATAATATATTTTTAAATATATAAATAAATTTAAAATTTTAAAATATTTAGATTTAAAAAATTAAATAAAAAAACTTGCCTCGGAAAAAATCGAAACGTGTTACGCTCACGAATATCTGTGGCAAATTGCTTGGTTAATAAGTGGAATTTTTATTTTTTAAAATTTATTTATTTATTTTATTTATTTATTTATTTTTATTTATTTATTTATTTTTTCCGGTAAAAAAAAAGCTTTATATTATATCATATGTTCAATATACAGGGTATGATCATCATCTGCCAAGCCATTTACAACATTTAGGCCATCTGGGTGAGCATATCATGCTTCCCATCCAAAAATATCAGAGCTTACATATTACAAAATTGTACAGTCCATCAGCCCAGTGCTGTTCCAAGAAGAATAAATAGTAGACATAGATATTATCAACAGTGCAAGGTCCAAAAAACCCATACCATCTATCCATGCAAGTGGGCAAGAAGCTTGTCCATCCATCCATCCAAGTGAGAAAAATTGGTAAATATTACACTAGTACATCATGCAAAATTATACAAAAAAAGGAGGGGAAAACAAAAGTTATCCAGGAAATGGAAATTCTCCAACTTCAAAAACGTTGTGACCCTATGTAATTTCCATGTGCATATTACCAAAATTACCGTGCAGTCCCCTCTTTGATAGTTCATCAGCTTCCTTGTTCTGTTCTCTGCCAATGTGATATATTGTAGAATTGTTGTGTTGTTTCCATAAAAGATCAATTCTCCCCGCCAACCCAGTAGCAAGGGATTGTTGATATTTGCACTGCCATAATCTTGGAATCTCCGTAAATATGAATGTCAGGGATACCAAGGAAATTATTGAACCATAACAGACCCTATAAGGTCATGGCTTCTGCCCTGGTATTGGTGCCCATACCCCCATTCCAGTGAACCCTCTAAGACATACCATTTGAAATAGCGATCCAAAAACGACAATCACACGTGTTCCTTTGTGCAGCAACATCAAAAAAGGCCTTTGGATATTCCATCTGTAGTCCTGTCTTCTTATGTTGCGAGATTTTGGAGTATGAGTCTTGTGTGGTGAGCATGGAAAGATTAGTGATAAATAAGCTGGAATTTTGTTAGGTGGCTTGTTTGGAACTAGGGAGTGTACTAAGTCCAGATTGTGCAGATGGTGATTTCGGCATCACCAACCACTAGCAATTTATAAGGTGAGATTCCTCTATACTCTGCCAGTTCCAGATTAGTTACTCATGTGTTGGAGTCATGATCACATGCCATGAAACACACGGTGAGCGTTGATATTCTACACCACCATTAACGGGGAGCCAACAATCTCCCCCCCCCCAACGCTAGCCCAGTTTGTTTCGAACTCGAGACCTCTGGCTCTAATACCACTTGTTGGAGTCACAATTGCCACTACACCAAAACCCGCAGGTATTAGTAAATAGACACATCACTAGATTTAAGCACATGCCATGAAACACACAGGGAGGGTTGACCTTCTACACCGCTATTAATAGGGAGCCAACATCATGTTTGTCGTTTGTACAGAGTAAAACAATGTTGATAATGTAGATTATTAAAAAAAGGCCGGGTATAATCATGTGATTTTTTAATTATTTTTCTAATATTTTTAAAAATTTTGTGATATCCTTAAGGAGGCGATCATGGCACGGCCCCAGTAGATGTGTCCTCTGCAAAATGGAGGAGGAAACAAACTACCACTTATTCTTCAAATGCTCCACCTCTCAACAAATCTGGTATGAACTAGCCCTGTTTTTTTCCTTCCAGCATCTTAACTTCATCTCTGTTGATGCAGCGTTCGCCTGGTGGGGACGTCAAGAGGTTGCTCTACGGCCTATCCTTCCCATCACTATATGGTCTCTTTGGAAGTGGAGGAACCTCAAGATTTTCGAGGATTCTTCTCTCTCTGCCAAATATGTTCTCTCTTCCATCTCTGCTCTTTATCTTCCAATCAGCTGAATGTTGCTATATGGTTTAGTCTTTCTGTTGTGTTCCTTTTGTTCATATGAAACATTACAGTCTGATGGTAATCTGTTACATGATTATGCTATATGTTTATCGGCAATATTCATGAGTTTTTTTTTCTCATACAGAACTCTATGAATATCTTGTATATATAACCTCAATATAATATCATGATTTTCTTTCTAGAAAAAAAAAAAGTTTTTTGATTTAAAATATTTTAATAATTTAAAAAAAATTGAATTTATTTATATATTAAAAACAGATTTTGAATAATAAAAATATACATGGCTGAAAAATAAATTTATTATATAATAAAAAAAACTAAAAATGGAAGAGTTAAATCAATTTATGCCAGGAACGTGAGCCGTGAAGTCACGAGACCATTGGTCAAATGAACCTGTCACAACTCTAGGTTATCAACTTGAACTTTGTTAAGTGGGTTGGGCCAATTTCAAAGTGTAACTACAACAATCAGATTCAATGGTTATGTATAGATGTGTGGTCCCCACAGTGCGATTTCTTCAACTGAAAAAAAAACCTCAATATACTCACTTCCGGTAACCATATTCAGCGCTGTAGCAGATAGATTTGTTTTCATAATTTGGATTTGATTTTTGTTTAAAACTTTGACGAATAATTGTCTTTTCGATTTTGTTCAGTCCTCATTGGATTCGAATTAGATTATAACTCTGAAAAATAGACCCGAATCATTGTCTTTTCAATTTTGTTCAGTCTTAATTGGATTCGAATTAGATTATAACTCTGAAAATAGAACCCCAATCATTTTCTTTTCAATTTTGTTCAGTCTTAATTGAATATGATTAACTTATAAAAAATAAAAAATAAACATATCCCCTTAAAATTAAACCCAAATAAATAAAAATACAATCCATACTTCCAACTAAACTCCAATGCTCGTGAAAATCTCAAAATACAATCCATACTTCCAACTAAACTCCAATGCTCGTGAAAATCTCAAAGTAAATAATAAATTATTGAAATAATCATCTAAATTAATCTCGTTTTTATTATAATATTAAAAATATATAAAATTTCCGCTTTACGGTTAACTCATAAAAAACATATTCCTTAAAATTAAACTCAAATAAATAAAAATACAATCCATATTTCTAACTAAACTCCAATGCTCGTGAAAATACTCTCAAAACATATCCCTTAAAATTAAAACCAAATAAATAAAATAACAATCCATACTTCCAACTAAATCCAATGCTCATGAAAATCTCAATATGAAAACACTCCCAAAACATCCTCATTTAAATGACTTGAAACCATTCCAAGAGAAAAGTCATAATTCTGCACCAAACTCTTATTGACAAGTTCCAATCCATGTGTATTAGGATTTTGTTCGATATTTCTCGATATCATTGTGGCATGGGTTAATATTTGTCTTTATTTGGTAAAGAAGATGAGGGTTTTTATTTCGGGTTGGCCCTCTCTAGGTGAGGTTAGTTTTTTTTTCTTTAAAGAGTGTTTATATTTTTTTTATAATGAGGTGTGCTTTTTTTAAGAGTAGTTGAAAAGAAATATATAGGTATTGTTGGAAAATGTAATTCTTACTTGTCTCAGTTGTGATTCTTGCTATGTAAAGGAGTTTATTCATATTAGTTAGGAGTTCTTAGATTGGCGTGTGGTCGAGATATTCTGTCAACCAAGTGATTGTGTGTCCAACATAGTTTCTCTTTCCTGAGACAACACTTCATATATTTATTTGTAATATTATTTGTCAGGCCAGGGTAACTCCAGCAATTAATGAGCGCAAGAAACAATTGAATGATTTTATTCATTAGATGATTATTATTTATACATTTACAAAACGGATCAGTTCATCTTCTAGATGACTGTTCGGCTTCACCTCATCCGTTTCGGATTAGGTGTCAACATTCCCCCCCTTAATCTAAAGGGATGTTGGTGAGTCCAAGCATCATTTTGAATCTTTCAAGCTTTTCTCTTCCAAGCGCTTTGGTGAAGATGTCTGCAATTTGCTCGTTTGTGGAACAATGACGGAGATGGATTGTTTTGGCCTCAACATGATGTCGGATCAGATGATATTTAGTATTGATGTGCTTAGTACGATCATGGAACTTTGGGTTCTTGGCCAACTTTATTGCAGAGGTGTTATCAATCATGAGTGGAGTAGATTGTATTTGTTTTACTTGCAAATCTTCAAGAATTTTCCCGAGCCACACAATTTCTTTCGTTGCTTCAGCTGCTGCCACGTATTCTGCTTCTGTTGTGGAATCTGCTGGTACTGATTGTTTGCGTGATCTCCAGGAGACAGCTCCCGATCCAAGACTCATAGCATATCCTGAAGTAGATACCCCAGTTTCTTTGTCTCCATCGAAGTCTGAATCAGAGTATCCAATCAAGTTGAAGTCGTCCACCTGTGTATACTTGATTCCAAGGTCTTGAGTTCCCTTCAAGTACCTTAGAACTCTTTTTGCAGCAGACCAATGTCCCTCACAAGGCTTTTGCATAAATCTGGAGAGGATTCCAACAGCAAATGAAATGTCTGGTCTGATAGTAGTGAGGTAGATGAGACTTCCTACAAGCTGTCTATACTTTGTTGCATCCTCAAATTCCTTTCCTTCAATATATGTGAGCTTCAAGTTTTGTTCCATTGGAGTAGAAAGGGGATTGCACTCTGTCATTCCAAATCTGTTTAACAAATCTCCAATGTATTTCTTTTGAGAAAGAAATATGGACTTTGGATGTTGGGTTACTTCAATGCCAAGATAGTAATGAACATAGCCCAAATCAGTCATTTCAAAATTTTTTCCTAATTCTTTCTTTATGGATGCAATATCGCTTTCATTGTTCCCTGTCATTAAAAGATCATCTACATATACCATAAGATATACAACTGTCTTGCCAACTTTCTTGACAAATAAAGTTGCATCATCAAGATCAAAATGTTTGAAGTTGAGTTTCAGAAGATGCTCAGTTAGTTTTTCATACCAGGCTCGTGGTGCTTGTTTGAGGCCATACAAGGACTTCACAAGTTTGCATACTTTGTGTTCATGTCCTTTCATAGCAAATCCTTCAGGCTGGGACATAAAAACATTCTCTTTTAGATCTCCATTCAAGAATGCAGTTTTTACATCCATTTGATGGACTTTCCAACCGTTCTGAGCAGCTAGTGCAAAGAGTGTCCGGATGGTGGCCCATTTTGCTGTGGGAGCAAAAGTTTCCTCATAATCGACCCCTTCCTTCTGTGCAAAACCTTTTGCCACAAGCCTAGCTTTGTGCTTGTCAAGTGAGCCATCAGCTTTGTACTTGTTCTTGTAGACCCACTTGTAGCCAATTGGTTTGGTTCCAAATGGAGGATCAACCAGCTTCCAAGTGCCATTCTTTATGAGGGCATCATACTCCTTCTGCATCGCTTCTTTCCATTCATCATGAGAAGCAGCTTCTTTGAAGGAAGTTGGTTCAAAATCTGTAGACAAGTTCAATTCACAATCATAAGTAACATCCATATCAACAGGTGAATTAGAGTTATCTACATCACCTCCATCTTGTCGGTTTGAATTTCTGGTTCCTGTTTTTCCAATTTCATCAGGATGAACACTTTCAAGTGTCTTTGTCAGCCACTTTGGGGGACCTTTCTGAGATGGTCCAGGCTGTTCTGTTGATTGAGTTGGGTCTGAATCAAGATTGAGTCTCCCAATTCTATCAATTACATCACTTAAAGCATCATCCGTTGTTGGAGTGTCATGCAGGGGAGATTGTTCTTCAGAAGGAGATTCCACATGTTGATCTAGTATAGGAATCCCCCCTTCAAGATGTGGAATCTGATTATCAAACTCTTGGAATGATTTCGGTTTTGTGAATCTATCCAAGCGATCAAGTTGCCGCTCAACAACACTGTCAGATTTGGATGATTCAAGAAAAATGACATCTCTAGATAAAATAAACTTTTTATTTACTTCATCATAAAGGTGGTATGCTTTAGATGTGTTTGAATACCCCAGGAAGATGCACTTACGACTTCTAGCACCAAGTTTGTTTCTATGTACCTTTGGTATTAAAGCATAACAGGTGGAACCAAAAATCCTGAGATGTTTTACCGAAGGAACATGTCCATACCACAATTCATAAGGAGTCTTGTTTCTTATAGCACTAGATGGACATCTATTCTTTATATATGCAGCACATAGAGCAGCATCAGCCCAAAACATTGTCTTTACATTTTTGAAGAAAAGCATGGATCGTACCATATTCAAAATTGTTCTGTTCATTCTTTCAGCTACACCATTCTGTTGAGGATTATAAGGCACAGTTGTTTGATGTTTAATCCCATGTTGGCGAAGATAGTGTTCAAATTCATTTGATGTATATTCTTTTCCATTATCAATGCGAATAGACCCAATATGAGATTGTGCAACATTTTCAATCCACTTATGAAAATTCTTGAATGTTTGAAAAGCATCAGATTTGTTCTTCAATAAGTAAACCCAACACATTCTGGTGTAATCATCAATAAATGTCATGATATATTTATTTCCATTTGCAGAAGAAACAGGCATTGGACCACATAAATCTGAATGAATAAGTTCAAGCTTCCTATGTGCTCTTGAATGTGAATCATGAAAAGACTGTTTGCTGTGCTTTCCTAGAATGCAAGCATCACATTGTTTATGTTTTCTAGGAATTGTAGGCAAACTAGCAACACCATTTTTCTTCAACAAGCGAAGACTATCATAGTTTAAATGTCCAAATCTAGCATGCCATAATAAACTTGATGAAAGTGCACCTTCTTCATGATGAGAAATATATGAGAAATGTTGTGCATGAGCAGAGGTTCCTTGCAGTTTAAGGAGTCTTTCTTCTTCTATACCCCTCATGACAAGTGAGTGGTCAGATGCCTTTCTTACCTCAAGCTTGCCATCAAACATGTGAATGGAGTGACCTTGCTGGCGGATGTGGACCAGGGACAGCAAGTTTCTCTTCAGCTGTGGGAGATATAGAACATGATCCAGAAGAAAGTCTGGAAGACCAGGCAGTTTAAGCCTGATTGTGCCAAGCCCTGATGGCTTGATTTTTGACTGATCTGCAAAGTATACTGCTCCATCAACATTGTTAGTGAAATCTTCAAAGAAATCTCTCCTATGAGTCATATGACAGGTTGCTCCTGAATCAAGCAACCAATCATTTTTCGAAGAAGCAAGTGAAGCATTAAACAAATCTTCATTTACTCCAATGTTACATTGTGCCTCAATATAGTGAGCGGATTCAGGTGCTTTACCTTTGTCTGAATCATCAGTTTTACCTTTCTGCTGATTTCTTCTCTGCTCAATCTTGTCCCATGGTAGCTTGCATGTAGAAGCATCATGTGATCCATTTCGTTTGCAGCGAATGCAATGCAGATCTGCCTTTTCTGCTTGAGGATGCCTGCCCCCCCTGCCTCTGAAGTATCTTCCTCTTCCTCTTCGTCCACCTCTTCCTCTTGTAGAATCTTGAGCAGGCTGCTTTTCTTTATGAGCAAGGCAAACAGTCTCTTCAAAAGATTCAGGGACTGTTTTCTTTCCAAAGGCTTTCTCTCTTTCAGCAAACTTTTTCACAAGAGTGTCAAAGGTTATATCTTTAAGATTTCCATTTGCTTGTAAAGACTCAAGATAGTTAGAGTAGGTAGGATAGAGTGCTTTGAGAAAGGCAATAAGAGAGATATCCAGCTCAACCTTAGTGGATTTAATATCATGCACTATAGACTTTATTTCAGATGCAAGAGTAAGAGGATCATTATTTTTCAGTTCAAGAGTGAAGAGTTTAATCATGAGCTGAACAACTTCAAGTGCAGAATGTGTATCATAGAGTTCTTTCAGCTTTTGTAAAGCTTCAAAGGCAGTGGAATAGGATGAAATATGGCAACTTACTTCCTCATTGACAGATGCTGCGATCAATGCAAAGGCTTTGCTGTTCTTGTTTTCCCAAATGGCGAGTTCTTTGTCTGATGTGGGCTGCACAGGGTCTCTGTCTTCTTCTCCGACACACACACCTTTCCACAGCTCATTGTAGATGAGGGTGTGTTTTACCATCCGAGACCATTCAGAATAGTTCTCCTTGCCAGTGAGAACTATTCCGACCATAGAAATGATTGAATGCATTCTGTAAAAATATCTCTGCTAAAAAAAAACTTCTGTTGATAAAAGACTTCTGCTGAAAAAAAAAAAAACCTTATGCCACAGCCTTATGTATTTTATTTTCTTCCTATGTTTGATAGAAGCATCAGCATCACTGCAATTTTACTATGTTTGAAAAATGCGCAATGAATCTCATCACTTCATTCTATAACTTCAATATATCAATATATATGCAATTGAAAAACTGCGCAAGAGATATATATCTTCAATCAATGCAACACGCATAAGGGATAATATATATTACTTCAATATATATTAATGCAAAGCTGTTATGAAAGCAGTGCAATATATTAAACCTTTTGAATGAAACAGCGCGTTTTAATCTTCACAGTCTCCAACACACAACTTTCACCGAAATTACCAACGCATAACCATGCACCATTCAAAACTGCGCGCACTGAATGAACCGATGCCGAGAGCAGAAATATGATACCATAAAAAAAACGCAGTCAATCATTACAGGCTTCAATACATCAAACACAGTCTTCTATTGAAATACATCAACGCAATTCAAAGTGGTGTTCAAAGTGATGAATATGGCGATGATCTGATTTTATTCGCCAAGGGAATCAATCGAAGACGTGGAAACAATGCTCAGCCTCGAAATCTTCGACGCCTGTTCAATAATACGGTGGAGATTGTCGTGACGGTGTAGGTTTCACAAGGCGGTATGCTTGCCAGGTTAGCTATACTATACCCCATCTGAAAAGGCTCCTCCAGTACTCGGCCTTGTCTTTGCCCGTTGACATATGCTGGAATGAACTAAGATTCAATACACGGAATTCTCAACACCACCATTTAAGGCATCAGCAGCTTCCAAGCTCATATCACCGCATCAGGTCGAGAGATCGCCTTTCTCACACCACCACAGTCTCGGCTGCAGCAGAAGACAGAAGGTCTCATGGTCGTCTTTTGCAAGATGGTATTCGCAGTGATGGTCGCCAGTTACTCGAATGCAGAAGGGAATGAGAGCAATCAGTGATAGAAACGCTCAGGTGTTCAATATCAACAAGAAAGCGCTCACATTCAGCAGCCCATTCCACGCTCACCGCACAGAGGCGCTCAGGTATGTCAGAGCAGGTATGTCAGAGGCAGCGCAGAGAGGGGCAGCGAATTGCCTGAATAAAACGCATGACAGAGGCAGCCTATTCAGGCCAGAGAGCGCAGAGGCAGAGGCAGGAGTTACAGCTAATTTAAGGGACTGGGACCTGAGCTCTGATACCATGTCAGGCCAGGGTAACTCCAGCAATTAATGAGCGCAAGAAACAATTGAATGATTTTATTCATTAGATGATTATTATTTATACATTTACAAAACGGATCAGTTCATCTTCTAGATGACTGTCCGGCTTCACCTCATCCGTTTCGGATTAGGTGTCAACATTATTTGATTAAAGATAATATAAATTTCCTTATGAAAATTTAACATGGTATCGGAGCCCGTATGGGCCTGGGCCTGGGCCTTGGCCCCTCATGGGTTGAGGGAAATAAAGAGTTTGATGAGTGTTTTGTGTGTTTTTCCCTTGCTTGTTTGCCCATCCTTTTGTTGTTGCTATGTAGATGGCGCTGGAAAGAGCGTGGTAAATATGTAGGATCGAGTTGTCAAGCGTCGGGAATAGTGAAAAGTCGTGATGTGACTGTGAATTGTAGATCTGTTTTTTCTTTGCAAGCCGATCATCTCTCTTTTTTTTATTGCAGGTCGATCTTGTGGCTCTTTGGTGGATCTGTGGATGATCACAGGGTGATCAGGCGATGGTTAGTCTGCCCATCATGGAGGAGTAGCGGATCTGTGAGTCTGCGGATCTGTGGATACAACACCCCTTCTTTGGACGGCTGGCTCTTCCCTACAAATGCTACTAGGCTTCTCAGTTGGGGTACCCGGTTGAGCATCACCATAGAAACTGCTCATAGACTAGCATTCTTAAACGGAGAATGTCGCGAATGCATTGTGCATTTCTATGTAAAACCCGACAACATTATCCTCGACAATAAGTTCAGGGCCAAGCTATCAGATTTCGGGTTGTCGAAACTCATCAACTAGACTGATTAGCATAGCCGATTTCCAACTGGGATGAGAGGCACTCAGGGCTACATGGCACCTGAATGGCTCATGGAAGTGGGTGTGAGCGGCAAGAGCGATGTTTACAACTTGGGTATCATGTTACTGGAGATTGTGTCTCGGGGCCGGTGCGTAGATCTTTCGGCTCTGGCGAAATATTGTTATCTTCCCGCTATGACCATTCAAAGGCTTCAAGAGGAGATGTTAATGGAAATCGTTGATCCTCATTTATAGGAGCATGGCTTACCGGAGGAGCATGAAGTGAAGAAAGTTGTGATGGTGGCACTTTGGTGTATACAGGAGGATCTTGCAATGAGATTGGAGGCCAGTGTAGTGAGCCGAATGCTAGTAGACCTTGGATCCACATATACAGATTGTTCTCGTATTTTTTTATGGATCGACCTAAGAAGGTGCGCTCGGGCTTCATTGAGGAGAGCCATAGGTGTTGTGTTCTGGCAGACAAGTGATAGTAAGCATGAGATGAGTAGCAATCTAGTCATCTTGGAGGAGATCGAGCCTGGCGTCGACAACAAGGTATTGAAATTCGTCAGCCCTTTCTCTCGAGCGGTAATGCCTTTCTGGAGTGTGCGTAGGAGAAGGTAGCCTCTGGTGTAGAGTGGTGTCATGGATCTGGAGTGTGTTGTTCAACACTTCATGCCTCAGCAGGGTTCAATTCTAGATCATTCACAAACTTGAGGAATCCACATCGAACGCAAGCTCGGGAGAAAGTATTGTTGGAGGAAGATCCTACATTTAGGGAAAAACTATTGAACTTCTCATTTCGAGGGCATATTATTCATTTATCCAATTTTAAGGATGAGTCAAGTAGAGCATGGATGTTTGTGTATGCTTGGGTAAGCATAATTTTTTCACGATGAAATTATTTTGGAATTAAAATAAATATATATATTGAGATTTGGCACCTCAATATAAAATTATTTTGTTAGAATTGGCTATTCTAACAAGTGACAGGTTAGGCATGGAATTCCAAAATTTAATAGACAAAGACAAAGATGCCTAAGATGTGAACAATTTCAAAAGATGAGGAAAGGAGAAGCTTAGCAATTAAAGGATGTTGGACCTTAAAACTTCTATGTGATTTACTCGGGAGAGACTTGAAATATACTTTAAATGAAAAAACATTGTCGACTATAATAAAAGCATAAATGATTATACATATTTGGTTAGTTTTAATTAAAAGTAGTATAAAACATTAATAATCACATTCTCATTGTGCTCACTTAATTCAAATATATTTCACTTTCACTCTTCCACTAATAAATAAAATATGTGGATATCTATAGTGTTAAAAATATAGTTTTATATATATTTAGAGAGATAAAGTAATTAAAATAAAAAAAAAAAATCTATTTTTCCTATAAATATTTCAATATAGAAATTAAATACATTGTTTGAATATATATGTGTGTGTGTGTGTTAATGTTTACCTTAGGTAAAATTATATATATATTATGTGTGTATATATGTGTGTGTTAATGTTTACCTTAGGTAAAATATTTCAATGCTCAAAAACAAAAAGTTATTACATGTAAAATAATTTAAGAGGAAAAAGTGTAACTCATTCAATTTTTAATATAAAATATTAATCATAATAAGTTATTCAAAAATACAATTTAAACAATGAAAAATTACACATGATCTTTATAAGATAAACATAAAACCAGTATAGATTTATCTCATTCATGGATTTATCAATTACTAAAAGGGATTAAATCTCTTGACGTGTAAATCTTTTTTCAAGTTTTTTGTTCTTAAAAGAGGTTGCATATAATGAGAATTAATCCCTCTCGGCTCTTCGTAGATCCGTGGTTAAGATGAATATATATTGGTATAATTAACAAATGTTACTCAATCTTTATAAGTGAGAATATATCGTTATGGTAAAATGATTTCATGAGTTGTACATATAATCAATAATAAGTAATATGGTAAACGTTTTTATGATTTTTATATAATAGTGTAGGTATAAATTTTAAAGATTTTATATTAATAAAAAATTATTATTGATACTATTAAAATAAAAGTTGTGATAGTTAAATTTTAAAAAATATTTACATTTAGCTTATATATTATAATAATATTAAAAAATTACGCCCGATAAGCATATATATTTCAACTCAAGGTGGATGTGGGCTTGCATATTTTTAATTTTAAAAAAAATAAATGGAGAGGATTTGATCTCAATGGAATATTCTTCGTCTCATAAACCATTCGACTACGGTGATTTCAGTCAATTGTTTCATCTTCTATGTTATATTTGATTTAATAATACTTTTTGCTTAATTAATCCATAATGTGCATTATGTTTGGGTGATGGATTGTCGTTTCAGATGGGCAATGGATTGTTTTGTTAAACCGTGTGATTGTGAAGAAGAAAACTGGAAAGGAAACCAAAAATTAGTTCGAGCAAGATTACTTGCAGAGTCGGTTGTGGAGATACATTTCGATCCATTATCTTAGAGGCTTGCTATCCTTTCTAGTAATGAGCTCACATTAGTCAGATTGTAATTTTATTTCTAGTTACAGAGAAGTGGCAGACACATGGACAACAACTGCGAGGGTTTAAACGCATTGTACAAGAATTCAAGCTTCATTTCATCATGAAAACAATTAAACACACCATCACTATGTTCCTGCTGATGAGGAATGCAGTTGTTTCCACCCTTAATAAGATGGGTAATTATAAGGGTTGGGAATTTGTGTTGCTTTTCTTTAGAGTTTTTTAAGATTCTTAATCCTTTTTTGGATTCAATGATTGAATGGGATGTCAATTTGGTAGTGACAAATTCCAAACATGGCATTAGATTCCTCTTTTTGAGAGGACCAATTTTGACTGTTGAAGCGCTCAATTTGGACAAAGGGAAGTGTATTTTTGAATCGAAGCCCACATGTGCACAAATGGACAAGTCGACCCAAAAGAGAAATTGGACACCCTCGAATGGCTATAAATACAAGTCAAGCGACCCTCATTTGAACATCATCATGATCATTCTTCTTTCTTTGGTTTGGCTTGCACATGTATGAGGTGGTTCGCGAAGATTGGTTTGTACAGGTCCAAAATTACAGGGTTCTAAGCACGCACGTGAGATCCAGGGTTTTGGTTTCCAGCCGCAGGGATGACACAAATATTTTTCGATTTCAACCGCAGGCACGTAGGATCATGAGTGCAGTTGGAGTGTTTCATCTGCACGCATGTACACTCTCTGCGTGTGATTGGAAACTAGGGTTTGATTTTTCAGTTGACCGCAAAATTCAACAATTGACCACAGATAATAACAGTTGACTGTAGGCTTCTAAATCAAGGTTTTGATTATTGGCATTTTTTGGGTTCATCTCTTGGATGTTGTTTAGTTGATTTTACTCGATAGTTTAATGGTTGAAGATATGGATCATTGTACTCTCTCTTTGTTGAACATTTTATGACAACCTAATAAGAAGAAGAATTTGAAAGGGTTTTTCCCCTTGTGGGGTTTTTCCCCGGTCTTTGACCAATCTTGATGTCTTTATGTTTGAATCATTTTATTTTATTGTTCCTTTATGTCTTGCTACATTGATGATGATATTGTTGTTTTTATATAATTGCAGATTTTGCTGAATAATGTTGTAAAAATGAATAATGTGCATTATGTTTGGGCAATGGATCGTCTTTTCAAATGGGCGATGGATTGTTTTGTTAAACTGCGTGATTGTGAAGAAGAAAGCTAGAAGGGACACCAAAAATTAGTTCGAGCAAGATTTCCTGCAGAGTCGATTGTGGAGATACATTTCAATCCATTCTCTTAGAGGTTTTCTATCCTTTCTAGTAATGATCTCACATTAGTCGGATTGTAATTTGATTTCTAGTTACAGAGAAGTGGCAAACGCATGGAACAATAATTGCGAGGGTTTAAACGCATTGTATAAGAATTCAAGCTTCATTTCGTCATGAAAACAATTAAACGCGCCATCATTATGTTCCTACTGATGAGGAATGTAGTTGTTTCCACCCTTAATAAGAGGGGTAAATATAAGGGTTGGGAATTTGTGTAGATTTTCTTTAGAGTTTTTTAAGATTCTTAATATTTTCTTCAATACAATGACTGAATGGGATGTTAATTTGGTAGTGAAAAATTCCAAATATGGCATTAGATTCCTCTTTTTGAGACGACCAATTTTGACTGTTGAAGCGCTCAATTTGGACAAATAGAAGTGTATTTTTGAATTGAAGCCCACATGTGCACAAATGGACAAGTCGACCCAAAAGGGAAATTGGACACCCTCGAATGGCCATAAATACAAGTCAAGTGACCCTCATTTGGACATCATCATGATCATTCTTCTTTCTTTGGTTTGGCTTGCACATGTATGAGGTGGTTCGCGGAGATTGGTTCATATAGTTCCAAAATTGTAGGGTTTGAAGCTCGCACGTGAGATCCAGGGTTTTGGTTTCCAACCGCAGGGATGACACATGTATTTTTTGATTTCAACCGCAGGCACGCAGGATCATGAGTGCGGTTGGAGGGTTTCATCTGCACACATGTACACTCTCTACGTGTGATTGGAAACTAGGGTTTGATTTTTCAGTTGACCACAAAATTCAACAATTGACCGCAGACAATAACAGTTGACCGTAGGCTTCTGAATCAAGGTTTTGATTATTGGAATTTGTTGGGTTCATCTCTTGGATGATGTTTATTTGATTTTGCTCGATAGTTTAATGGTTGAAGATATGGATCATTGTACTCTCTTTGTTGAATTTTTTATGACAATCTAATAAGAAGAATAATTTGAAAGGATTTTCCCCCTTTTGGGGTTTTTCCCTGGTCTCTGACCAATCCTGATGTCTTTATGTGTGAATCCTTTTCTTCTATTGTTCCTTTATGTCCCGCTACATTGATGATGATATTGTTGTTTTTATAAAATTGAAGATTTTGCTGAATAATGTTGTAAAAATGAATAATGTTATGATGTTGTGGGGTGAATTCAATATGTTAACGATGAAATGTAATTATCTAAAGTGAAGAACAATATATTCCTAAGAAAATTTAACATGGAAGAACCAAATTTTGAATGGGAGGTTGTCCAAGTCATGGACAAAGTACAACCTAATTGTCATTCAGTTGATAACTATGAATTAGAAAATTCTTAAGGACAGGATGTTCCAATCATAGACAAATTACTGCCTAATTTCCATCCTGTTAATAAATATGAATGGTGTTTTCACTGCAAGGAAATTGAAGGAGTTTCTTATTGGTGTGATGGATGAGTCATCCAATATGTAGATCTCAAATATCTCTATGGTTTGTTGTAGGTTGGTTGTGGGTTTAGATTTAGTTTCAATATGTAGACTCAGATATCAATATAATTTGTTGTAGGTTGGATTTGGGGTAGGATTTAGTTACACTGGTTGAACTATATAGAGGTTTGGATTTTTTGTGTCAATTGAATTTATGTTACATTTAACTCGTTGTAAGAATTTATTATTAATACTTTGGATTTGTTGTTTTTTGTATTTTTGATTGAACATAAATGAAATGTAAGTGCTTTGATATGGGTGTTTTCTTACTATTAATGAGCACAAATGTAACTACTCTCAAAATATGGGACACTTCATTTAATTGTTGTAACCGTCTCCTCCCACATTTACCCGCTTTCACTGACTTACCCGGGGTAAACATGAGTTTAGGGTCACTACGATAAGACTCAACCTCATATATGACCTTAAGGAAATGGAGTTGACAACTTAAGACCTTATTGACTTCCTTCATGTGCTACAGGACCTCCAGGAGCAACCCAACCCGTCCAGGTGTCCAGTACCTGAGATAACTCTCTTTTTCATTGACCTATAGCCTCATCTGCTCCCTTGCCAGGGCATGCAAGCAACTGTAGCCCTCTAGTCGCACTGATAAGCCTGCCTCCATGCGATTGTGGAGTTTTCCAGTCATTTCTATGCCAGGGACCCTGAATTCTGAGCCACTTTTTCAGGGCCAGGACTTTGACCTCTACCTAGAACTCAGTGAAACTTCCAGAAATGATAAATGACATAGAAATAAATATTATAAACCAAAACTTGAACCAAGACTTTACCTGACCCCTCCCAACTAGGACTGACATTCCGTCAAACACATGGTAAACATGCAACCTACAGGTCATGAATGCAAATATGAACATAAGGATCTGAAAACTTATTTGAGGTTAAATAGGAAGGGACAATTCCTTCTCACTATAGTTGTGATAACACCAATTAGGTCATGCACACATCATGGTCATGCATTCATTAACGAAACATTCATTGAATGAAAGGTGATAAGAGCCATACTTAGATCTGGTAATTAACCATGTTCATAACCAACATATAACCAGATAAATAACAATGAGGGAACAACCATTAAAACCACATAATAAAAAGTACAATTATTCATCAAAAGTAAGAGAAACTTAACTCTTATTAACCATATGAAAAAGCCAACCAAGTCAGGCACTTCCACATACCACCTGACCATAGATTGGGCTGAACCAAATATTTCTTTCAGCCAATCATCCCCATGCCATATTATAAGCATGAATGTGGGATCTCATGGGATAAACCAATCCATAAAAAACTAAGAGAATCCAGAGGTTAAACCACCTCCACCCTCACATACCATGATCTCACCTAAACCAGTCCTAAGATCACAAAACCAAACCGAGCTTGGATGCCTCAGAATTCCTTCACCGTCCCTTGAGGAATTTTCCTATCTCCACCCACATGTTGAAGGCTTCTCGGAGAAAACAATCTCCACACCCAACCCTTGGGATTTTCCTGAGACCACTTCACCTAGATCCAAAACCTTCCAGCAATCCAAAGCTCAACTGAGAAAGAATCCCATCACACCATGGCTATCTGAAAATGGCAAGGCAAGGCTAAAACCATTGTCAAAACCTAGCAAATTCCATGCCACCGACAACAAAGAAACCAAAGTACACACATTCATATGCCATGCATGCCAAAACCAACTAGGAAATACACATGTAATCTTTTACTTGCTAGTATTCCTATTGAAGCTTCCTGATCCTATCTTTCCTTGCTTTATCCTTGCTTCCTTTGCCTTCCTTATCCTTCCTTTGCTCTCCTTTTCCTTCCTTTGATTTCCTTGTCCTTCCTTTTCTTACTTGCTTTTCCTTCTCCTCTTGGTGCTCTTCTCCTCTCCGAGACTAATTCCAAAACAAAACTGACTAAAGACTACCAACTAATGCTCTGATGTCTTTTTATTACTGATGCCTCTAATTTATTCATTTTTCCTCTATTTTCCTTTAATTTCCTCCTCACATGCAACCTGTGACCTTCACCTCTCTTTTCTCCTAATTTCCTTTATTTTCATAAAAAAATGTCAATTAATGTCTCTTTGCTTTTCAAAGCCTTTGTCATTGCCTTTGCCAATTTCCCTTAGCCATAAACATGACAAGTGATGTTCACTAGGATATTTTTTCCAACATTCAGCTTGGCATACGTGTCCCATGACCTTGGTCTTATTTTTCCTTTATTAACTTTATTACATGAACTTTTAATGTGGGATTGTTACAATTGTAACATTGCGAGAAGGATATTACGGTAACTTTACCAGATTACTCGTTTAAAACCACATTTCCAAAACTCGTGTAGAAGCACATTCCCATATATAATACAATAACATTATTATAAAATCACGATTATTAATCACATGCATATTTTCTAAATCAATGTGTAAAATTTTATCGTAAAATGTGAAGAGCTACTTTTTCAAATAAAAATATAATTTATTATGCTCATAATTTCGTTAATTTTATTTTAGTAATTGCTATTTGCTAAATATTGATGATTCATTATTAATACTCTGGTCTCTATGAATTATCTTAATCTACTTGTCGACTCTCTCGATACCATTTAGGGCAGTTTTTTTTCCTATTTGGCTTGCCAATGTTTTGCTCCATTTCTTTCCCTAAGGTATCTGATTTAACATTCCTTGGTGTCTTTATTTAGAATGAATGTTTTTACATATTTGTTTTTCCAAGACTCTATTTTCTTGATTGAATGTTTTCATGTTTTCTTTGTGTAGTTGACATTGACTAATATTTTGTTATTAAGGAGGTGTGATTGCATTCAACCACATTTATTAATGTAGTTGTGTATACTATTGATATACTCATATTGGCATATATCAACCACATTTATTAATGTGGGTGTGCTAGTATATAAATATTTTAAAACCAACGTAGGTCCATCTTAAATCCAAACCTATCAAGCACTCAAAGGGATCAAATCTCTTTTCACTCTAAAAGAGATTTACATCTCAAGATATATGATCCTTCTCGGGGCTTGGTAGATCCAAAGTTAATATGGATCTAGACCGGTTTATTTTCCCCCTTTAAATAGAATATATTCCACACAAATACCATGAGTTCTCAATACCATGTGTCAACACCATGGGTTATTTTTATTTTTTTATTTTATTTTATTTTTATAGAGTTATTTATATATTTCATTTTATTTTGACTAAGTTAAAAGATTTACATTACACTAATATTTTTATTTTATTTTATGTAATTTGACTTAGTCAAAATATTAAACATTACATTAGAACATCACTACCATGTTGGGCTGGAGAGTTCCTCCCAGCGTAATTAATTTTTATTATAACCTTAACTGAAAATTATAATATTGAAAAAAAATAAATAAATCAGGTTGGCAGGGGTGAGAGGGGTTGTATTTCGCCCCGATGACCAAATAGAGCTTCAATATGCATGGGGCTTGGGTATCACTACCAATAACCAAGCAAAGTATCTGGCTCTTTGGCAATGCAAGAAGAGTTTCTCTATTGATGGTTGTTGGGGACTCCAAGAGAGTTAGTCAATAGGTGAACAAACTTAAAGAAAAATGTAGCCTTAGCCCCTCTATATTGCAAAGAATTTCATTACAAATGAGGAATTTTGAGATAATTGAGTTCTATCATGTCAATTGACAATTGAACTCAATGGCAGATGGGTTGGCTAACAAAGGAGCAACTGTGAATCAAGGAATGATGGATCAAGATTAGAGTATAATAATTTTTAATCAGTTGCCATGACAAGGGACATTAATTTCCATGAAATCCATAATACATATAATGAAGTTAATGGCGGTAGAAGACTTCACTAGATTAATGGTTGGCATTATGGATTCCATATATATATCCTTATTTTTGGTGCCATTAAATCGCCCAAATCAAGAGCAATCATAATGGCAATAAATCAATATCGATGGTCATGCATCAAAGTACCCACTCTATAATAACACCTTTCTGAGGCTGGTACACGACACAATCAAGTGGGACATTTAGAGGATCAATAATTCTTTTCAAAATTGGCAAAGGAGTTTGTAGGGTGTCAATTTAAATGCCTCGCTTGGGATGGCACACACGCACTTTGGTAACTTAATGGTGGAAATCCTAAGAGATACGAGGGAAGCAGTGGACAACGAATGTTTGGATGGCAGCATGAATGCGGCAGGATGAGTTTTAATTGTAATTGAATGGCTACCTCGATAAAGAGTGTGAGAACACAAGGATGGTTGATTTACAAAAGGTCGACAACTTCTTCTCAATTGCATAGCCTAGGAGGAATTTTCGGGAAGCAGGGATTATCAAGTGTTATTTCAAATCTTAGGACAAGCAGGCAAATGGAGATAAACACTTTAACTCTTCTTGTTAGGGGGTAGGAGAAAGTGAATCGACATCTGGACCGCTTAATTGAGGCAATGTAGTATATTTTGTCTCTACTTAATTGATTAATTGAAATGGAGGAAATGGAAAAATAGGAGCATCTAGCATTACTAGACCCAAAATGTGAGATGTTACAGAGGAAGTTTGAGAAACTCGAAGAAAAATTGGAAGAGGAGGTGGCTATATTAGATATAAGGTTGAAAAGGATGGATCTATATATTAACAAAGAGTAACATAACCTTTTACGAGCATGGAATATAGCAAGAACTTGGAAAATTAGGAACGAGAGGACGCAATTGTGTAGGAACAATCGAAGAATAAGAGAAATGACAACATTGGCAAAGAATAATTTTGAAGCTTCTCAGTCCAAGATAGGCTGGATAACATGTTTTCTTTGGATATATGTATTGCATATATATTTTTTCTTTAGGTGTTTTTTGGAATGTACTTAGGAGATATCATCATAGATACAACATTAATAGAAAGTGCAAAAGAAGGAAAGGTAGTTACTAGAAATGTAAGTGTTATTAAGTGGACGAAACAATTGAATATGTAAAGGTTTTGGCCTTGTAACGAGACAATGTTTTTAATGCAAAACTATTTTTAACTATTTTGTTTATATAAAAAAAAAGAGAGAAAAGAAAAGAAAAAGAAAAATGAAGGGTGAAAAAATTATTGCATTGTTAAAAGTAATGGTAAATAAGTAGATCTTTGTTTAAGACTTTAATAATTATTCTTATTTTATATGGTTGTGAAGTTTGGGTTATAACCCCCGATCGGGGTGCGAGGCAGTTGGAGGCTCATATGGGGTTGATTGACATGATTGAGCGAAAAAATGTTTGGGATGGTGGGCGGTCTCTCCCACGCCCTCACACGCTCTCTCATATTTATATTATGAAGGGTCGTAGATCTTTGTAGATCCATGATGTGAATGTAGGTAGACCTCACATCTACAGGTGGTGGAAACGAAGGTCGATTTAAGAACATTTGTCCAGATTTTGAATTGGTTTCTTTGGCATCTAAGGGAGCCTATGTTTATTGTCTACAGGTTTGTGGCGCCTGGAACGCAGGGGACATACTCAGACGCTGACCGTCTCTGCTTGAGGTTGGAATGTTCAGTCTGGTATGTTATCATACTTATTTCGTATTCTGGGTTGGGCGCTACAATTCGTGATACACCTCATGTTTTGAGGGGAAAAGAAACAATGGTTAATTTAACAGTTTCTGTGATTGGAAATGTTGGCCTTCTCGACTATGTTATGTCGATATCCATCTTTATGGCAACATTCTTTCCTACATCGGCATGTTTTATGGATTCCAGATCTTTTTCATAATGTTTCCTCTACATGTTGATAATTGGTTTTCCCATTCTAAGCCTGAATGGTACTAGAAAAACCTACGGCAAGTAATGGTTTCAATTTTTGATCAGGGTCGAGTCTACGGACTCTGGGGTCAAGGGTGCATGGGGGTCGCCGCTCCTATTCAAGTGGTGCCTCACACTCTGGGTTGTTTGTCTCTTTGTATGGGCTCAGGTGGTGGAATTTTGAAGTGGTGCAATGTCATCTAATGCTTTCTCTGTTCTTATGCCCTTACATTAAGTTAATGTTTATTTTTTGGGTGGTTCTTTGCATTGGTTCTACTCTGGGTTTGCCTAAGCTGCTTCCTCCTCTGGCCTCTGTACAAAGGGTTGGCTCTCAAGCGCAGGAAGGTGCGAGAAGGTTGAAGAAGGGTGTTCCGGCTCCAGTTATCATGGTGAAGACTCCTCCTCGTGGTGGGGTCCTGGGCCGTGGCGACCGACGCTACAGGAACTAGGGTGGTAAAGGCAAAGAAACTGGCTCGTCTTCTGGTCAGACTCTGTGTCAGTAAGGTAGGAAAATGAATGATTATGTTTACAGACCATGGTTCAGGCATATTAGGAAGGTACCCTGACCCAGGTGAAGCAACTGATTGTGACATGGGAGGCATAATTGAATTTGAAAGCTGAGCTCGAGTCGCCAACAAAGGATTGGAGTGATTTGATCCCTGACCCTGGTCATACCTGCAGCCTCCTCACTCTGTGTAAAATGTTCGTCCATCTTTTTTGGCTTATGAAATGTATTGTGGCTAAAGCTATGGTTTCTTCCCTCAATATTGCAGCAAATGTGGAATTGGATCTGGATCTCAGAGACATCCAGGAAGAGCTCTAGCTAATTCAACTTCAACTGTAGCACCAGAATGCCCACCTGGGCCGCATCGAGCGACATATTCCATGTCTGCCACAATCTGAATTGCCAGGTTCAAGTGCAAAAGATCTTGCTCTGGTGGAATCGTCAGATGAATAGCTATTGGAAGTCATGTCTGATAATTTTGTCTTAAATTTTGTTGTATATGTCGGGTAACATTTATGTTTATAGTTTTATGCTTACTAATTTGTTTCGAGATCATAAATCTTATAAGGCTTGGTTAGACAGACTCAAACTATTTATGTTTTGGATGGCTTATAATGCGGTTCAGTGGCCAACAAACCTGGTTTCCGACTGGGCAAGTTGAGGCCACCGAACGATTTATATGATTGTAACTTGCCTGAGTATTGAAATGAATGAATGTAAAGATACTACTAAGCTTACAAAAAAGAAGAAGTTTGGGTTATAAAACTAGTGGAAAAAGATAAAGTAAACTCAAAATATTTTTGTGACTTATAGTTTTAAAATTAAATGCAATAGATCGTTTCCTATGTTTTTCCTAAAAGTGAATATTCCCCTTATTGAAAGCACCACTATGGCTATGACTAGGTACTTAATGTAAGAATATAAGAAATAATATATTTTAAAATTACTTCGGACTTCAGGGGAGACGGGAGCGGGAGGGGTCCCCTGATGGAATAATTGAAACAAGGTATGCATGGGGGTTGGGGAATGCAATGAACAATCAAGCTAAAGCCTTATCGCTCTGGCAAGGACTTGAGATAGCTATATCAAAAGGTCTTCGATAACTAAGTATAGTTGGAGATCCAATGGTCGTCATTCAAAGATGTTCCAAGACCAGACAACATTCTAACTCTGAACTATCCCCTATGTTTCTTCGGATAGGGATTCTCCTAAGTCAACTCAAAGATTATAATATTTTCCATGTTAAACGCGAAAACAACAGGGAGGCAGACAATCATGCCAACAGAGGCGTTGCCTTAGAACAAAGGGTTTTGATATAAAATCAAATAAATAATCAAATATGTCATGTTCTATGGCAAATCAATCAAGAGATATGACTCCTTATATAAAAAGGATTAAAAGGTGCATTAAAGGAGACATATCATACCATCCTAAGTACCGCTTCAAGGCTTGGAAGGATCTTCTCGAGAGTTGGAGCCGACAAATGGGATGTCACGACAGATGGGATGTCCCCAATACAAATAAAGGAATAAAGATTTAAATTCCATGACGATGGCCAAGTGGAAGACAAATGGGTTAGTATTAAATGCTAAGTTTGGGGAAGGCATGCCTAGTACTTCACCTCTGTTGGGAAGAGTAATAACAGTCCAATCGGTAAGCAAATTGGCAGTTGTAGACATGGTGGTTTGTGCCGACTCTGATAAGAAATTAGGGAATATCATTCAATTCGAAAGGATGGGAATATCATTCAACAAGGAGCATAGCATTATATTAAGGCAATGGATGCAACAGTTAAAACTAAGAGTTATCCATGTCCAAGGGAAGATTGTGCTCAAAATGGATTCTTCCAACATCAATGGAAGCAGAGACAATGCGTAGGAGCAAGGAATTAATCCCACGGGAGTCATCGCGACCATGGTCGAACAATTGGGGAAACAGGTAACATAGGAGATCCATGAACAATTGGTAGATGACTCACCTCTCGGGCATCGAGAAAGACCTGGAGTTGTTGCAGAATGTAGGTTTTAACCCTGTACATAAATTACTTGCAAACAAATTCTTAAAAAAATAGAAAATATATAATGGCAAGAAACACAAAACAAATATACAAAGATTTTCTCCTGGATCCCAAAATCGGGACTACCAGATTGATTTTTTCATTATGTTCCTTTTAATATTACAATACATATATATACATGTTGAAGCATTCATAAACCATGTGCAAAGCCCATGCACAAAACCATAGGTATGTCTGGCCACCTAATATAGGGTCCAAAAAAATTTCGTGGTGTGTTGTCCTGGACCTTGTATAGGGGGGTGGTAAACCCCACAACAGGGAGGGTTGCGCCCAACGCAACGAACAGGGGTGGTTATCGCCCCCCTTGCAACCCTTGAGCACGTGCGACTAGTCGTGGAAAGAATATAACACACACCCAACACAGAAGACAATGGAGCATCTAAATACCAAGATGATCAAGTTGCATTTAAAGGTTGACAACATGGAGGTTAAGGTGGAATCCACGATGGTTGGAGTGTTAAAGGAGGTATTCGGGATTAGGTAAGTGCCCACATCCAGAATTTAGGCAACTGGGGAGGAAGGACAAGAGTATCTTGAACCTAAAAGGAATTTGGCAACTGATCACTATGTAGAGTCGCCCTAGGAGGACAATCCTCTGGAAAAAATGGAAGGCAACGGGTAGATAATTTCTGTTTTTAATATGTATAGTTGATATGACATGTCATTTTGTGAAACTCTGTGGGATCCTTTGGCGATACTATGGCATAAATGTTGTATGCTGAATAGTAGAAAATAAACAGGGTAGCAATAAACTCTCTTCTGAAATTACTCTGGAAATATTTGTAGCAGAGCAGATTTTGAATGTAAGAGACATGGCCTGTTTCCAATTTTAAAATATAAAATTCTACCCGTTTCTTTGAAAAAAAAAATCCAGACTTCCATAAAATCTATTTACACTCCAACAAAATTGACATAAAGATGTTAGATCTAAGACTTTTGTGATCCATAATGTAGATATCAGTCTTTCGGATTAATCACATCATTAGGATTTGGTTCGACGTTCCGAATGACATAAAAATGTCAAAATTTCACTAAATCATTGGAAAAAAAAAATTCCTTTTGCAAAATAATGATGACACTAAAAGTATTATTATATTTAAGTTTAAGAAAAAAAATTAAAATGTGATAAAAATTAAAAAAAAAAATTACAACTCTATAAACATGATAACTTTTTAATTAAAAAATTAAAAATATTCAATTTAAACTATTTCAACTCAAGTAAATTTGTAAAGTAAATTAAATACATTTTATATAATTTGAAAATAGTAAATAAAAAATAAATTCTATAAACATTTTTTTTTGTAAGCTTTGGTAGGACTCTCCTATTTTCATGTCCATTACATACCCCACTATGGGGGAAGGGTAGCCCAAGATTTGAACCCAAGACTTCCAGTTCGGTGAGACTTCATTTTCACAGCCACTGCCGCTTGAGCTACCCCATGTGGACATAAATTCTATAAACATTAATAATTATCATTATAAAATTTAAGTCCAACTTTCCATCCTCTTTGACAAAATAATATATTCATATGTAAATATTATATCAACTTTTAAATTATTATTATTATTTTAATTTAAAATATAATATAATAAGCCATAAAATAATAAAATTAAGATATATATATATATATATATATATATATATATATATATAACCAATAAAATTACTAAAATTAATAACTAATTTTAGTTGCGTCCACCTAGCCACCTCACAAACCAGTTGGACTCGGATGTTGGTATTTCCATTTCCATGACCATCTTTCCAAACCACGAGAGAAAATGAGAGGTAAAACTTTATGTTTGCATGTCGTTGAGTTTGTTATGTGCACTAGTAGCAGTGGCTTTTGATGTGTTTCTAGGTGAAAGAGATTTGAAAAATAGAGATTCGACATATGTGGCTTCCTCTAAATTCTTTTTTAGATTTTTAGATTTTTTGTTTTTTTTGTTTAAATATCAATTTTAGAGATTTTAATATTGATCTTAGACATCTAATAAATAGAGATTGGTATACATCGTGGCTTCCAATGTGTATCGAGGTGGAAGATACTCATAATTTTTTTGTTTAAAATTTTGAAATAGATATTGTTAATTTTAAAATAGATATTGTTATGTTATAGTAGTATTTATATTTGATATTTTCAATTTTTTTTTTAAATTCTTAGGATGGGTTTGGTTGAACAGATTTAGTAAATCGTAGAGGCTCAAATTTATCTTCTTTCGTTCAACAATTTTTTACCATATGGCTATGTGAAAGAAGTTGTTTGATACTTGAGGGATTTCTGTTGGCGAGCGTGACGACAACGGTGAGAGCGATGGCGAGATAATCGGAGGATTGAAAAGAGGAAAAAGATTAGAATGCCAGTAGCAGTTCATAGATCCAAATTTTGATCCAAGAGCTCTAGCAATGCAATTGTTAGATATTACGAACAACACAAATTGTAGGCATGCCTGGTAATATTCTTTGGACAAAGCTCCCCAACATTCCACCAAGCTGTAGATGTGCTCTGTTGAATTATAAGGCACAATGTCTTTATCTGCTGCAAAAAGATTAGGACTCTTCGCAACTTTATAGAGAATATTTATGACCTAACCCCTAATGATTTGCCTGACTATTTTCTACATGGTTGCACCAAACATAGTTTTTGGTGCCCTCACTAAAATAGTTGGAAAAATTATGATTGTCGTAATGTAAGAAGCAGTGGTTCGACATAACAAATGCAAAAGTTTTGTTGCATCCATCAATGTCAGATATAATATAATTAGTTGCAGTCTCCACACACTGTTTGCAATTGGAGGAGCTTAAGTCTCCCCTAAATTGGGAAACCCCATAAACCGTACTGGAGTTATTTTGCCCCTAGTCAACACTAGATGTATCAAATCCCATTGTAGAAACATTCCCCACCAGAGAGACCAAAACCTAGTTTAGATTTCTGTGGAAGGCACTAACGTTATATATTCGATATTCTCACAAAACACCACAAAAAAGTTGTATGGATCAACAGCTAAGAGGGGTGTAAGCACACACACACACACACACAATAAGTAAGAGGCTGTTAATTATCCCTTTCATCTTCATCACCATTGTTGAGGTGTTTGAGTAATGCTTTACTCTATTATAATTTGATGAGTGGAAGTGCTTCAGTAGTGGCATTGGCAAGTTCAGGTTATAACATTCATATTCAATTTCGTATTACATGACACCTTCAAGGTCGTTGCAAGTGGTTTTCGTCGAATTGGCCAACTATGCAGCCTAATTTTGCTCATTAGTCATTAAAATCTAATAGGTGGAGTCCTCTTCAGAGATTTGTATGCCCCTTTCTAACGTCACTGAATGACTTTAGATATCCATCATCTACATATTCTTATCAAGAAGTGATTTTGTTTCACTTATAGAAACGAATAATGATGCTTGCATTGGAGTGAGTGGCAAGATGATCTTCCCAAATCTTATATTCCTTCAATGTACCTTTGCACCTTTAGGAGCAATTGCTAGTTCTTAAATGTGTAAATGGTTTATCACTTTTCAACATCCATAAAAGTGGGTGGGTAAAGTAATGAAAAATGTATGTGAGGCCTTTGTGTTGTTTTTTAAAAAGATGATGGATTTTTTTTTTGTAGTTTTTAGTAGTAATTTGGTGAATTTTTTTCTTAAATTTTGATTTGTATTGTTTAAATTGGGTTTTTGATCACTATATCGATTCAACATCCACAAAAATCTTTGGGCTTTTAAATTATGAATTGTTTATAACTCAAACTTGTGATTCTAACAAATCTCAATCAGATTCTAAAAAAATTAGATAACCTAAAAAATTTCCAAAACATATAAAAGATAAACCACTACGTTTTAAAAGGCAAAGCCTTTGGTTTTAAGGCAATGCCTTGAAAAAAATAACTTCCAAAACATATATAATGATAGACTATGACTTTTTGAAATACAGAGGCCTATGTGCTTTTTTGGTTTTAATCCGAGGCCTCTGTTTATCACACCATTATCTGTCACAACCAACTTGGCTGGTAAGTCGAAGCTTTGTTAGGTGGGTTAGTTGGAACTTGGGGGCAGAGTCTATATAGTGGGATGGTGATCCAATGGCACTTTACAAATTGAGATTCCTCCAGTTTCCCATTGTTGCCATTTGTGCAGGGACAGTAATGTAGACTATTAAAATATTTGACGCAGAACTGAAGAATTAAATCAAATTTTCAATGTGACAGGAACCTGAGCGGTAAGGTAATGAGAAATGCGTGAGAGGCCTCCGTTAGTCAAATGAACCTGTCACAAACTTCAGGTTGGCGACTTGAACTTTATTAAGTGGGTTAGTAAATTGGGCGGTGGGCCAATTCCAAACTGTCACCTCGAAAAACGACAGATGATTGAATGAGCACCGTCCTCTAGACCCGACAGGCAGATATTGATCCTCATTCGCCGGAACCAAATTCAGAGTTGTAGCAGGGAGATTGTTTTCATAAATTAGATATAATTTTCGTAAAAGCATTGAACATGAACATAATATTACCCTAGAATCTGAATCTGGGTATGACGAATCACCACCTTTTCAATTTTGTTCAGTCATATTTGTATTCGAATTAGATTATAACTCTGTAAAATATCTATAAAATTAAACTATTCAACCAATGAAAGAAATTCCTATTAGATTATAACTCTGTAAAATATCTATAAAATTAAACTATTCAACCAATGAAAGAAATTCCTATTAGATTATAACTCTGTAAAATATCTATAAAATTAAACTATTCAACCAATGAAAGAAATTCCTTGTTAGAAAAGTCACATGCTTCTGTTATTGATTCAAATGAATTCTGGTTCAGTTAATTACCGAACGTTAGATATTAGAATTTGTTAACAGGCTGTAGCATTCAAGCTGTGGAATTCCATACTTGCGGTCATTTCAAACCAATTTGTTCTTTGGCACGGGCTGACTTGTAAATATTTTTAACAAATAATTAAAACAAGCTATATAAATATAAGCTTGGTGATGCAATGTACTACTGGCTATTTGATGGCGCTTAAAATTCCTACACATTGAAAAATAATATAAAATTATTGCAAACGTTATGCCAGTTTGTAATAAATGGATGTAATGGCAACTTTAGAAACGAGACTAACGATTTTGTCTCACAGCGCATTAGGTGGCATGTAGGGTTTATTTAGTTGCTTTTGTAAAAGGGAGTGCTTAAATTATTTTTTATAGTAGAAATGGGTTCAACACCATTCAAGAACACTCAAAATCTTAAAACTTGATGTGTAATCGGAATTTCCAAAAATTTTCACTAGATTTTGTCAACATCTTGCCTGAATTCCCATTGTTTTCTCGGCAAAAACATAGCCTCCTTACACTATGCATTGCTTGCAGATTCTGTGTTGGAGCTAGTAAATATTAAGTACCATATATTAAGTCACTAATCCCCTATTCTTCTGTCCATTGGATATTATTTTATTCTCATCCATTGGATTAGATGTAGAGGCGTGAATCAATCATTGACTTAGTGCATCGTGCTTAATATTATTGGACCTTGGTCTCCTTGGAAACCATTCATCTTGGCTATGATGTAACCAACATAAATGCATTAAAAAGTTGTTTTTGGCTTTGGTTTTTTAATTATGGTGAATCTGTAATTTTGTTGGAATAATATGAGCAAAGTCCAATCTAAATCAAAATTTTCAACTTGACCATTATAATACTAATAATATATCCAACATTTTACAAATGAAATATACCAAAAATTTATCATTGGATAAGAGAGAAAACATATCAACCCAACAAAATAAGATTTATAATATGAATCACCTACTCTCCAAAAATTATTACTAAACATATTTTTTAAAATTTAACCCAAAATGGCACTCCAAACCATACTCCACATAAATAAAAATCCAAACCATAGTGTCAACTACTCAAATGAAAATCCAAACCATAGTGTCAACTAGATTTATACCCTATTCATATAAGATACCATATGAAAGATTCTTTTAAAAGTTCAAACCCTTCCGAGGGAAACCACGAGATTCTGCACCAAAATCTCTTCCAAGAGAAAAGCTATAATTTTGCACCAGAAGCTCTTATTAAAAAGGTTCGAATTCGTGTGTATCAGGATCATGTCCTCGCGATATTTCCCCATATCAGTGTGGCATGGGTTTGTATTTGTCATTATTGGTAACAAAGAAGAGGGTCCTTATTTTGGGAGATATTTAAAATAAGTTATGTATAGATAAGAATTTGTTTAGATATGGTTTTAGGAAATGATTCCAAGCTATTTAATTTAAATTAATATAAAGGGTTGGAGTCACTTTGAATTCTTTTAATTATTAGAAAATATTTTTCGAGTATAATACTTATTATGAGTAGGACTATTTCACAAAAATATGCCTTAGATTTAAAAAAAAACACCACTTTTTTAAACAATCTCAATTATTTAAATAAATACCCAGAATGTATAAGAAGCAACAATCTAAAAAAGGAATTTTAGCATGTAAAAATACGTTAGAGAAATCGTCCATCTTATCTAGCAACCTATTGAAGATTTTGAATGAGAAGATGGGAAGAAGAAATGGTAAAGATAGATCAAACTAGTCCATCAAATTAAAAAAAGTCATTAGATTTAAAGTCCACAAGAATCCAGAGGAAGGAAATTTCAAAGATCTATTATCCCAAAAAAAAAATAGATATCATTCCAAAAATGACTAAGGAGATTTTGGTACAAGTTTTAAATAAAAAGATTTGAAAGAAGAAAAGGTAAAATTAGATAAAACTAATTTATTAAATCAAGAAAAGCTCACTAGATTCAAAGTCTGCAAAGATATTGAGAAAAAAATCCGAAAAACTCATTCAATTCCTCGTTAAAAAAAAAAATTATTTTAAAAATAATTAGACGAAGAATTTCAACCCCTCTCAAAAGAAAACTCGGAAAATAGATAAAATGAAATTAAAGGAAGGAACAATTTTCACTCCCTATTTCTTTGCAAAAGTATGAAGAAAAGATGAGTGTCCTCCTCCCCATTAAGCAGGGGAGAAAATCAAACTAAAAAACAAAACCTACAAAATATAGAATGACCAAATTCTAAATGCTATCTTAAATAGTTACGTATTGTTTTCAGTTTAATTTATGCAAACCTTCTGTTCACACTTACTCGTGTTAATAGTGAGTTGGTCGATTTAAATATGATAGGGTAATTATTGGACCTTACCTTTCAAATGTAAAAAGTAATTTTTTTATGCTAGTCCTTCGTGAATATTGGAGGTGTACTCTTGTGGTCTAAGTTCAATATTTTTAGTATTGGATTCTATTTTAATATTTTGTTGGTTTTGATTGTGAGTATAATTTCTAGTTAATTCTACGAGAATTTTGATTTTGGAAGAGTAAAGTTGAGTTGTTTAATTTGTATAATTGAAATGTTTCCAGACTTTTTTTATGATAATGAATTTATTTATGTATTTAAAAATATATTTTAATTATAAAAAATATAATTTTATTCAAAACACTTATATTGTGTCTTTAATTTATTTATAAATATAAATAGAATTTTTTTATATGATAGAAGTAGAGTAATACAAAATAATTCAATATTAATTTTTTAGAAAAAAGAGGAAGGTAAATTAATAAATGAAATTTGGATAATTTATTAAAATAATAAAGAAAAAATCCTTGATGGGGGTGCTTCCCAAGGTAGACGATAGGATAGAAGGCGTTCCTCCCTCACACGGGCCAACAAATAATCATGGTTTGGAGTAATAGCATCTTGGGAGCCTACCCAATGAAGTTTCTTGATGCAGGCCAAAGGTTATTAAGTAGGGTAACTGAACCACTTGGTATTATATTTTGCAAAGATATGGGTTTAGGTACTTGGAGTAATAGAGTTGGTGTCAAGGATAGCTTCCTCGACTCTGTATCCCTCTATAGGTAGTAAGACAAGCCCGGGAATCTGATCCTTCTCACTCGCTGGTTCGTTTTAATTCTCAATCTCTGATGCAGTCAATTGTCTTAGGACCCTGGTGTGGAGAAAGGCAGACATTGGGCGAACTGTGGCAAGGAGAGGAAGCATGACGACACTGTTGTGGATGTTAGTGTAGCTCTCAACTTGACACATGCTTCCTCTTGGGTAATTTCTTGTCCGTTTGTTTATTGTCAGGTGTTTCTTAACTGTTTATGTGTGGAAAGGAGTACCTCCAGACACTAGGTGTTCCATGGCCTTGCTCAAGCGGGGGAAAGGAGTAGCTCCCCTTAGCGCTCTCGGTGGTTGAGGTTTAAAAGTTATCTAGTCCTTTAGTTGGAGTTCAATGAAGTTAGAGTCGAGTCCTCAATACGAAACCCTGTTGAATGTGATGTGGTGTGTTGTAGCTTCAATTGGGTCGCTGACATAACAAAAGTCAGCCATTGTTTTAACCTCAACAAGATATTTCTTTATGGTGGCATGGTAAGACGCTTGAGGAGAGGTAGGGCGCCCGTGGGGAGGAGTTCTTCTGTGCTAGAGAGAAAGACCATACCAGTGGGGTTTCAAGAGGAAAGTTGGTCATTCCAAATGCAGCGGCAACGAGGACAATTGAGGAGGGGTGGATGAATTCAGGGAGGAGAGGAGCATGAGGGGCATAGATAATTGGATCCTCCAATTAGGAAATCGCCTGGCCAAGCTAATTTACTTGCACCTTTTTGACTCTATCAAAGCTTAAATTCACCTGCTCCAATGCACAATTGACCAACTATCTCAAGGTCAGAATGAGGACAACGCTAATTTGGTTGGTCGTTTGACTGTCATTTGCTAGAACCAACGTCACATCCTAGATTGACAGGCCACATTGAGAAGGAACTAGAGGCATCTTTAGACCTACATGGAGAGGTTTGAGACTCTCACGGCCCACGTTGAATCTCACATCCATGAAGCATTTCACCACCCAAAAAATGTTTCCCAAGCAACAGAGGTCAACCCCGACCCTCCTCCTTAGTTGCATGAATGTTTATTGGCTGCCTATACTTTTTGGGTAATTTTTTTTCATGCTGGGCTATGGATGTAATGAGGCCTTGTTTTGTAAATTTTGTCTCCCTTTTGTTTTGTTTGTATTTGAAGTCCAACAAATCCGGTCAGAGTGAGGCCAATTTTGCACTCTCTCAAAACTCCTCACGATGTAATATTCTCATGATGTAATAAAAGAATGTTGACTTACCAAAAAAAAAACCTAAAATATATAATAAATTATTTATTTTTTTATTACCAACCTAGATCTATCTTAACTCTTGATCTAACACACCGAGAGGGATCAAATATCTTGAGTTGTAAACTTATTTTGGAGTGAAAAAGATTTGATCCCTCTCGCTTTTGGTAGATGCAGAGTTAAGATGGATCTAGGCTGACAAAATATAATTTTCACATCTCTATATATAACAGTATTCTCATTTTTAATTTTATCAAAACTTTGATTCAATCTCTATCGAATATCCATGGAGTATTTTTAGTAGTGAGGGTAGAGGGTTTAGATATATATCAAAAGTATATCCTTTTTTATTTTAGATTTAATTAAAAAAATGTTATAAAATTAAATATATATATAAGATGTAGTCTAACTTATACACAATATGACATTAATATTAACCAAAATCAGGGAGATATTTTTAAAAACTTGAGTTAAATTTATTTAATCTATAGAATTCAAGTGCTCCAGGGGTTTTTTAAGGCGCTGAATCCATTTATGCATTCAAAAATGTATTCTAAATAACACAAAATTACAATCTTGCTTGAAATTTTATCGTTGGATTGTCATGGAAAGGGACATTTAGTCTATAAGTTAGACTAAAAAAACAGAATCTTTCTTGAAATTGTATCATTGGATTATGATGGAAAAAGATATTTCGTCTATAAGCTAGACTACATCTTTATAAAATATTTTGATTCTGGAATAGGTTATTGCTTCTGGGAATGTGGTATTGACAAGCCATGGTATTGGCCCCTGGTATTGTGACAAAGTCTATTTACAAGTTAATAATATCCATGGTAAAATTTTATTGTAAGTATTAAGTTTTTATGTGCTTATTAATTAAATTTAAATATGGTTACAAAATCATTATGTCTCTGCTAAGGTAGGACTCTAACAATCAATTTTTCCATTGACCATTATTAGTTTAGTATTGATGAATGCAACCTATAATGTTTAACTTTGAAAAATAAATATTATTTTTAATATTATTAAAAAAAGGTATTTTTCAAACATTTGATTGGACCATACTTGAAGGAATTATTGTAGCCTTTGCATAATTTAATGCTATGTAGATAACTACATCACATATTTTATGCTGGATAATTTATAGATATGATTCCAGTACCCATGCATGATTTTTAGATATTTGTGCAGTAAATAAAATCCTTGAAAATAACCCATACTCACATAAATAACACATTTATGATCAGTTACTTTCCACTTAATTTAAGCACGTCTTTGCATAAAAAATGGATAGAAATAATATGTAATAAATATACTTACAGGAATCACTTCCCACCATTATTGCATTTTGTAGGAGTAAAATTCTAAATGTGTAGACTTACTAGTGGCTACTACCCACCAACATTGATGCAAAGCCCTTGGGCCTCAATAGTCAAATAATTTGTCCACTTCAAATCTCAATTGATTATCTCCCTCAAAAGGAAGACTATAGAATTCGAAGCATATAGCCAACACCTTTTTTCTATATATTTTATTGACATTTAAAAAATGTTGACATACTGTCTTTCTTACATTACATCTAATGGCTACACATTTCTCCCATTTAGGGCTGTAGAGCAACTCTTGGCACAATAAAGAATTAAAATATATTGAAATAAAAGTTAAAATATTAAATTAAACAAAATTAAAAGAAAATAAAAAATATTCTTTAAGATCCTTGCAATAATTTTAATAAGTAAAGTAATTTTAGTATGTAAATTTCCATAGTTCATAATTTGATGATGGTGTTGAATATTTATGGACAACTATGTATTCTTAATGAGATGTCTGACATTTTGAGAGAACACTTCACCCATCTTCACGGACAAAAAACGAAATTGATGATATGAAGAGTGTCAGGCCTTGAATAAATAACATAATAACATGACTGTCAAAGAAGAGATAGAGAAGGATTTGAATGTTAATCTAAATTAATTTAATTTAATTTATTATTAAATATCAAATATTAAATTAATACTAAATTATAAATCATGGTAAGGTGAAATTGAAAATATAAAATTTTAGAATTGAGAATAATATAATTTTAAAATTTAGCATTAATTTAATCTTTAATCTTTAATAATAAATCATAATTAAATTAATTTAGATTAACGTTCAAATCCTTTTATATCCTTTATCTAATGGTCATGTTCGTATATTATGTATTTAAGGTTTTACAGTCTTCGTATAATCAATTCAGTTTTTTGTCCCTAAAGATGGGTGAAGTGTGTTGAGAAATCTAGGGAAATATGATTAGGTTTTCTCTTTAGCTTGATTTCTCTTACTTTGACAAATTCTTGTGATGTTATATTACTTCTTGTTGTTTTTATCATGTTTCTTCATCGTCAAGATAAATGCCAAACAAATGAAGATCACAAACACAAGATGTAGGCACTCAACTAGGGCAAAACCCCTAAGTAGGGGAAAACACAGTTAAACACTTCCTTAATAGATACAAATCAAAGTGAGACAGACCAAGACCTTTTTTACTATGACACTTGTCTTTTCTCCATCTATCAAGTCATCTTCTTCTGAAGATAGCCAAACTTACGCATCTGCTTCTTAGCTCTTGTAATTTGGTTGCTTTACTAAAAACTTGAACCTTCGACTATATTTCTCCATAGAAAAAAAATATTTTCTACTCAAACACAAATATGGTTCTGCAATTACATTGTTCCTTCTTTGTACCTTCGTTTCCTGTAATTGCATTGTCCTATTGCAAACTTTGATCTCACATTTTCGTTGTCCTATAGCTGCTCCAAATTTGCTTAACTTTCCTCCAAATGGGTTGAGTTCACTTTGGTATCAATAGTTGACTATGTTTGTATATTGAGGTCGACATGAATAATAAGAGAGGCTGACATGAATAGGAGAAATAACTGACTTGATGGAGGAGAATAAGACATAGCTTTTACTTTGAATCAACAAAAATCCTAGAGAACTCAATGCGTTCTTTAACCAATTGATCATTGACCCAAGCATGAAACTCATGCTTTAATAAGTCAATAAAAAATTATTTTATAATTAATTTTTTCTTTCTTTCTTTTGACAAATACATGCTTCAAATACAATTATGACAATGGATACTAGATACATTCTTCAACACTCCCTCTTAACTAGGGAGGTATTCATAATTACATATATACAGAGGTACATGGAAAATCTCAAAATGATATACTCTACGAAGTGTCACAACACACGTAGTGCTACAGATTAGATACTTGACCAAGGTATCTAATCTGGCTGGGACTATGGTGTGTTCCCTGCTTCAGTCACTCTAGGTACCATCAAGCTTTCACTCTAACACCAACCCAGTGATCTAGGTGCGTATCTAGGGTTGGAGCTCCAAGACCAATGTTACGCTCCCTACTTTGGGATCTAGACATCATCACAGGCTAGCCAAATGTGCTCTCAAGCATCTTGTCATCCCAAGATTCTTTATAACTCCTTAATAACTAAATCAAATATATTCACCAATCTAAGCATAACAATGTAAACTTTGAAATGGGAACTGATACGATTACCCGTTTTTTTGAGGTAGCAAAAAAATCATTTGATTTTGAAAAGTGTTGATTCAGAATACACCTTTTTTTATTTGGAGCATATTTTAGACACTTTAAATTTTCTTATGAACATTTTTTTAAAAATGTTAATGATTTTCATGCTGATTTTGAAAAGTGTTGATGAGGCATCAACCCCTTAAATTTTCTTATGAACATTTTTTTAAAAATGTTAATGATTTTCATGTTGATTTTGAAAAGTGTTGATGAGGCATCAACCCCTTTTTTAAAGCGCTTATTTTTTACACTTTAAATTTTCTAATGTATTAGGTGTGAATAATTTTTTTAAATTTTGGTAATTTTCATCTGGATTTTGAAAAGCATCAACATTGTTTTTTAAGGCATATTTTTGACACTTTAAAATCAGTTATCAAAAAAAAAAAACAATAAACAATAAACAAAACAATAAACAAAAAACTGGAACAAGTTTAAAAAATAATAACAAGTAAATAAAAATATATATTAAAACATTTAAAAAAACCACGACTTAAAAAAACAAAAATTAAAATATTGAGAAATAAAAACTAAAACTAACCTTTAAAAAAAAATTAATAACAAAGAAAAATACATATTAAAATATTATCAAATTTAAAACATGGGAATATCTATATATATATATATATATATATATATGAAAAAAGAAAAAGAAAAAACACGTAAAATTGTAACAATAAAAGCAAAATTAACTTAAAAATTTAAAAATAATACAAAAAAAAAAAAAAAAAAATAGAAAAAATTATTTCAAAAACAAACAAACAAAAAATACCAAAAAAAATGATACTAGATAATTTAAAAAATAAAAAATAAAAATAAAAATAAAAATAAAAAACATTACAAATTAAATATTGAAACCTATTTAAACAAAAAAAAAATATATAAAACATAACCCTTTAAAAAAAATAAAAAATAAAAAATAAAAAGTTGAAAAAATGCCCCGCTAAGGCCCCACTCCTGCGACCCAATTGGTCCTAGGGGGTGGAGGCTCAATTCTTGGAATCGGGCCTCTACCCACTGGGGCCTGTTGGACCGCGGGGTGGGTCGGGACGGGTTGCGTGCAATGCCCTCCTGCCTCACTCTCGTGGCCCAATGGGCCCTAGGGGGTGGAGGCCCGATTCTTAGAATTGGGCTTCCACCCCCATGAGCCCGTTGGGATGCTGGGATGGGGCGGGAGGGTGCTGTGTGAACCAGGCCTCCTCCCCCTAGGGCCCGTTGGGCCGCAAGGGTGGGGCCATGGCGGGTCATTTTTTTAATTTTTAATTTTTTAATGATTTATGTTTTTTAATCTTTTATTGATTCAATTTTTTTTAATTATTTTTTTAAATATTTATTTTTTAAGGGTTTTTTTTTTTGGGTTAAGTTTTTTATGATTTTAATTTTTTTTTAATAATGTTTTTTTTTTTTTTAATTATCTTGTATCATTTTTTTTTGTTATTTTTTTTAGTTTATTTTAGTAATAATTTTTTTGTATTTTTGTTTTTATTTTTTATTTGCTTTTTTTTGTATATAATTTTTTAAAAAATGATCATTTTTAAGTTAATTTTGTTTCTTTTTACATTTTTAGGTTTGCTTTTGTTGGTCATTTTTTAATATATTTTACTTTTTATTTTTTTTGCCATGTTTTTAATTTGATTATATTTTAATATATATTTTTCTTTGTTATTATTTAAAAAAAATGTTTGTTTTAGTTTTTAGTTTTCTCAATATTTTAATTTTTGTTTTTGTTTTTTTTTTTAAGTCATATTTTCTTTTTTATGTTTTAATATATCTTTTTATTTACATGTTATTAATTTTTAAACTACTTGTGTTTTTTTTTTGTTTTTTGTTTTTTGTTTTTTTCAATGTTTTAATTTTAATTTTATTTTGTATTTTTCATTTTTATTTATTTATTATTTTGTTTGATTTTATTTTTCCTGTAGGGTCCGTGTTGATCCTCGACTAGCAACCCGATCCCATTATGTGTCAATTTGATAGTTGATTTTAAAGTTTTCGTTATAATGTATCGAGTCCGACCCCACAATGTGTCAATTTAATGGTTGGTCTTTAAGCTTTCATTAGAATGGGTCAGTTCATCTACACTGCTTGTAAAATTGATGGCTTATTTCAAAAATTTTACTGCAATGTGTCAAGTTGTCATAGGGTAAGATTTTGAAGTTGTAATACTTTTAGCATTTGGAAAAAAAAAAACACTCTTCATATAATGACTCTTTCATTCATGTATTTATTTATAAAAAAATTAGTCATAGAAAATTTTCATAATGCCATGGTTGAAATATGTTGAAAACTTAAGTTTTTTGTAGTCGTGATATTTTGTTTTAATTCCATGGTTGAAAAATTGTAAAAATTTTAAAGGTTTTTTGAGTCATGACATTTTATCCGTAACGTCATTGCAAAAAAATGTTGAAAAAAAATGGTTTTTACTACCATGTTTAAAAAATGTTGAAAAAAAACTTTATTCCAACATCAACATTTTTCGTTTTCAGGCTATTTTTCATGTTTTTTGGGGTTTTTTGGCTAGAGTTCTGGTTTTGAGTTAACAGTTCTCATTTCAAAGTTTACGTTGTTGCATGCTTCAAAACGTTCAGCCTTCTTATAGAGAGATCTTGCACAATCACAATCTCAATCAATAATAAACTTTCAATATATACATATAGGTTTAACACAAACCTTTGGGGTCTTTATTTATTATTATGTTTCTTAAATCATGATCATATTATCCAAATATATCTTGTTGGAAGCTCCTTCAATTTTTTAGCAACACCAAACTCAACCTCAACACTTTACAATGTAAGCAAGCTTTTTCCTTTTTTCTTTTGCAAATTCATCAATCATGAACAACCTGTCTGAAGTGCATTATCTATTCTCCAATCTGAATAATCCTTATGATCTTTATATCATGTTATCAACTTGAAGAGATTCATTTTCAACCAAGCTCACTTTTAACTAGGAAGATATACATTTTTCCTTTATCCAGGTTTCTTCTTAATTAGGGAATAAGTCCATCAATAATTTTTATTCTTTCAGCCACACATACTCTTTCTTTTGCATCATCATTACATTGAAGAACTTCAAACTTTCAAAGCTTCATTCCTTCAAGAACATCATTCTTTCTCATGACAACAAGGTCATCTATTCATCTTTTATGTCATCATCATTATTATATCTCCCTTTATCATGCTCATCATTTAACATATTTGAAGATTATGTACCCGCAAATATTGAACCAGAAGTAAAACCAAGTACAGATACATAGAAGCATGGAGTCGATTATATCATGTCATTACAATGAAGCATCAAAATAATCAAGCTTAAGACATTAATTAGTTAGGTTCATAATCAACACAAATTACATCTTTTACTTACTAGGGTTTTTGTCACAAACCTTAGATTCCATCACCAAGACTTAAAGTCTTAGATATCATCAACAGAAGTAAGTTAGTAATCCAGTCATATTATACATCTAGGCTTTCAACAATACGCTCTTAGAATTTCATGTTAGACTTTACTAGGGTTTTTGTTACAAACCCTAGATCTCATTAATGAATACCAACAATCAAATTAGAAAATTAGAAATTCATATCTAGGGTTTCATTATTATTTACTCATATCAATATTTTACTAAGGTTTTATCATAAACCCTAGATACAAACATCAAACCCCAACAATTTTGACCAAACTAGGGTTTGAATTATTTGGAAGCTTATAAACCTATAGTTTCATTCTAAGGACATTACTTTTAAGGGTTTTGTTCATGAACCCTAATTTACCAAACCCTAACAATCTATGGTTTCATTATATATACTAAACATTAATAACAAACCCTAAAAGACTCGGTCTTTATAATATTACGAGTATAATTTCATTTCTAGATTTTATCAACAAAGCCTAAGTAGACTAAGGGTTTTATTTTCAACATACCCTAAGCATCAAGAGGATTAGGGATTTGTAGTGAATCTTAAAGGTTAGGGTTTCACCAAAAGATGATCAAACAAGAGATAGCATGATAAGGGTAGATTCAACCTAATGGTTAATCACCCTAAAAGGAATCATTATGATACAAAACCTTAAACATAAGAAAGTTAGTAATACAAGACAAACTTCAAAATGATCGTATCTTTTAATGAATAAGTTTAGCTATAAAATATTATGGTCTTAGACATTCCTCGAGTTTCTCTTTTTACAAACATTGTAGGGTTTCCTTGAAGTGATCCCTTTGAATTTATCCATGATCTTTATACCTACAATACTTACAATTACAACCAAGCAAAATATGTGATACCAAAAACATGATGTCAATTTGTCAATTTAGGGTTTATATGCAACAATGGAGGATTAAATACTAGGGTTTTCAAGTACAGAGCCTAGATATAACAAAAATTAAATTATATTTTCCTTTAATCAACACTAGGGTTTACTCAATACCCTTTATTACCTACAAACCTTAGAGGTCAAGGGTTAGGGTTTCTATATGACTAGGTTTTTCATGTGTCACCTAAGGATTTTAGTATTAGACATTAGCAACTTTCAAAACAACTAAAACTACAAACCCGAGAACCATATAACCAACTCAACCTTAAAAACATCTCATGTTTAAACCCTTAATAAATATGCCATACATACATAACTCATGATTACATTCCATTGTCATAGAGACTGCTATAAGGGCCCGCTCTTATGGTTTCCATTATTTCCTTACCATCTTCTTCAAGGTGCATGTCAACTCAAGGTATTCTTCATCGAATCTAATAGTATTTTTCTTGAATATATATGTTGCTTCTTTCAAGTGGTACTACAATTTTTATTGATGTCGTGAACATTGCTAACTGTAGTTTCAAGATATCCTTCCTATATAATTCTTAGGACGTTTTTTTTCACTAATGTAGATTAATTCCTTCCTTAAGACAAAGATGGATTTTCTCTAAAGTGGTCCCAAAGAAATGCCAAAAAATGTCTTCTCCTATTAATGCAAAAGGAACACCTGTAGCTCTTCCTTGTAGATGCCCCTTTTCTACTTCTAGTTAGGTCATAATTGTAGACTTCACACATTGTCTTCAACAAGAAGGACTACTTCCTTTACTGCTCTTGTCAATAGGGTTGGTTCCCTTACAATTTTAATGCAAATTCAAAAGATTTGTACTAGATACATGAGAGTTTGTTATAGGCCTGAAAAATGTATATTTCTTGAGAGAGATACCCTTTTATTAGGGCTTGTTATAGACCTTACAAACAGGCCTAATGATCTTCACACAATAGAGATACACTTTGATTTCAAGAGTCGTCCTACAAAGTACTGTTAGGATTCAGACTCTTTATATATATATATATATATATATATATATATATATATATATATATATATATAACCACAAGTTTGTATCTCGTCATTACAAGAGTCTTGACTCCCTTTTCTAACTTACTGTAGCTCGGTCTTGGATCCTTTCTTTAAGTTGTAAAATATACCTTAAAAATTAATTTGGCCAACCCTTAATTATGCACAAAACTCTTAGAATGCACCAGAATTCTGGATTCCTTAAAAAGGTGAGTTCAAACCTTCATTTTTATGCTCAGATCCTCACTTTCTTTTGAAATAGGCTTAACCTTGGCTAGGATTTATGCCTAGCCTTTCGATCCTCAAAACAAGGCTTAAAAAAATTATGTATTTTCTCCTCCGACTTGCAACCCTAACACAATGACTAGGGCTTCTATATGAGCCCATAATTTTTTGTTTGATGCTTCTATGAATTTAGTCTTCATGCCCTTATACAGACGAACCAAGCTCTGATACCATGTTGAGAAATCTAGGGTAGTATGATTAGGTTTTATTTTTAGCTTGATTTCTCTTATTTTGACACGTTATTGTCATGTTAAATTACTTCCTACTGTTATTATTATATTTCTTCATCATCGAGATAAATTCCAAACAAATGAAGGTCACAAACACAAGAAAAGAACACAAGATGTAGGTACTCAACTAGGGAAAAACCCATAAGTAGGGGAAAACCCAGTAAAACTCATCCTTAGTAGATTCAAATCAAAGTGAGATTGACCAATGCCTTTTTGACTATGAGACTTGTCTTTCCTCCATCCATCAAGTCAAATTATTCAAAAGATAAGTCAAACTTACACATATGTTTCTTAGCTCTTGCAATTTCGTTGCTTTACTACAGACTTGAACCTTTGACTATTTTGCTCCATTACAACATTTGTTTTTTCTACTCAAACACAATTATAGTTTTGCAATTACATTATTCCATCTTTGTACATTTGTTTCCTATAATCACTATCCTATTGCAAACTTTGATCTTGCAATTTCGTTGTCATGTAGTTGATACGAACTTGCTTGACTCTCCTCCAAATGGGTCGAGTTCAGTTTGGTATAAATAGTTGTTCCTGTCTTTATATTGAGGTTGGCATGAATAATAAGAGAGACCGACATGAATAGGAGACAAAACCGACTTGATGGAGGAGAATAAGACATAACTTTTACTTTGACTCAACAAAATTCCTAGAGCACTCAATGGGTGCTATGACCATTGAACCAATCATGAAACCCATGCTTTAATAAGTCAATAAAAATTTCTTTTATAATTAATTCTCTTTCCTTTCTTTTGACTAATACATGACTCAAATACAATTATGAAAACCGACACTAGTCACATTCTTCAACAAAATTTTCACCTGAAAATTCGAATATCTCTTTGAAAATACACATTTGTCCATAAATCTTTAGCAGCATCATCAAAATAAAATAATTATTACCGACCAAACATGATCTTGCACCAAATCCTTATCCATATAATAATTAGTTTTTGCAAAACAAAAATCTATATTATAAAATAATGAAATTTTATATTATATATTAAAACCTAACCCACTTCTTATTAGTCCTTATAATGAAAGACTATAGTAATAAGTTTGTCTTTTGTTTTCATATTACTTTGTTTTTTATTTTATATTTGGACATTAATATAAAAAATAAAAATCATATTTTTTTAATATACTAAAAAAATTGTTTTTTCTAAAATTTGATTAGCTATTACTTTGTTTTTTATTTTATATTTGGACATTAATATAAAAAATAAAAATCATATTTTTTTAATATACTAAAAAAATTGTTTTTTCTAAAATTTGATTAGCTAATATGTTCGAGGTCTCATTACAATCTTTATTTTATTCGATGTTTAAAATTAGTGACATAATTTTTATTCGATGTTTAAAATTAGTGACATAATTTTTGGATTAAGCTTCATTACATAGTATTTGAAATCTACAATATGAGTGTGTCAATACCGAGGCACCATTATTTTCTTAATTAGAGGGAGGTTTAATGTATATCTTTTCATAAAATCAAATAATAAATAATAATCCTTATTAATTATAGTGACAAAATTTAGATTATTATGTCTCCTCGGAGGAAACTACAAGTATAATCTTGCAGTTTTCAGCCATTAATAGTGATAACGTTCATCACCTCAAGGTTGGAGAGGTTTCTTATGTTACCTAGAATTGCAAATGACGTGGGTGTAGAAAAAATGACATATGTCCACATGAAATATGTTCTTTCACATTAAATTCATAAATTATGTTAGCATTTTTGGACTACTCTGTGGATGTCTTGCGACCATTAATGATCAAGGTTATTCAACTAATGTTCATCATTTGTAGGTTGGATAGATGGTATGTGTTATTAAGTGCTTTAATCAATCTCTTGAAGTAGGAAATGTTAGGTGTGGAGCCTAATTATCTTCTTTATTCAGAGGTATCACTGCATTGGTCCCTAGTTCGAAATGTGGCGCAAACGCCGCCCATAATATTTGCGCTGCAAGGGGGGTCTAGGGGGGGCGACAATGATCTTTAGGAGCCCCCCCCTGGCGGGGGATCGGGGGCAGTGCCCCCAAAGCTAAAAATAGATGTAAAATTGCCTTGTAAAATGTTGTAATTTCGTAGTCAATATAGTTCGTTCATTAGGCAGAGACCTGACAGTAGAAGTTATGTTTACTTTAGGGTTTTTTTCCCTAGAAGGCAACCCCTCAATATATATGAGGGAATTGTATTGCGTCTATTGAGATCTGTATTCTGAGTGAGAAAGAGAGAGGAGAATGTGTGAGAGCGAAGAGGGAATTGCAACGAACCTGCTGTAGGTTGTATCTCTTCAGTTTATTGGATGATATAAAAGGAAGGACTAGTTGTTTCTCGAAGTTAGCACACAACTTGTGTTGTCGCAGGGTTTGAAGGACCTGTCGAATATGGTGAAGGTGCTCGTCCCAACTTTGGCCGAAGATCAAGATGTCATCTAAATACACCAACATGAATGCATTGGTGAAGGGTTGCAAGATGTCGTCCATCAGTGTCATGAAGGTTGCAGGAACATTTGTCAATCTCAACGACTTGACCAACCATTCTAAAAGGCCCTCCTTGGATTTGAAGGCAGTCTTCCACACATTAGAGGGTTCGATAGGAACCTAGAGATAACTCGAATTCAAGTCAATCTTGTTGAAATATTTGGCCCCCTTGAGCTGGTGGAGAAGGTCATCAATCCACAGGATTGGGTACCTGTTCCAGACAATAAGCTTGTTCAACGCCTGGTAGTCAATACAGAGCCTCCAGCTCCCATCCTTCTTCTGTACCAATACAATCGGGCACCCATAGGGTGATGAACTTGGTTGATGTGCCCTTTCTACAATAGTTCGTTAATCCGTCTCTTAATCTCATCGTTCTCCAGAACAGAGCGCCAATAGATCGGCCCATTGGGCAGTGACGTGCCCAAGGTTAGATCAATGGAGTGCTTAACCTGACAGTGCAGAGGTACCCCCGTAGGTGAGGCAAAAATATCCCTATACTTTTCCACAACCTTGTCCATTTGTTGCTACTGTGCAAAGGAGCCTTGCCTGGAAGTCGTGGCCACAACCTTCTTCTTGCCCTGACGGTGAATCATAAGGAAAACACATTTCCTGGTCTGGGAAATGATCTTATTGCATTGCTTTGCAGTGGTCAAAGAGATGGCGGTAGGAGGGGCTACCTCCGGTATCCTGTACAACTTGTTGGCCAAGGTAATAATCACAGAGCAAGGTCTAGACTCGTATACAACATGTCGCTTCCAAAAGTATGGTTGTCCTAGCAATACATCACAAACTTCAAGAGGAGAAACATCACACAGTACCTCATCTGTGAAGGGCTTGATGCTGTAGGGAAGGCCACACTTTTGGCTGATGCTAAGATGTCGTCCTTGGTGAAGCCACCCGATGGTGTATGACTGTGGATGTGATGTAGTATTTAGGCCCAGCCACTTCATGATCTCTGCTGAAATGAGGTTCTTTTGGCTCCCGTTATCGACAATGAATTGCAGGAGAGAACCCTTCACCCACATCTGTGAGTGGAAGAGGCGTCCCCCATCCTCTGGATCTTCAGGCTCAATATTCTGGATCTTGGTGGTGGCCACGATGGCACTAGGCTCGACATCAATGATATGCTTCCCTTTGTTATTTCCCTTATCGGGTTTTGATTCAAAATTGGAACATGCGTCCGATTCAGCAACCTTCAACTCAGCCACTAGTCACCGCTTGGCCTGACACTCACTTGTATTGTGAGTCGAGCTCTTATGGAACTCATACCATTTTCCCATGTCCTTCTTTGTCGTCGTCATGTTTTTCTTTGCTTGTGGCTTCGGCGGGCTGTCTTGGGTAGCCCCGCATTGGCTTAGTCCTTTGTTCAATGGTTTGGGGGCACCTTTTCCTTGCTTTGGATTCACAGATCCAAAGTCCTGCTTCTTCTGTTTAAACTTCTACTCAATCTTGACAGCGTACCGTATGTCATGTCGAGTGAGGAAATGTCGAGGAACCATCTTGTCCTGGATGTACTTGTGTAGACAGCCGTGGTACTTGAACACCAAATTCCGCTCAGTATCCTTGATACCCAGCTTCATGCAAAGGGTATGGAAAATATTTGTGAACTCTGACACATCTTGGTCCCTTCCCTATTGTAGCATGGTCCACTTTATGTATTTATATTCATAGCTTCCGACAAGGTAATATTATTCCTTGATGGCGTCTCAAAAATAATCCCAAGTGGGGTCACTCTCGTCCTTTTGTTCATAGTATGTTTCCAACCGTCCTTGACTTGTGAGGCAGCTTTGAGAAGTGCAAAAGTAATCGTTTCCCGATTGGAAAAGTCATGAACTGAAAAATATCCTTCCAACAGATTTAAACATTTATCTATGACATCTGCATCTATCAGGGCTTCAAATATGGGAATATCAAAGTTAACTTGAACCTTGAAAGGAGTGGCACCTCCAGAGTGGTTGCTGGATGAAGATGCATTGCTTGTGGGTAACCGTCGAAGGATCTGGGCAAAGTTATCCATCATCACATCCCTCTGTCGCTCGAGGGCTTCCTTGAGCAATATTTTGAAAGGGTCTCCTGCCCCCTTGCTTTTCTTTTCCTCTGTCATGGCAGGTCGTCAGATTTTGCGAAGCTGATCTTGCAATGGTTCAACTAGATCGAGCCCTAACTCCTTATACCTTGACCTTGTTGGGGACATGCAAAGAAAAAGAGAGAAAGTTCAGACCGCTCTAATACCGCTAATCCAAACTTAAACATGAACGCGACAACTTATAGATATAATCATAAATACAGAGTTGCAATAGAAAAACACTTCATTTCATTAATAGAAAAATACTAAACTATGTTTACAAACAGAATGGAAATACGATAGCTCAGGCGATGGTAGTTTATCTCTGAGAAGAGATGTGGCGGCTACATGCCTCTGAATTGTGTTACAATGAGGCTCAAAGGTCTATTTATTATTGAGAAACAATGGAAAACCATAAACATCCAAAAACCTTACCCTGGGAGATGAAATGCCAAAACTGTGGGCCCTGTTTGGGTAAATTAGTACATCAACTTCCCGGGGTCGTAACTTTGGCATGCTATCTCTGTTTGGCTATCAAAATACTCCGTTTCGAAGATCTTGAAGAGAGGGACGAAGGAAAATGGATAAATTGGTTTGAGAAAATTTTGGTCTCTTTTTTTCCCTAAAAACGTCGTTTAGGGCCTTAAAATGACTCCGGAAGTTCAAGACCCGAAAAACTGCCAAAAATAATAAATTGTGCTACAATTAAGGAAATTGAAAAAATGAAAGAGACAGTGCTGGGGGTCCAAGTGGAATAGGTGGTTGGCCACCAATATCCACCTGGATCAATCCTTCCCCCTTAGGAAGCAATGGTCCCCATTGCGTTGAGTGCCTCCATGAGATGGGGAAACTTCTGCTGAACTTGGTCCTTGGTGAGCCACTTGCTTTAGAGAAGGAGTTGGCCAGCTTTGACAACCCGATATAGTTGGATCTTCTGCTGGCGAGTGTTCTTGATCTGTGTGTCCATGATTCGATTAGTGGTGGTCTATTCCATGCAGTCTGGGTTTAGCTCCATTGGTGTGAGTTGTTCTGCAACATCGGATGCGTCCAACAATGGTGGAAAGTATGGCCAAAGACAGTCTACATTGAACACTGGGTGCAGACCAAGGAACAATGGAATACTAAGCTTGAAGGCATTGTCCCCTACAGCCTTGGTGATGGTGTATGGCCCATATCGGAGCAAGCGAAGCTTGCAGTGGGGTCCAACGAGGCGCTCCTTCTACAAATGTAGCCAAACTTTTTTGCCTACTAGAACTTGTGCAACACCCGATGCTAATCATGGCATTGATTTTACTTAGCATTGGCTCTGTCCAATATATCGTGGACTTGTTGGAGGATGTATTGAATGCACTCAATGAAGTTGTTAGCCTTGTTGGCTTCGAACTGGGCATGAGCCAAATCTGCTTGAGTAGTTGAAAATGGTATGACCACATCAATGGGACATAATGGATGAAATCCCAGCTCTACCTGAAAGGGTTTGTGGCTCGTTGAGATGTGGATAGATCTATTGTAGCTGTGCTGGACAAAGGGGAGGGTTTCATCCCATGTGCGTGGATGCTTCGATTTGTACATGCATAGAATGTGTACAATCATCTTGTTGACAACCTCTGTTTGGCCATCAGTTTGGGGATGGAAAGTCATGGACTTAGTAAGTTTTGTATCTAGCATCGACTAGAGACTTGACCAAAATGCACTCAGGAATCTGCTGTCCCGATCTGAGACAATGGACTGTGGGATCCCAAAGTGTACCCATACTCGCTCAAAGAAGAGCTTAGCAGTGGCCTCTGTTGTGATACTCTTCTTGCAGGCTGCCATGATGGCCATCTTAGAGAATCTGTCGATGACCACGAAAACACAATCGTTGTCGTGCTTAGTAGAAGGAAGGCCCGACATGTAATCCATGGAGACAGATTCCCAAGGTCGACTAGGAGTAGGTAGAGGAGTATACAAGCCTTGCTTCTTGATGGTTGGTTTGGCAATGGCGCAGGTGGTGCAGGATCTAATGTACTTCCCAACATCTTAACGAAGTTTCGGCCAATAAAAATACTTATGCAATACACCATTGTTTTGTTTTCTCTACTCCGAAATGTCTAGCGACCTGACTGTAGTATGCCTCCCAAATAATCTTGGCATGCTCGCTTGAAGGAACACATGTGTGTCCCAAGTTTCATAATAGTGTGTTGTGAAGGTGAAATTTTGGAACCTGCTTCCCTTCCACGAGTGTCTGGTATGTGTTGCCGAATTCTAGATCGCTCTTGTAAAGACGTGGCCACCCTGATGTCTCGTGCCCACAGGAGTCAAGCACAATGATCAGCGCCATGATTGATGGTCGGCTGAGGTAATCAACGACATTGTTGGTGCTATCCTTATTATAATTAATGTTCAAATAGAACTATTGCAGGCATGTGAACCATTTCTGATGGTGATCATTTTGCAACTTCCCTTGTGTCTGTATGAACTGTAGAGGTCGGTGGTATGTGTGGATGACCGTTTCCTTCTCTAGAATGTAATGCTTCCATTGACAGAAAACCTGCACAATGGAATACATTTCTTTGTCGTAAGTGGGGTGCTTTCGGACTGTGTCTGAAAGTGTCTCACTGTGGTAAGCCACTAGATGCCCATGCTGAGTAAGAACCACACCAATAGCATAGTCAGAATCATATGTCTCAATCTCAAATGGTTGTTGCAACCCTGGTAATGTGAGCACTGGTGCAGAACAGAGGCGATTCTTCAACTCAAAGAACGCTTGTTGTTGGGTTTTAGACCAAATTTTTTTTGCGTTTGCTCCACCCTTGGTACTTAAAGGCCAAGCGATATGAGATAACCCCAACACGAACCTACGATAGAAGTTGGCAAGACCCAAAAAGCTGCGAAGCTCTGTTAGAGTGGTTGGGGCTGGCCAATCTTGAATGACTTGTATCTTGGATGGGTCCACATGTACACCCTTCTCATCAATTATGTACCGAAGATATTGACCCTGAGTCAGGCCAAAGGTGCATTTCTCCAAGATAGCACACAACTTGTGTTGTTGTAGGGTTTGAAGGACTTGTCGAATATGGTGGAGGTGCTCATCGCAACTCTGGCTGAAGATCAAGATGTCATCTAAATACATCACCATGAATGCATTGGTGAAGGGTAACAAGATGTCGTCCATCAGTCTCATGAAGGTTGCAGGGGCATTCGCCAATCCAAACAGCATGACCAACCATTCAAAAAGGCCTTCCTTGGATTTGAAGGCAGTCTTCCACACATCAAAGGGTTCGATAGGAACTTGGTGATAACCTGACTTCAAGTCAATATTGCTATAATATTTGCCCCCCTTGAGCTGGTCAAGAAAGTTATCAATCCGAGGGATTTGGTACCTATTCCGGACAACAATCTTGTTCAACACTCGGTAGTCAATACAGAGCCTCCAGGTCCCATCCTTCTTCTGTACTAATACAATCGGGCCCCCACAGGGAAATGAGCTTGTTTTGATGTGCCCTTTCTATGATAGTTACTGAATTTGCCTCCTGATCTCATCGTTCTCTGGAACAGAGCGCCGATAGATCGTCTTGTTGGGCAGCGGCGCGCCCGGAGTCAGATTGATGGAGTTCTTGACCTGACAGTGCAGAGGTACCCCTGTATGTGAGGTGAAAATATCCCTGTACTCCTCCACAACCTTGTCTCTCTGCTGCTGCTATGCAGAGGAGCCCTGCCTAGAAGCCGTGGCCACAACCTTCTTCTTGCCCCGAGGGTGAATCATAAGGAAAACAAATTTCCTGGTCTGGGAAATGATCTTACTGCATTGATTTGCAGTGATCAAAGAGATGGCGGTAGGAGGGGTACCTCCGGTATCCTATATAACTTGTTGGCCAAGGTAATAATCATAGAGAAAGGTCTAGACTCATATACAACATGTCGCTTCCATAATTATGGTTGTCCTAACAATATATCACAAACTTCAAGAGGAGCAACATCACACAATACCGCATCCATGAAGGCCTTGATGTTGTAAGGAAGGCAGCACTTCTGGCTGACATGAAGATCTCATCCTTGGTGAAGCCACTCGATGGTGTACGGCTATGGATGTGATGTAGTCTTTAGGCCCAACCGCTTCATGATCTCTGCTGAAATGAGGTTCTTTTGGTTCTCGTTGTCGACAATGAACTGCAGCAAAGAACCCTTCGCCCACATCTTTGAGTGGAAGAGGCATTCCCCCTCCTCTAGATCTTCAGGCTCAATTTTTTGGATCTTGGTGGTGGCCACGGTGACACTAGATTCGGCATCAATGATCTGCTTCCCTTGGTCAGTTCCCTTATCGGGTTCTGGTTCAGAATCAGAACATGTGTCTGATTCAAAAGCCTTTAGCTCGGCCACTAGTGGCTGCTCAGCTTGACACTCACTTTTATTGTGAGTGGAGCTCTTATAGAACTCACACGATTTTCCCATGTCCTTCTTTGTCTTCGTCGTGTTGTTCTTTGCTTGTGGCTTCGGTGGGATGTACTGGGTAGCCCCACCTCGGCTTGGTCCTTTATTCGGTGGTTTGGGGGCGCCTTTTCCTTGCTTTGGATTTGCAGATCCAAAGTCCCGCTTCTTCTATATAAACTTCTACTCAATCTTGATAGCGTACCAGTACGCTACGCTGAGCGAGGAAATGTCTAGGAACTCCCTCTCGTCCTGTAGTTGTGTAGACAGTCACGGTACTTGAGCACCAAATGCTGCTTAGTATCCTTGATACCAAGCTTTGTGCGAATGGTATGGAAAATATTTGTGAATTCCGACACATCTTGGTCCCTTCCCTGCCGTAGCCTGGTCCACTTTATGTATTTATCTTCATAGCTCCCGACAGGGTAATATTGTTCGTTGATGGCGTCTTAGAAAGAATCCCAAGTGGGTGCGGCTGAAACAACGAAGGTTCACTCTCATCCTTTTGTTCACAGTATGTTTCCCAACAATCCTTGACATGTGGGGTGGCTTTGAGAAGTGCAAAAGTAATCTTTTCCTGATTGGAAAAGTCATGAACTGAAAAATATCCTTCCAACAGATTTAACCATTTATCTACGACATCTCTATCTATTACGCCTTCAAATATGGGAATATCAAAGTTAACTTGTACCTTTAAAGGAGTGGCACCTCAAGAGTGGTCGCTGGATGAAGATGCATTGCCTGTGGGTAGTCGTCGAAGGATTTAGGCAAAGTTATCCATCATCGCGTCCCTCTGTCGCTCGAGAGCTTCCTCAAGCAACATTTTGAGAGGATTTCCTACCCCCTCGTCTTTATTTTCTTTCTCTACCGCAGGTCGTCGAGTTTTTCGAGGCTAATAGTGCAACGGTTCAACTAGATCGATCCCTAACTCCTTATACCCTGACCTCGTTGGGGAAATTCAAAGAAAAACAGAGAAAGAGCAGACCACTCTAATACCATTGATCCGAACTTAAACAGGAATGCAATAACTTAGAGATATAATCATAAATACAGAGACGCAGTAGAAAAACACTTCATTTCATTAATAGAAAAATATTGAACTATGCTTACAAACAAACTAGAAATAAGATAGCTCGGATGATGGTAGCTTATCTCTTAGAAGAGATGTGGCGGTTACATGCCTCTGAACTATGTTACAATGAGGCTCAAAGGCCTATTTATTATTGAGAAACAATGGAAAACCCTAAACATTCAAAAACCTAACCCTAGGAGATGAAGCGCCAAAATTGTGGGCCCCGTTTGGGTAAATTGGTACATCAACTTCCTAGGGTCGTAACTTTGGCATACGATCTCCGTTTGGCTATCATAATACCTCGTTTCGAAGATATCGAAGAGAAGGTTGAAAGAAAAGAATGAAATTAGTTTGGGACATTCGATCTCTCTGTTTTCCCTAAAAACGTCATTTAGGGCCTCAAAATGGCTCCAGAAGTTCAGGACCCGAAAAACTGCCAAAAATAGTAAACTGTGCTACAATTAAGGAAACTGAAAAATTGAAAGAGACAATGTTGGGGGTCCAAGTGCAATAGGTGGGTGGCCACCAATATGCACCTGGATCAAGTGTTCCCCTTCGAAATTTGAGTAAATCCATAGGGAGATAAGTTGAAAATATGACTGAAAAGTAGTTTTTTCTTTTTTCCTCTAAAATTTGATGATGTAATGTAGTCTTATTTTATTATTTCCACTATTATTTTATAATTTCCTTAGGATACCCATTTTAGACCTCAGAATTCCCCTAATGGATGTGTAGTGAAGACACAATATCATAATTTTCTTCATTGGAATTACTCCCGAGAGATGATCTATCAAGAGATGAATGTCCATGTGTGACTCATCAAGGGTTTCATAGGGCTCTTCACGGATAGCTTAAGCAAAAATAGTCAAGAATCACAAGATTCCCCTAACATTATGCATGGTCTCCTTGTTGGCAGAATTTCATCCTCAAAACTTGGAATATCACATCTTGCCAAAGATTAGATCAACAACATGAGTTGATGTCTTGAGTGTTCAAGAGGCTTTTTGATCCAATTTGATTCCTTCTCCATACTTGTGTAACTTTCTTTTCTTGCTTGGCAATCGTGTTTTTATCTTGTTTAAGGACCCAAGTCAGGTTACAATCACGAGCCATATGTCCAATGTTATGACATTTGAACCACTCCATCTTGTTCATGAATGATGAATCATGACTTTTTCTTGCAAAGTTGCTTCTAGGGAGTTTATGTGGACCATTATATTTGACCTTGTGGTATTCCCTACAATCCTTTGCCATGTGCCCAAAATTTGTACAAGAATAACAATAACCAAAAAATATACTTTGGTACATGAAGGATGGAGATCGCCTTGATGTAATTCTAAAGTTATTCTATCTTGGGGTCCTTTGATCAAATTTATTATCTCTTGCATTCTTGGCATCATATATATATCTTCATGGAGTAGGGTTTCTTCCAATGTCATCTTGACTCTTCTCCTTGCTTTTGTTGGAACTGGGAGCATCAATATTTATTCCAAGCTTCTCCACATCCTTTTTGTTTGAAGAATTAGGGTTTGCATCATTTCCGTTTGAGGGTTCACCTGCATAACCAAGGCATGATTTATCAAGAGGAGATCTTTGATGGCTTAGGATGTCACCTAGGGTTCAAGATCTCTTTAGACTCTTGTTCAGATGATCAACTTCTTTTCTTAGGAGATTAATTTCTTCTTTCATCAGTTTGCATTCTTCATCCTTATTTTCTAGATGGTTCTCCATTTCTTCCTTCATTCTAGTTGCTTCTCATGATTGGGCCTTAAGTGAGGTGATTTCTGATTTTAATTTGGTGATATCTTCATCCTTTTCTTCTAGTTGACATGTCATGGAATTTATTTAATTTTCTACTTCATCGACTTGTCCTTCAAGGAGGGCCAAAGCTTCCATTACCTTTTCAACTCCTTGTGCTTGTTTCTTTGCTTCTTCCAACCGAGATTTAAGGGAGAAGACCTCTTCCTTGTATTGACCAATTTTCTCTTCAAGTTTGTTCAAGTCCTTGTGACTTTGTTCAATATGGCTTGACAAAGTGTTTTCCCTTTTCTTTAGTTTATCCAATTGATTTTTCATGGATATGACTTCTTCATGATGCCGTTTCTTTTTTTAATGCAATTCCTCCTTTAGGTTGATTAGCTCCTCATTTATTTCTTGTATTTGCAACTTAACAATGTCAACTTCCTTCCTTGTCTTGTCAAGGTTATGGTCACCATCTTATGCTTGCTTCTTGAGCTCCTTATTTTCCTTTTTCAAACTTCTTATCTCTTCTAGGGAAACTACAAATTTTTCCTTCAAATCTTCTTTGAGATCTTCTTCATTTTCTATGTTTTTGTTTTCAACTTCCATTATGGGTTCTAGATTTCCATCTTGCTTTCCATCATATTCTTGATTAGAGGTCATTGTCAATGCTCCTTTTGAGTGAAGATCTTGAAGTTTTTCCCACATATCTTTTGTTGAAGAACATTTTTCCACTTTGTCCTTTATAGGATCTGTTAGCATACTCAAGATTTCTTTTATTGCTCTTGCATTATATTCCCTGGATTCTTCTTCCATCATGCTTTCAGTATTCACTGATTCCCAGACTTCAAAACCTTGAGCCATTAAGAAATTATTCATTCTTGCCTTCCATATATCAAAGTTTCCATTGAACAATGGAGCTTTCGAAAATTGATTATCTTATGTTTTGATGGTTGAAGAAGAGGCATCTTTATAAGGATTGGAGACTTTCTTCCTTGGCTTTGTCATTTGTGTTCTAAGGATCTACTTTCAAGTTGTTAGGCTTTGAGTGAAGGTACTAGCTCTGATTCCAATTGTTGGAATTACTGAGAAGGCGAGGGGGGGGGGGGGGTGAATCAATATTCCTTTTATAATTGTTATTTTACCAGTTTTAGATCACTTATAAACTGAACACAAAATGAACAATATAGAATTAATGATTTTATTAATTAGAAATGGCAAGGACTCCAATCCTCTTCTTTACAATAAATTAGGTACAATAATGTTTAGGGCTCCAACCCTAGATGAAGACACCAATCTCCAATCTACCAGGCTCCAACCTGTACTCTTCCAAGCACCAACTTGGACTTCACAAGGCTCCAACCTCTAGGGCTCCAACCCTATCTTCCCTAAGGCTCCAACCTTGTCTCTATGAGGCATCAACCTCTAGGGCTCCAATCCTCTCACTAGTATAGGCTCCAACACGATCTTCTTGAGGACTCCTATCCTCTAGGGCTCCAACCCCTCTGCTTTAGATCTTCAATATGGATTCAACGGTTCTTCAAGGCTTCCAAAGTCTTCTGCAACAAACCTTGGTAATGCTCTCAATCAATCTTCAATAACCCTTCTTTCATCAATGATAACTTTATGGTTCTCAAAAAGTGTCTCCATAGCTTTTCATGTCACCCAAACAATTTTCTCCAAGGTCACATTATGAAATCAGTGAATTATGATCTCCAAGGGTGCCTTTAAGATTAGCTTAAGTATTCGATAATTATTTCCCAATATGTCTTCATAATATCCTCAACAAGCTTCTTAATTTTGACTTAAGGGGTCTTCAACAATGCTTTGACTAAACCTTCAAAATAGCCTTTCAATCTCAACGCAATCCCAAGTCTTCAATGTCCCTTCAACAAGCATTAATGGTACCCAACAAGCCTTCAATTTATGCTTCAAGGAATTCCTAAGTATACTCCTTTAAAGGTTGCTCATAAGTTATTCAAAGGTTCTCCAACTCTGCCCTATTTTGTTCTCAAGAGAAGACTCAACAAGCTCTATTTTTCCAATCCTAATAAATCAACACTTCAACCACGACAACTACGGTAACTTCGACCATGGTAACTACGACAACTTCGACCACAACAACTACGATGAATTCAACCATGACAACTACGATAACTTCGACCATGACAACTATGAAAGCTTCGACCACGACAACTACGACAACTTCGACCACGACAACTACATCAACTTCGACCTCCACAACTACGACAACTTCGTCCACGACAACTACATAAACTTTGACCATGGAAACTACAACAACTTCTCTATTCCTAGCTCGAACCTGTGGGAGACTACTCAACCCAAGAAAAATTCTAAAAACTTATCTTCCTTACTTTTCTAGTTTGTGCCTGCTTCTCTACCTCTTCTCTTGTCTCCACCGAAAAATCTGAGCTTGAATGGACAAATTTAGGTTTATATTTATAGTGGTTTTTCCATATTCGGAAGGGACACGTCTCTTTGCTAAATGGTTATAAGCCTACTCAAGTCGGCTTGGATAGTTTGACAATTTTTGACATATGTTGATTTCAAAAATTGGTTTCTCTTCAACATAAGGAATTAGGAGGTAAGTGACTACTCATTGGAAAGCTTATGACCTCCTCTATAAGCTGATATAGTACTCCCTTCAGGATATGACCTCTAATGATGGAAATTTATTTTTTCTTTCACCATATGCATATTTTTTCATAACAACCCTATTAAAGAATTTCTTTTATGGAATTAGAGCATCAAGTGGATTATAATTTTTTCATTATTTTGACATGCTAGTGCATATGATCTTCATTCATTAGGATTTTCATAAGGAGAGTCTTAAATAAGGTTAGGGAAACATTACAAAAGTGTTATTCATCCATCACAAGGTTTAGGACATTTGTCATCTCCCAACAATGCCATATTAACATCAATGACAACTTTGACCAACAATGTCTATTATGAAGATGGGGTCATAAAAACCTCCCTTTTATAAAGTTTGTAGAATTAAAATTTTGATACCACTATTGTATCCAGCTTGTTGAGAAATTTCCATTGATATACATTTTATCTCAATCTGACTCATGGATTGAAAATTATGCTCAATTGAAGTTTAACCAATTAGATAATATCACATCGACAAGTGACTCCCATGTGTCATCCACAAGTAGCCCATGTGGATTTTCCATGTCATTGCAAGTAGTCCACATCACCTGGGTCATTATGTGGCATCCACGTGGCCCTGCCATATCAACACAGGGAGTTCACATCACCTGGTCCTATACGTGGCATCGATGTGATCACTACCTAGTCCCTGTGGCACTTGCCATGCCAATCCCAGCTCATGGATCTCATTGGGTTGTGACTTTATGATTTAGGTAGTGATTCCATGTTATACTTATATTTGGATTCGCAAAAACTGGAGTGGGTTCAACATCGGTGGTTACCTATTTTAGACCCTACCCCCCCAATAACTCACAACAAACGAGGGGGGACCCTAGAGTACACATGGGTTATTGATTGGGCCCTGACTATGATTGCACCACCACAAGGTGGCACTTTTTTAATGTTGGATCCTCAACAGAGATTCCCATGTCAGCCCCGACCCTCCACCTCGTTAACTCATAATGGAGAGGAGCTTGAAGTGAATAAGGGTTATTGTCTGACCATGCCCCAATCATGCCATCTGATGAAGACCTCTTGTGAATGAGGGCCTAGAGAGGTCGATTAAACGAGTAGTGAGTGATCTCGTCGGTTAACGACCTCGAAAGACAAGAATATTTCACAGAAATGTTTGCCTATATACCGCCACTGATCCCCACCACCACCAACAGGGAGCGCTCAAGATTGAAAGTTGCTGACGAATGATGAATTATCCTGTTAGTTGATAGGTCTGACAAACAAGACCTTTTGACAATAGCTTCCACCACCCCTCCTCTAACGTCGCTTATGCCTTGGTGCAATGCATGTGTTACGGTGGCAAGTAGTGGGCGGTGAGCGATGGTAAGGTTCCACCTCACCTCACCTCTACCATGTGGCACAACCACATCATATTGGCACATGGGCCCCTCCACCAGGCCCATTTCATGTTTTGTGGAGTCTCGTTATAAAAGTTTTGGATTAAGTCCCTATCTTAGTGAGGCCCACAGCCACGCCACATTGAACCAACCATCACCTCATCGATTTCCCCTTTGTAATTTTCAGCAAACATGATGATTGTGGTGGTGTATTGATCCAAAGTTCCAAAGAGGTGAAACCATGATTAGATCAGTTGATCAATATCACTCAATACAAGTGATAGCTTGCAAGGTATGGGCAACATATAATAAACAATAGGTGGAAAAATAATAATAATAATAATAATAATATTAATACGTGAATAAAAAAGATTATTGCAATTATTAAATCATTAAAAACTAAATCAATTTAGAAATTACCTTTTTCTACTTTCATTTAAAATTCAACAGTTTACAAAATAAAAATTTGATTTAAAATAAAATTAATGAAATTAATTATAAGTTATGTTCATAAATGTGTTTATATAAATGAGTGGGTGTTAAATTTTCTTTCAAATATTATGTTGTAGATTTAAGAAAAAAATTGTCAGTATATTTATTAAGTTGCATTTTATAAATGAAAATGTATGATTATTTAGATTATTAAAAAAACTTATTTTGCCGTATTATTAACTACTACCAATCATCAGATTTAAATCTCTTATATAATTATCCTTTTTATTTACATCCATATAAATACAAATTTATGTTATTAAGAAAACTTAAAATTTAAATCTCTTACCATAATTGTCTTTTTTATTTACATCCATGTCTATGCCGATCCACCTGCATCTAACATTTAAGTTAATTAAATTAATGAAATTTATTACGTCTACCTCCAACTAATTTTCCTTACCGTTGCTGTGGCAACCCTTCTACGACATTTTTCTCTTAAGGATGGGTATATTTTTCTGCTTTACTCTCTCTATCTCGATTCGACGTAGGAGTTTGAACATCTATTTTCACAATTTTAATTATATTTCACATCGCGACTAATGAACACGTCATATTTCATGATTGTCTCTTCTTGAACATTTGTTTCAAATTCGTTCATCGTACACTACCTATTCATTGTTCTCATTTCCGCCGCACAATCAATGTCATACATATTTTCAAAAGAATGTGGTGGAAATAATTAAATGATTTTTCAAGATCCCAGAAACGTGGGCGCGTGCAATACCTGTCACAACTTGTGTGGTTGGTAAGTTGAATTTTGTTGCGTGGGTTTGTTGGATGGAACTTGTGCGTCACGTCGTGCACTCATTCCAAACAAGTGTTTTGAAAGGCTCCAGTCAGGGAACCAATATTTCTAATTATTTTTCGCCGTTGTTTATAAATAAATATTTTAATTTTAATTTTAAATATTAATATTAATATATAAATTAAATAGTTCGTTGATAAATATTATCTTAATAAATATTAAAAAGCTAAACATTCATAAAAATTATTATTATTATTATTATTATTATTTCTTAAAAAATAATAATTTATAAGTGAAATATATATATATATATATTTAAAAAAACATAACAATATCTTTAACCATAGAGATTCAGGGTATTTTATCATGGAAATTTATAATATGTAAATAAACTTTTTTACAATACCATGAGTTAATACTATGACTTATCAATACCACATACCCAAAAACTATAACTCATTTCATATGACAATTTTTTTAATTAATGAATTTAACTAAAAAGGATAAAAAAGACAACTACTTAAATAAATCTCCAATATACTATTAAGAATATTCTATGGAAATTAAATCATACCAACAACGTAATAATTATTGATATTTAAAATAGATTTGTAATTCATTCCATGCTTAAGATGAACTTGACTTGTAAAATTTTAAAAAATATTAACAGCAGCGAAATATTATTATTATTATTACCAGCCTATATCCATCTTAACTAGGGATCTACAAAGTACGAGAGGGATCAAATCTCTTTTCACACTAAAAGAGGTCTACATATCAAGTTGAATTTTATGCCAAAAAATTTCTCATAAACTTGATATAGATCACAGAAGCCTCACTTCAATAAATTGAATTTTGTTACGTGGGTTTGTTCGATAAGACTTGTGAATCACGTCGTGGACTCATTCCAAACTCGTGTTTTGAAAAGCTCCATTCATAACACTCCCGTTCAGATGTACCGCTATGTGCAAACCCAAATTCATCCGCACAGAAAATGGAATTTTGTAAAGAAATTTGATAAGAAACAAGAAAATGGAAATGTTGAATTAATTTTCCAAGATACCAGGAACGTGGGCGCTAATGCAGCTAGAAATGCGTTACAGGCCTCCGTTGGTCACGTAAAACTGGTCACGTAAAACTGGCACAACTGGGTTAGTTGGCGAGTTGAACTTTGTTTGGTGGGTGGGCAAGTTGCCAGTGGGCTCATTCCAAATCGTATTTATTCAAGTCAAGTTTAGTATTTATGTACTTGTGGGTAAAATTGGGTTGAAATTTAGTTAAATTTTGATTTGTATTATTTAAATTGGTTTTTGATTATATATATGGATTCAATATTCTAAAAATCTAGATATATTTAAATTGTGAAAAATTCACTAATCAAATTTATAATTTCAATAAATCCCTACCAAAATCTAATCTAAACAAATTAAATTGAAAAATAAATTGAAAAACTTAAAAATAAATCACACTTAATGCTAGCAATCATACGCATCTTCACAAGCCAAAACCAAATTCAGACTTAGTTAGATTTGTTCAAGAGTTTGCTTGTTGAATCAATGTCATCTCGATTTTGTTTCAATTTTAAATGAGTTCAAATTATGAAACTAATTAGATTACGACTTTATTTTGATGAAAACCAATTCAATGTTTAATTGGGAATAAAAAAAATGTAGACTATTTGCCCCACTTTGGATTTGAAATTAAGTTAGTAGTCAATGCGAGGCAGGAAAGTCGAATAACGCGGAGAAATCTCATTCCCACCTTCCCCTGACATTATAAATTCAACCATCTCTGCACTCTCCTCGAACGATTGCGTTTATCTGTGCCCATGCCCACAAAGGCCTCTTCCTCCTCGGGCTGCTATTGCTGGTGGTGGAACCCTGTTTTTTATTAATTAATTACAGGGCTCACCCCATCTTCATCTGCTGCTGTTCTTCCGTTTCGATCCGGGGCTTCTTCCTGGTGATTGCTTACGCTTTCTTTGTTATTGGAGCAGCAGAACCAATTTATTGGCGGAGCTGTCGAGATGGCGAAATACACAGAAATGGTGGATGCGGGTATAAGGATCGCCGCCAGGTTTAATTCTCACTGCCCCCAGACGTCACGTTTGTATTATCATCCAAATTCTTCCAAAAATGAGGCGGAGGCGGAGGCGGAGGCCGCCTCCTCTGGAAAAGTACAGGCCGCTCCTTCTCGTGCCCTGCACCTCTCTGCATCTTGCGCGAATTCAATGTTTGAGATGCAGGGGAAGCAGGGAGATGGGGAGTGGCCCATCATTGTATTCCCTAATTACTCTTATTTTTCCTTTTACATTTGATTATATCATGACAAGCAACACCAAAATATATGGCAAATTCTTCAGCTCTCAGACGAATTCTGGTTCATTTCACCGATTTGTATCGGTTAATTCATTGATTTATATATGGCTTAAATAAATAATGGAAATTGTTATCTAATTGCAGCATAAGTTGTGGGTTTCGATATTTTCAGACCGATTTAGCCTTGGGCTGACTTGTGTATTGGTGAGGCAATTTTCAACCGATGATTATCCAGATGGCGTTTAAAATTGTATAAAAATTCATATCAGTTGGTAATAAATGGATGTAAAGGTTTCTTTTCGGTTGTCTCATGGAATAGGTAACTAATTGGGAGCCTATCATATCGAGGAGTTGCACTCTGAATTAATGGATTTGTAATTTCTTTTATTGTTGATATTTTGTTTTTGGGTTTGTGTTTTTTATTTACATTCATTTGATCTTGAAGTTTATGCTTTACATACTATTTTGTTGGTGGGTGGAGCGCAACACAAAGCAGAGGAGATAGCTACGGTTGCAAACGAGCGGCCAGACACCACAAGAATTTGTCATCACAGAGAGAAGATGAGGGAGCGGTGGGCTAGGGCCGAACCCTAGACACTGCTATGTAGGGGAATCGCTTCGGCATCTAAACCTACGTGGAAGAGAGCCAGAGCTGATATATGGCAAAACTCGTCGAAGTGCAAAGGATAACCCGTGAAAGCTGCAAGTTCTTCCAGGTTTGTCTTTCTGGTCTATTGGGTGATGAGTGCTTAGGACAGATTTTGCTTTAAAGTGGGTTTTCTAGCACGTCTCGGCTCCTTTCTCGTCTGGGGCTGCCTTTTCAGGGATGTATTTCTACAAAGGGATGTGGGTCATGGTTATTAGATGTTTTCTATCTTAAATTTCATTAGTGGTGTTCTTAATTTTGGGACTATTCTATGGGACAATTTTCTTGGGTATGAATAGCATGCTCTCTCTCAGTTTTTTAACAGTCGAAATATCTTCACATTTTGATGTTAATTGCTATTGCGATTTATATTTTATTCTGCATTTACTCAACACACTCCCTACCTCCACCAAAGCGCTTAAATGCCTTCCAAGACTGAATCTTTTATGCTTGCATGTCCTCAAACCTCTTTTGCGGAGGGCTCTTGTCTGTATACAAGTAGTTTACACTTGATCTGGCATCGGTGGTTAAACTCTTTCATAATCTCCAGGCCTTGTAACTATTTTGGTTTACGCATTTACAATCTTTGGTTGACCTGCATGGGATGCTATTTGCTGTTGTTGTTGTGAGGGTCTTTAGTTTCTTTTCTCCATCATGAGTTGTCGTAAAGGTTTTTTTCTTGTATGACCATCTGGTTCACTGGTTTCCGTCGGACTTCGGCTCTAGTTCAGGATTGTTTTCTCGGTGTCGAATCCTGTATTTTTGGGTGGTATTCAATTTTTCCAGGGTGGTGGGTGGATAATATCCTTGCTTCGATCTTGGATCTACTACCATTTAATTACATCTGCCATCCGACCCTTTACTCCATGTGATTTGGGGACCTCGTACTCCGTTCCATATCTGGATTATAATTTTTATATTTAGTGCACCACCTTTTAACCTGTTTTGGACGACGAATTGACAATGGTCCTTTTCATATGTTGGATGTGCGTTTTATTCTCTGTACGCCACACATCCTCGTAGTATGTGAATTACTTAATCCCTAGATTTGGGTGGGTATCTACGGTATATTCTCCTAAATGTTTCCAACTACCTCTCTCACATCCCCACTATTCCTGTTGAGGACATCTCCTTCCAACATATAACATTGTGTTTTTTCATTCTTTTTTGGGGGTATGGACATGTTGGACTTTGACACGTTAGCCCATGGAGCATTCATTCAGGCTACCATGGATGCTGAGTCTCATTTGCTTCAATCATCTGGGGTCAATCGCTGAGGTGGCACATGATCTCTGGATGCTTGGCACACTATCCTAGGAGATGTTCCTATGCCAGATGGGGCTCATGCGGCCCTTGATCTTCATGGTGTCGAACATGCAAGCTTTGAACGACGATCCAATCACAGGCAACGTTCTATTAGGACTACCACCCCATCGCATGCACTGGTTTTCGACCTTGAGGCATTGATCGACTTTATTACCAGTTTATAGAAGCGTGCTCTCGTTGGCCGGTGGCATTTTGCGGAGCTTACTAGTTCTGAGATGAGAATTTGGGTGGACAAAAAGTGGAAATCCATATTGGGGTATATGCCAACTGTGATGCGGTTGCTATAGGGATGGTACAACTTCCATTTTCTCAGTTAGGAGGATCTTGTGAAAATTAAGGTCATTCTGTGGATTAATGGCAGAAGCTTCTTAGCGCTTCACTCCTAGTACATTGGGTTCAATCCTCTAAACAATATGATGTAGAACAAACTTATTTGGGTTAAATTGCCCGGGTTGCCTATCGAATTATGGAAAAAGCAGGTCTTCATGGACATCGGAAATGCCATTGGTAAGTTTGTTTATGTTGATCCACGGTGTTTGGGGGCACTAGATAAAAGAGTCGCCTAGATATTGGTAGAGAAGGAATATCGGGGTGGCTTTCCGGATCACATCACATTACACTGGGGGGAGACTCACTTAACACAACGTTTGGATTTCTGGGGCATTCCTTTCAAATGTTCAAATTGTCACCATACAGGGCACCTCCTGGCTCATTGCCCTCGCCGCTTGAGTGGTCATGAACATGGATGGAACTGTTTTGGTGCGTCAACGTAGTCTCAATTTGGCGAGGACCCTCCCGGACATTATGGTGCGGCACATCAACATGGGAAAGCTTCGTGACGAAATACAGGTATTCTGCACAACCTTTTTTCTATTCATCCCCCTGTTAACAAATCCTTGAAATATGGCTCCTCACCCATCATTGTTCCATCATCCCCATTGGCTTCCATGAAGTCAGACATCCCTGTCACCAATTGTCCATCCCAGCATATTCGAAATTTCCCTCCGGGAAACACTCCTCGTCAAGATATCCCAACCCCTTTTTCATCTCATGACGTTCCCTCAACCTCTCATATTACCTACGTCCCTGCTTCGTCACCCTCTCATTTTACTAAACGACTTCAGGGGCCTAGAAATGGTCTCACTTTGTCATGCTTGCCACTTGCTTCCCCCACTAATTTTGTTGGTATTGATCTAGACTTTCTCCTTTAGAGAAAGACTTTGGACTTACACACTCTCACTATACATAAACCATCTGGCTCCTCATCTCCCCACACCAGCCCTACCTCTGCTGGGAATATTACTATCCGACGAAAACAAAACCGTGGCAGTGGACATTTCCGAGGACGACCCAGACCTATCCCTCTAAATTCCCCTATTGATCGATTCCTTGTTGATGTTCCTATTGCTGATATTTCTTCTTCTCGGGCCCTTGGAGCATGGATGCCTGCACAGGGGTTGTCATGACTCTCATCATTTCTCTCAACATTCGGGGATTGGGGGCTGCCCCGAAATTTCTGGCTCTCAAACAACTTTTTCTCTCTATTCATCCTTACATAATTCTTCTACAAGAAAACATGCATTTTGTTCCACATGTTATCCTATATTTTCGGAAAATGTTCCCGGATTGGCATATAGCTGCCATGGCTACTGTTGGTCTATCTAGTGGTCTTGTGGCCTTATGGGACCCTCAATGGGTTAAGGTCAAGGAATTCTCATGCTTTGCTGGTATCCTGCTTGAAGGATATATCCGTGGTCTGAGTGGGCGTATCTACATTCTGAATATGTATGCCCCTTATAAGAACAAGGTTGTTTTTTGGAACAAGCTACTTACATCTGGGTTAATAGAGTTGGTATCTCTCATCATTGTGGGAGGCTTAAATTGTACTGTTGGTTTGGACGAAGTCTGGGATCGGTCCAAGAAAATTGACCCACTGGCGGGATTGATCCGTGACGTGATTATGGACCACAATTTTGTTGATATATGCCCAAAAAAGATGGTTCCTACATGGGATAATGGAAGTGTGGGGTTGGCGTATGTTACAAAGTGGCTGGATCGGTTTCTAATACATGAGCAGGCGGTGGAGTGCCTTGGAGAAGTACATGCAAGGGTTATCAATAATTTTCTATCTGATCACTGGACCATTACTTTATAATGGAGGAGGGCGGAGTTTAGATTCGGGTTGCCTTTTAAATTCAACTGGATTTGGTTGGATGATCCAGATTTCAACACACTGGTGTGTTTTGTATGGACCCGTGACAACGGCCAGGGGACATCTCCCATGGTTCACTTCCTAGATAAGCTTGTAATCCTTCGTGGGGAGGTAAAAGCATGGTAGAAACAGAAGACTATGCAATTGCATAAGGAATTTCATGATATACAACATGAACTGGATGCTCTTCGTCCCCAGATGATATCTCATTGTCTTCTTGATTCTACTCGGAAACGTATACATGAATTAGAACTCAAAAAGAAGCAAATTCTATCTGTCAAAGAAGCCTCCTGGCGCCTGAAGAGCAAGGCTTTATGGATTAGAGAAGGGGATCGAAACACTAAATTTTTCCATCATTTTGGAAACCAAAGGCGCAAAATAAATTCTATCTGGGAGATTATTGATGCTGACGGACAACATTTTCAGTCGCAGGGGGATATTTGTAAAGCTGTTGTCTCACATTTCCAGAAGGCCTATGGTCGCAATGAATCGTGTGCATACATTCTTGGGAAATAGCAACAAGGCTTATGATTGTCTGCACTGGGGATACCTCAGGCTGGTTCTACAAAAGATTGGTTTATAGCCTAGATGTGTGGCTTGGATAATGGCATGTGTTACAAGTGTAAATTATGCGGTGATCATCAATGGATATCCAACACATTTATTTAGGGTTGGTCAGGGGCTTCGCCAAGGCTGCTGACTTTCCCCACTCTTATTTATCTTAGTGATGGATGGGTTGAGTCTGCACATCAATAAAGCGGTGGCAGATGGTCAGTTCCAGGCTTTGCACATGGGAAATGACATCAAAATTTCACATGGTTTCTTCGTGGATGATGTGTTTATTATGGGTATGTTAAATCGATTTGCATGGTTGACTCTTTTTCATATTTTTACTAAATTTTCTAATGCCACTGGTTTACATATGAATCTACAAAAGTCAATTGTTTATCACGGCATGTGTGATATGGAGGCTATTGCTTATATAAAAAGTTTATTTGGAATAGAGGCGGAGCTAATGATGAGTGGTATGAAGTATCTTGGTTATCATATCAAACCATGTAGCTACAGGATTGTCGATTAGTAGTGGCTCGTGGACCGTTTCTACAAAAGGATATATGGATGGGAATTTAGATGCCTATCTCTGGGAGGTTGCATTATCCTGACTCAAGTTGTTCTCACGCAGTTGGGGGTCTACTGGGCTCACCTATTTCATATCCCCCACTCTATTATTAACAGTCTAAATAGAATCATGGAAAATGTCATCTGGGCAGGGAGCAATGGACAAAATAAATTTCATTTGGTTAAGATGTCCCACATTACATTTCCAAAGCGTTTGGGGGGTTGGGGGATTATGAATCTTCGCCACTTTGGATGGTCTTTATTGATCAAATCATTATGGAGGGGAATATTTGGGGTTAGTACTTGGGGTAAGGTGATTAGATACAAATACCTAAAGGAGCATGACTTTCTGTTTTGGTATCGTAAAGGAAATATAGGTATCCCGACGGGCTCGACAAGCTGGCTTAGCTTTCAAAAGATAGGAATTTTTTTTTACAATATCTTGCCTGGTCTATGGGGTCGGGTCATAGAATCTTCATTGGTGCCAATCATATTATGGGTGCTGGAATGGAATGCAACATATCATAGGCGTTCATTCGTTGTTTAAATGGATGCGGTATATACTTCTAGAGTCAAGTATTATCCACCTGGCAGGGTCCTTGTCCTATTTGGAAAAGTGCACAAGAGTTGGGCCTGGATGGGCGATCGGAGCTGGAATGGAATTGGATTAGTGCCGACATGAATCTTCTTGTTATATGCCGTGAGGGGCATTGTGATAAACTTGTATGGACGGGGAAGATGAAGGCGGGGAATATCATGGTTGCCGATATTTATAACACCCTCTGTGGTAGGGAGGCACAACATGGGGATAGTCCTGCATTTTATGCTTTCTGGAAGACTAAAATTCCAATCAAAATTATCCTATCTTTCTGGCTGGTTTACCAAAACAAAAATATCACTTGGGAAAATCTGCAAAAGAGGCAGTGGCATGGCCCCAGTATTTGTACAATTTGCAAAATGGCAGTGGAAAACAACAATCATATGTTTCTCAATTGTCTCTTCACGGTCTAGGTATGGGAAAAACTGGTATTTCATTTTGGTTTTTCTTATAATCAATTTGTCAGCATTGTGGATTGTATGGAATGGTGGAGTTCACAGAAGCTATCATGGAGGATCATCCCCCCAATTCTATTTTGGGCAATATGGAAATGACAGAACAAGTACATTTTTGAAAATTCCATTGATAATTTCATGCTGGTTTATGATCGCGCTGTATCACATCACTCTATGTTTTCTTTACTTGATACTAATAATAAAAAAGAAAAACACAAGCATCCTGATCCACAGCTGCAGTATCTGGTAGGTTTTTTCGATGGTGCGGCACAAAGAAACGCTTGTGGATGCGGCTTTTGGATAGCCATATCCAAATAACTGGTATATATGATTCACTGGAATGCGGGAAGCAACACAAATAACAGACATGAAGCAATGGCTCTATGGGGTCTTTTATGGTTCACAAACTTCCTCAATATCCCTGATATCCATATTTTTGGGGATTCCAAGATTATTATTGATCATGTCAATGGATGTGCAATAATAAACCAACAACTGCGCCTTGGATGGATATGGAGAATCGAAAATCTATGGAATCAGTACAACAATTCAACAATTATGCACATCGGCAGAGAACATAACCAACTAGCAGATGAACTTTCAAAGAGGGGTCTTCAAGAAAACCTAGGTGATATGCCCATTCAAATAAATTTGGGAGACAATGTTCTGGATGTTGGGGACTTTCCATTTCTTGGGTAACTTTTGTGTTTCTTTTTTTTGTATAATTCTATGTATCTTTTTCTTTTTTGAATCTACTGGCCTCATATTCCTCATGTATGAGATTTGATGTAAATGATATGAGAGGTACTATGGTTCACTATGTATATCCTCATTGGCCACATTGTTGCATGACATACATCTTTTCATCCAACTCTCTATTTTTGAACCTAACTGCATATCAACCATTAGTGTTCATATGATGTATATTTGTGCTATTTGGTTTTTTCTGATTGGGAAGCATGTTGGTTTACCCAGATGGATTTGTGTTGATACTGGATATGGATGGGTGATGACTATAACTGTATTTTGATCCTATATGATAATACATTATGCTTTTTTCGTATTGAAAAAAATACTATTTTGTTGGTTAAATAATTTATTTTTTAAAATTAAATGTAAATATTATTTATTGATAAATTAAAAGTATATTTTAATTTATTTATATATAAATTGTGGATATTTGATCTCTTTTGACACTCAATAAATTTATGATTTATATATAAAAGTTTATGGAAATTTTTATGGTGATTAACTTGAGGAAATTGAAACACTTCTAAGATTTGGTAGATCCATATATGTATTATAAATTGATTTGCTCCTTGATGTATTTGGTTAATACCATAACGGAAATTTGCTTTGCAATCAACACCTTGAGCTAGTTCCAAGTGGAATTGTGACATGGCCATTGGATTGCAGCAAAACATGTATTAAGGTAATTATGTGGTACAATCGATTATGGGTTGAGATATGTCTCAAGAAATGATATATGACTGCAAGGTTATACAAATTTAGATTGGGCAGGAAGTGCGAAAGACAGAAAGAGTACATCTAGAAAATGCTTTAGTTTGGTCTTTGCTATGATTTCGTGGATGAGTAGGAAGCATACATTTGTTGCACCCAACACTTCCGAGCCAAAATATATTGCATCTATTTTAGCGAGTTGTGAAGCAATGTGGCTTCAGAAGTTACTCGTAGGACTATTTCATGAGGTGCTAGAATCGACTATGATATATTGTGACAATCAAAATTGTGTAAAACTTGTAGACAATCCAATTTTCCATGACATGTCGAAGCACATTGATATCAAGTACCACTTCTTTCGTGACATGGTGCTGAAAGGAGCAGTGAAACTCCAACACATCTCTATTGATGAGCAAGAAATTGATATTCTTACTAAGCCTCTGTCCAGAGTGAAATTAGTATACTTCAGGGATGAGCTTGGACTTGTTGAGAGTGCTTCCCTCAATGTGAAGAAGTGTTGATGAGATAGCATAAGGAACAAACATTCTCCTTGTGTCATGTATGACCAGAATTAGGGAGAATGGTCCAACAAAGGACAAACATTCTTCCTGTGTCAAGTATATTAACCAGAATTAGGAAGAATGGTCTTTTCAAATCAAGCTCAATGAGCTCATTTAGCATCATACCCATAATTACTTGGATAGAGTTTGGCCTTTGTTGATTCACCATGTGTCAAGATATTGGTCAAAATGATGGTGAACCAAGACTAGTATGTATACCGTTTGTTAGATAGACCAAAATTATGGTGACTATTTGATTTTAAATGTGTACCATGTGTCACGAGTACTAACCAAGATTATGGTGAGGATACACCATAGGTCATATGTATCGACCAAAATAATGGTAACTTGTTGATGTTGATCTACCATGTGTTAAATTTGTTATTGGAATTATGGTAGTTGAATGACGCTGATACTATTGATGATTAATTATAACCTTCGAGAATTTTGTCAACATGAGAACATTAAATAGTCATTAAGAATACCTTCCTAGCTTAGAGGGAGTGTTGAATTTTGTAGCCATGGTCAGCCTTCATAATTTATATTTTAGCCCTCGATGAAAATGTAAAATATAAGACATGTTCTTTGTCATTTTTTTGTTTAGTCCTTGAAATAATTAATATATGACATGTTCTCCATGTCGGTATAAAAGGAGGAAATTTCAAATTTTTAATGTTTGGCTCCAAACTTGTCAAGTGAGCCCTCCTTCAAGTCAAGTTGGCCCAAGTGAAGAAATAACCATTCAAACAAGAACACTATATATATAGCCATCAACTTCCTCCACAATGCACCATTCGACCTCACACGCAAGAAGATATATTATGGGCTTGTGAAGAAGAAGAAGGAAAAATTCATCTCAAGCATATCTCTCTCTCTCTCTACTTCGCACATGTGACTTTCTAGACATATTCTGGGCCACAGGTCAAACTTCTAGGCAACTCGGTTGAAAATTTAGGCAAGATATTTTAGGAAACAAGGACAAGTTTTTGTGCATATTATGGGAGGCTAAATTTCGGCCCAGGAAGATCAAAGAGGTCCGAGTTTGTTGGTTACAAAGTTGACTTGAAAAGAGGATTGTTTGACCAAGTTTGACCATAGCATTGTAGGTTAGTTTGACCATCATATTGACTAGTAGAATTAGGTGTATCTCTTATTGAACTGAATAATTTATCCAAGGAAAAGGTTGATGGGTTTTTCCCCCAAGTGGGTTTTCCAAGGGTAAATCTTGTGTTCTCTTTGTGCATTGTGATCTCTATTGTCCTTATGGATTTATGGTTGAATTTTTGGAGTGTAATTGCTTCATGATAAACTAAAAGTGTCAAAATAATATCTACATCATTAAAAGTAATTATCAATATTTTATAAATTTGTGCTTGTATCTATTTCACTTGAAAAATAAACATCAGCTACATGTGGGTTGTTGATCGGGCCTCGACTATGATTGCAACACCAGGAAGTGGCATTATTTTAACATTGGACCTTTGACAAGAATCCCTATGTCAGCCACCACTCCCCACCCTGTTAACTCATAATGACCAAGGGGGCCCGAAGTGAATGAGGGTCGTATATGTGACCATGCCACAATCATACCATCTGAAGAAGACCTCTCGTGAATGAGGGCCTAGAGAGGTTGATCCGACAAGCAGTGGGTGATCTCATCAATTGATGAGCTCGACATATAAGAATATTTCATGGATGTTGACGCTTTGTTTACCACCACCTGTCCCTACCACTACCATCGAGGAATGCTCAAGGTTGAATGTTGTTGACGAATGATGAGCGGTCCCGTTAGTTGATGGGTTTGGCAAATGGATCTTTTTGCAGCAGCCTTTGCCACCACTCCACTATCATCACTCATGCTTTGGTGTAATGCATATGTGTTACAGTGGTGAGCGGTGGACGGTGAGTGATCGTAAGGTTCCACCTCACCTCACCTCTACCATGTGGCATCCACATCGCATTGCCACATCATATTGGTGAATGAGCCCCTCCACCAAGCCCATTTCATGTTTTGTGGAGTTGTTCTCATTATAAAAGTTTGGATTGAGTCTTAATGCTAGTGAGGCTCACAGGCCATGTCACATTGAACCAACTATTACCTCATTGACTCCCCCCATGTAATTTTCAACAAACACAATGGTTGTCGCAGTGGGTGGTCACCTGGACCAAGGTTTTGAAGGGGCGAAACCATGACCTGATTAGTTAATCAGTATCGCTCAATACAAGTGATAATGTGCAAGATCTGAGAAACAAGTAATAAACAATGGGTGGAGTATTAAAAAAAAATGAAATGAAATATTAGAATGCCAATAAAAAACATTATTGCACATATTAAATCATTAAAAATTAAATCAATTTAGAATTTACCTTTTTTTCTCTTTCATTTAAAACTCAATACTTAATGAATACAAAATAATGAAGTTAATTATGATTTTTATTTTTATTTTTTAATGAAATCAATGATTAATTATGATGATAAATGTGTTTATATAAAAAAATTAGGTGTTAAATTTTATTTCAAATATCATGTTTATGTAGATTTGAGAAAAAAAAATCAATAAAAAATTTTGATTAAATTTATTAAGTTGCATTTTATAAATGAAAATTTGAAATTAATTACATTATTAATTTTTTTTTTTTATCATATAACTAACAACTAACAACTAACAACTAACAACTAACAACCATGAGAGTTAAATCTCTTATCATAATTATCTTTTTTATTTACATATCTATCCTAAACGTATTGGCATTCATCTACCATTTAAATTAATTATTGTTAAGTGAAACAGGGACTGCTCCTATTGAAGCAATTGCTATGGTGCGAGTCATAAGGTATTTAAAAAAATTAGCAAATGGAAGAGCGTAGATGCCCTAAGGTTGTCTTTAATGATAGATTGTGCAAGAGCAAAAAAACTTGGATGCAACAAAATAACAAATGGTTTAGTAAATGGGGTATTTGCTTGAACATGTGTCCCGTAAACAACAAAGAGATAAAATCTTTTGTTATGGAAAAGTTCCACAAGCGTACTTGGGATAAGGAGCTAGGAAGAAAGAAAAATTATTATATTGAAGTGTTTAATCCCACCCATAGTCATCAACCAAAAACATACGAGCCAAAATTCTTATTGCTCAGTTAAGCACTAATTCTCATCAACTCCGTTGTGAAACATGGCGTTGGAAAAGCCAAAGGAAGTGTGGGAGGAAAGAGTATGCATTTTTTGTTCTTCCGGAAAAGTGGAAACAGAAAAACGTTTCATTTTAGAATGTGAGGTCTTCAAAGACAACAGGGAAAGTTATGCATATATGTTGGCAGCTAGCTCTTGGGATAGTCTATTTAGTGAGGGGTGTTGGGCCTTAGAAATGCCCTCATTTTCAACATATAACATTATAGTTTATAAAGCATATTCCTACACTTTCTACGATATACATATAATTTGAAGCTGCTAGTTTCACATGCTCATGTACACTGTAAATTTTATATGTTAAATCTGAGCATGAATGTATCCTTGTACCTGATCCGCACATGGCTTCACTGGAAGTTCTCTTTCACTTGAAGGAGGACATATTTTCTCCAGTATAGTAGGAAAGTTAGTAAATAAATAAATGAAAATAGTAAAGAGAAAAATAAGTTCTTTTGTGAAAACCATCTTGTCTGGTGCAACTGGGCAGGGATTTTGCTTGAAAACCAGGTAACTGGCAGGCAAGGTTCCCAATAAAGTTTGTAAATTTGTATGAGTTCTTCAAATCATGTATTTCATTATGTCTTGTACTCGTGTTGGTTGATGTGGGATTCCTTAAGGCCCACCTGCCAACAAGCCTTATCCCATCAACATCAACACATTATCTGGGATTAGGGTTAGGGTTAGATAAGGTACCTGGGAGCCTGCATGCCTTAATGGCAGGTATCCTTGTCATCTACTAAGGAAATACATCAATGTTTCTTGGTGGATGAATTCTGCAGTCCATTCGACTTCGACAAATCCATTCATGGCTAGTAGAATGTACCTAGTGCCTTGATTCCCATTAACATCAAAGGTGGGATATCTCACATTGGTTAATGATCTCCTCAATGGTCGGTAATCCAATGATTCTTGCTTATGTTCGACATTGACACCATTTATTCACATATGCAAGATTGCACATGGGTGTGTAGCGGTTGAAGACTATATGGTTTTGAGATCTCAACACAAGTTTGTAGCAGTTTGGATTTTTGTATTAGCATTCCCATTGTCATTTGCAACAGTAGTCACCTTCCCTCAGTTGTTTGGGGACATACAACTCCTCAGGCATGGGGGAGAAGGGGAGCTTCAGTTCATCCTCCAGCACTTCAGTTCATCCTTCAGCTTTCTTCAACAGATCAGATCAACAGTCACATCAGCTCCAGCCATTCCATCCTCCACTTCATCTTGCAGCATCAACACATCAAAGCAAAGGTAAACCTGAGGTAAATTGGTTTAAGATTCTTTAGTTCATTAAGAATGCAAGGAAACATGATGGTTAACCACTTTCCACTTCATATATTCTATCTTTCATCACCACTATCATCCACCTCCATTTGAAATCCATTTTCATAATAAAATGCATAAGTGCTCTAAATTAGGCCATATGAATGAAAAGTAGATCATAGTGGTCCACTAATACAAAGCAACAACCATAATGCCTTCTCTTCCTACATCATAAGCATTCATAACATGTGGGAATGTTATTTTCATTCTTTTGTTGGTATTTCAAGGCATGAACTTTGTTCCTGCAGGTTGGTTACCACAGTGGAATTGTACCATTTGTATCACAAGTCTGCAGTATTATCACATGACGAAATACTATATGTTGTGACAAAGTTGACATTAAAATATGAAGTCATTGCTGCCCAAAACAATAAGAACCACATATAAACCTTGGTCTTAGAGTATGAAAGCATTTTTATCCACCATTCCCATTATCACTTCATGATTCATGAGATCCCTCATCTCTTCCTTATTCACTTAGTGTTTGTCCTCAATTAGATCTCTCCCCACTCTATGGCAGTCAAATATGAATAGTGCTGCTCCACAAGAACCAGCACCTCCAAATCTTTACGCAGTGTTGCTCCACAAGAACCAACCCTACCCAAGGTTATGATGTCATAAAATCTATAAATGAGCAAGGTATTTGTTTGCATGAGGACATGAAAAATCGCAGGCGTGGGGGGGTGTTGGGCCTTAGAAATGCCCTCATTTTCAACATATAACATTATCGTTTATAAAGCATATTCCTACACTTTCTACCATATTCATATCCATTTCCCGTAACTCATGCCTTAAACCATCATTTTCATATCACAGTTAAATATCATAGTTTTATTGTGTTTTTAATGTCTTAAGGATTATTTTACCATGATTTACTAATGACGGTTTCACTAAGTTCATTTGTTGTAGAGTTCCATCGCCGAAATTCTTCACAAGGCAGTTAAACTAGTTACTGCAGAGTTGAGTACGGAATGAGATTGATGTAGGTGAAAATATGAATTTTGTGACCAAATGGTGAAGAATATAGACATTCTGAGACTTGCATCGTGCTCAAAATACCCTCTTTCATATAACCCAGAAACCGTTCGGGAAAATTCATCACCAAAAGGAAGTTAAGGTCAAAACAATTCTTAAGTACAGATCTTAAGTACAGAATTCCTGAACGTGAATAGTTTTGGTTCTGAACGGTTGTGCAGCCACGTGGAGGATGGGGTTTGAATATCTAGAAGGAAAACTCATCTAGTCAACCACCCACCTCAACCAACCAAGCAGTCAAGGATTGCGTTTTCCAAGATTGCCAAGAATCTGTTGTGTAGATTGGGTAAATTAGCCATCGAGAATCTCTCTGGCTTCACTGGGCAGATTACACAGATCCTTTGAATTAATTAGATAGACAATTGTTGTTATATTTTAGAGGGCCAGGCTCTGTATAAAAGGAATGCTTTGCATGTACGCTGGGGAAGGAGCAAAAAGAACTGTTTATCTATTTTGTAAAGAATACTCTGTTCAGGAGATTTCAGAATGACATTTGTATTGAAACTTGAACCTTAATATAATCCAATTGCAGTGTCAAGTTTTCCTGTGAGTATGATGGTTATGCTTTAAATTTTATTCTTATTGAGTTAATCTAACTTGCTCCAGGAGTGGCAAGGGCCCACCACCTCTGGAAACAAGTCTCATAATTAGTTTAGATCTTAGGATTGCATTGTTGAACTGGTTTGTAGTGTAAATCTCGCATGGAGAATTAGTGTTCAGGTTTTTGAATTATTAGATTGATTATGTACCTAAATTCATATTGTGGAGTCATAGATCTAAATCGACATAAGTAAATCTTATTTCTCATTTGACATAAACCAATCAAGGTCTTGTTGGGTAATGATTTTGGCATGTCACTGTTTCCTTTGTGAAATCTGGCCATACAGAAGCATTTATGAAATATTGTTCATTTGAGTTTACAGTTGGAATCTGGGAAAGAATTTAAGTTTATACTTTGTGTGCTTCTGAACCTTATACTGTCACGAATGTTCAAACATATCTAGTTTCACATTCCTTTGATTGCAGACATAATATGATGAGAAAGGGTTGAATTATCGTTGAAGTTTGGTGTGCATTAATACAAGATTTTCTGAGTTTTATTGTAGTGTTAATTTTAGATTTGACTTTCCTGAGTTTTGTTAAAATAACATTGATTTCAGATTTGATTTTCCTGAGTTTGTTGTGACAGTATTAGTTGAAGATTCGATTTCCCTTCTATTATGATAGTGGTAGTTTAAGTTTCGATTTTATGAGTTCTATTATGATAGTATTAATTCTAGATTAGCTTTTCCTAAGTCTTTAGTTTAAGATTCAACTTCTTTGAGTTTAGTTAAAATAGTCTTTACATTGAATTTCTGTAGTGTAGAAATGAATTTGTTTATCAAGTCAAAGCAGTAGATATGTGTGACCCGGGAGTAGTAGAAGTTTGATTTGGTTTTCATTTAATTCTAAATTTTGATTATGAGTTTCATGATTTTGAATTTCCTTTCGAGTGATTTATTTCATCTAGATTAGGAGTTTCAAATTGAAGGTTTTCGTAGATTAGTTGTAATGAGTTTCTTAAGATGAATAGGATCTTTCAGTAGTTCCTCTTTTTTTTATAAGGATAGGATTGCTTTTTAGATAGGTGTTCTTTTCTATTTTATTGACATTCCTTGGTTTGTGCAATTATTTCTTTTTGATTTACATTATGATCAATAGGATTGATATCATAGTTCAGTTTAAAATAGTGGTTAGATGATTTGAATGATGATTGATATTCTTTTGCGATAGAAATATGTGTTGCTTGAGCATGTTATTTTGTTAATTGATTAATTTTAAATTAGAACCACATTCTATACTTAAACAACAAGTTGATATCTTCCTCTAGTTTAGGCTAGATGCTCTGATCTTACGTTCCCTGTGCTTGTGCCTCAAATTGATAATTTAATGTTGGAAACTATAACACATATAATTTCACCAACAAGGGGTTTGTCGAGAAGCTTGGAGCATTTATTTTGAAGCTTCACAGAAAAAGGGCTGAATACATCAAGGGGATGAAGAAGAAATCTATCCCATAGGCTATCTTTAGCCTCGTAGACGTTAAAATAATTTCTTTCTTTCTACCTCCAACTAATCTTACTTGCCTTTGCGTTACCGCAGAAGTGGCAACCCTACTAGCAACATTTTTGTCTTATGGATATACTTTTCTTCTTTACTCTCTTCATCTCTATTCGAGGTGGCCAACCTTCTAGCCACATTTTATTTTCTAAAGGATGTGTATATTTTTTTTCTTTACGCTCTTCATGTCAATTCGAGGTAGGAATTTGAACATGTGTTTTCACAATTTCAAAGAAGAATATCAATAGTCATGTACAATATTTAATGATATTTGACAGAGAAATCGTCCCATAATGACTAATGTATGCCTCAAATTTCATCATTCTCTCTTCTTGGCGTGTGGTTATTTGAAGTTGGCAGTTTGGAGCAAGGTAGTAGAAAATGGCAAAGGGTATGGGGGAATACTAGTTTTAGTGAAGGAAAAAGAAGGCTGTCACATTCAGTTAATTAAAGAAGATGCAAATAAACAATATCTATGGTTGAAAATATCAGAGAATGAGAATCACATAAGAATTGCAACATGTTATTTTTCCTCTCAAGACTCAAAAACTTACAAAAATAAGGGGCTTGACAGCGAGGATCCATATGCAGCTTTAAAACAAGATATTTCCGTGTACTCTCAGTAGGGAGAAGTTCTTTTACTGGGAGATTTCAATGCTAGAACAACAAATAATCAAGTTAGCATCCTTTGTTGCAAAGAGGATAACAATCCTATTTGGTTCACTGAAGAGGAGAATCCCCAATGAGTGAGGTATTCAGAAGATGACAAAGTTAGCAATCATTTTGGAGATGAGTTGCTTACACCGTGTGGGGCTTTCAACTTAATTATTTGCAATGGTCTAGATAGATGGAAAAGGTTTGGGAACTTCACTTGCAACACATACAATGGGGCAAGTGTCATTGACTATGTGATGTGTTCACAAAGCTTAATAGAAAAGATAGATGAAGTTAGTATTGGAGAGCATATTTGGGACTTAAAATCAGACCATAACCCAATTTTTATAAGGTTATCATGGTTAGAAGAAAGGCAGCATAGGAGGAAAACCCAATGCTCTCGACAATCACTATCAAGGGGCAAAATTATTCTAACACAAGAAAATGGTACTATCTTCAAGACAATGTTAGAGAGATTAATTCAGAAGGAGAAAACTGGTTTCAAACGCTTCAATAGCCATGAGTTAACAAATATAATCCAAAGTGCACTTGAGAAGTGCAAAAGAGCAAAAAATAGGAAATCAGAATCAAATTGCTTTCCTGTAAATGCTTGGTTTGATGAGGAATGCAAAATGGCAAGGAGAACCTTGAAAAAGGTAGGAAAAGAGAAGATGAATGTAAAGTTATATAAGCAGATACTAAAAAGGAAAAAAGATGAGTTCATGCAAACAAGGAGAGAAGAGTTAATATATTTAAGCAAGAATAATCCAAAGCTTTTCTGGCAGGAACTGCAACCAAGGAAGAAGAAAATTGAAAATAATATTACAGCCAATCAATGGTTTGAATATGCAAGGCAACTCTATGAGAAAGAATCTGAGGCGGAGTCCCCCCCTAGGATCAACACAAATTCAAAGCTCTTCACATTACAAGAGGTGGAGAATGGAATTAAGAAGCTGAAAACAGGAAAGGCAAAGGACTTGGTTGAACTTCAAGCAGAGTATCTAAAATGGGGAATGAACGCTCTTGCACTACACATCATGAAAATATTCAACAACATCATTCAGTAAAGATTCCCAAGAGACGGGACAACTAGCCTAGCAATGCCCCTTAAAAGTGGAGACATTAATAATCCATCCAACTATAGAACAATTATGATCAATCCTTTTTTTGCAAAGCTTTTCGGCAACATGGTAGAATACAAAATTAGCAAGTGGGCAGAAGTAAAAGGAAAGAGGGAAAGAGGACAAGCGAGTTTTACACCGAAACATTCTACAATGGATCATGGAATCACGTTGAGACACATTGTTGAAAAGGTTTGGGAGGACAAAGAAGAAGTATTTTGCTGCTTTGTTGACTTCAAAAAATCATTTGACACAGTCCCTAGGGATAAGTTGTGGCGTAGAATGGAAGAACTTGAAATTCCTGTGCATTATAGAGCCGCTGTCCATAGACTTTATGAAGAAGTGAAAGTCAAAATTAGAACCTCAGCAGGTATTTCAGAAAGCTTTAGAAGTGACATTGGAGTCAAGAAAGGTTGCCCTCTATCCCCCACTCTTTTTGGTCTATATATTAATAAATTGGAAGAGTGGCTAAATCTGCAGGGTGGAGATGGTGTTCGGTTGGGGGAGTTTGTGATAAAGCTTCTTTTATATGTTGATGATATTGTATTGATTTCTAAATTGGCCCATGGATTCCAAATGCACTTATATGCCCTTGAGAATTTTTGTAGAGCAGTGGGGATGCAAGTCAATACTAGCAAGACCAAAATAATGATTTTTTCTAATAAAAGGAAGCAGAGCCAGCATACTTTCTTCTTTGAAGACAACATTCTTGAAGAAGTAAAGGAGTACAAGTACCTTGGGATTGATTTCAACAACAAACTCAATTTGGAGGACTACAAAAAGAATAGAATTGTAGGAGGGTGGAAAGAATTATATGCTCTTCAAAACAGATGTAGAGAGGCAGAGTTATGGGATTAGAAAACGATTAAAGTGCTTTTTGGACTCCTAGTTTTTCGAGTGATGCTATATGGGTGTGAATTGTGGGCTAGCAGCACTCCCGTCTCAAAATGGAAATTGAGAAAATCCAAAAACGCTTGATCATGAGCAAGTTCAAAATAAAACGTTCAGTACCTTATGAGATAATGTTGAGTGAAACAGGAGCAACTTCCGTTGAAGCAATTGCTATGGTGCGGCTCATAAGATACCTAAAAAGAATTGAGCAAATGAGAGTAGGTAGATGGCCTAATGTTATCTTCTATGAAGGCATCAGTGAAAGAAAGAAAACATGGATGAAACAAAACTACACATGGATGCAAAAATGGAATATCTACCCCAATGCCTATCCCTCAAATAGCAAGGAGCTAAAGGATTTTGTTACGGAGAAATTTCGTAAAAAGGTATGGGGAAAAGAGTTGGGTAGAAAGAAGAGATATTACATTGAGCAATTCAACCCTATGTGTGATTTACAACAAAAAGAGTTAATTGGAGCTAGAATTTCGTGGAGGGAAAAGGTTCTTATTTCTCAATTAAGGACCAAATCACATCAACTTCGGTGTGAAATAGGATGGTGGAAAAGGCCTAAAGAATCTTGGGAAGAAAGGGTGTGTACATTTTGCATGTCTGGGGCCGTGGAATCGGAAAAACATTTCATTTTGGCATGTGATGCATTCAAAGACATCAGAGAAAGTTATGAGAACATGTTAGCATCGGTTTCTTGGCATTGTCTTTTTAACGAGGGGATTATTGGAAGGTTGGGTCTGCTCATCATCAATTTGAATTGGAAAAGGATTGAATTGCAAAGAGCGAAAAATAGGGAACTAATGGTCTCATAGACTATTTTTACTCTCGTGGACCTTAAAATATCATTTCATTTCATTTTTCCACCTGTTACTGACACATTAACCTGATTTAATTGTTTAATGAGAGTACATCATTTTTAAAAATTGTTCTTCGTACATTAGATACTCAAAAATCAATGTGATACATATTTAAAAAAGAAAAAGGAAAAAAATGATGTGGAAATAACATCACGGGTGCGTGTGGAACCACCTAAGGTGTTTGGAGAGCGAAAGGTGGAAGGCGGAAGAGCGGCGAACCAGGGTTAAGGGTTTCTGAGCAGGATTTTCTCCATGGATGGGTGTAGAGGAGGGAGCTCCACTCCTTCTTGCCGCGAGGCAGTGGCTAACAAGAGCAAGGCATCTCCAGTTTCAGGCAAAGGAAACACGATGGAAGGGGGCAAAAGGGGGGAAAAGGAAACAGAAAGCAACAAGGAGAAGGAGAATGATGGCACAAAGGATAAAGAGGAAAATGACAAAAAACAGGGAACAAAAGACAGGAAACATCAAGGCCCGTGCAAGCCCAAAGCTAAAGTCACTCCAAGAGTAATATTAAATAACCCTGAGCTACAGGCCCACAGGGAGCACATGTAGACTTACGCAATCATATGCAAATTCATGGGACTATGGCCCACTGAAAAGGCTTTACAAACTTGGATCAGATACCACTGGAAGCCCAAAGGAGGCATTGGTCTTCATCTAGGATCCAAGGGTTTTTTTACAGTGGTGTTCGCGAACATAGAGGACAAAGACAGAGTGTTTGAAGGAGGGCCCTACTTCTATGCAGCAGCAGGGCTCTACATGCGGCCATGGATGATGAACTTCGTGCCGGAGCGGGAAACCTTTACCTCAGTCCTAGTATGGGTAAGACTCTACTCGCTACCTCTGGATTATTGGAAAATAGAATCACTTACAGCCATAGGAAATAAATTAGGAAGGTATGTCAAAACTTCTGAAGCCACAAGAAGGGGAAAATATACCTCCTTCGCCAGGATTTGTGTAGAGATGGACCTATCTGGAGCACTTCCGGACGAGGTCATATTAGAGGTATATGATGAGGAATGGGTGCAAACAGTTGACTACGAGCACATTCCTTTTAGATGTCGAAAATGTCATGCACATGGGAATCTTCTTCGAGACTGTACTATCAGTAGGGCTGAGAACAAAAGTAAACCTAACACAATGAAAGAGACATATGGCTTTCAAAAAGTTGCTCACAAGGGTAAAAACGGAAAAAAAGGGCCAAAACATCACCAAAGTGGAGACCAAAAAGGCAGGCCAAATCAGTTCCATGTTCTTGAAGAGGAGGAGGATGAAACAGTCGAAAATCAAGTTATGAAGGATGGAGATGACAAGCAGGAAAAGGAAGAAGAACAAGATCAGGAACAAGCAAAGGAAATACATAAAGGGATCATGATGAGTGAATTAGAGATGGATATGGATCAGGAAATGACCCAGAGTGAGATGGAAATGGAAGACAATGAGTTACAAGAGATTCTCGACCGAGAAAACCTAGATCTAGAAGGGTTCTTGAGTAAGGGAACAACAGGTGGAGTAGAATCTCTACCACAAGAAGAATGCAAGCGAATAGAGCAGTTATTCTTATGGAAAACTCAGACAAAAGGCTTGGAAGAAGATAATGCCATGGAAAAACAAAGCAAGCAGGGAATGAAAGCGATAAAACCAACTCTAGTTTTGGCTCCAAAAAACCCGGGGAAAAAAAGGGGCAGAAAAAAGCAGAATGAGCTATTAATGGAATGTGGAAAGCTCATGATAGACTCAGGTAAGATGAAAGACCTATCCAGTTACTCCTTTTCCAATTAGTAATTATGAAGTTTACAACTTGGAACATCAGAGGCCTAGGAAGCAAAAGGAAATAGAGAATGCTAAATAATAGAATGAAACAGGCAGCTCCGGATATAATTTTTGTCCAAGAAACGAAATGCTCTGTTCAAAAGATAAGAGAAATTCATAGTAAGTGGCTCAACAGATATGAGTTTATAGAAGTCAAAGCAGAAAATACAGCAGGGGGTATCCTCATCCTTTGGAATCCCCAAAAAATAGGTATTATTGATGCGGAGGCATCTAGGAATTATTTATCTGTGGTTATACAGCCAGTAGGAGACAGGGACACCTATCTTGTAACAAATGTTTATGGTCCTCAAAAGTTAGATGACAAAATCAAGTTTATTGAATCCTTAGTGGACCTTCGAAATAGATTTGCAGGGCTACCGTGGGTGATAGGAGGAGATTTCAACATGATAAGATCGCTCTCGGAGAAAAAAGGGGGCACAAGAGCACTAAATAAGGATTCCTCAGCTTTCCAATGTTTTTCAGAAAACATGAAACTGGTAGACATTGAAACAAATAATGGTCTTTGCACTTGGAACAACAAAAGAGGAGGGGATTCCCAGGTAGCTTCCAAGCTGGACCGATTCATGATCTCTGAAGAGCTCATGCTTCTTGACAAGGAAATAATAGCTAATATTCTTCCTTATGGAGGCTCAGATCACTGGCCGATTCAAATGGAGATCAAGGGCATTGGCACCCCAAGAAACAAACCGTTTAGATTTGAAAATATTTGGCTTTCACATCCAGATTTCATCAACAACATTGGAAACTGGTGGGCTGAAAACCTGCAGATTCAGGGCTCATCCATGTACATTCTACATAAGAGATTAAAGCACATCAAGTAGAAGCTAAAGGAATGGAACAAGAAGGAATTTGGCAATATTTTCACTAGTAAAAAAATAGTGGAAAACAAAATCCTAGAGCTCAACCAAGCTCTGATCAAGAATGGCTTTGATAAAGACAAAAATGATCAAGTAGAGAAATATCACCAAGAATGGGAAATGTTGTGTAAACAAGAAGAAATTTTTTGGAAACAAAAATCCAGGGTTCAATGGCTAAAAGAAGGAGAACGAAATACTAAATTTTTCCACAGATCCACCATTGCAAACATAGCTCACAACAGAATCTCTTCGATCAAGGACAAGAATGGCCAAATTCTTCAAACCCACGAGGAGATAGATGTAGTGTTAGTAAAGCATTTTTGGGACATTGCCAAGGAAAACTTCTCAGAAAGAGAACCATTCATTAAGAACTTAATTAAACATATTCCTAAACTGGTATCCAGAGAGGATAATTGTAATCTCAACAGACCTGTGACGGAACAGGAGATTAGTGAGGTCCTCAAGGAAATGAAAAATGGCAAGGCACCAGGTCCGGATGGATTCAATGTGGATTTCTTCAAAGCCTGTTGGAATATTGTTAAAAGGGATATCGTCGAGATTGTCGAAGACTCCAGGCAGAACAAGACCATTTTGAAAGCTCTCAATACTTCTTTTATTGCCCTCATTCCAAAACAGGATAATGCTCAAACTCCAGAGAGATACAGGCCCATCGCCGTACACAATGTTGTCTAAAAGATAATATCCAAGGTTGTGGCTAACAGACTTAAACCACTGTTGCCCATAGTCATCTCTGAGGAAAAAATAGGGTACGTGGAAGGAAGACAAATTCTGGACAATATAATTCAAGCTCATGAGGTGATTCACTCGTTAACTTGCAACAAGAGAGCGGGAATGATCATGAAACTGGACATAGCCAAAGCATATGATAAAGTAAATTGGATGTACATCAAAAAAGTGCTCACAGCGTTTGGTTTCGATCATAATTGGGTCAGATGGGTCATGGCCCTTGTGACCACTTCCAGCTTTTCAATTTTAGTGAATGGCTCTCCTTCTAAACTTTTTCTCCCTTCCAGAGGTCTTAGACAGGGAGATCCGCTTTCTCCTTTTCTCTTCATCCTCATGATGGAAGGGTTGGGGCGGTCCATCAAGCATGCAAGAGAAATGGGAAAAATTCAAGGACTCCAACTTTCGGAGAATGGGCAAGTCCTGACTCACCAACAATTTGTAGATGATACCATGTTACAGGGCATTCCCACAGTTAAAGAAGCACTTGCTTACAAACAAATTTTGAATGACTTCGTGAAGGCCACAGGTATGGAAGTAAACCTTTCCAAATCAAAAGTATTTTTCTTTAACACTCACATTGCCATCCAGAGAAATGTCTCCAGAATTTTAGGCTTTCAAAGAGAATCCCTTCCTTCTAAGTATTTGGGAGTTCCTCTTACTGCTAAACCCCGACACAAAAGTATATGGGATCCTCTAGTAACAAAAATGCAAGACAAAGTCAGGAAATGGACAAATAGATCTTTAAATTTAGCTGGTAGATTGGTTCTTACTAAAGCAGTTCTCCAAGCTATTCCAATCTTTATGCTATCAGCCCTCCCAGCTCCAATAGGAGTCTTACAGCAATTCCGGAATATTCAACGAGATTTTCTTTGGGGCAAAGAGGAAACAAGGAAAAAATGGGCTCTAGTCTCTTGGGAAAAAATCTGCAAACCCAAGAACCAAGGTGGCCTGGGTTTGGACAATCTTGAGATTCTCACCAAGGCTCTTGGAGCCAAGCTTTGGTGGAGGTGGGTTAAGGATCCTAAAGCTCAATGGGCAAGCATCTGGAAGGAAAAATATGCCAATGCCTGGCCGGATTCTGAAATCATTCGTATGACTGGAATAGTGAAAGGCTCCCCCATATGGAACAAGGCCTGGGAGAATAGAGAAGTAGTTCAAAATCATAGTTTTTGGGAAATCAGAGAGGGCGATCTAGCACTTTTCTGGGAGGACAAATGGCAACAAGAACCTAATCTTCTGAAGGAAGAATTTTTAGGCCTCAAGCATGAGACTGACAACCAAGGTTTAGTAAAGGTGAAAGACTTTTGGGAGAATCCATAGAATGTTGGAAAATGGAGAATCTGGAAAAAAATAGAGGATAGAGGGGACAAGACCCTCAACAGTAAAGCAGAGTCCCTCAAGAAACTACTGGATCAGAGAACCATTTTAGTCACGGAAGGGCAGGACTAACTGAGATGGGGTAACAAAAAAGAGGGCAACTTTAATATCAAGGAAGCTAAAGGTTTGCTCCTTCATCCGGAACCCCAAAATCCTAATAAAAATTGGCAGAAGCTTTGGAAGCACAAAGGTTGGATGAAAATCAAACTTTTTATGTGGTTAGTTCACCACAGGAAAATTTTAACATGGGACAACCTTCAAAAAAGGGGCATGCTGGGACCCTCCAGGTGTCAACTCTGTGAGACCCAAGAGGAGACTATAGAGCACCTTCTCAACAGATGTAGTTTCACTGATAGGATATGGGAATTTTTTACAAACATCTTCAAACAGTCGGATAGAGACAAAGAAAGTATTGCCAACACTCTAAACAACTGGAGAAATAATTTCTCAGATAATGAAATTCTCAACTCTGCCTGGAATCTTCTGCCCTCTTTCATTATTTGGAATGTGTGGAAGGAAAGGAACAAAAGAATATTCAAAGAGGTAAAGTCTGCCTCTCTTAGCCTGGTGGAACTGATCGTAAAACAACTAAAGGAGACAGTGAGCACCACGGTTAGGAATCTCCCCAAAAACCCTCCCTCTGTGGCAGAAATGAGAATCCTCCAGCTGTTAGACATGCAGGGGCTTATTCCTCAAGGTCTAGACAGGAAAGTAAGCATGAGAGAAAAGGTGGAGGATTTCTGGCATCCCCCCCCTGAAGGTTTCTTAAAGTACAACATTGATGGAGCTTCCAAAGGCAACCCAGGGGATGCTGGTTTTGGAGGAGTTCTAAGGGATGACACAGGCAGCATTATCTCCCTCTTCCATGGTCACTTAGGAAAAGCCACCAACAACATGGCAGAACTAATGGCTTTGGAACAAAGCTTAGAATTTTTTATACAGAGTAATTGCCAAAATGTCATAATAGAAGCGGATTCTGAGTTAGTCATAAATGCGGCTAAGAGAATCAGTAATGGAACAGAGCCGGAAAAGGTCACAAAACACTGGAGGTTAACGAGAGTCCTTCAGAGAATCCAAGTGCATATATAGGAACTTCATACTCTCAGATTTATTCATGTGCGGAGAAAGGCCAACAAATTGGCGGACATTCTAGCCAACCAAGGTGTCAGCAACAAGGACAATGCAATCTCAAGAAGATGGAATACAATGGCGTAGAGTAATCTGAAAATCCTCTGCCACAACCAGGCAGAGGAGGATAAAGAGGAATACAGAGGCAAAATGACTGAACTCAATCAGTAATGGTCAGCAGTCAGAGGAATACACCAAGTGGGATTAACAGGTGCATAATGAAAGGCAAGACAAGGTAAGAGGTAAAGAAAGTCAGCATGATGGTTCGGTCCTGTTCGTTATAATAGCCCTAAACATGACGGGTTTCCCCGCACGCGAGGTTGGTTTTCTATTCTCTTTTCTAATGAAAGGGGTAACATCTGAAGTTAGGGAGGACCACGATTAGGTCTCTTCTCAGTGCCGGGAGTCAGAGCTTCCCGAACAGAAGTAAGCAGCAACAAAAGTTTTTGCGTCATCTTAATTTTTCAAGGACAGAAGTCAAAACCACCTCTGGGCGGTTTCGTAGCGATTGCATCGCTTTCCTGTCAACAGTGGTTTTGGATCTTTTGCAGCGATGCCATAGAAAGCTTGCCATGTGGAGGAGGGCCCGGTCCCAAATCCACTTTCCCCGTGCCCTAAAGGTCGATGACCTTGGGCGTGCGATTCTCTGCTCAGCCGTCCGATCGGGCCTGGTTAATCAACGTTCAGGATCTATCGTGCAGTTTGGTGGGGCCCGTGGTATTGGTCAGGTTGGTGGTTTTGTTTGTGATCGCACCAATTTTATGTTCAAAGTGGTTTTGGATCTTTGGCAGCGATGCCATAGAAAACTTGCCACGTGGAGGAGGGCCCGGTCCCAAATCCACTCTCCCCGTGCCCTAACAGTCAATGACCTCAGGCGTGCGATTCTCTACTCAGCCGTCTGATCTTGCCTGGTTAATCAACACTCAGGATCCTTCATGCAGTTTGGTGGGGCCCGTGGTATTGGTTAGGGTGGCGGTTTTTTTTGTGATCGCACCACTTTTATGTTAAAAGTGGTTTTAGTCTTATCGGGAGTGATACCTTTAGACTTTCGATACGTGGCCAATGCGGGGAATGGAAACCACCCTCCATCGCGAGGTAAGTTTCGCACAAGTTTGGTGATGCGATACTTTGGAGCACCGTCCGATTTCGTGGGGCGATGCGTTCCATTGGATCTGTTGGTACCTTTTTTGTGGGGCCCCATGTATTGACAGACTTTTCGCGTGGACTTCGGGGTTGGTTGTTTGTCGTTGATCAGGCCTTTGGGGGGAATGGTTCCTCCTAAAGTTTGCTTCGATTGTTGTTACTGTTTGCAGTGGAATGATGCTTTTCTTTGGCATCATGCCCTTTGTTCCCCTGTCTCCTCTTGGAGTATAGGGTTTATGTAAATTTTGTAAATTTTTCTCGATTTAATGAATTAGAAGGAACCACTCTTGCTTTAGCAAAAAAAAAACATCACGGGTGCATGTGTAAAATAATGAGAAATGCAAGCAGTCCTTGTCACAACTTTTGTGGTTGGTGACTTGAATTGTTGTTGCATGGGTTTCTTGGATGGAACTTGTGCTTCACGTCATGGACTTATTCCAAACTCATGTTTTGAAAGGGTCGATTCAGGGAAACCAATATTTCTAATCCCCGTATGATCTGAAATTGATCTAAGACAAACAATAAGGTATTACAGACTCAAGTGCATGGATGTGCCTATGTTATTTTATGCAACGAATCGATAAGATTTCGAAATACACAGGCAATGAAGTAGTTAAATGAAACATAACAGGCAATCATATAAACACAACAAGTTTAATAAGGAGTTAACCCAATACTCCTGGGCTACGTCTCTTGGTCCAGCCTTCAGTGGTGGCCTATCTATTATGTTTTCAAAGAAGAGTTTTTACAACAGTGAGTTCAATTTGAGTCTCACACTGTAGATATAAATCAGTAGGACCGTACTTGGATCCCCAAAGTCTCTGGAGTACATAGACTCTCCTTACTGAAACTCGACCTCTATTGGTCACAGTAGTATGAGCCCAATCTGAGACTCATACATGATGGGCATATACAGAGGAGTTCGCTTGAACCTCTCAAGCCTTCTCTGGAGTACATCGACTCTCTGACTCTCTCTGTATATGTCTAGCTTGATGTTGCCTTTGCTTCTGTAGGTCAGCTCGGATTCTTCTCTCTGCTCTTAGCTTTCTGCTTCTTAACTTGCTTGCTTCTCTCTTTGTTAGTTCGTGGCTTTAAAGCCAATCTGCTTTCTGACTGTTCATTTCCTCTTTGCAGCTTTCTGGTTCCCTTGCCTCTGTCTGTTTGAATCCCTCTATTCTGCGTAATCATCACTGTATAATGCCTCACAGGGAGGTGGCCACCTATTTCATAACGAATGAGTGTCAGTTCTCTTGGACATGGCCGTTATTCCGTTAACTTCCAAGAATGACTGCGAACCATGACCTTCTGCCAACGCATCGTCCACATCGGACTTCAAATCCTATACAACTCTGCCTGTTAACCTCGTCAAATCCGTTCATCCATTGGAACGCGTCTCCACCGTTGATTTGGAGCCTCCAAATCCCACGGTCATCATTTATATCAGGCGGATAAGTAACAAGATGTTTATCCGTCCGATGTGAGCAATTTTATCTCTCTTTTGTTGGATGCTTGGCAACCACTGTGTGGCATCGGGTGGGACTCGGTTGAAACCGCTTACTGCTTGAAGCCCTTCCGATATCTTGTCAGTTTTTGTGGGACCCCGCTTATGATGGAATTGGAACGATATCCGTTACATTTTATGATTTTTCAAGTCTGGGTGCTTGCAGCCTTTCGTTCTTTGAGGGCTTTGCCCTGCGATATGCCATTAGACTACCCCCATTTCTTGAAATAGCCTTTGGTTTTGCTAATTTGTGATAACATGCATTACCATGGGCTGACGGTATGCGTGCTTGACCGATAGTCCTCGTTTCTCTGCGTTGATCACCAATTGCCACTGTTACGAGGATACCTCCGATAAGCTTGATCTTTATAAGACCTTGAAACTTTGGCATGATTTTTAAAGAGTTCATGAAAACTTAGAGAGTGTTCTAGGATCCAATTTGGATCATGGCCTTCCCACTGAAAAGGCTTTTGGACCACCAAAAGTTGGTTTTTTAAGCATCAATCAAGTGAGGATATAGATTCCTTGCTTGCCCAATATCTATCCATTTTTCATTGCTTGGTTTTGAACCTTTGAGTCCAATCCTGAGGTACTCAACGTCCCCTCTGCGCGTAGTTCTCACCTTCCTGTCCATAACTGTATCTTCCTGCAATTCATTGAGATATTCAGGCAACAGATCATTAACAGAAGGAAATTGACTCTACTCTTCGGGATCTTCAAAATGAAGGTTCAAATAGTCTCAAGCTTTCTGCATTAACTACCGAATAGATGTGCATGTAAGCGGGAAAATCAAGGCGAAAAGCATTCTCACCAATTTTTTCAAGTATCTTGAAAGGTCCATACCTTATTGGCTTCAACTTCTTACCTTCACCTTGCATTCTGTCTTTGCTGATATACAACCAATCTTGATCACCAACTTGGAAACTATGCTCAATCCGATGCTTATCATGCCTTACCTTGTACTTGGCTTGGCTCTTTTCCAACTGTTCCTGTACTGCCTGGTGAATTTCTTGGATTTGTTCAATGAACATGGTTGCCTTGTCCACATCAATGTGTCCATCAACAGCTATGTCTTTACCAAAGACAAAATCCAAGGGAGACCTTGGTATGAAACCAAAACAGGTCTCAAAAGGAGATCTCTGTGTAGAAGAATATTTAGCTCGATTGTAATCATGTTGCACATAACATAAATGTTCATCCAAAAGCTTGGGATGCTTGCTGCAATAGCCTCTGAGCAACTGGATCACTGTCCTATTGACCACCTCTGTTTGGCCATCTGTTTGTGGATGAAAAGTTGTGCTCTTCTTCAGTCTGGTGTCCATCAATTCCCACAGACTCGACCAAAATTTCCCAATAAATCGGGAATCTCGATCAGATACAATGGAAGTGGGTAATCCAAAATGAACCCATACATGTTGAAAGAACAACTTTGCAGTTTTTTCAGCTGTAATCTATTTGTTACAGGGTATTAAAATACACATTTTGATGAACCTATCCACAACAATATATAAATAGTCATGACCTTTTCTAGATTTAGGCAGTCCTCCAACAAAGTCCATGGAAACACTTTCCCAAGGATGAGAAGGAACTAGTAGTGGAGTGTACAAGCCTAGTTTTCTATTGTTGGGCTTGCTGGTAGCACACATGGTACACCCTCTTACATATCTAGAAACTGTTTCATTCATTTTTGGCCAATAACAAAATCTTTGTAGCTTTGCAACTGTTTTACTTACACCAAAGTGACCTGATATTAGAGAAGTGTGTGCTTCTCGAATTATCTTTACTCTTTCAGTTTGAGGAATGCATAACTTTCCAAAATGATATAAGAGTTGGTCCTTAACATGATAATCCAATTCTTCTACTTGTTTTCCATGACTTAAAGTTGCATATACTTCTTTAAAATCTATATCTTGAGCATACTGTTCAATGTAGCTTTCATGCAATACTGAGTTATGCTGAAGTATAGTAGATGTAGGAATTTACAGGGTAAGTTCCTCAGAAAGAATACCAAAAGGACACTGCTCACAACCAGATCACAGATCAATACACCAGTATTTTTGACGTGGTTAAAACCCTCAAAGAGGGAAACAGTCCATGGCTTGTCCCAACGTGGGTACTACAGACAATTTATTAATCAAAGAATGAAAATTTACATAAGCTTCTCTCATGCACGGATTACCCGAACAATGACCCTCCATGCGCTTTAAATAGAACTCATGGACCAATCGGGTGTCAAGCCACGGATCAAGTGTCGGTAATACCGAGGAGAGAATGAACCGTCGGATCACTACATATCGTGACCGTCGGATTGTAAGTTACAAAATGTACAACGGTAAAGAAACACACTTTACCTAACTCTATACCTAACTCTACACTAGACCAAGTTGAACTTAACTATATCCTATGTGTCGGAATATCCTAACATCCCCCCTTAAGAACAACTTGGGATAGGATTGAAGGATTTACAAATATGGCACAATAGGAGAAGGAAGGAGGCACTAGAGCCTATCCCCCCTTAGTGACAACTTCCTGAACTCCAAGCATATATCGAAGTTTAGTGAACTTCGCCTCTGTGAGAGCCTTTGTGAAGATGTCTGCAACCTGATCATCTGTTGGACAATATTGCACTTCAAGAACATGGTCATGAATGAGCTTTCTGATGAAGTGCATGTGTAGTTCAATGTGTTTGCTGCGCTGATGCTGGACTGGATCTTTGCATAGCTGAATGGCACTTTGATTATCACACCAAAGTGTGGTTGGATGCTGCTGCTCAAAGCCAAACTCTGATAGGATCTGACGAAGCCACAAGGCTTCCTTACTAGCTTCCACGGCACCACGATACTCTGCTTCTGCTGACGAAAGAGAAATGGCAGCCTGTTTCTTACAAGCCCATGTAATAGGTCCTGAACCAAGAGTGAAGACATAACTGGCAGTAGACTTCCGATCATCAGGGTCACCAGCCCAATCAGAATCAGTGAAACCAACTAACAGAGGAGCTACTTTGGCACTGTAATGAATCCCAAACTGTACTGTACCTCGAACATAACGAAGTATTCTTTTAGCTGCTTTCCAATGACTTTCATGGGGGTTTTGCATAAAACGAGCAACAAGGCCAACAACAAAGGAAAGATCAGGACGAGTATGGGTTAAATACAAGAGTTTTCCTACAAGTTGACGGTATAAGGTAGCATCAACTTCAGGAGAAGTACAAGAGACTGAAAGTTTGACTCCAGAATGAAAGGGAGAAGGGGCTGGCTTACAGTCTTCCATGTGAAAATGACGAAGAATATCACAAGCATACTTGGACTGGGAAAGGAAAATACCCTCCTTGGATTGCAAGACTTGAAGACCGAGAAAATAGTGTAAGTGTCCTAAGTCTGTCATTTCAAATTTCTTTTTAAGGCTGGACTTCACATGGTTTATAAGGTTGGGATCACTACTAGTAAGAATAAGATCATCAACATAAAGAACAAGGATGATAAGAGAGTTGCCCACTTTCTTGGTGTAGACAGTATTGTCAGAATGACACCTAGAAAAGCCAGATTCTAAAAGAAAACTATCCATTTTGGCATACCAAGCCCGAGGAGCTTGCTTGAGGCCATAAATGGATTTCTTAAGTCGACAAACAAGGCTGGAGTCTGTTTGTATGAAGCCAATGGGTTGTTCCATATAGATTTCTTCCTGCAAGTCCCCATGCAAGAAGGCAGATTTAACATCCATCTGATGGACTTCCCATTTTAAAGAGGCAGCAAGGGAAAGAACAAGGCGGATAGAGTTCATTTTGGCAACAGGGGAGAAGGTTTCAGTGTAGTCAATGCCTTCAACCTGTGAAAAGCCCTTAGCAACGAGACGAGCTTTATGTTTATCAACTTTCCCATCTGGTCCATACTTGGTTCTGTAAACCCATTTACATCTAACAAGTTTGCGTCCCTTTGGTAGAGGAACAAGATCCCATGTATCATTTGTCATCAATGAATGATATTCTTCATTCATAGCTGCTTCCCAATGTGGATGGCCTGAAGCTTCTGCAAAAGTGTCAGGATCATGATTTACTGGAGCTTGAGCCAGTAAAGAAGAGGCTCTTTCAAACTAAGAACGTGTACGTCGTTGATCTGTAGGATCACCGGCAAGATCACCTGCTGCATCCCGAGTAGCACGGACCCATCTTGGAAGTTGAGGATCCTGAGAAGGTGGGGGAGGATTATCATCCTCGTTTTCATCATCTGAAGAAGAAATGTTTTCAAAAGTAGAAGAGATAGGAAGAGGTGGCACATCCGCCGGACTAGGCTCGCAGGCCGATTTATTTTCATCAAATTTTACATCTCTTCTAATGATAACATTTTTGGACTTAAATGGAATAAGTCTATAACCTTTTACATCTTCAGAATATCCAACAAAAGTACATTTCTCACTCTTAGGTTCTAAAGCTTTATGCTTTTCATCTGGAATATGGGCCCATGCTTCACTTCCAAACACACGAAAGTGACTTACATCTGGTTTAATGGAACTCCAAGCTTCTTCTGGAGTGATATTCTCTAGAACCTTAGTAGGAGTGCGATTGATTATATAATTTGCACAATTAATTGCTTCGGCCCAAAAACTAAGACTGAGTCCTTTAGATTGCAGCATACAATTAGCCATTTCCTTTAAGGTGCGATTTTTCCTTTCAGCTACACCATTTTGTTGTGGAGTGTATGGAACAGTATGTTGCATTTGAATTCCATTTTCGGTGCAAAAGTTGATGAATGTGTTTTTAACATATTCTCCACCATTATCAGTTCTTAGCTTAAGAATTTGATGTCCAGATTGTTTTTCAACAAAGGCTTTGAAGGCCAAAAATGTGTTAAATACTTCGCTCTTGAGTTTTAAGAAGTATACCCAAGTGCGTCTGGAGAAATCATCAATGAAAGTTAAGAAGTACTTGCAGCCAGAGAATGAAGCAACAGGAAGAGGACCACATAAATCACTGTGCACAAGCTGTAAAGGGGCTGAGGCATGCCAAGAGGCACGTTTGTCAAAACTGTCCCGATGATGTTTTCCGAGTACACATCCGGAACAAACACCATCTCTGCAAGATACCATAGGAAGACCTGTCACCATATTTTCTTTACATAGATGCTGAAGGGAGCGATAGTTTAAGTGACCAAATCGCTCATGCCAAAGTTTGCTCACTTCATCATTATGAGCAACAAATACTGAGGGAAGATTTGATGACCCAAAGTTGTGAAACTTATACAACCTTGTGGAATCATCAGCAAGACCAGTAGCTAGAATCTGTTTAGGATCTTTTAGATCCTTGATTACAACATCATGAGGTGAAAATTCAACAATTTTACCTTCACCTGAATGAGTTATCTGATAGACAGATAGAAGGTTGCAGGATAAGGTTGGAACACATAATACATCATTAAACTGACCATTGTCTAGATGAACAGTTCCAGTCCCTACAACATTAAGAGATCTATCATCACCAACATATATATTTTTGGTGTTACAATCATTTAAAGAAGAAAACATGGCTTGGTTTTTGGCCATGTGATAAGAGGCTCCAGAATCAATGAGCCACTCATGAGAATGAGAAGAAGAAGAAGATACATTTAATGCATAACCAGACTGAGATGATTGACAACGACATGCAGAAAGTGCCATTCCGGAAGTTGAAGTTGAAGTAGGCTCCACATGGATGTTATGTTTCTTCATTGCGGCTTCCAAGGCTTCCATCTTCTTAAAGCATTTAGATTCTAAGTGGCCATCTCGATTACAAAAGTTACAATGTCTATCAGTCTTCTTCCATTTGTTTTTATTAGTCTTATCATTTTGCTGAAATGATCTTTCATTTTGAGGCTGAGTTGGTTTAGGACCATTCTTTTGAGGATATGACTTCTTAGGATTCTTTGAATTTGGTTGCTGCTGGGCGGCTAACGCTTTCGTGGAAGAGTTTCCAAGATTAAGAAGACCAAGGTGTAAGAGTTTTTATTGTTCTCTTATTAAGGAATCACAAAAGGAGTCAAAGGAAGGGGCCTTGTAGTCTTTTCCTTGACAAATGAAAGCTTCCCTTGTAGAATGGAAAGTGGAAACAAATACAGAGTAGGCTGGTCCCAACTTAGTAAGGATGGAATAAATAAGGTTACCATCTTCTTTCTTAACTTTAACACCTTCCAAGAGATATCTAAGGGTCTTGAATTTGGACAAGAAATCTTCAATGCAAGAAAAATTATTAGGATCCAAAGTAAGTAACTCATTTTCAAGTTGATGGGCTCTAATTTCATTTTTAATCCCAAAAACTTTAGCGAGTTTTTCTAATGCTTCATGAGGAGTCTCAAGTTCTGCAATGTGGAATCTAAGATCAGGAGAAATAGACATCCCTATCAAACCACGTGCTTGATCTTGTCTATTTTCCCATTTTGCAGCCTTGTCTTCATCTTTTGGTTTCTTCTCTTGGTCTGTGGCTATTCTGAAGAGACCTTTACTTCTAAGTAAATCTTCCATGTAGGCTACCCATTGGAAGTAGTTAGTGCTGTCAAGAATGACTTGGCATGGAATTTCCATTTTTTTAAAAAAAACTGAAGCTGAAGATGCTGAAAGTAAGTGTTCCAATGGATAGATCTCGAAAAAATAGGCGGTTTTAAAAAAAACGGCTCTGAAAAAGGCTTCCGGATGAAGAAGTTATGGCTTTTAAAAAAAAAATTGTTGACGTTGCCGGCAAAGTGCGCGAATGTGCGGGAATGAAAAAATCTGCCCCCACAAAATGGAGACTTGAACCCAAGACCTCTACTCTCTTAAAATAGCTTTGAACCAATTGATCTATACAAAAAATTTGAGAGAGAGAGAGAGAGAGAGAGAGAGAGGGGGGGCAGGGGGGGGGGGCCTTGGTTTGCGTGCTTGCCTTGAGAAAGCTCTTTTTCCCTACAAAACACAAAACACAAAACCCAACACGAATATGCAAAGAAAAACGAACCTTGCGGCTCGAAGTTAGCTTTAGCCAAAAAACTAGAAATTTAAAAAAAAATCTCAAAGTTAGCTTTAGTCGAAAAACTAAATATTTTTCTCAATGTTTCTGATTTTCCGAGATCACACTAAGGTGCAGGGAAAAGAGCATACGCATGAGAAAAATCCTTCCTTTCTGTTTCTGATTTGCCCAGATCGCACAGAGTCGCAGGGCAAAGAGCATACGCAGAAATGAAAGGTATAGATCCGGTTAAAAAAAAGGCTAAATAAACCGAAACCGAAATAAGCAGAGAGAAAATAACAGTAAACTGCAAAAAACACTGTATACCTCCCGATCTGAAAAATGACGCAGCTAGGGCTACCAGAAACCTTTTTGCGTGAAACGAAAGGTGTTCCTCACTGGAACAGATGCTCCGAACGCAACAGAGCAGTCCTCTCGGCCCGAAAGCATCAGAAACAACAGATCTAGGAAACAACAGCCGCATGCAGTTCTACCGACTTCAGATTTGGATCACCAACGGACGCGGCCCTCAAATAGCTCTGATACCATGTTGGAATTTACAGGGTAAGTTCCTCAGAAAGAATACCAAAAGGACACTGCTCATAACCAGATCACAGATCAATACACCAGTATTTTTGACGTGGTTAAAACCCTCAAAGAGGGAAACAGTCCACGGCCTGTCCCAACGTGGGTACTACAGGCAATTTATTAATCAAAGAATGAAAATTTACATAAGCTTCTCTCATGCATGGATTACCCGAACAATGACCCTCCATGCGCTTTAAATAGAACTCATGGACCAATCGGGTGTCAAGCCACGGATCAAGTGTCGGTAATACCGATGAGAGAATGAACCATCAGATCACTACATATCGTGACCGTCGGATTGTAAGTTACAAAATGTACAACGGTAAAGAAACACACTTTAACTAACTCTATACCTAACTCTACACTAGACCAAGTTGAACTTAACTATATCCTATGTGTCGGAATATCCTAACAGTAGATGCATTTATGATTGGTCTGGACAACATATATGCAAATTTATTGTGTATGCCCTTTTTATATTTGATGACAAGATGAAACTGTTGTAGAAAACCCATCCACCTATAGTGTCTTGATTGCTGCAACTTAGTTTGTGAGTGCAAATATTGAAGTGGTTGATGATTAGTACGTATAACTGTCTCTTTGCCCATTAGATAATGTTTCCACTTTTTCACACTCTGTACTAATGCATACAATTCTTTATCATATGTGGGATAATTAGCTACTGCAAAATTAAATGTCTCAGAATGATAACATATGGGTTTACTGTGTTGCATCAACACTGCTCCCATGGCATAGTCACTGGCATCCGTTTCAATCTCAAAGGGTCTTTGAAGATCGAGCAGTGCTAGTACTGGTGCTATACTAATCTTTTATTTTAAGGTGTCAAAGGATTTCTGCTGTTTTTCTCCCCATTGAAACACCTTTTTCAATCCCGTTAAAGCATGTAAGGGAGCGGCAATCAAGGAAAAGTTAGAAATAAAATTTCTCCAATACTGTGCTGTTCCTAGGAAGCTTCTAACTTTTGTAGCAGATTTGGGTTTAGGCCAGTTTACAATGACTGCAACCTTAGAGGGATCTATCTTCAATTCAACACCCCCTATAATATGACCCAAATAATTCAAAGATGTTTTTCCAAATTCACATTTTGATAACTTAACATAAAGATTTTCTTCCCTCAAAACATCTAGAGTCTGCTTTACATGCTTCAAATGTTCTTCCCATGTTTGACTAAATATAAGAATGTCATCTAGATATACAATGACAAAATCATCAATAAAAGGCCTGAGCACATCATTCATTACTCTCATGAAAGTAGCAGGAGCATTAGTTAAGCCAAAAGGCATAACTAACCATTCATACAATCCATGCTTTGTTTTGAAAGCAGTCTTCCATGCATCTTGCTCTGCAACTCTGACCTGATGATAGCCACTATGCGAGTCCAACTTGGAAAAGTAAACAACTTCTTTCAACTGATCTAATATATCATCTATGTGAGGAAGGGGATAACGATTTTTGATCGTTATCTTATTCAGTGCTCGGTAATCAATGCACATTCTCCATGAGCCATCTTTCTTTCTCACCAAGACAATTGGAGACCCACATGGTGATGTGCTAGGTCTTATGAACCCTTTCTCGAGCATCTCCTGTACCTGCTTCTTGATTTCTGCATTCTCTAAAGCGGACAACCTGTACATTCCGATGTTAGGAAATGGAGCATCTTGTTGCAAATTAATATCATGTACTATTTCCTTTTTGGGTGGCAGACCTTTAGGTTCTTGAAATAACATATCATATTCTGAAACAACTTTTTCTAAATCAGCTTGTTGTTTAGCATTACAGCCTTCAAATACATTGGTTTTATCAGGTTTCTTTTCCTTTACAACCATCAGTAAAAATTGTTTGCATGAATTTACAATTCTTTTCATCTGCCCTGATTTTATGAGAGTATAATTATCCTTAAGTTTATGAGCTCTTACAATATATTCAATTCCATATTTAACGAGTTGATACTTGTTTACAACTCTATAGAAAATGGATTTTCTATCATACAAGTAAGGACTTCCTAAAACAATTCCACACATATCCAAGGGAACAATATCTAAATCAACCTCATCTACGAATGATGACCCAAAAGAAAACCTAAGTTTACATTGTCTAGTCACTTGTAGCTTTGCTTTATCACATAACCAACCTAATGGATATGGCTTCTTGTGAGTTGTGGTTAGTAATCCCAGCTTCTTTACAATTGCTTCAGAAATTAAGTTTACTTGTGAGCCACTATCAAACAAAATATCAATCTTTTGATGCTTGGAAATAACTCTAATATGAAAAAGCTCATGTCTTTTCCTCTCATTTTCTTCATTATCAGTAGATTGGGCAAAATTACTAGTAGATGCTTTAGAATTTTTACCTTTTATACATGTGGCTGTGATTTTTATTTCATCCCCTAAGTCTGACCCCAAATCCTTCTGAATAGCTACAACAATCTTCTTCTTTTTGCCATCGTACTTCTTGGGTCTCAGCTCCGGATGCAGAATCTAGCAATGTTCATCATCATGCCTCTCCTTCTTGTAGTGAGTGCATGAAGGTTTAGTCTTTTGTACAACATTTGTCTTCCTCTCTTTCCATTTCTGCTTTCTCTTTTCCTTGTTTTTGCTTGCAGTGGGTTTTGATGATCCCCCAACTTCTGGGTTCACCTTCTTGCCTCTAGCCTATAGATGTGTAGCCTGAACAAATACCTCATCTATGCTAGTAGGGTTAAACATGAGAATGGTGTGATTTAAATAGCTGTGTAGACCACCTATATACTTCAGCAGAGTTTCAGGTGAGTCTAAAGAAATTCCTAGAATCAAAGCTCTTTTTCTAAATTCTTGGGTGTAGCTTTGTACACTTTTCCCTTTTAATTGTCGAAGAGTTTGCCAACTCATCATGGATTGCTGCATATAAGCTAGTGGATAGAACTGTTTTTTAATTGCAGAAACAAATTCACTCCAAACAGAAAGAATTTTACCATGCTTCTTCATGTTAGCTTGTGTTCTGCCTTCCCACCATACCAAGGCAGTTCCTCCAAGGCGTAGGCTGGCTAGCTAAATCTTACTTCTGTCGAAATCAATGCTCTGCACCCTGCAATATACATCAATTTGTCTAATCCAATTATCCAGCTTCTTTGCATTCAACTCTCCATCATATATTGGAAAATCAAATTTAACATCTAATTTAATTAAAGATGCTTTCTTCTTTTTATTTTCAGGACTATCAGGAGGTGTGGGAAGTTTTTCTTCTTTCCCTTTGCCTTTAAAATGGTCATTGAGGAAAGATTCTTCTTCTCCTTTATCTTGTTTGGAGTTTGATGAATCTTCATCTCTACCTTTCTTAAATTCTCTATACATTTCCTCTACCATGGCTCTCATGGTCATGAAACTGTCCATGAACTGGGAGTCTGATTCCAAGGGAATTTCTTCTGCCATTTTTCTCTTAGGATAGACTCTTCCAATTTCTGGGTTAGCTTCAACCAACTCTCCTTCTCTTAATTTGAGCTTTGTCCTAGTTAGCATTCAACAAAAGAATCCAGCACAAGCTTGTCTAACCTTAGTAACCTAGAGCTATGATACCACTTGATCTGAAATTGATCTAAGACAAACAATAAGGTATTACAGACTCATGTGCATGGATGTGCCTATGTTATTTTATGCAATGGATCAATAAGATTGTGAAATACACAGACAATGAAGTAGTTAAAGGAAACATAACAAGCAAACATATAAACACAACAAGTTTAATAAGGAGTTCACCCAATACTCCTGGGCTACGTCTCTTGGTCTAGCCTTTAGTGGTGGCCCCTCTATTATGTTTTCAAAGCAGAGTTTTTACAACAGTGAGCTCAATTTGAGTCTCACACAGTAGATATAAATCAGCAGGACCGTACTTGGATCCCCCAAGTCTCTAGAGTACACAGACTCTCCTTACTGAAACTTGACCTTTATTGGTCACAGTAGTATGAGCCCAGTCTAAGACTCATACATGACAGGCATATACAGAGGAGTTCACTTGAACCTCTCAAGCCTTCTCTGGAGTACACCGACTCTCTGAATCTCTCTGTCTCTGTCTGGCTCGATGTTGCCTTTGCTTCTGCAGGTCAGCTTAGCTTCTTCTCTCTACTCTTAGCTTTCTGCTTCTTAACTTGCTTGCTTCTCTCTTTGTCAGTTCGTGGCTTTAAAGCCAATATGCTTTCTGACTGTTCGTTTCCTCTTCCCGACTTTTCGGTTCCCCTGCCTCTATCCGTTTGAATCCCTCTATTCTGCGTAATCATCACTGTATAACGCCTCACAGGGAGGTGGCCACCTATTTCATAACGAATGAGTGTCAGTTCTCTTGGACATGGCCATTATTCCGTTAACTTCCAAGAATGCCCGTGAACCACGACCTTCTACCAACGCATCGTCCACATTGGAATTCAAATCCTATACAACTCTGCATGTTAACCTCGTCAAATCCGATCATCCATCGGAACGCGTCTCTGCCGTTGATCTGGAGCCTCTAAATCCCACGGTCATCGTCCATATCGGGCGAATAAGTAACATGATGTTTATCCGTCCAATGTGAGTGGTTTTCTCTCTCTTCCACCAAACGCGTGGCAACCATTGTGTGGCATCGGGTGGGACTCGGTTGAAACCGCTTACCGCTCGAAGCCCTTCTGATATCCTGCCGGTTTTTGTGGGACCTCGCTTCTAATGGAATCGGAACGATATCTGTTACATTTTATGATTTTTTGGGTCCAAGTGCTTGCGGCCTTTCCTTCTTTAAGGGGTTTTCCCTGCGATATGCGATTAGCAACTTGTCGCTAATCGCATATCAGAAACTACCCCTGTTTCTTGAAATAGCCTCTGGTTTTGCTAATTTGTGATAGCGCGTGTTACCATGGGCTGACGGTCTGCGCGCTTGACCGATGGTCCTCGTTGCTCCGCGCTGATCACCAATTGCAACTATTATGAGGATACCTTCGATAAGCTTGATCTTTATAAGACTTTGAAACTTTGGCATGATTTTTAAAGAGTTCATGAAAACTTATAGAGTGTTCTAGGATCCAATTTGGATCACCGTAATGCTCACAAACCGAGAAAACCCCCTGACAATAATGGCTCCCCATGAAGAGTCCCGTCAACCACGTACTCCACGATATCGCTTCCTAAATCACCAAAACCCAACACCAACCATACCGAAATACCAAGGGCTATAGTACCAAATCTTAAATGCAGGATCAAATGAAATCCTTAATCAATAACTCGTCGCCCATCAATCTCCCTATAAATCATCCCACCTATGTAGAGTCTGACCCCGATTAGTACTAGAGATCCGGCTGCGATAGGCCCCATGTGCCTTGTCAGAGGGGAATCCAGTCAACTGAAATGCTACATAGCTACCGAGAATAATCCAGTCATCTGTAAGTCGTCCCCTCCTACTCATCCAACTACCTTTATGGTCTCATCCAACGTGGGAGAAAAAATTGAGTCCAACCACTATTGATCCTCTTAACAACTTCACGAAGATGATCACTCCGTCCTAGAAAATATTTTAATATATTATTTATTGATAAATTAAAAATGCATTTTAATTTATTTATATATAAATTGTGGATATTTTTTGAATTATTATTATTAAATTATTTTATATTATATAAATGAGTAATATATATGTTTTGATTTTTGAGCTATTTTTAAACCAATATAAATCTATGTAAATCTGTAAAAAAATTTAGAAAACAAAACATAAAAATATTTGCACCTCTAAATATTTCATCCCTCCTAACACTTAATAAATCAGGGATATATATATATATATATATATATATATATATATATATATATATATATATATATATATATATATATATATATATATATATATATATATATATAAACTTCATGGAACTAATTACACTATCTTCTTTATTTTGAACAACACGCTATATTAATATTTTTGTTGTTACTATTTTTTAAAATGTTAAAAGTCAAATCTATATTAACCATTGAAGGAATTACACATCTCCTTTAAACCTTGAATTACAAAACACCTAGCAATAAAATATGCTAGACACATACATGACGGAGGCAGAATATGAATGATAAACATGATATTGCATATCTTATTCACAATGATACATATTTATAATACATAGGAGTGACCCTTGCTTTCATATTCCAAGTGGTCCCTTGGACTCCCTTTGGTTGTTCAGATTCCACACCAACCCTTAGAGGATTAGGTGTCCAACATTCCCCCCCTTAATCCGAAGGGTTATGTATGAGTTCAAGAAGAGAGTTGTAATACAAAATGTGCAAAAACATGTATGGAAACACTAGGCTGAATGCGCTCTCTGAAATGTTGGTATAAAGGGGGTGGTTTAAGGATGACCATTAACACTGGAACGCTTAGTGCAGTTCCTGGAACTCTTCCAAGTCTGGTAAGAAGTTGAAATATTTTGCAAGAGGAAGTGTCCCTAATGCTTTGGAGAGGGAGACCTTCAACCTGAAAAAGGGAGGTCTACAACCTGCAGTGGTTTAAGGATGACCACCAACTCTGGAATGCTTAATACAATTCTTGGAGCTCTTCCAAAATTGGAAAGAAGCTGAAGTCTTCTACTAGAGGATGTGTCCACAATTCTTTGAAGAGGCATCACCAACTGAAGGCATTCTTAGGGGCATCTTTGTATCTAGCTACCACTCTGAATCTGGTATGGCATGTTATGGCTCAGGCTCACTTGATGTGGCTTTGAAGCTTGTAGATGAACATCACTTCCCCCCCTATCAGATACAAGGTGAGATGATGGAGAAAACTCAATTGCAACATTGTTCAATACTCTAGAACAAGTTCTGACATATGACTGTAATATCTTCTTAGATGTTGATGCCCATTGCCAAGAAGTGATCCATCCAAGATGAACCTTTGTCCTTGCAGGAAGCTTGTTTTTGAAGCATCTATTTGAAGAGTGAGCGGTTTTATGAAATTTCGTACATGGATGAAGATCAAAACAATGATCTTTCATATGGCCAACTCTTTCACAATGTTGGCATTTCACAATCTATTGTTGTTGCAGTGGAACAGGTGAAGGTGAACCGCTATGAAGAAACCCAACACTCTGAAATTTGATGGGTTTTGTGTAATCTGGAATATGAAAGGAAACATCCTTGTCATATCCAAGTCCAGTTCTGTCCTTGTTATGGACAAGATCTTTCCAAGGTCTGATGTCCGACTTGTGAAGTGCAGGCTGAATTTATGCATCTGCATGTACAACTGCTCCTGAGAGGGCCTTAATGATCTGATCAATTTCTGGTTGTTGATGGCAGTGTGTCTCAAACAGAGAATTGTCCTGAACAAAGACAAGTTCAGAATCATGACTACACTTTTGTAACTGCTCTTGCTATAGTTGTGATTCAAGCTGCAAAAATTAATTTTGTCTTGTGCATTTTGCAGACAAGTCTGAATGTCTGAAAGAGAGGCTTTGCTAATTTTAATTGTGCTGTCAGTAGTGGACCTGATTAGGGTTTTCAATAACTCTAATATTCCTTCAAGATTAGCCATTTTTCTTAACAGCTGGTAAATAAAGATTGTGAGCTTCAATTGTATCACTATATACCAAAGTCTTCCCTAGAAATTATGCACTATCTTCTTCTACACACAATATGAAGCCTTGATGGTAGGCTTTGGAGCAACGATTAGGATCAACTTTTCTATGGAAGCAACTCAAAAGCAAAGAATTCATATATACAAAATCAACCCATCAAAACAAGGAAACTGAGGGTTTTTATGTCATATCTCTCTTGCGGGTCATCGATGCTTTGAGTTCTTAAGTTACAATATCACACCATTTTCCATTATATAAAGGGATGACAGGCATAACCCATTTTACTCCAACCATAATCATGGATATCCAACATCCTGCAATTCAAGAAATAACATTAACAATGACCATTGTTTTCACTACTGTTCTCGTCTTAAGATGGAGGTGCCCCTTGTTTCTTTATCAGACTTTTGTCCTTTTCATACAAAACCCCGAGACGAAATCCAAACCCAACCATCAGTAAATCTACGACATCTTCAGCAGCTATATATGGTATGCCCCAACACCTCAGTAATTTTGAGACAGAATTGACCTCCAGAGTTTGGATACAGTTTGGCACTAATATCTCAGAATATTGTCATTTTTCTTTATCCATGACAAGACGACGAGGCATTGGAGGGAATCATTGATAGAAAAGGGTTTGCAAAGAGTGGGCAACTTGATGATTAAGTGGCCAATCAAACTCACAACATAACTTCACACTATAAATTATCAAAATTGTGAGGAACAACCACACTATGAGCTGAAAAACGGAGAATACCCAAAATTGTAGTTTATAGTAACTGATCAATGGCTATGGATACAAATGACATCATCAAAACTAATCTAAATTTCTCGCTCCTTTTCCACCCAGTGTCCTTTCACTAAGCTCGTTGATCCTTTCAACACCTTGCCGCCTGATTCACTTGACCTCGAGATGGAAGGATTTCCAGCCTCTCACAAAGTATGTCAAACTCACATCGGCTTCACCAAAAACCTTGTTACTGAAATTGTCAAGAAAAGTGTCCTCGAGCCATTTTTATTGAGTGGTTCTATGACTCTGTAGAATGTTGAAGTTACAAACACTCACGCAAAATGGGCATAAGCATAGGCTTCTAGTGCAGGAGGAGAGGAGAGCGATAGGGTTGTGAAGCTTAATGGTAAGCTATTCGCTACATAATGGACCAAAAAATGCTTTCCATAATCAATTTTATCGATTTATTGCTCTCATTTGAAGAAAAAAGGTGTCGGCATTGCAGAGGTCGTCAATATTCACCAAAAGTGATTCTGAACATTTAGTTTGCTCCAGACGTGGATATTACATGCAGAACAAGCAGATAAACATGATGGAGCAGTCCAATCGTAGCAAAAGAAGTAACGTTTGGTCTCACACAACCCTTAATCATGCGAGTTGCTTATGCCTTATAGTACAACACTAGCCTGGCATGGCTGACAAAACTGAATGTTATAGCCAGGAATATACCAGTGACACCAGTAGGCAGAAAGGTTGTAACGGTTCCTTCAAGGGGCAGTGGTGAAAGAGTTGATGGTAGGTTTGAGCAGGAAGGAGTGTTTTTTCTCTCTTTGATGCCGCAAAGAAAACCAACAGAGGGTACCCAAAGATAATTGAACTCACAACGCTTTTGCAGGCAGATTGTATGGAGAGAGCCCAACTAAAAAATAGTTGACAAAGGGTCCAGAATGTCAGATCAACATGACAGTGTAGCGTTCAGCGTGGTATGCACACAACATGGGAGTTATGTTATTCAATAGTCAACCGGAGCCAACGGTGGTATGGGGGCAGTGGTATTACCAATTCCGCTGCATATCGAGAATGCCAATAAAGTCAGACATGCTCAACGCATCTAGAGAAATCCATAACCAGCAATCACAAAAAGTAGTTTGAGATGCCCACTCGCTTAGAAACGCTATTCCAAATATGCATAGAGAGGCCACAAAACAAGTGGCTCAAATATGAGCAGGGCAAGAGATCGCCTGCTCTGACATCCTGTTAGACACATACATGGCGGAAGCAAAATATGAATGATAAACATGAGATTGCATATCTTATTCACAATGATACATATTTATAATGCATAAGCGTGACCCTTGGTTTCATATTCCAAGTGGTCCCTTGGACTCCCTTTGGCTTTTCAGTTTCCACACCAACCCTTAGAGGATTAGGTGTCCAACACAATATTTACACAACATGCATATTGACATATTTTATTTATTACTCAGATTGAATTTTTTTTGCTATTAATATATTTTTTTAAATGTTATATATCAACTCTATATTAAGAATGAAATAAATTGCACATCTACTTCAAGTGAAAATATAACAATTTATTTTAATTCCAATTACTTTATTTTTCTCTTTATACAATTGGTATGAATTATATTTATGCCTATAGACATATCTATTTTAGAATATGGCTTCCATAATTTTAATTTAATTATCAATCATTATTAGGTGGATGGTAGGAATTTAAGTTCAATAGAATATTCCTAATAGTATACACAAATCAAAGGTTGAAATTGATCAAGTAGTTATGCATTTTTTTCCTTTTACTTAAATAATTTAATTAAAAAAAGTCATATGAACTAGTCTCATATAAAATAAGTTATGATTTTTGGGCATGTGGTATTGATCCATGGTATTGTAAGAAATCCTATTTACATATTAGGAACCTCCATGATAAAGCAGAGGTGAATCTCCATGATTACGAATATTGTTGTACATGTTTTTCTAAAATGCATATATGTTTAACTTATATATTAATTTTTTTAATCAATAATAATAAATAAAATTATAATTTTGTTACAGAATTTTTTATTTTATCAACTTGAGATGTATGATGAATTTTTTGATAATTATTATTAACCATTTAATTTATATTGAGATATTTATTTATGGCTAACACTAAAATATTATAATTTTTTGTTTTAAATACCACACATCATTGCACTATAATATCAATAATATGATCAACTCCATATTCAGCAGTGAAAAAATTACACATTCCCTAATACAAAGACTAAAGTGAGATTTTGTTAATTAAAAATTATATAAAGTTGAATTATAATTAAGGTGGAAATGAAGTATTTTATTTATGGCAGATATTGATTTTTTTTATTATTACTACTTTTTAATTTGTTAATGTAGTATTATTTTATTGTTTTTAAACTTAACATTTATGCGACAACATCTCCCCCATATTGGGCTATAAAGCTAGGCAAGAACAAAGTTCAAAGTCATTAAAAGTTGAACATGTCCAAATTCAAGTGGAAAGGATAACAATATTTCTCTCAACAACCCAATTATGAAATTGACAAATTAGGAATGCAACTATATATAGAGAAAAAGACATGATTTACATGATAGAAATAATTCTCCCGGATACTTCAATTGTATAAAAGTAATGACAAACTTTGCAACTTCGTATAAAGAATATATATATTTAATATAAAATTGACCATGTGTTTTTTTTCTAATTTATTTATTTACCAGTATAGATCCATCTTCACCAGGTATCTAGCAAGGGTGAGAGATATCAAATCTTTTAAGGTGCAAACTTCGTTTAGTGTGCAAAACTTGAAAAAAGTTTGCACCTCTAGCGATTCAATCCATCTAGATTTGTGGTTAAGATGGATCTATACTGGTTCTCTCTCTCTCTCTCTCTCTCTACACACACACACACCAAATATTTTCCATTCTTTAAATTGCGCACAAGACACATACAAAATTTTCAATTTTTTAATGCATAACTAAATTCAATGCCTTGAAAATCCCCTTGGGCACTTGGATTGTGTAGACTACACAAGTGAAACTTGCACTTCCAACAAATCTTTACTCAAACAAAATTAACCAACTTGAAATGGTTTAACCATAAAAAATAATGTATACATAGTTTTTTGTTTAACTTTATATAATATTTTTCCGTAGAAAAACACCCATAATTTATTCATCATGAAAAAACAAATAAAATTACATTCTCCATACGCTAGAAGCATTTTCCTCACATCAAGAGCTAATGACGAATTTGGCTTTCTAGAGGAAAAAAGAAAGCTAATGAGAAATTTGGTTTGCTAGAGGCAAAAAGAAACATAGAAAAATACAAAAAAAAACAAAAACAAAAAAACTCTCTGAGAGAGATTACATCGCCAAGAAAAATGACATATATCAAACATTTAAGTCAAACTAACAAAAATTGAGAATATCTAACAAGACTAAGAAACCTATAGACAAGAAACAAGAAAGGGAAAACATTACAAGGAAGGGCGGTAAAACCCTAACTTTGAGAAAATAATGTTGCAACACCATAACTAACAACAACATAAAACACCATCAAAAAAGAACCATAGGTGGTGGCAGCGCTATGAGGAGGTTTTGGTTTTTGGACTCTTGATTTAGTATTGATGGTGAAGTCTCAAGCCCCCAAGGTCATCTCTACTCTTATGCCTACAGTTCTCAATTATTTTTTGTCTATTTGAATTTTTCTTTTTTAGTTGTTGCTTGAACGACGAATTTGCTATACTCTGTGAATACTTATTATTAGCCCCCTCTATGGTGTCTTTGCAAGATTTGGAGGGAATGGTGTTTGTATTTTTTTGGTCCATTTCTCCATTGTGTTGGCTTATTTGAATTCTTGTTTGAATGATCTCCCACCTAGAATCAACCGTCTATGCTTTTTTAGAGGTAGAGGGAGGGGACCTATGTTGGGACATCTCTAGGTATGAGATGCGAGGGAATTCAATAACATGCCATCTATCCTAGTTTTCATAGTGGAGGTTCAATACCTGGAGCTTGGCTATATAATTGTGTCGCCAACCCCCTGTTGGCACCTAATTGTTTATATTTATGTCACATTGGTTTAGCAATGTTTTGACATTGCAATCAAAACCCTCCAAAATTTTTCCTACACTGGAATTTTGGAGCCTATTGAGGATCTAATGATTTTTCATCCATGATCACTTTGTTGTCGATTGATATTGCATTAAGTCTTTAAGTCTTCTTCTTGTATTCTAACGGTTAAATTCACTTCCTCACACATGTCCAGTCCTTGTTGAATCTATTAGCGCACTTCTTTTATGTAAGCTTGAACATGCATAACACAATCCATCCAAATAGTGCCAATGCAACGTTCAACCCATGTCGGCAATCAATGCGCTCTTTCATTGTCAGTTTCCCTCACTTTGGCCACATTCGTACTTCTACTATGTTTAGTTTTCCCAATTGTTGCTTTTGGAGCACCTTTGCTTTCACAAGTGTCGCTTTTGCTTGTTTTCACTTTAATAAGTGTTGTTTCCATGTTATCTTCGCTCTGGCATGTGTCACTTTCAAGGTAGTTCATATTTGCAAGTGTCATTTTCATGTTTTCTTATTGTCTTAGGTGTCTCCTTTTGTTATTTCACTCATGCATGTGTCACACCTTTTCACATCACTAGAGTTAGTTATGGCACACTCTTCTGCATTAGATGGTCTTACATATCATAAGAATATGCGCTAGACATATCCCTACATCTTAGCACACCTTTTGGTCACAATCGTCACTTATGTTCTAAGTGTCATAATGTGTCGTTTCAACTGTCACACTTAGAAATAAGTGTCGCTTTACTGTCATTTCAAGGTGTGGTTTATATCCACGAGTCTTGTGTATCCTTCTATCTTGATGGCTATCATGTGTTTGATCCAAGTTTGAGTCATGTTCGGATGCATTCCCCTCTTTTACTCTTTTGGTTCCACACTTAGCCATTTTGGGAACTCTTCTTGGTCCACCTGCCCAGTACAAGTTGAGAAGGAATTAATCCTCTTATCAAGTGATGAGCTTGGCCTATTCATGAGCCTCAATGATGTAACTTTTATTTTGAAGACTTTTGCATTAAGTTATTCTCAAGGCCACCTCAAATCAATGCACATTAAGAACTTCCAAGGACAATCACCTAACCCTTGTTGCTTATATTGACTCACTGCACTGGGTTTTGACCACATTTGCCTTGCATGGGACATGGATAACTCCTAGCTGACAATAGGGACCCCTTCCATCCCCTTACAGAAGAAAACTATGCAAAGCAAAGGCCATCCTATCCTCATAGTGTAGTGAAAACCCTCTTAGGCAAAGTGACTCCCTTCCTAATGCTTCCCTCATTGAAAAGCGCATTCTAGATGAAAAAACAACCATTTTTGGGTCAAAATGCACTAGCATAGAAGGAAAATTTCATTCCAAATGAATAATAACCCCTTATTAAAGAAAATTGCGCTAACGTAAAGGCCTCCCTTGAGCTCAACGCATGACGCAATAACAAGGCTCAATATTGGTTCCCTTGATCACTGTTGTTCCTCTCTACATTCAAGCCTTGTCCTGACAAGTCTCCCTCAATGCATGGCAAAGTCTCAAGAGACAATGAACCCTTGTTGAGAGAAATTGTGTTTTGCTTAAGGCCTCCTCTTTCTTCTAGTGCACAACGCAATCTCAAGCTTCAAGCCTTCATCCTTGTTCCTTGTTCTTCCCCTCTACGCAGAACACTTGTGAAGCCTCCCTCTCTCAGCGCATGGAAAAATAACAAGGCTCAAGGAAGCCTCCTCTTAGCCTTTGAATAGTAAAACTTCATTGGCATAGTCTTCCTCTCTTTCCTTCCTAGTGCATGGTGCAGTCTTAAGCAACAAGCTCACCACCTTGTTCCTTGTGCCTCCCCATTGCGTTGGACCAAGGAGAGCCCCTCTTTACAATGCATAGTGTAGTAACAATGAACATTGGAGCCTTCCTAGGCCACTAATGAGTTCAACTACACTTTCCTTACTAAGCCTCTTTCCTCCAACCCTTCCACATGCCTATCATAAGCAGCTCATTCCATGAGTTAGGTAATGATAGGGAGATGATTTTAAGACTAATTTTTCCTTGCCATGAATTATATTCATTAGTAGGATTACTTTCTCAACTTGACAAGGTGATTCTCATGGAATATTGTAAAGAGAATGAACAAAGAAACACTTGTAGAGAAGAAGCACAAAGAAGAACAATCATGAAGACATGAAGCATATCCTAGATCATGACAAAAACAAGACATTGCAATTGGCATGGTGACTCAGAAGATTCCAATACTAATACACGACCCTTTGGAGGGTGAGGATAAGAAACAAATTGGATAAAAATGAAGATGAAACGTAGATCATATCTACCATCAAGAATGCAAGACAAAGAAACAAAGAGAGAAACTTGGCATTGCCACCTCATCATGAGTTCCATGTCATCATTGTCAAGTTGTAACTTGTACAAGTGTCATATTTATATTAGATGTGTCCACGTGTCATGCCACATCATTATGTGGAATTTAATGATGTATTTTCAAGAAAAGGAAAAAATGTAATGTGTGGAAGTCCAAGAGTCAAATGTGGAATATGAAAAGTTGCATAGTCATATATGGACAAAAGAATCTTTAGGAGAAGTTCAAGAGTCATTAAGAGAAATCCAAAAGTCATTTGGAAGTTCAAGAGTTGTTTAGAAGTCCAAAGGACATATTAGAAGTCCAAGAGTCATGAGGGTAATTCAAGGGTCAAAGCGAGATGAAAGGCCATTCCTCTTATTATAAATAGCCCCTCATAACTCAAGCAAAGGGATTTTGGAGAGCTAGTCTTGGCTTCTCTAACTTGGCATAGGAGAGAAAACTATTCTTTGGAGAAGTAAGAAGTGACTCAATGTTCCACTATTAGAACTAGTGCCTCACCATTGTAACTGTGTACTTGGATCTTTCACCTAATATTGAAGCTCATTGAGCCAACATACTTTCATGCATGTATCACAGATGTTTTGAGACTATTCTTTGGATGTTTGTGGTATATGTTATATTCATATGTACTAAGGAAATTGAACTATTTCATTGGATTTAGTACTTATCTTTTTGAATGTATGTTTTATTTGTTTCCATGAATCATTCTTATCTTATGAACTAATTTGCAAGTTAATCAACGAATCTTTCCTCGCTCTTGTGTGCCTCTTTTGGGGTAGTAATATTACTTCCCTCTAGAGACTCACTCTTGTCTCCCTCTCATGAAGGTCTCTTTTTACACATTACCATTGGTACTATACAATGTCAACTTTCTTTCTTGTTCAAGGGTTGTGTATATAATCTCTCATGTTATTAATTGAAACCAAGGCAAACCTTTGTGTTATGGTGGACGAGATGACACTTTGGATGGGGCTCCTAATCCAAATTGTGTGAGGTCTAATTGAGAGTGAGGTCTAATTGAGACTTCACATCGAGGATACCCTCTAGATGTTGGTGGTATCTGTTAGTGTCTATGAGTCACCAGTGATCAAATGTACTCTTTCCATGTGGTTGATAGGGTTATTAGGTCAAATTGTTATATTTTCAAATAAAATTTGATCATTGGTCAGTTCTAGGTCATTACTACTCCCTCCATACTCAAGGTCATAAAATGTTGTCATGGTATTGTCATCACTCTTATGATGGGTCACCAAAAGAGTTATTGGTCATCAATAAAGGTCATTATATCATTGGCATGCACACTACAAGGTTTCAAAGGTTTAATCGTGGTCTTATATATCCATTTGGTGTCATCATTAGGTTAGGTCATCAAAAGACGTATAGGGAGTCATGTCATCACCATAGTCACTCTATGCTTCTGCTGTGTTTTTGGGTTATCACTGTGTTTTCCCTCTTTCACCCCCTTTCCCTCACTCAAATTGAGGAATTCCACTTTAATTGTCTTCCTAAAACATTCCCATACTCCCAATAATTTCTTCAAAAATTATGCTATCCCCCTTCCCCTTCATTCCCTCTCCCCAAGTTGTTGCGCTTTTAGCTCTGTGTTGCTATCCTACAAAAACGCAGTAACTAATTGCTACACCAACTTCAAGCTTGGATTATGAACAAATGGGAACGTATTTTTGAAAACTGGAGGAGGATTTTGTTCATAACATACCTAATAACAATAACCTCTCTCATTTTTGGAATATACTTTATGATTTGGGAGATATTCCCAAACTACAAGTTGCTACAAGAGGGTCGCTGCGCTTTTGACTCTATTTTTGGTCATCATTTTCAAAAGAGGTTTCTCACCAAATGAAGATGGATTTGGAAAAAAAAAGGACGTTTTTGTTAAGGAAATACCCAATCACAATAACCTCCTTCCATTTCTACAAAGTTTTCATGTATTGGTATATATTCAAATGTTTTTGGAGGCCTATTTCACAAAATTAAATTCTCCAATTTAATTGCATGTTTTAGTCATTATTTTGTGGCACAGATTCCAAGAATATGGGAAATAATTTCAAAAACTTGAAAGAGGTTTGTCTTGAAAACAACCGTATCCATGCAAACATCTCCCAGTTTTGGAAAAAGTGTTATGGTTAAATATATATCACTCCATCTTTGACCCCTATTGTTTCATTGCACTTCTCGAGAATTCGCTGTGCTTTTGGAAAGTTCATCTTCAAGTCAATTTTTCAGGGGTTTGGAGTAGGTGTTTGCAGTTCCTAATGACTCTATTATGTAGTAGAATTCTTAATATTTCCAACCATGCCATTTACAACAACTAGTGCATCCAGGAAGACCTCCAAATTACCCTCCAAAGTTCGTTGCGCTTCTACACTAGCACGTTGCGCCTCCGTGGGAAAGCCAATTTTCGAGTTTTGCTCGGTCAAAGTAAACTTTTGTCAATGTAATTTGTCTTCTAATGAGTTCAAATTATGTAATTAATTTTAATGGAGCTATTAAATTTCAAATTGATGTAGATTCATGCTCATTAATGCTTGTATAGTCAAAGTGAATCAACTAAGTCTAAATAGGGAATTAGTTTCTAACTTCCCTAGTTTTAGGTTTGGTTAGAGAGATTGATGTAATCAGTTCCTAGGTTGATGGATTTGACCCTTGAGAGGGGGAATGTCGGTTTTGGTCTATATGTAGCCTGATCTAAGTCATAGAGAGGGTTGGATGTTTGAGAATCATAGCTTGGAGCTAGTGTACACTTTTTTGCAGTAATATAATAGGCAATTGTAACTATCATCTTGTTATTCTTGTGGTATGCTTCCGTGACAATGTTTTTATTTTTTTATCATTAAATTGAATATATATTTCTCTTTCCTACCATCTCTATGATTTCTTGTGATCATCTCATAGGTGTTTAAACAAAATTCATAAGTTATATGCTCTGTTTTGATGAGATTTTCATGCTAGTGTTATTTCTTCTGATGAGTGAATTCATGGTTACATGTTCATTATGATCCTATATATTTTCATCCCTATGCCACTTTGACAACCTAATTTTGTCATTGATCATACCTACCTTTCCCATTATATCTCTGCAATTGATCATTAGAAACCCTAGCCTAGTTCCTAGATCTATGAGCTTCATCCAACAAACCCTAAAAATCAAACATCATTGAGCTTAATATCTATCCTAACATCTAATTTCCTCTCCAGTCACTTCATTGGCTGTGAGATTCCTGAGAGATCCCTCTCTAATTTGGTAGGGTTAGCTACCAGATCCAAAGTTGGTTTGAGGTTACCTCCGTCGGTCTCCTTTCTCAGCCTTGGGACACTGAGGAGTGCTAACATTTTTGGCGACCATACGGGGGATCGAACAATTTCACATTCCCTGGGAAAGATCATCAAAGTTTAGATATGATTTTCTAATGGTGGACATCAGTCAGACACATATGAAGGCTAAACGATTCACCTAGCGAGTCTAACTTGATCCAAAGACTCCACTGGTAGCAGGATCCAAAAATCGAGATGAGTTATATATCCAGAAGGTATGCTCCTTTAAAACGAGATCACATTCTAGGTTTTCCGAACTGCATGCCTTGTGTAGATTGGTAGACTTATTTGCCAAAGTTCAAAGACGAGAAAGGAGATATTGCTGCTCTTGGTTAAATTTCACATGCATGTGCGTAAGCTAAAGGTTCAATTTCATGAAGATTGTATGATGAAGATATTCATGGTAACCTTAGAAGGAAAAGCATGATCTTGGTATGAAATTCTTCCATCTGCTAGTATTTATTCTCTTAAAGATTTTCATTTAGCATTTTTTTTAAAATATAGAGAGTCTCATCCTTCTTTGTCATTGGTTGAGGATTGTTGTGAACATTTTGAGGTTTTCATCCAAAATCTAGAGAATTATTATGGTGATGAAGAGTTCATGGATGAAGAGATCCTGGAGGCTTTGTATGAGAACCCTTTCCATCACCAAGAAGAACAGGTGTCTTCTCCATTGGATGAAAGTGAAACTGAGCAGGATCTCAATGATGACATTAAACAACCTGTAAACATTTTAGAAGAACAAGGGAACTGTTATCACCCCAATAAACTCTCCTAGGTTGTATATCAGAGATGCTTGGGAAAATTACAAACTCAACAAAAATGTTGGAACATGGTGGATGAATGGAAGGAATGATGCATATTCAAGCTAGATAACCACTTCTACTATGCTTAACCCCAGACATGGGTGAACACCCCCAGACTACAAGGCTTTAGACCACCAATTACTCAGGGTTTAAGGAATAGGTGAACATGGAGAATACTGACCACACCAGCAGATGCACAAGACCATGTGATGGCCGGCTGCAACTAATAAAAGTTCTGTAAATATATTTCCTAATGCACAGACAGGATGACAGCTCTCTGGCACTAAGCAAACAGGAACCTGCATAACATATTCAATGATACATACTAGATTCTAACACGGAGGTGGGATGACAGCCCCTCTAATGCTAAATATCAAGAGCACATGAAAAATGCATAACAAGCATAACCTAGAACAAAGAAGAAGTGGAAAGTGAGAAATTAACAACAAAAGAAGCTTGTATTAGCTGAAAATGAAGACCAGACGCTGTAGGTATCACAGTAGTTACAGTCTCCAAAAGTTGAACCTTACATCAAAACAATATCCATCAACCCTCATTACATCTTGTTTCTAGGTATATATGGAGGTTGATTACAAAAATATCTGCTATCCTATGTGTGGAGGGGTCATAATGGACCACCAACCACATTAACTGTTTGATATGGGTCTCTGATACAATCTGCTGCTTCCATAAATGAATTTGACATTCTCTGGTACTCTGTTGTCCTTCTTGAGCAGCTGGAGTGTGGTATAAAAGACATTCCATGACTGATAAATGCTTGTAACTGTTCGAGGCTGTATTTTCCTTCTTTAGCCCTCCTTTCTGTTGAATGGAGTGGTTGAGGAATAACTACGCCAGGTACAGGGTAGTTGATTGCTGTTATCCTTCAGGAGCACAGGAAAGGCTATGGACACGGGCAGTATGGAGGAAGATCCACCATTGGATAGCGTGGATCGATGACGGAGAGCACTTTGCAATGGATATCGAGAGGAAGCGGGAACAACAAATGTGAGCCGTTGGATGAAACAGACGGACGACTGAGATCATTTGATAGGAGGAATCAGGAGATGTGGGATCGGGATAGACGAGGGCCATCGGATCTTATACGGGTAGATTCGACGATGATCACGAGCGGAAGATACATGGGAGATAATCAGTGGGGACGGCGGTTTTGGTGGCGGGCAGTATTCCTCGCACCGCTCCGAGAGGGTAGGCGGTATCTGTATACGGGGGTGCGAGCACATTCAATGAGCAACGCGTGACAGACGGGACCGGCGGGAAACCGCTTTCCCCGCTTGCTATCGTGTGTGCAGCTTTCGGTGGTGGGAGGCGTGAATGCTGTCTGATCGCGGCGGGGTTAGATCGGACGGTGGGAATTAATTGCACAAGCTTCGGGACTAATGTGATAGGGACAACAATGGTAACAGCGTGCAGTTATATGAATATAGTCTTTAACTTTGTGCCTGGGACCCGAGGGAAAAACTGGGTTTATGGAGAAATTTGGAGGAAAACGAAGGTAGCGGGAGTTATAAGACTGTAAGCGGAGTGATGAGGAATGGGCGGTATGGCTGCTGCAAATCCCCTTTTTATCATAGACAACCGATCAAGCCTGCGTTTGACCTTCAAATGTTGAAATTAATAGCAGAGCTAACACTGGCTCCTTTTGGGGATGAGATCCTCCCTGTGAGGTCTCAAGAACCTGCAGATCAATGCCTTGATGATGAAAAACAAATTAAAAAAATTCCTATTGTTCCATTGGGCATGGAGTCTACTTTGCTTACACTAAATTGATAAAACAAAATATTTACAACTTTTAAGGCCAAAAGACCTTAAATCACATAAATTTTGAGAAAACACCCATTAACTGGGCCATCAAAAACTGCTTCTCCCCCCATACTCTTCAGTATGAAGGTATTGTTCCCCTGAATATGAGAAATGACAAAAGGCCTTGTCCAGAAAGCATCAAACTTCCCATGATTGCCTTTCTTTTCCTTTAGTGCATCCCACTTCAGAACCAAGTCTCCAACCTGAAAATTATCTGTTTTTGCCTTCTTGTCAAAGGCTTCCTTGACCTTTTTCTGATGTGCTGCAGCCTTTTCAACCAGCTATTCCCTGATTTGATGTACCTCTGCTAAATCAGTGATCCTATTTGCCATGTCTTCTTCCTCATTTTGCTCTTCTTAAAAGAATTTTGCCACCGGGAGAGTTAACTGAATTGGGAATACAGCTTCAGTACCATATACTAGCTTGAAAGGAGAATTCCTGTGGATCTTTTAATGGTCACTCTGTCAGCCCACAGTACATACTTGAGCTTAGAATCCCAATTATTTTTGTTGTCCTCTAACAGCTTCTTAATTATCCTTATCATGCTTTTATTAGAGGATTTTGCTAGACCATTGCCTTGAGGATAGTATGAGGTGGAATGAACCAGTTTAATACCCATTGAATCACACATTTCCACCAATTCCTTTGCCCTGAAGGCTGCTGCATTATCTGTGACTAATTTATGTGGACAACCAAATCTGGTAAAGATATTTTCTGTCAAAAACTTCATGACCACATTATGATCAGCCTTCCTAGTAGGGATTGCTTCAATCCACTTAGTGAAATAATCAGTGGCTACTAATATCCATCTGTGCTGGCCACTGGAATGTGGATTGATTTCTCCAATGAAATCCAAGCCCCATTACTGAAAAGGTCCTTTTGCATGTATTGGTTTTAAGGGCAGGGACTTCAACTGCTATTTTCCTTCAAATCTTTGGCACCTGTCACAAGATTTAACAAATGAAAATACATCAGAAAATAAGGAGGGCCAGTAATATCCAGCTCTGAGGATTTTATGAGCTGTAGTCTTCCAATAATGGTGCCCTCCACACATACTGGAATGAAATTGCTGCATGACTTCTATTGACTGTTTTTTGTCTAGACACCTCAAAAGCACTCCAAATGGATCCCTCCAGTAGAGCAGATTTTTATTAATGCAATATTTTGTTGCCCTAAGCTTGATAGTTCTGGCTTGACTTTGAGTAAAGCCTGAAGGGATTTCTAGCTTCAGTAAGAAATCAATTATTGCAGAATACCAATCACAAGAAGCTATATTTTCGGCCATTGACTGCTTCCTCTCTGGTTCAACTGCTTCCTCTTCTTCTGTTTGAACATTTTCTGCAATTGTGCACAGGAAATCCACATCCATTGATCTGCAATTTTCTTCAGCCAATAACTTGGCAAGACCCTGACCTCTGACCAACTTGGTGGGCTTCAGTTCTATATTAAATTCAATCAATTTTGCAATCCATTTAGCCCTTCTTCCATCAGCATCAGGTTGTGTCAAGACATCTTTTATTGATGCAAAGGGCACATATGCAATTATCCTGGAATGCAGAATGTAAACTCTGAAAGTTTTCAAGGATTTGATAAGAGCATATGCTTTTTTTTCAATAATGTCATACCTCAGTTCAGCATCCCTTAAGTTTTTGCTGAAAAATGCCACCGGATGCTCTGAGCCTTCTTCATCTGCTTGCAATAAAACTGCTGCAATGGTGTCTTCAGAGGCAAATGAAAATATATGGAACTCCTTGCTGTAATCTGGACTTATTAAAGTGGGAGCCTCCATAATAGCTTTCTTAATAGACTCAAATGATTTTCTTGTTGTATCAATCCATCTGACCTCTGATCCTTTCTTCAACATGGAGGTAACATGCTTCACCAGTTCTGCAAAATTTGGTATAAACCTCCTTACAAAATTTATTTTGCTGAGAAAGGACTAAATATTCTTCTTTGATCTCAGGATAGAAAGGGTCTGTATTGCTTTTACTCTTTCTGGGTCAATTCGGACACCTGCAGCAGAAACAATATGTCTTAACAACTTGCCTTCTTCTAAAGAAAATTGTGATTTTTTAGGATTGATTGAAATCCCAAACCTCCTGCACTTCATAAACACTTTTTTCAAATGCTACAAATCGTTTTGATGGCTGCTGGAGTATACTGTTATATCATCAAGGTAGATAAAAACAAATTTATCCTTCTCTCCCACAAATGCTATATCCATAGCTATCTGAAAGGTAGCTCCAGCATTCATCAACCCAAAAGGCATCTTGGCATACATAAAAGTGCCCCAAGGAGTGGTGAATGCAGTCTTCTGTTGGTCATCTGGATGCATAGCAATTTGATTAAACCCTGAAAATCTATCCAAGAAAGACATTACTTTGGCTCTTGAGACCTTATGCAGCAAATGCTCCATCTTGGGTAGAGGATAGTTGTCTTTTTTAGAGCACTTGTTCAATTTTCTGAAATCAACACACAGTCTGATTTCTCCACTTTTATTCCTCACTACCACTAAATTGGCTACCCATTTTGAATATCTGAGAGGGACTATAATCTTGGCAGCCAACAACTTTGTAATTTCTTTTTCAATTAGAGGAAGAAGCATAGGATTTATTGGTCTCAGCTTCTGTTTGAAAGGTATGGTGTCTTTCTCCAAAGGGATTTTATGCTGAATAATCTTTTTATCATAGATTTTTAGATCACTATACTCCCAGGCAAACACATCAACAAATTGCTTCATTAAATTGCAGTATTCAGAAATTTGGTCAGCAGACAGATGGGTGGATAGATTTATGTATCTAGGCTGACCTGGACTCCCTATATCATGCTTACAAACTACAGATTGGTCTTCTTTTTGGGCAGCCTTATAAGGCACATCATTCTTGTCAAACAGTCTTTGTAGAGGAATTAAACCCTTTGGAATATGATTGTTGGGAAGCTGGACAATGCTATCTTTGCCAATTTTGTTTCTAAGTTGGGATTGGGGGCTTTCTTCCAAGGCTTCATTTTCTTGGTCAATTTGCATTTCAGAAAACTCATAAATGACTTGCAGAAACCTATTTATTTCATCATCATCATCAAAAACTTTCCAATGCTGGACATTATCAGGAAAGGATGGCCTATACTTCATTTGGACTTCATAAACTTGTCTGGGAGGCATAGGAGGGATAAACAGACTAGCAGACACAACAAGGGAATCAAAAAGCTGATTTTGAGCTCTAGGGATATATGAAATACAAAAATTTTCAAAGGAATCTTTGAGTCTCCATACCTCATCTCTGTACGCTTTCAGCCTTGGGTTCTTTGCCTGAAATGTTTTATTTACTTGCTGAATGATCAGATCAACATCTCCAAACACCTTCAGATTCTTGATCCCTCTGTCTTTTGCTGCATTAAGGCCTAACAACAGAGCCTCATATTCTACTATATTGTTTGTGACTTGAAAAGCCAGCTTAAAAGACTGATGTGTGCTTTTTTGTTCTGGAGATATCAGCACCACCCTTGCTCCTGCAGTCTCCCTGGAACATGCTCCATCAAATAACATCTCCCAAACCTGACTTCCTTTCTCTTCCTCGGCCTGATTTGTTGGTTTCCTGAGCTACATTGAGGCCTTTTGAGATTCTTCTATTTGGAGAATACATCCTCCAAAATCGGTGTCCATAGCATATATTGGATGATTAGTAGGATTCTTCTCATTACTGATGATGTATGCCAGTTGTGCTTCTTTGTACAATCTCCTGCTTTCCCCTCCAAAATCTGGGACAATGGCATAAGATAGGTCATTCTGTAATGTCCCACCTAATCTCTTAATCCATCCTCTGGACAACAGCATGCCAAACTTAGGAGGGACATTTGCTACCACAATATCCATCATCATACTCTTCATGGGCAGCTGAGTTAAGGTAATAGCCAGGTCTTTGATTAACCCTAGGCATTTCACTTTCCTTGAATCAAAATAGAATAAATCATGATATGGTCTAGTGATATCAAGGCCTAACTCTTCCATGACAGCTTTAGGCATCAAATTGTGGCTGGCCCTTGTGTCTAGCAGGCAATTGTGGAGGATTTTGTCATGAATGGTCAAGGAGACATAAAATGATGGAGAATTATTATCAACAGGTTCAATCATGGGGCTAAGCACAACAACAGGCTTATCATCTTGCAAATTAACAGAGTCAGTGGAGGTTTGTGTGGTTTCCAGCTCAAAAGCTTCAAGGATAGGCTTTCTAAATGCTTCACTCTTTACCAACTCTACCAGAGGCACAGATATTTTTAACTTCTGAACTTCTGACTCTAAGCTAAAAGAGGGAGATAACTTATCAGAACCTCTTACCTCTTGAACTGGTGCTTTGAGGATGACTTGATCAGCTGCTGGTCTTCTCTGTGTGGTATTCTGTGACTCTGTTTGGGCAGCAGCTCTTTGGGCAGGATTCTCCTTGACATTTTTTTCATGTGACCTTAGATTATACCTTTGCTGTTCACCAGTCTGCAGAACAGCCTCTCTGTCCCAGTCCTGACTGTCTGGTTCCTGTAGCAAAGATTCTTCATATGCTGCCAATGTCAAAAATGCAGCACTGCCTTTATCCTCCATGCAGTGAATTTCATCCTCATCTTCAAACTGTTCCTCCTCCATGACTACATTTTGGAAAGAAGCTTTAACCTTTGGTTCTTCATTTGTTTCTTTACCCCTCTGAATTATTTGTAACTGTTCATTTTCTCTGCTAAATGGATTTGGATTTCTTGGAGCAAATGTGTTCTGCTGCCTTGTCTTTCTTGAATTCTGCTCAATCTTCAGCTTAGATATTTCAGCAGCCAATGACTCTATCATCTTAGTCATTTTGTCTAATTTGAGCTCTGAAGATGATGCAGAGGAGGTAGAAGCTTGACCTCTCTGCCTCCTTCTATCAGCTTGACCTTTGAGCTTTTCTGCAGCCATGATATTAGACTCTACTTCTAGGGCTGCATCCTGCATATCTGCCAAAGTAGCACATCTTCTTTCTCATAATAATAGGTAGAAATCAAAGTCAAAAGCATTGGCATAAGTGAGTTTGGTAGAGGTGGGGGTAGGCTTTACCTCAGCTAGTATCTTACTATACATACGGTTGAATGTTTTATTAAAATCAGGCAATGATTCACCATTTTCCCTCTTCAGGTTACCAAATTCAGTGTGGTAATACAACAAATCTTTTTTATCTCCCCAGTGCTTCAAAAATGCTTCATCTAAGGCTTCAATATCAGAGATAGATCTAGGGGCTAATTCTCTGAACCACTTTCTGACCTCTCCATGAAGGCTCTAGACAAAAACTCTTATCCACACATCATTTTAACTTATATCTAAGTTGCCAGCATAACTATAAACAGCCTCAAGGTGTTCTTCTATTGTTACTCCCTCTGTACCAGTGAATTTGCGCATATATTTATGATATTCTCCCACAGACATAGGATTCAAAGGAACAGGAAAGATCAGAGGTCCATACCTAGCAGCTACAATTCTTTCTATCTTCGTAGGTGCTTTCTGTCCTGCCATGACTGGGGTATGTGGAAGGATACTGGCAGATTGGGCAGTATGAAATAATGAAATGGATGACAGAGACAAAGGGATGTTATGGACTATATGGGAAGCTTTCTTTGGACTGAGATTCAAAGGGGAACTAACTGAACAAGGGGCTGTATTAATCTCTGAAGGAATTTCCTTACTAGCAGCGCTGAGCTCTAAATCTTCAAACTGTATATCTTCAGCTATAACTTTATCTTTCAGAGATGCATGAGTTTTCTTACACTTACCTGATCCTGATGCCCATTTCTGTGATGTTTTCTTCGATTTGACAGTCCTCTCAGGGTCAGGGACTGGAACAACTAATGATTTCTGAGGATTTCTTCGAGTATGCCTCACAAAATGAGCCAGAACTTCAATGTGGAGTCGCCAAAGGTTGGTCTTCCTCTAGTGGAGTCGCCAGATAGATGATTACAACAGGAAGTGTGCCCAGATCTTGTCTATCATCAAAATCTAGAACTGCGTCATCTCCCAGGGAAGCTGAACTTCAATCTCCTTTCCTTAGCAACGGCGCCAATTAATGTTATCACCCCAAGAATCTCTCCTAGGTTGTATATCAAAGATGCTCAGGAACATTACAAACTCAACAAAAATGGTGGATGAATGGAAGGAATGATGCATATTCAAGCCAGATAACCACTTCTACTATGCTTAACCCCAGACATAGGTGAACACCCCCAGACTACAAGGCTTTAGACCACCAATTACTCACAGTTTAAGGAATAGGTGAACATGGAGAATACTGACCACACCAGCAGATGCACAAGACCATGTGATGGCCGGCTGCAACCAGTAAAAGGTCTATAAATCTATTTCCTAATGCACATACAGGATGACAACTCTCTAGCACTAAGCAAACAGAAACCTACATAACATATTCAATGATACATACTAGATTCTAACACAGAGGTGGGATGACAACCCCTCTAATGCTAAATATCAAGAGCACATGAAAAATGCATAACAGGCACAACCTAGAACAAAGAAGAAGTGGAAAGTGAAATATCTGCTATGCTATGCGTGGAGGGGTCATAATGGACCACCAACCACATTAACTGTTTGATATGGGTCTCTGATACAATCTGCTGCTTCCATAAATGAATTTGACATTCTCTGGTACTCTGTTGTCCTTCTTGAGCAGTTGGAGTGTGGTATAAAAGACATTCCATGACTGATAAATGCTTGTAACTGCTCGAGGTTGTCCTTTCCTTCTTCGGCCATCCTTTCTGTTGAATGCAGTGGTTGAGGAATAACTGCGCCGGGTACAGGGTAGCTGATCGTTGTTATCCTTCGGGAGCACAGGACAGGCTATGGACATGGGCAACATGGAGGAAGATCCACCATTGGATAGCGTGGATCGACGGCGGAGAGCGCTTTGCAATGGCTATCGGGAGGAAGCGGGAACAACAAATGTGAGCCGTTGGATGAAACAGACAGACGGTTGAGATCATTTGATAGGAGGAATCGGGAGATGTGGGATCGGGATAGATGAGGGCCGTCGGATCTTATACGGGCAGATTCGACGGTGATCGGGAGTGGAAGATGTGCGGGAGATAATCGGCGGGGACGACGGTTTTGGTGGTGGGTGGTATTCCTCGCACCGCTCCAGGAGGGTAGGCGGTATCCGTATACGGGGGCGCGAGCACATTCAATGAGCGACGCGTGGGAGACAGGACCGGCGAGAAACCACTTTCCTAGCGTGCTATCATGTGTGCAGCTTTCGGCAGCGGGAGGCGTGAATGTTGTCCGATCGTGGCGGGGTTAGATCGGACATCGGGTATTAATCACACAAGCTTCGGGATTGATGTGACAGGGACAACAACGGTAACAACACGCAGTTATATGAATATAGTCTTTAACTTTGTGCCTGGGACCCGAGGGAAAAAATGGGTTTATGGAGAAATTTGGAGGAAAACGAAGGTAGCAGGAGTTATAAGAGTGTAAGCGGAGTGATGAAGAATGGGCGGTATGGCTGCTGCAAATCCCCTTTTTTATCATAGACAACCGATCAAGCCTGCATTTGACCTTCAAATGTTGAAATTAATAACAGAGCTAATAGGAACGTTCAACCCTATTTTAATGAAGATACCGTGGTTATGTATGCTAGTCATGTTCCATCCTATGAGTTTGATGAATCTTTGGAACAGACTTGTCAATCTTTTGATGATCAAAGGTATGAGGATAGTCAATCAAATTGTTCTCTCTCTAGGTTTTTATTTCAAGATCAGGTTCGTGAAGACCAAGATGAGGTTTCTGATGAAATGCATGAACAAGGATCTCTAGACATTCACCACTCATATGTCTCTCCAGCTCATCCATTTTCTGAAGCACTATTTCAAGGGAAGATTCGTGCAAATCATAATTTTGAATTGGCATGTGTGGAGGTTTCAAAAAATGTAATTATGGCAAAAAATAATCATCAAACATTGCAAGCAGAGTATGAAGAAGATAACAATGATAAAGAAGAGGTTGTTTTAGAGCCTCTTGCACATGATGATTTTCCTTCAGGTTCAGAAAATGAAGGGTCTGTTGAAGAAGAGCAGTTTGTCCTAGATCCTATGGATGTGCACATTTTTTCTATTGATAATATGGCTGCCTCAAACACAGATTTTCAAGAACAAATTTCCCTTTCTCCTGATGCGAATGAAAAACTTGATGAACATATTTTCTTCTTTCATCCTGACAAAAATTTTGCATTGGAAAATGAAGGGTGTCCTTGTATTTCTGCTGACTTTCAAGACATGGTAATGTTCTAGATTATTGAAGACCCTATTGCCAATTTGTTGCAGCCATATGGGAAGATGAATTTTATTGTATTTATGGATCATGAGCACATGTTTAGTGGACACTTTGAGTTGCCTATCTTTTTTTTTTTCTTCTGCTTGCTCAAGGAAAGTGTGAGCAGGATTCAAGTAGCCATTTAGTGGATTCGTTACACTGGAGGGATCATATAACATGATTGTATATATATCTCCAGCAAGTGGTGGTTATCATCATGATTTGAAGCTCGAGGTGAAGGCCCTAAGATCTCGATGGTCTCCTACCATGTGTAAGTAAATTCAGTTTTTGAGTTAAGTTTGTTGGACACAGATTGTCATTGATGTCAATATGGCAATATTAGAGGAGCAGACAGAGCCACCAGAGGAGCTAATAGAGAATGAAGCAAACAGATCCATCAGGAGCAGAACTCAGATATATATATATATATATATATATATATATATATATATATATATATATATATATATATATATATATATATATATATATATATGTATGTATTTGCACTATTGACGGAGTAGAGCTATCGATGAATACTCTATCAGAGGAGTAGAGCCATCGCATACGCCAAGAGTAAGGTACATAAGCGGAGCATAAGCAGAGAAATATATATATATATATATATATATATATATATATATATATATATATATATATATATATATATATATATATATATATATATATATATATATATATATATAAACAAAGTTAAAAACAACGAAACAATATATATATATCGCAAAGTTCAAAAGTGTTGTCACCCCCGAAACCCTTTGATTACGATAATATATGTGCGAACCCATGCAACCATTGCAATACGTTGAAATTTACTATCGCGTCCACTACGTCGGGATTATGTATCACAAAGAGGTTAAGGCCCTGCCTCATTAAAACCTCCGATTGCGATAAAGTATGTGGACCCACTGCGACAGTGTAATATAACTTAATATATGATCGCATCCGTCGCATATCGCAAGCCGTAAAGCCTTGCCACATTGGAAGCGCCGACTGCGATAAGGCTGTGGACCCGACGGGCATATTAACTATGGTTTAATACCATATCGCATCCAGTCCATCGGAGCAGTGGAGGATCGGTCGTCGGCCATCGGCGATGCCATGGTCTCGACATATAAAGGACCTCTGGGAGTCACGAATCGCCGATTGTGATTTAAGCGCGGACCTGATACAGAAATAGATGTGGGTGTAATATGTCCTAAAATCTGCCCTTTGGTCTTTTTTACTGTTTCGCCCATGTTTCCTGTGTAATCAAGTTTTTTGGCCTGCGCGGGGTTTTTTAGGCCGAAAGGCCTACGATAACTGCTCAGATGATTTAGGAGGCTGAATGTCAATTAAATGGGGTGCATCATGTTGATGGAGATTGCGATTGGGGCATAACACCTCCATTAAACTGAAAAACTCTGTGTATGCCTGCAATCATTTTCAAAGGGAGCGTTGTTATAGTTAACCGGGAAGATATGTTGTCCTGGATTATTTGGATCTCTTTAATGAATCTACGTGTCCCCAAAAGAGTCAGTGAACTTGCACAACGTAGAGGAAGCCACAACGACCGAGAAGGAAGCCAAAGAGGCGATGTAAGTGGAAGCGAATGGATAGAGGCATGGGGAATGAATAAAAAAAAAAAACAAAGAACATCAAGAGTTTTTGTTGTGAATAACCAGAGTAAGAGGCAGCAAAGGCAGAAGAAGCAGCAGAGGCAATAGAGGTAGGAGAAGCAGGAGAATAGGAGTGAAGGAGAACCTCAGCAGAACAGAGATCAGCAACATAACAATTTATACTAGGGTTGGGTTGGAGCCTCAGAACTGAACGGGATTGAAATCCTTGGGGGTTGGTGCTCCTAAGTGCAGAACCATTGCAAAACAGAGTTGGTGCTCTGGAGGTTGGAGCCTCACTGAAGTCCAAGTTGGAGCTTGGCAACTAATCACAACCAGATATATACTTATATTGTATTTATTTCATTGCACTGTTTTGTGTTAATAAAAGCATTAATTCCAGCTATCTATTTCTGTGTTTCATATATATATATATATATATATATATATATATATATATATATATATATATATCTATATGTGCTTTTGGTAACAACAAGAACAACAACAAAAAAGAGGAACACTGATTCACCCCCCCTCTCAGTATTTCCAACAATTGGTATCATAGTAGGCTTCTTCATACTAGCCTAACAGCTTGAAGAAGGATCCACAGCCATAATGAGAAATCATGAAGCATTAGGAAGACCTCCTCTGTTCGATGGCACTAACTTTGGTTTCTGGAAAAAAAGAATGACCTACTACTTAATGTCCCTTGGACCTGAAGTCTAGCATTTTGTTCAAAATGACTACCACTCTTCCAACAGATCCAGACGAGAGGAAAGCCTACATCACAAATGCAAAGGCCTTGAACTCCATCACTAGTGGAATCACTGATTTCGAGTTTACAAAAGTCATGCACTGTACCTCTGCCAAAGAAATGTGGGAGAAGCTAGTTGGCTTATATGATGGAGACTCAAAAGTAAAGAAGGCAAAGCTTCAAACTCACAGAAGACAAAGCTTCAAACTCACAGAAGACAATTTGAAAGTCCAAGGATGGAAGATGAAGAAGATATTGTAGCATAGTTCCTCCGAGTAGCTGAAGTGGTCAACTCCCTGAAAGGATTGGACGAAAAGATTGAAGAAAGTACCATTGTTCAAAAGGTATTAAGATCTCTTCCAGACAAATTTGACTCCAAAATAAGCGCCATAGAAGAAGCAAAGGATCTAGATACCCTCAAAATGGATGAACTCCATGGAATCCTCACTGCCTATGAGATGAGGAAAGGTGGCCCAAGCTCTAAAGATGTAGCATTAAAGGCCTCAAAGTCAAATAAGGGGAAAGAAAGGAATGACTGTAGTGATGAGTCCGATGTGGAATCCGAATTGGCTCAATTTGTACGAAAGCTGAAGAAAGGATCTAAGCTTAAAGGCAAGTACCCTCTTATCTGTTTTAAATGTGGAAAAATAGGTCATTATGCAGCAAAATGTCCTCATAAACATGATAGTGATGATGAAGGAAATTCTAAAAGAATGGCACACAAAAAGAAAGGATTCAATAAGAAGAACTTCTTCTCTAAGCAAGATGAGTCTGATGAGGATGAGTTTATGATCATCAAAAAGAAATAAAATGAGGAAAGTGACCATGATGAAAGCCAAGAAACATTATTCATGGCATTCGCAAATGATGATGACTCAGGGCTGGAAGGAAATGTAGATGAACTGTTAATAAGTGCCATTGAAGAAAATGAGAAACTACGGAATAAAATCATTTCTCTCAAAGTGGAAAACGAGGAAACAAGAAGGAGAGAAGATCTCTTGGAAGCAAAGCTAAAAGAAAAAGAAGAGACTTGTGAAGAACGTGAGGCCGAAATAGTGTCTCTAAGAAAGGAGTTGGATCAAATTAAAAAGGGTTGTAAAAGCTCTCAAATACTTGAGACTATTCTAAAAAGTAAAAAACCTCAACATGACAAGTCTGGAATAGGTTTCAAAGGAGAATCCTCAAGTACTAAGAATAGTGTGAAAATCTATGTCGATGCACTTTCCTACAATCCAAAAGTAGAAAAAGTATGTTATCAAAAGCGCATCCCAGATCTAAAGAATGAAGAGAGAATTACTCCAAAGAAGAATGTGGAGTCGAATCATGGACATTATAGCAAATACAAACCTGTACTCCACCAAGGGCCCATCTCAAATCCAAAGAATGAGGGAGGAGTAATTCCCAGGAAGGAAATCGACTCAAATCGTGGCTACTTCAACAGGTACAAAACCATCTTTCTTGGACACTGTTTTCACTGTAAAAACTTCGGTCATCAAGCCAGACATTGCATGGCTCGCAGAAGTGAAATGCCAAAGCTAAAGGACCGAATAATCAATTCATATGCCCCCAAAAGGCAGGGACAAATCAAAACCTTCAATTCATTTGATCCCTTGACCAAATTTGATCTGATTTTCTCTTTCTGCTACAATAATGGACACTATGAACAAGACTTCCCACTCAAAGGAAGAAAGACGAGTAGTAAGAATTCCAGCGTGGATAAATGCGGCCTGGCTCTATATGCTCAAAATAATGGAAATCATTGGTTTGTGGATAGTGGGTGCTCCAGACAGATGACATGAGACAAAAGGAAGTTTGTGTCATTGAGAAAAAAGGAAGGGAATATGACCTTTGGAAGTGGATCTGGCAGAATTGTAGGAAAAGGAACTGTTACTCTGATCAATGGAAAAGGAAAAGCTCAAGATGCTCTGCTAGTAGACGGGCTCAAACACAATCTCCTGAGTGTCAGCCAAATCTGTGATCAAGGAGATAAGGTTGTCTTCAGCACCAAAGACTGTGAAATAAAGAACTCTTCCTCAGGGGAGCTTACGGCGAAAGGGGTTAGAACACTAGACAACATTTACATTCTGGACAAGATTCAAGAAAATAAATGCTACCTGAGTCAGACAGATGAAAGTTGGCTGTAGCACAAGTGACTTGGACATACAAGCTTTGAAAATCTGATCAATATCGGCAAGATTAGAGCTGTACGAGACATCCCAAGGCTGGTCAGACCAAATCAAGGAGTATGTGGTCCATGTCAACATGGAAAGCAAACCAGAACCAGCCATAAGGCAAAGGAGTTCTCTACATCAAAGCCCTTGGAGATCATCCATGCTAATTTGTGTGGACCAACTAGAAATCAGGCACTCCAAGGAGAAAGGTACTTTGTGTTATTTGTTGATGAATGTACTAGAATGATGTGGATATATTTTATAAAGTCTAAATCTGAAACTTTTGAGTGTTTTAAGAATCTAAAAGCCCTTGTAGAAAATGAAAAAGATTAAAAAATTAAGTGCCTCAGAACAGACAAAGGGGGAGAATTCACATCAAATGGGTTTAGTGAGTTCTGTAATATTCATGGAACTAAAAGGGAATTCTCTGCTGCCAGAACACTTCAGCAAAATGGGGTAGTTGAAAGAAGAAACCGAATAGTCCAAGAAATGGCAAGAACAATGTTATTAGCAGCAGACTTGCAACCAAAATTTTGGAGAGAAGCAGTAGGGACGACTGTCTATACATTAAATCGAACTCAATTAAGACCAAACTTTGAAAAAACTCCTTATGAGTTATGTAAAGGAAGACCAACTTCAGTAAAGTAATTCAACATCTTTGGAAGCAAGTGCTTCATAAAAATCAATGATGGCTCACCAGGAAAGTTTGATTCTCAGGTTGATGAAGGGATATTTCTTGGATACTCTACACGGATCAAGGCTTACAAGTGCTATAATTTTTGACTGAAGAAAATAGTGGAAAGCATTGATGTAAAGGTTGATGAAGACCTTCCAGAAAAAGAAATTGAAGGACATGAAGATGATATTCTCATTGAAGAAGAAGAACCTAAAGAAGAAGAGATAGATGAGGAAGAAGAAGAAGAGAAAGAACCACCTCATACCCCTTCAAAGATGAAGTTTATCTAGAAATATCATCGAGAAGAGCAGATTATTGGCAATAGAGATGAAGGGATGCAAACCCGAAGAAGGTTGACCATTACACCAAAGAGAAACATTATTGCTTTTCTCTCTATGATAGAACCAGAAACATTTGCGAAAGCAAGTAAGGATCCTCATTGGGTAAAAGCCATGGAAGAAGAAATGTCCCAAATTGAGAAGAACAAGACATGGGAGCTGGTACCTCATCCAAAGGACAAAAACATAATAGGAACCAAATGGGTGTTCAAAAATAAAATGAATGAGGAAGGACAGGTTATTAGAAACAAGGCAAGGCTTGTCTACAAAGGCTATTAACAAATTGAAGGAATTGACTTTGAAGAGACATTTGCACTAATAGCCCGTATGGAAGCTATCAGGATGTTCTTGGCATTTGCTTGCTCAAAAGGATTCAAAATCTATCAAATGGACGTAAAATTAGCATTTCTAAATGGGGAACTCAAGGAAGAAGTCTACATGGAGCAACCAGAAGGGTTTGAGCTAATAGAAGGAAAGGACTTATTCTGTAAGTTGAAAAAGGCTTTGTATGGGTTGAAACAAGCTCCTAGAGCTTGGTATGCAAGATTGGATCACTATCTACAACAACAAGGCTTCAAAAAGGGAGTGACTGGAAGTAATCTATATATAAAGACAAATGAAGGTAAGTTATTAGTTACTCTCGCTTATGTCGATGATCTGATTTTTGCTAGTAATAATGATGAAATGAGCCATGAATTTTCTCAAAACATGTCAAAAGAGTTTGAGATGTCAATGATAGGAGAGCTGTCTCACTTCCTTGGACTTCAAGTATCTCAAACCAGAGCAAGACTGTGTATATCTCAAACCAAATATCTAAAAGACATGCTCAAAAGATATGGAATGGAGGACTGTGCACCCATGAGCACACCTATGACCACAAACTGCAAATTGAGCAAAGATGATGACTCCCCTCCAATAGATGCAACTCATTACAGGTCAATAATTGGAGCCCTTCTATACTTAACAGCTACAAGACCAGACATAATGCAGGCAGTAGGAATGGTGGGAAGATTTCAATCTGCTCCCAAACAATCCCATTTATTAGTTGTAAAAAGAATTCTCAGATATCTGAAAGGAACTCCTGATTTCGGTCTTTGGTACCCAAAAATCTCAACACTGACTGTAACTGCATACACCGATGCTGATTGGGCTAGAAGTGTAGATGATTGGAAAAGCACTAGTGGAAATGCGTTCTTCCTAGGAGACTGTTTAGTATCCTGGCTCAGCAAAAAATAATCATCCATATCATTATCCACAGTCGAAGCCGAGTATATTGCTGCAACAGACTGTTGTACTCAAATACTATGGATGAAGGAAGCTCTAAAAGATGTCAACATATGTACAGATCAACTGATTACCATCTATTGTGACAACACAAGTGCTATCAGTCTCAACAAAAATCCAATGATGCACTCAAGGACCAAACACATACCAATCAAGTATCATTTCCTCCGTGAGCAAGTAGCTGAACAAAACATCGCCCTGGAATATATCAGTACTAAGGAGCAAAGAGCTGATATTTTCACAAAACCTCTTCCTCGAGAAGTATTCGAACATCTGCGTCAAAAGATGGGGGTTATCTCTTTATCATCACTCAAGTTCATTCATAAAGATGTAGCAGGACAAGGGGAGCAGTGTGATAGGGGGAGTCCATATGCATTCCTTTTCCATTGATGTCAAAGGGGGAAAGTAGAAGAATATTGCCATCAATAACAAAGGGGGAGATTGTTGGACACAAATTGTCATTGATGTCAATATGGAAATATTAGAGGAGCAGACGGAGCCGAGAGGAGCAGACAGAGCCACCAGAGGAGCTAACAGAGCATGAAGCAAACAGAGCCATCGGGAGCAGAACTCATATACATATATATGCATTTGCACTATCGGCGGAGTAGAGCTATCGGTGAATACTCTATCGGAGGAGTAGAGCCATCGCATATGCCAAGAGTAAGGTGCATAAGCGGAGCATAAAAGGAGCAATATATATATATATATATATATATATATATATATATATATATATATATATAGATATAAACAAAGTTAAAACAGTGGAGCAATATATATATAAATAGCGGAGCATATAAACAAAGTTAAAAACAACGGAGCAATATATATATCGCAAAGTTCAAAAGGGTTGTCACCCCCGAAACCCTCCAATTGCGATAATATATGCATGGACCCATGGAACCATTGCAACACGTTGAAATTTACTATTGCGTCTGCTACGTCGGGATTATGTATTGCAAAGACGTTAAGGCCCTGCCTCATTAAAACCTTCGATTGTGATAAAGTATGTGGACCCACTGCGACAGTGTAATATAACTTAATATATGATCACATTTGTCGCATATCGCAAGCCGTAAAGCCTTGCCACATTGGAAGCGCTGACTGCGATAAGGCTATGGACCTGACATGCATATTAACTATGGTTTAATACCATATCGCATCCGGTCCATCGGAGCAGTGGAGGATCGGCCATCGGCCATCGGCGATGCCATGGTCTCGACATATAAAGGACCTTTGGGAGTCACGAATCGCCAATCGCGATTTAAGCGCGAACTTGATACAGAAATATATGCGGGTGTAATATATCTTGAAGTCCGCCCTTTGGTATTTTCGACTGTTTTGCCCATGTCTCCTGTGTAATTGAGTTTTTTGGCCTACGCGGGGTTTTTTAGGCTGAAAGGCCTATGATAACTTCTCCTATGATTCAAGAGGTTGAACGTCAGTTAAATGGGGTCAATCATGGCGATGGAGATTGCGATTGGGGCATAACACCTCCGTTAAACTGAAAAACTCTGTGTATGCCTGCAATCATTGTCAAAAGGAGCATTGTTACAGTTAATCGGGAAGATGTGTTGTCTGTGGATTATTTGGATCTCTCTAATGAATCTACGTGTCCCCAGAAGAGTCGGTGAACTTGCACAGTGCAGAGGAAGCCACAACGACCGAGGAGGAAGCCAAAGAGGCGGTGTAAGCAGAAACGAATGGACAGAGGCATGGGGAATGAATAAAACAGAAAAACAAAGAACAACAGGAGTTGTTGTTGTGAATAACCAGAGTGAGAGGCAGCAGAGGCAGAAGAAGCAGCAGAGGCAGTAGAGGCAGGAGAAGCAGGAGAACAGGAGTGAAGGAGAACCTAAGCAGAACAGAGATCAGCAGCATAACAGTTTATACCAGGGTTGGGTTGGAGCCTCAGAACTGAACAGGATTGAAATCCTTGGGGGTTGGTGCTCCTAAGTGCAGAACCATTGCAAAACATAGTTGGTGCTCTGGAGGTTGTAGCCTCACTGAAGTCCAAGTTGGAGCTTGGCAACTAATCATAACCAGATATATACTTATATTATATTTATTTCATTGCACTGTTTTGTGTTAATAAAAGAATTAATTATGGCTATCTATTTCTGTGTTTCATATATATATATATATATATATCTGTGTGTGTATGTGTGTGTGTGTGTGATTTTGGTAACAACAAGAACAACAACAAAAAAGAGGAATACTGATTCAACACCCCCCCCCTCAGTATTTCCAACAAAGTCAAGTTGGTTTCATTTTTTCTTAAGTTTAGTTAGTCAATGTTTTGAGTGTCAAGTGTTTTATTTTGACTCCATTGCCCAATGGATGAGGCTACTTGGCGTACAGTGTTCTTGACACCTCCTAAAGGAGCTGGCATCCCCAGTTGGAGCCGATGTTTGTGTATATGAGTCACCAATGATCAAATGTACTCTTTCCATGTGGTTGATAGGGTTATTAGATCAAATTTTTATATTTTCAAATAAAATTTGATCATTAGGTAGTTCTAGGTCATTACTACTCCCTCCATACTCAAGGTCATAAAATGTTGTCATGGTATTTTCATCACTCCTGTGATGGGTCACCAAAAGAGTGTCTTGGTCATCATATCATTGTCATGCATACTACAAGGTTTCAAAGGTATTTAATCATGGTCTTAGATATCCATTTGGTGTCATCATTAGGTCAGGTCATCAAAAGTCATGTAGGGAGTCTTGTCATCACCGTAGTCACCATCAAGGGAGTTATTAATTAGGGAAAGGTGTTTTAAATGATTTCAAAGGCACATGTACCACTCATGGAGATGTAACTTTTCCTAATAAGGTGATAACGCTGTTGTACACTATCCTATCATTCAATTTTTAAAAAAGACAAGTGATGTCACTCCATGACCAAAGAAAAAAATTGACTTTCAAGCAATAAAAGGACCATCCAAACATTAAAAATCTTCATTCCATCCTCCAAGAGCACGTCTCCAGCATTTCGCTTCATCTCAGCCATCAAAACCAAGCCGTTTTCATCACCAAACCCTTGCCATCAAGTACATTGTGCTTCTGCACTAGCATGCTTCGCTTCTGGGAGGCACACTGCGTTTTTGGGTTTGGAGGAAAAAGAGACCAACAACAGGGTTCATTCCTCATTCTACATGTTTCATAGAGTCCTAAGCAAGTAAGTAATCCTTTCGGCGCCTCTTTCATGGAGTCATTCCTCACAAAAATTGAATTTAAATCCCTCTCCTAGGGTTTCGCTGTGCTTTTAACTTTCATTGGTTTTTGCTTTATCTCATAGAGAATTTCCCTAGTTTTCTTGCCCCATTACCCTTGTATACACCTATAAAACTTCCCCAATCATTTCCCACACTTATTTCTTTCATTCCATCATTTTTCCACAAAAACCCTAGCTCACGCACTTTTGGTGCGTTTTTGGGTTATCACTGTGTTTTCCCTCTTTCACCCCCTTTTCCTCACTCAAATTGAAGAATTACACTTTCATTTTCTTCCTAAAACATTCCCCTACTCCCCATATTTTCTTCAGAAATTATCCTATCCCCCTTCCCATTCATTCCCTCTCCCCAAGTTGTTGCGCTTTTAGCTCTGTGTTGCTATCCTACAAAAACGCAACAACTAGTTGTTGCACCAACTTCAAGCTTGGATTTTGACCAAATGGGAACATATTTTTGAAAAATGGAGAAATGTTTTGTTCATAAAATAACTAATAACAATAACCTGTCTTATTTTTGGAATCTACTTTATGATTTGGGAGATATTCCCAAACTACAAGTTGCTACAAGAGGGTCGTTATGCTTTTGACTCTGTTTTTGGTAATCATTTTCAAAATAGGTTTCTCACCAAATGAAGATGGATTTTGGAAAACCAAAGGAGGTTTTTTTTAAGGACAGACCCTATCACAATAACCTTATTCCGTTTCTACACAAGTTTCATGTATTTGGGTATATTCAAACTGTTTTGGAGGCCTATTTCAGAAAATCAAGTTCTCCAATTTAATTGCCTATTTTAGTCATTATTTTGTGGCACAGATTCCAAGCATATGGGAAGGAATTTCATAGACATTAGAGATTTTTTTCTTCAAAAAAACCTTATCCACAAAAATCTCTCCCAGTTTTGTAAAAAGTGTAATGGTTAAATATATATCACTCCATCTTTGACCCCTATTTTTTCGTTGTGCTTCTCGAGAATTCGTTGCGCTTTTGGACAGTTCAACTTCAAATCGATTTTTCAGGGGTTTGGAGCAGGGGTTTGTAGTTATTGATGAATCTGTTGTGTATTAGACTTCTTCAGATTTTTAACCATACCATTTTCAACAACTAACTCATCCAGGAAGGCCTCCAAATTACCCTCCAAAGTTTGTTGTGCTTCTGCACTAGCATGCTGCGCATCTATGGGAAATCGAATTTTCGAGTTTTTATTGGTCAAAGTCAACTTTTGTCAATGTAATTCGTCTTCTAATGAGTTCACATGATGTAATTAATTTTAATGGAGCTGTTAAATTTCAAATTTATGTAGATTCATGATCATTAATGCTTGTAAAGTCAAAGTGAATCAACTAAGTCTAAACAGGGAATTAGTTTCTAACTTCCCTAGTTTTAGGTTTGGTTAGAGAGATTGATGTAATCAATTCCTAGGTTGATGGATTCGACCCTTGAGAGGGTGAATGTGGGTTTTTGTCTATATGTAGCCTGATCTAAGTCATAGAGAGGGTTGGATGTTTGAGAATCATAGCTTGGAGCTAGTGTACACCTTTTTGCAGTAATATAATAAGCAATTGCAACTATCATCTTGGGATTCTTGTGGTATGCTTCCATGACAATGTTTTTATCTATTTATCATTAAATTGAATATATATTTCTCTTTCCTACCATCTCTATGCTTTCTTGTGATCATCTCATAGGTTTTTAAACATAATTCATAAGTTATATGCTCTGTTTTGATGAGATTTTCATGCTAGTGTTCTTTCTTCTGATGAGTGAATTCATGGTTACATGTTCATTATGATCCTGTATCTTTTCATCCCTATACCACAATGAAAACCTACTTCTGTCACTAATCATACCTACCTTGCCCCATATTATCTCTGCAATTGATCATTAGAAACCCTAGCCTAGTTCCTAGATCTATGAGCTTCATCCAACAAACCCTAAAAATCAAACATCATTGAGCTTAATATCTAGTCTAACATCTAATTTCCTCTCCAATCACTTCATTGGGTGTGAGATTCCTGAGAGATCCCTCTCTGATTTGGTAGGGTTAGCTACCATATCCAAAGTTGGTTTGAGGTTACCTCCGTCAGTCTCCTTTCTCAGCCTTGGGACACTAAGGAGCGCTAATAGTATCCAACACCGTCAAATTTATGGCGCTAGAAGGAGGGCCAGAGGACAAGTTGTGCACATTGATTTTGTTTTGAATCTCTTATCTTTAATGGATCTTTCCCAAATCATAATTCCAAAGTGTTTTTCTAACTTATCCCCTGGTAAACTGTTCATCCCTGTGAAACAAATTTATGACTTGTCTCAATTGACGTTTAATGGTGAGGGTGATATATCCATAACTGAGAATATCATAGAATTGAAGATGAAGATATTGCTTGTGTTATTTTCTTCCTCACCCTTGAAGGTCAATTTAACCGATGGTGTCATAACCTACCACTTGCTTCCATCAATTTATTTGATCAATTCCTTAAGGAGCTTCATCAAGATTTTGGTAGGTATGATTACTGAGATGTTCTTAAAAGGATTAATCAACTAAGAATGTATCCTAATGAATCAATTGAGGATTTTTCTAATCGATTCCTTCACTTATGTTATGATTTTCCTGGAGAAGATATGGATTGGGATTTCCTTAAAGGGAAGTTTGAAAGTTTGGTTCAAATCTCTTTACACAGTGAGTCTAAGCCCCTTGATGTTTATGTTCTCCCAAATTTTGTAAATTGTGAGACACCTCCAATCTCGGAGGAAGACCAAATATTCCTTTTGTTCCTTGTCCTCCTCCTTTTCCAGTACCAATCAGGGTACCTATAATGATCAAGTTGAGATATCTGCAAATCAAATTCCTAATCCACCTTCTCACTCTTCATGTATTTCTCATGACCCAAATCCAATGGAGGAAACCTTGGAATGATTTATGAAGCCCGAGGTGAAGAATAACCCCTCCATTCCTCATGGGGATATTAACACTCATAACTTTGTTTTGAATCTGATTTGGATGTTTTTCCTTCTTAATCACATCATGTTCATCACCCCTTGCCCCTTGATATGCTTGATCAATCTCTTCCAAACTCTTCTTTTAATCTAAATAGTGATAAGGTGTAGGGTGGACACATTTCATGGTAGAGGAGAAAAATGTGAAGATTCTTTCAATCTTTCTTTTCTTTTTCAAAGTCCTCCATGTGAAGATGGTGTTTCTCCATTCTTGGCTCATATAGAATCTAGTAATCTTGGTAGTCAATCAAATGAAACCAATTTTCTTAATCAATCTAATGTCTTGAGCAACCATCATTCTAATGATGTTGTTTCTATGGATGTATGTGATGATGTATGCCCAAGTGTACCAATTGATCTTTCAGTTTCTCAAGGATATTCTAATTTTAAAGATTTAGATCTTAAATCCGATTCAATCACAGAAGGTTGTCTTATGGAAATTTCTTCTTAAACTCACTATCCCTTGTGCTCTGTTGTTTGCAATGGATTAATTTGTGGAGAAGATGCTCAATTCTCTTCAAGTTCATCATCTAATGAGTTGGATTTTAGATTGACAAAAGGTAGTGAGGTTATCCATGGTGAGGAAGAAGGTAAGAAACTCATCGAATATCCATTTCATCCCCTATCATTTCCATTCTTGCATGAAGAAAATTCCTTACTTCAGGTTACTCATGATATTTGTCCAATCTATCCATCCTTAGACGTCCAATTAAAGGAATCTTTTGACTTGATTAATATGTTTGTTGAAGTTGAAAAATCCAAGCAAATAAATGATGTAGATGACTTCCATCTAGGTAGTAGTGATTTTGTTGCAATCACTAGTAGTTGTTGTCCATACCCTATGCATGATCTAATCCAAACTTCAAAATATAATTTCGTGGTTCATGAAGGTTTTAGGAATTATTAGGGATTCGAGGCACTTCAACTCTTGTTGATGGTTATGTGAGGTTCTCGCGACTCTATTAAGATCCCTGAACTAAGTCAGATCTGTATTTTCTTGCAAAATTCTTTTCTTTGCATGGTTTAACTAAATGCAAATTCCTTCTTAAAAGATGTTTGGTATTTTGAATATAGTTCTTTCAACTTTTAAGATTTGGTTTTTGATCAGATCGAAAATTTTGTTTCAGTTAATTCATCTTCATGCAAATCTCTTGTATCGAACCTGGGTTTGGAATGTATACCTTTCTTTGATGCAAAAAACTATGAAGCTGGTAATTTTAAAGATTATCATTGGTCGAAGGATTCATACTTGTCAGATTCTTTCGAAATTAATCAGCTCCTAGTATTTCTTGTGAATCTTTTGATGTTAATAATTTTTATTATTGCACCAGATATCCTATTGAGTGTAAGTGGATGCTTGAGTTATGTGGTGAATCAAGTTCTTCTTTTTCACCCATTGCATCTTGGTTGATTTCATGTGTTTGTTATACTGGCATTTATTTTTAATTATTTGGATGATTGTGACGCTAGATCGGTTTGTAACCATTTACAAGGGAGTGGTTTGTTACATTTAACATATGAGGAAGATGACTCTACTGTTCAAAGAATTTGTAAAGTTGTTCAAAATGATTTATTTTTGTCATCTAGTAACAAAAAATCTTATGCTTTAATCGGTCCATCTGATCATAATGTTGATTCTAGCATTTTTCATTCAATCAACCATTTTCCCAGTAGTATATCGGATGAAAGTTGTTCTACATGATTTTATTTTTATGGTTTATCATCACACTATTCAAATACTTGTCAAGTAGTTGAGGCACTTCAACCTTTCCTGATGGTTATGTCAAACCCTTACTATCTTGACAGGCCTTCTGAACATGATCAGATTTATTTTCCCTTACGAGATTCTCATCCTGTTCCCATATCATTAATTAAAAATTAATCGTTTCAAGGATTTCAAGGTTTTCAATAGGTTTGTTTTGAATTTCATCATCCAATCTATGATCAATTGGAAGCATCATGTTTAGCAAGCCCTGTTGCTAAAAGCAAGCTTCGATATTTTCTCATGCTTGCTAAGAAGAACACCACAGATGGAGATGCATTCACAAGAAACTTTCAAGGTTTGTTTTGATGTTTTTCTAATCGGAAAGGTAAGGTAGCAGGTTGGTTATGGTTAATTGATTTGACACATCTTTCTGCATGTTGGCAAGACCTTCAACCTTTTGTGAAAGTTGTTCAAACTATTATCTTTTCTATTGCACATCATTTTATATATTTTTTAATCACTCTTATCTTTGTGATTGCAAGGCAGGAGCAGTTACGTTGGTTACATTAGAAATTTCATTATACTTGGCCCTAACCTTCTAGCCAATTAGGTTAGGAGTAGGTTTAATTACATTCTATTTTCCTTTTTCACTCATCTTGCACTCACTCTCAATCTAGTTTCTACATTTGTTTTGCTTATTTTATGTCCTGCAGGTTGCTTTTGTGTTCAACCTCTATTTTCTTTGTTCTTTTGGTCTTGTTTCGTTTCTTTGTTATGTATTTTATTCCATGTGTTGTTCAATATGACTTTGCATGAAAGATCCTCATTTTGGCTCAAAAGACAATGTGGCAAAACTTGAAAAGGGAAATTGTGACGAGGAACAATGCTTGGCTAATTTGTTACTTCTCTATTTGTGTTTATATATCTTTAAAGCCTATGATGTTTGAACGGAAAATACGTTCTATTCCAAATGGAAAGCCTTTGGTCAAACTATGAAGCCCGTACCTTTATTAGGATCTTCACTTCTGACTCAACCTTGTATTGAATGATGTTTTAACTTGTCGACCTAACTGAGTAAAAAAGGGAAAGGAGAAAAACTTTAAACACGTATATTGACTTCGACTATCTTTTAAATCCATTAAACAAGGAATCAACCTATTCTTCTCTCAATAAGTTGGGATCCCTCTCCCACCATCAAAATAAATAAGTATCTTTGTACATCCTATTAGTAACTAAATAAAGATGTGAAGAAGAGAAAAGTTTCCTGTGTAGAGAGGTGAAGCATGAAACTTCATTGGGGTACTGACCAGGCTTGTTGGCAGCGAAGCAATGCTTGTGGTTCCTTGATATGAATTTGTCGGGGTACTGATCAGGCTCGCTGACAATGGAGCAACACCAGGGAATGTGCTTAAAAGCTCGGTATACTTATTATCCTTCTCCCTTAGTGAAATAGTTGATGTGTGACTAGTCTTATGTTAATGCGTTTGAAGCTCAGAAAGGAAGAAAATAGAATATATCTTTAACCGAGATAAGTGGGGAAGCCAAGGTGATCCACATGGAAAATCAATACTTCCTGAAACATTGAGGCCTTGCACTAAAAGGTGGAACCTGAATAGAGAAGTTGGAGTTCTACCAGTGTGTCGTCAGGTGTTGACGCTGCAATCAACACCCTCCAAAATTTTGCCTACATTGGAATTTTGGAGCTTACTAAGGATCTAATTATCTGTCATCCATGGTCACTTCATTGCTAATTGATGTTGTGTTTAAGTCTTATTGGGGCGAACATTGTTGAATCAACATAAGCATTGGGAGGATGACCTTGATTCATTGGAGTGCCTTCACCGCCATTTGAGAGACTTGGATCGTAGATTAGAAAAAATCCAACAACACCTTGGCATTCCCCTTGTGGCAAGAACAACTCATGAAGGCTCAAAGGAGTTTGTACATATTACAGTGTAAAATTCAGATCCATCAACGTAGCTATCCATGTCTATGATCTATGTGTGTTATGATACTAGTAGTTCTAGGCACTGTATCTCAAGGCAAGACTTTGGTTATATTTTAAATTTTGTAGTCTCTTGTTATTTTCAGTTATTATTATTGTCCTTTATGGAGAGTACTTTTCTAGTTGTATGAAAGATTGACAAAACAATTTTTTCTCTTGATGTAATCTCCAAATTTTATAAGAAATAAAATTCAACTTAAAAAAATATATTTTTAAATATATAAATAAATTTAAAGATTTAAAATATTTAGGTTTTAAAAATTAAATTAAAATAATATATTTTTAAATATATAAATAAATTTGAAGTTTTAAAATATTTAGATTTAAAAAATTAAATTAAAAAACTTGCCAGTGAAAAATCAAAACGTGTTACGCTAAGTTAGAATTTTTTTAATTATTTTTCTAATATTTTTTAAAATTTTGTGATATAAGTTTTTTGATTTAAAATATTTTAATAGTTTTTTAAAAAATTGAATTTATTTATACATTAAAAACAGATTTTGAATAATGAAAATATAACTAGTTGAAAAATAAATTTATTATATAATTAAAAAAAAACTAAAACAAAACACAATGTAAAAAATTTTGTCATATAAGTTTTTTGATTTAAAATATTTTAATATTTTTAAAAAAATTAAATTTATTTATATATAAAAACAGATTTTGAATAATAAAAATATACATGCTTGAAAAATAAATTTATCATATAATTAAAAAAAAAAAAACTAAAACAAACACCAATGTAAAAATAGAAGAGTTAAATCAATTTACGCCAGAAACGTGAGCCGTGAAATCACGAGACCATTGGTCAAATGAGCCGTGAAATCACGAGACCATTTTTAATTAACATCTACTTGTTATTAAAAATTAAGCTAGATAATTATTTTAGATGGTGAAATATGTAATATTTTTTTATTGATTTACTATTTAAGGTATATCTGAAGTTTCAAAAATAAATTGTAAATTATTAGAATAATCACCTAAATTAATCAGTTCCTTATTTTTCAGGTATATCTGAAGTTTCAAAATAAATTGTAAATTATTAAAATAATCACCTAAATTAATCAAGTTTTTATTATAATATTAAAAATATATTTAATATTCTATAAATTATATATATCTAAAATCTCAACTTTATTTGAATATGATTAACTTGTAAAAAAAAAAAACACATATCCCCTTAAAATTAAACCCAAATAAATAAAAATACAATCCATACTTCCAACTAAACTCCAATGCTCGTGAAAATATCAATATGAAAACACTCTCAAAACATCCTCATTTAAATGGCTTGAAACCATTCCAAGAGAAAAGTCATAATTCTGCACCAAAGCTCTTATTGACAAGTTCCAATCCGTGTGTATTAGGATTTTGTTCGATACTTCTCGATATCATTGTAGCATGGGTTAATATTTGTCTTTATTTAGTAAAGAAGATGAGGGTCTTTATTTCGGGTTGGCCCTCTCTAGGTTAGGTTAGTTTTCTTTTTCTTTAAAGAGTGTTCATATTTTTTATAATGAGGTGTGGTTTTTTTTAAGAGTAGTTGAAAAGAAATATATAAGTATTGTTGGAAAATGTAATTCTTACTTGTCTCAATTGTGATTCTTGCTATGTAAAGGAGTTTATTCATATTAGTTAGGAGTTCTTAGATTGGTGTGTGGTTGAGATACTTTGTCAACCAAGTGATTGTGTGTCCAAGATAGTTTCCCTTTCTTGAGACAACACTTCATATATTTATTTGTAACATTATTTGATTAAAGATAATATAGATTTCCTTATGAAAATTTAACATGGTATCGGAGCCCGTATGGACCTGGGCCTGGGCCTTGGCCCCTCCTGGGTTGAGGGAAATAAAGAGTTTGATGAGTGTTTTGTTTGTTTTTCCCTTGCTTGTTTGCCCATCCTTTTGTTGTTGCTATGTAGATGGCGCTGGAAAGAGCATGGTAAATCTATAGGATCGAGCCGTCAAGCGTCGAGAGTAGTGAAAAGTCGCGATGTGACTGTGAATTGTAGATCTGTTTTTTCTTTGCAAGATGATCATCTCTCTCTTTTTTTTTTATTGCAGGCCGATCTTGTGGCTCTTCGGTGGATCTGTGGATGATCACAGGGTGATCAGGCGAGGGTAATGCTTTTCTGGAGTGTGTGTAGGAGAAGGTAGCCTCTGGTGCAGAGTGGTGTCATGGACCTGGAGTGTGTTATTCAACACTTCATGCCTCAGCAGGGTTCAATTCTAGATCATTCACAAACTTGAGGAATCCACATCGAATGCAAGCTCGGGAGAAAGCATTGTTGGAGGAAGATCCTACATTTAGGGAAAAACTATTGAACTTCTCATTTCGAGGGCATATTCTTCGTTTATCCAATTTTAAGGATTAGTCAAGTAGAGCATGGTTGTTTGTGTATGCTTGGGTAAGCATAATTTTTTCATGATGAAATTATTTTGGAATTAAAATAAATATATATATTGAGATTCGACACCTCAATATAAATTTATTTTGTTAGAATTGGCTATTCTAACAAGTGATAGGTTAAGCATGGAATCCCAGGATTTAATAGACAAAGACAAAGATGCCTAAGATGTGAACAATTTCAAAAGATGAGGGAAAGGAGAAGCTTAGCCATTAAAGGATGTTGGACCTTAAAACTTCTATGTGATTTACCCGGGAGAGACTTGAAATATACTTTAAATGAAAAAACATTGTCGATTATAATAAAAACATAAATGATTATACATATTTGGTTAGTTTTAATTAAAAGTAGTATAAAACATTAATAATCGCATTCTCATTGTGCTCACTTAATTCAAATATATTTCACTTTCACTCTTCCACTAATAAATAAAATATGTGGATATCTATAGTGTTAAAAATATAGTTTTATATATAGAGAGATAAAGTAATTAAAATTAAAAAAAAAAATCTATTTTTCCTATAAATATTTCAATATAGAAATTAAATACATTGTTTGAATATATATATATATATATATGTGTGTGTGTGTATTAATGTTTACCTTAGGTAAAATTATATATATATATATATATATATATATATATATATATATTATGTGTGTATATATGTGTGTGTTAATGTTTACCTTAGGTAAAATATTTCAATCCTCAAAAACAAAAAGTTTTTACATGTAAAATAATTTAAGAGGAAAATGTGTAACTCATTCAATTTTTAATATAAAATATTAATCACAATAAATTATTCAAAAATACAATTTAAACAATGAAAAATTACACATGATCTTTATAAGATAGACATAAAACAGGTATAGATTTATCTTATTCATGGATTTATCAATTACTAAAAGGGATTAAATCTCTTGACGTGTAAATCTTTTTTCAAGTTTTGCTTTCTTAAAAGAAGTTGCATATAATGAGAATTAATCCCTCTCAGCTCTTCATAGATCCGTGGTTAAGATGAATCTATATTGGTATAATTAACAAATGTTACTCAATCTTTATAAGTGAGAATATATCGTTATGGTAAAATGATTTCATGAGTTGTACATATAATCAATAATAAGTAATATGGTAAACATTTTTATGATTTTTATATAATAGTGTAGGTATAAATTTTAAAGATTTTATATTAATAAAAAATTATTATTGATATTATTAAAATAAAAGTTGTGATAGTTAAATTTTAAAAAATATTTACATTTAGCTTATATATTATAATAATATTAAAAAATTACGCTCGATAAGCATATATATTTCAACTCAAGGTGGATGTGGGCTTGCATATTTTTAATTTAAAAAAAAATAAATGGAGAGGATTTTATCTCAATGGAATATTCTTCGTCTCATAAACCATTCGACTATGGTGATTTCAGTCAACTGTTTCATCTTCTATGTTATATTTGATTTAATAATACTTTTTGTTTGATTAATCCATAATGTGCATTATGTTTGGGCGATGGATTGTCGTTTCAGATGGGCAATGGATTGTTTTGTTAAACCGTGTGATTGTGAAGAAGAAAACTGGAAAGGACACCAAAAATTAGTTCGAGCAAGATTACCTGTAGAGTTGGTTGTGGAGATACATTTCGATCCATTATCTTAGAGGCTTGCTATCCTTTCTAGTAATGAGCTCACATTAGTCAGATTGTAATTTGATTTCTAGTTACAGAGAAGTGGCAGACGCATGGAACAACAACTGCGAGGGTTTAAACGCATTGTACAAGAATTCAAGCTTCATTTCGTCATGAAAAAAATTAAACACGCCATTACTATGTTCCCGCTGATGAGGAATGGAGTTGTTTCCACCCTCAATAAGATGGGTAATTATAAGGGTTGGGAATTTGTGTAGCTTCTCTTTAGAGTTTTTAAAGATTCTTAATCCTTTTTTGGATTCAATGATTGAATGGGATGTCAATTTGGTAGTGACAAATTCCAAACATGGCATTAGATTCCTCTTTTTGAGAGGACCAATTTTGACTGTTGAAGCGCTCAATTTGGACAAAGGGAAGTGTATTTTTGAATTGAAGCCCACATGTGCACAGATGGACAAGTTGACCCAAAAGAGAAATTGGACACCCTCGAATGGCTATAAACACAAGTCAAGTGACGCTCATTTGGACATCATCATGATCATTCTTCTTTCTTTGGTTTGGCTTGCACATGTATGAGGTGGTTCACGGAGATTGGTTTGTACAGGTCCAAAATTACAGGGTTCTAAGCATGCACGTGAGATCCAGGGTTTTGGTTTCCAGCCGCAGGGATGATACAAATATTTTTCGATTTCAACCGCAGGCACGCAGGATCATGAGTGCAGTTGGAGGGTTTCAACTGCACGCATGTACACTCTCTGTGTGTGATTGGAAACTAATTGACCACAGACAATAATAGTTGACTGTAGGCTTTTGAATCAAGGTTTTGATTATTGGCATTTGTTGGGTTCATCTCTTGGATGTTGTTTAGTTGATTTTGCTCGATAGTTTAATGGTTGAAGATATGGATCATTGTACTCTCTCTTTGTTGAACATTTTATGACAACCTAATAAGAAGCAGAATTTGAAAGGGTTTTTCCCCTTGTGGGGTTTTTCCCTGGTCTTTGATCAATCCTTATGTCTTTATGTTTGAATCATTTTTTTTATTGTTCCTTTATGTCCTGCTACATTGATGATGATATTGTTGTTTTTATATAATTGCAGATTTTGCTGAATAATGTTGTAAAAATGAATAATGTGCATTATGTTTGGGCGATGGATCGTCTTTTTAGATGGGCGATGGATTGTTTTGTTAAACTGCATGATTGTGAAGAAGAAAGCTGGAAAGGACACCAAAAATTAGTTCGAGTGAGATTTCCTGTAGAGTCGGTTGTGGAGATACATTTTGATCCATTCTCTTAGAGGCTTGCTATCCTTTCTAGTAATGATATCACATTAGTCGGATTGTAATTTTATTTCTAGTTACAGAGAAGTGGCAGACGCATGGAACAATAATTGTGAGGGTTTAAATGCATTGTACAAGAATTCAAGATTCATTTCGTCATGAAAACAGTTAAACCCGCCATCATTATGTTCCTGCTGATGAGGAATGTAGTTGTTTCCACCCTTAATAAGAGGGGTAATTGTAAGGGTTGGGAATTTGTGTAGCTTTTCTTTAGAGTTTTTTAAGATTCTTAATCTTTTTTTCAATTCAATGATTGAATGGGATGTTAGTTTGGTAGTGACAAATTCCAAACATGGCATTAGATTCCTCTTTTTGAGACGACCAATTTTGACTGTTGAAGCGCTCAATTTGGACAAACAGAAGTGTATTTTTGAATTGAAGCCCACATGTGCACAAATGGACAAGTCGACCCAAAAGGGAAATTGGACACCCTCAAATGGCTATAAATACAAGTCAAGTGACCCTCATTTGGACATCATCATGATCATTCTTCTTTCTTTAGTTTGGCTTGCACATGTATGAGGTGGTTCATGGAGATTGGTTCATACAGGTCCAAAATTGTAGGGTTTGAAGCTCGCACGTGAGATCCAGGGTTTTGGTTTCCAGCCGCAAGGATGACACATGTATTTTTCTATTTCAACCGCAGGCACGCAGGATCATGAGTGCGGTTGGAGGGTTTCATCTGCACACATGTACACTCTCCGGGTGTGATTGGAAACTAGGGTTTTATTTTTCAGTTGACCACAAAATTCAACAATTGACCGCAGACAATAATAGTTGACCGTAGGCTTCTGAATCAAGGTTTTGATTATTGGCATTTGTTTGGTTCATCTCTTGGATGTTGTTTATTTGATTTTGCTCGATAGTTTAATGGTTGAAGATATGGATCATTGTATTCTCTCTTTGTTGAATTTTTTATGACAATCTAATAAGAAGAAGAATTTGAAAGGGTTTTCCCCCTTTTGGGGTTTTTACCTGGTCTCTGACCAATCCTGATGTCTTTATGTGTGAATCCTTTTCTTCTATTGTTCCTTTATGTCCCGCTACATTGATGATGACATTGTTGTTTTAATATAATTGCAGATTTTGCTGAATAATGTTGTTAAAATGAATAATGTTATGATGTTGTGGGGTGAATTCAATATGTTAACAATGAAATGTAATTATCTAAAGTGAAGAACAATATATTCCTAAGAAAACTTAACATGGAAGAACCAAATTCTGAATGGGAGGTTGTCCAAGTCATGGACAAAGTACAACCTAATTGTCATTCAGTTGATAACTATGAATTAGAAAATTCTTAAGGACAGGATGTTCCAGTCATAGACAAATTATCGCCTAATTTCCATCCTGTTAATAAATATGAATGGTGTTTTCACTACAAGGAAATTGAAGGAGTTTCTTATTGGTGTGATGGATGAGTCGTCCAATATGTAGATCTCAAATATCTCTATGGTTTGTTGTAAGTTGGTTGTGGGTTTAGATTTAGTTTCAATATGTAGACTCAAATATCGATATAATTTGTTGTAGGTTGGATTTGGGGTAGGATTTAGTTACACTGGTTGAAATATATAGAGGTTTGGATTTTTTGTGTCAATTGAATTTATGTTACATTTAACTCGTTGTAAGAAATTATTATTAATACTTTGGATTTGTAGTTTTTTGTATTTTTGATTGAACATAAATGAAATGTAAGTGCTTTGATATGGGTGTCTTTTTACTATTAATGAGCACAAATGTAACTACTCTCAAAATATGGGACACTTCATTTAATTGTTGTAACCGTCTCCTCCTCCCACATTTACCCGCTTTCACTGACTTACCCAGGGTAAACATGAGTTTAGGGTCACTATGATAAGACTCAACCTCCTATATGACCTTAAGGAAATGGAGTTGACAACTAAAGACCTTATTGACTTCCTTCATGTGCTACAGGACCTCCAGGAGCAACCCAACCCGTCCAGGTGTCCAGTACCTGAGATAACTCTCTTTTTCATTGACCTATAGCCTCATCTTCTCCCTTGCCAAGGCATGCGAGCAATTGTAGCCCTCCAATCGCACTGATAAGACTGGCTCCATGCAATTGTGGACTTTTCCAGTCATTTCTATGCCAGGGACCCCGAATTCCGAGCCACTTTTTCAGGTCTAGGACTTAGACCTTTACCTAGAACTCAGTGAAACTTCCAGAAATGATAAATGACATAGAAATAAATATTATAAACCAAAACTTGAACCAAGACTTTACCTGACCCCTCCCAACTAGGACTGACATTACGTCAAACACATGGTAAACATGCAACCTACAGGTCATGAATGCAAATATGAACATAAGGATCTGAAAACTTATTTGAGGTTAAATAGGAAGGGAAAATTCCTTATCACTATAGTTGTGATAACACCAATTAGGTCATGCACACATCATGGTCATGCATTCATTAACCAAACATTCATTGAATGAAATGTGATAAGAGCCATACTTAGATCTGTTAATTAACCATGTTCATAACCAACATATAACCAGATAAATAACAATGAGAGAACGACCATTAAAACCACATAATAAAAAGTACAATTACTCATCAAAAGTAAGAGAAACTTAGCTCTTATTAACCATATGAAAAATCCAACCAAGTCATGCACTTCCACATACCACCTGACCATAGATTGGGCTGAACCAAATATTTCTTTCAGCCAATCATCCCCGTGCCATATTCTAAGCATGAATGTGGGATCTCATGGGATAAACCAATCCATAAAAAACTAAGGGAATCCAGAGGTTAAACCACCTCCACCATCACATACCATGATCTCACCTAAACCGGTCCCAAGATCACAAAACCAAACCGAGCTTGGATGCCTCAGAATTCCTTCACTATCCCTTGAGGAATTTTCCTATCTCCACCCACATGTTGAAGGCTTCCCAGAGAAAACAATCTCCACACCCAACCCTTGGGATTTTCCTAAGACTTCTTCACCTAGATCTAAAACCTTCCAGCAATCCAAAGCTCAACTGATAAAGAATCCCATCACACCACGGCTATCGGAAAACGGCAAGGCAAGGCTAAAACCATTGTCAAAACCCAACAAATTCCATGCCACCGACAACAAAGAAACCAAAGTACACACATGCATATGTCATGCATGCCAAAACCAACTAGGAAATACACATGTAATCTTTTACTTGTTAGTATTCCTATTGAAGCTTCCCGATCCTATCTTTCCTTGCTTTATCCTTGCTTCCTTTGCCTTCCTTATCCTTCCTTTGCTCTCCTTTTCTTTCCTTTGCTTTCCTTGTCCTTCCTTTTCTTACTCGCTTTTCCTTCTCCTCTTGGTGCTCTTCTCCTCTCCGAGACTAATTCCAAAACAAAACTGACTAAAGATTACCAACTAATGCTTTGATTTCTTTTTATTACTGATGCCTCTAATTTATTCATTTTTCCTCTATTTTCCTTTAATTTCCTCCTCACATGCAACTTATGACCTTTCACCTCCCTTTTCTCCTAATTTCCTTTATTTTCATAAAAAAATGTCAATTAATGTCTCTTTGCCTTTTCAAAGCCTTTTTCATTGCCTTTGCCAATTTCCCTTAGCCATAAACACGACAAGTGATGTTCACTAGGATATTTTTCCCAACATTCAGCTTGGCATAAGTGTCCCATGACCTTGGTCTTATTTTTCCTTTATTAACTTTATTACACGAACTTTTAACCTGGGGTTGTTACAATTGTAACGTTGCGAGAAGGATATTATGGTAACTTTACCAGATTACTTGTTTAAAACCACATTTCCAAAACTCGTGTAGAAGCACATTCCCATATCTAATACAATAACATTATTATAAAATCACGATTATTAATCACATGCATATTTTCTAAATCAATGTGTAAAATTTTATCGCAAAATGTGAAGAGCTACTTTTTCAAATAAAAATATAATTTATTATGCTCATAATTTCGTTAATTTTATTTTAGTAATTGCTATTTTCTAAATATTGATGATTCATTATTAATACTCTGGTCTCTACGAATTATCTTAATCTACTTGTTGACTCTCTCAATACCATTTAGGGCAGTTTTTTTTCCTATTTAGCTTACCAATGTTTTGCTCCATTTCTTGCCCTAAGGTATCTAATTTAGCATGCCTTGGTGTCTTTATTTAGAATGAATGATTTTACATATTCGTTTTTCCAAGACTCTATTTTCTTGATTGAATGTTTTCATGTTTTCTTTGAGTAGTTGATATTGACTAATATTTTGTTATTAAGGAGGTGCGATTGCATTCAACCACATTTATTAATGTAGTTGTGTATACTATTGATATACACATATTGGCATATATCAACCACATTTATTAATGTGGGTGTGCTAGTATATAAATATTTTAAAACCAGCGTAGGTCCATCTTAAATCCAAACCTATCAAGCACTCAAAGGGATAAAATCTCTTTTCACTCTAAAAGAGATTTACATCTCAAGATATATGATCCCTCTCGAGGCTTGGTAGATCCAAAGTTAATATGGATCTAGACCGGTTTAATTTCCCCCTTTAAATAGAATATATTCCACACAAATACCATGAGTTCTCAATACCATGTGTCAACACCATGGGTCATTTTTATTTTTTTATTTTATTTTATTTTTATAGAGTTATTTATATTTTTCATCTTATTTTGACTAAGTTAAAAGATTTACATTACACTAATATTTTTATTTTATTTTATTTATTTTATGTAATTTGACTTAGTTAAAATATTAAACATTACATTACAACATGACTACCATGTTGGGCTGGAGAGTTCCTCCCGGCGTAATTAATTTTTACTATAACCTTAACTGAAAATTATAATATTGAAAAAATAATAAATAAATCAGGTTGGCAGGAGTGAGAGGGGATGTATTTCGCCCTGATGACCAAATAGAGCTTCAATATGCATGGGGCTTGGGCATCACTACTAATAACCAAGCAGAGTATCTGGCTCTTTGGCAGGAGCTAGAAATAACTATTGCAAGAAGAATTTCTCGATTGATGGTTGTTGGGGACTTCAAGAGAGTTAGTCAATAGGTGAACAAACTTAAAGAAAAATGTAGCCTTAGCCCCTCTATATTGCAAAGAATTTCATTACAAATGAGGAATTTTGAGATAATTGAGTTCTATCATGTCAAATGACAATTGAACTCAATGGCATATGGGTTGGCTAACAAAGGAGCAACTGTGAATCAAGGAAGGATGGAGCAAGATTAGAGTATAATAATTTTTAATCAGTTGCCATGACAAGGGACATTAATTTCCATGAAATCCATAATACATATAATGAAGTTAATGGTGGTAGAAGACTTCACTAAATTAATGGTTGGCATTATGGATTCCATATATATCCTTATTTTTGGTGTCATTAAATCGCCCAAATCAAGAGCAATCATAACGGCAATAAATCAATATCGATGGTCGTGCATCAAAGTACCCACTCTACAATAACACCTTTCTGAGGCTGGTACACGACACAATCAAGTGGGACATTTAGAGGATCAATAATTCTTTTCAAAATTGGCAAAGGAGTTTGTAGGGTGTCAATTTAAATGCCTCACTTGGGATGGCACACACGCACTTTGGTAACTTAATGGTGGAAATCCTAAGAGATACGAGGGAAGCAATCGACAATGAATGTTTGGATGGCACCATGAATGCGACAGGATGAGTTTTAATTGTAATTGAATGGATACCTCGATAAAGAGTGTGAGAACACAAGGATGGTTGATTTACAAAAGGTCGACAACTTCTTCTCAATTGCATAGCCTAGGAGGAATTTTCGGGAAGCAGGGATTATCAAGTGTTATTTCAAATCTTAGGACAAGTAGGAAAATGGAGATAAACACTTTAACTCTTCTTGTTAGGGGGTAGGAGAAAGTGAATCGAAAGGGTGAAAAAATTATTGCATTGTTAAAAGTAATGGTAAATAAGTAAATCTTTGTTTAAAAATATAATAATTATTCTTATTTTATATGGTTGTGAAGTTTGAGTTATAACCCCCGATTGGGGTGCGAGGCAGCTGGAGGCTCATATGGGGTTGATTGACATGATTGAGCGAAAAAATGCTTGGAACGGTGGGCGGTCTCTCCCATGCCCTCACATGCTCTCTCGTCTTTATATTATGAAGGGTCGTAGATTTTTGCATATCCACGATGTGAATGTAGGTAGACCTCACATCTACATGTGGTGGAAACGAAGGTCGATTTAAGAACATTTGTCCAGATTTTGAATTGGTTTCTTCGGCATATAAGGGAGCCTATGCTTATTGTCTACAGGTTTGTGGTGGCTGGAACGCAGGGGACATACTCAGACGCTGCCCGTCTCTACTTGAGGTTGGAATATTCAGTCTGGTATGTTATCATACTTATTTCGTATTCTGGGTTGGGGGCTACAATTCATGATACACCTCACGTTTTGAGGGGAAAAGAAAAAATGGTTAATTTAACAGTTTCTGTGATTGGAAATCTTGGCCTTCTCGACTATGTTATGTCAATATCCATCTTTTATGGCAACATTCTTTCCTACATAGGCATGTTTATGGTTTCCAGATCTTTTTCATAATGTTTCCTCTACATGTTGATAATTGGTTTTCCCATTCTAAGCCTAAATGGTACTGGAAAAACCTATGGCGAGTAATGGTTTCGATTTTTTATCAGGGTCGAGTCTACGGACTTTGGGGTCAAGGGTGCATGGGGGTTGTTGCTCCTATTCAAGTGGTGACTCACACTATGGGTTGTTTGTCTCTGTGTATGGGCTCAGGTGGTGGAATTTTGAAGTGGTGCAGTGTCATCTAATGCTTTCTCTGTTCTTATGCCCTCACATTAAGTTAGTGTTTTTTTTTGGGTGGTTCTCTGCATTGCTTCTACTCTAGGTTTGCCTAAGCTGCTTCCCCCTCTGGCCTCTGTACAAAGGGTTGGCTCTCAAACGTAGGAAGGGGCGAGAAGGTTGAAGAAGGGTGTTCTGGCTCCAGTTATCATGGTGAAGACTCCTCCTCATGGTGGGGTCCTGGGCCACGGTGACTGATGTTGCAGGAACTAGGGTGGTAAAGGCAAAGAAACTGGCTCGTCTTCTGGTCAGACTCTGTGTCAGTAAGGTAGGAAAACGAATGATGATGTTTTACAGACCATGGTTCAGGCATATTAGGAAGGGACCCTAGCCCAGGTGAAGCAACTGATTGCGAAACATGAGGCATAATTGAATTTAAAGTCTGAGCTCGAGTCGCCAACAAAGGATTGGAGTGATTTGATCCCTGACCCTGGTCATACCTGTGGCCTCCTCACTCTGTATAAAATGTTCGTCCATCTTTTTTGGCTTATGAAATGTATTTTGGCTAAAGCTATGGTTTCTTCCCTCAATATTGCAGCAAATGTGGAATTGGATCCGGATCTCAGAGACATCCAGGAAGAGCTCTAGCTAATTCAACTTCAACTGCCGCACCAGAATGCCCGCCTGGGCCGCATCGAGCGACATATTCCATGTCTGCCACAATATGAATTGCCAGGTTCAAGTGCAAAAGATCTTGCTCCGGTGGAATCGTCAGATGAATAGCTGTTGGAAGTCATGCCTGATAATTTTGTCTTAAATTTTGTTGTATATGTTGGATAGCATTTATGTTTATAGTTTTATGCTTACTAATTTGTTTCGAGATCATAAGTCTTATAAGGCTTGGTTAGACAGACTCAGACTATTTATGTTTTGGATGGCTTATAATGCGGTTCGGTGGCCAACAAACCTGGTTTCCCACTGGGTAGGTTGAGGCCATCGAACGATTTATATGATTGTAACTTGCCTAATTATTGAAATGAATGAATGGAAAGGTACTACTAAGCTTACAAAAAAGAAGAAGTTTGGGTTATAAAACTAGTGGAAAAAGATAAAGTAAACTCAAAATATTTTTGTGACTTATAGTTTTAAAATTAAATGCAATAGATCATATCCTATGTTTTTCCTAAAAGTGAATATTCCCCTTATTGAAAGCACCACTATGGCTATGACTAGGTATTTAATGTAAAAATATAAAAAATAATATATTTTAAAATTACTTCGGACTTCAGGGGAGACAGGAGCGGGAGGGGTGATCTATAACCCTGATGGAATAATTGAAACAAGGTATGCATGGGGGTTGGGGAATGCAACGAACAATCAAGCTAAAGCCTTATCGCTCTGGCAAGGACTTGAGATAGCTATATCCAAAGGTCTTCGATAACTAAGTATAGTTGGAGATCCAATGGTCATCATTCAAAGATGTTCCAAGACCAGACAACATTCTAACTCTGAACTATCCCCTATGTTTCTTCGGATAGGGATTCTCCTAAGTCAAATCAAATATTATAATATTTTCCATGTTAAACGCGAAAACAACAGGGAGGCAAACAATCATGCTAATAGAGGCGTTGCCTTAGAACAAAGAGTTTTGATATTAGATCAAACAAATAATCAAATATGTCACTTTCCATGACAAATCAATCAAGAGATATGACTCCTTATCTAAAAAGGAATAAAGGGTGCATTAAAGGAGACATATCATACCATCCTAAGTATCACTTCAAGGCTTGGAAGGAACTTCTCGAGAGTTGGAGCCGACAAATGGGATGTCACGACAGATGGGATGTCCCCAATACAAATAAAGGAATAAAGATTTAAATGCCATGACGATGGCCAAGTGGAAGACAAATGGGTTAGTATTAAATGCTAAGTTTGGGGAAGGCATGCCTAGTACTTCACCTCTGTTGGGAAGAGTGATAACAATCCAATCGGTAAGCAAATTGGCAGTTGTAGACATGGCGGTTTGTGCCGAGTCTGATAAGAAATTAGGGAATATCATTCAATTCGAAAGGATGGGAAGATCATTCAACAAGGAGCATAGCATTATATTAAGGCAATGGATGCAACAGTTAAAACTAAGAGTTATTCATGTCCAGGGAAAGATTGTGCTCAAAATGGATTCTTCCAACATCAATGGAAGCAGAGACAATGCGTAGGAACGAGGAATTAATCCCACGGGAGTCATCGCAACCATGGTCGAACAATTGGGGAAACAGGTAGCATAGGAGATCCACGAACAATTGGTAGATGACTCACCTCTCGGGCATCGAGAAAGACCTGGAGTTGTTGCAGAATGTAGGTTTTAACCCTATACATAAATTACTTGCAAACAAATTCTTAAAAAAACAGAAAATATATAATGGCAAGAAATACAAAACAAATATACAAAGATTTTCTCCTAGATCCCAAAATCGGGACTACCAGATTGATTTTTTCATTATGTTCCTTTTAATATTACAATACATATATATACATGTCGAAGCATTCATAAACCATGTGCAAAGCCCATGCACAAAACCATAGGTATGTTTGGCCACCTAATATAGGGTCCAAAAAAATTTCCTGGGGTGTTGCCCTAGACCATGTATAGGGGGGTGGTAAACCCCCCAACAGGGAGGGTTGCGCCCAATGCAACGAACAGGGGTGGTTATCGCCCCCCTTGCAACCCCTGAGCACGTGTGACTAGTCGTGGAAAGAATATAACACACACCCAACACAGAAGACAATGGAGCATATAAATACCAAGATGATCAAGTTGCATTTAAAGGTTGACAACATGGAGGTTAAGGTGGAATCCACGATGGTTGGAGTGCTAAAGGAGATATTCAGGATTAGGTAAGTGCCCACATCTAGACTTCAGGCAACTGGGGAGGAAGGACAAGAGCATCTTGAACTTGAAAGGAATTTGGCAACTGATCACTCTGTAGAGTCGCCCTAGGAGGACAATCCTCTGGAAAAAATGGAAGGCAACAGGTAGATAATTTCTGTTTTTAATATGTATAGTTGATATGACATGTTGTTTTGTGAAACTCTGTGGGATCCTTTGGCGATACTATAGCATAAATGTTGTATGCCGAATAGTAGAAAATAAACAGGGTAGCAATAAACTCTCTTCTGAAATTACTCTGGAAATATTTGAAGCAGAGCAGATTTTGAATGTAAGAGACATGGCCTGTTTCCAATTTTAAAATATAAAATTCTACCCGTTTCTTTGAAAAAAAAAAATCTAGACTTCCATAAAATCTATTTACACTCCAACAAAATTGACATAAAGATGTTAGATCTAATACTTTTGTGATCCATAATGTAGATATCAGTGTTTCAGGTTAATCACATCGTTAGGATTTGGTTCGACGTTCCGAATGACATAAAAATGTCAAAATTTCACTAAATCATTGGAAAAAAATTTCCTTTTGCAAAATAATGATAACACTAAAAGTATTATTATATTTAAATTTAAGAAAAAAAGTTAAAATGTGATAAAAATTTAAAAAAAAATTACAACACTATAAACATAATAACTTTTTTCAAAAAAATTTAAAATATTCCATTTAAACTATTTCAACTCAAGTAAATTTCTAAAGTAAATTAAATACATTTTATATAATTTTGAAAATAGTAAATAAAAAATAAATTCTATAAACATTAATAATTATCATTATAAAATTTGAGTCCAACTTCCCATCCTCTTTGACAAAATAATGTATTCATATGTAAATATTATATCAACTTTTAAATTATTATTATTTTTTTTAAGCCATAAAATAATAAAATATATATAGATATATATTTAAATACAATAATACATAACCAATAAAATTACTAAAATTAGTTATTAATTTTAGTTGCATCCACCTAGCCACCTCACAAACCAGCTGGACTCGGATGTTTGTATTTCCATTTCCATGACCATCTTTCCAAAGCACGAGAGAAAATGAAAGGTAAAACTTTATGTTTGCATGTCGTTGAGTTTGTTATGTGCACTAGTAGCAGTGGCTTTTGATGTGTTTCTACGTGAAAGAGATTTAAAAAATAGAGATTCGACATATGTGGCTTCCTCTAAATTTTTTTTTTAGATTTTTTGTTTGTTTGTTTTTTAAATATTAGTTTTAGAGATTTTAATATTGATATTAGATATCTAGAGATTGTTATACATCGTGGCTTCCAATGTGTATCGAGGTGGAAGATACCCATAATTTTTTTCGTTTAAAATTTTGAAATAGATATTGTTATGTTATAGTAGTATTTATATTTAATATTTTCAATTGTTTTTTACATTAAAGGTATTCTTATGATGGGTTTGGTTGAACAGATTTAGTGAATCGTAGAGGCTCAAATTTATTTTCTTTCATTCAACAATTTTTCACCATATGGCTATGTGAAAGAAGTTGTTTGATACTTGAGGGATTTCTGTTGGTGAGCGCGACGACAATGGTGAGGGCGATGATGAGATAATTGGAGGATTGAAAAGAGAAAAAAGATTAGAACGCCAGTCGCAGTTCACAGATCCAAATTTTGACTCAAGAGCTCCAACAATGCAATTGTTAGATATTACGAACAACACAAAGTGTAGGCATGCCTGGTAATATTCTTTGGACAAAGCTCCCCAACATTCCACCAAGCTGTAGATGTGCTCTGTTGAATTATAAGGCATAATGTCTTTATCTGCTGCAAAAAGATTGGGACTCTTCGCAACTTTATAGAGAATATTTATGAGCTAACCCCTAATGATTTGCCTGACTATTTTCTGCATGGTTGCACCAAACATAGTTTTTGGTGCTCTCACTAAAATAGTTGGAAAAACTATGATTGTCGTAATGTAAGAAGCAGTTGTTCGACATAACAAATGCAAAAGTTTTGTTGCATCCATCAATGTCAGATATAATATAATTAGCTGCAGTCTCCACACATTGTTTGCAATTGGAGGAGCTTAAGTCTCCCCTAAATTGGGAAACCCCATAAACCGTATTGGAGTTGTTTTGCCCCTAATCAACACGAGATGTATCAAATCCCATTGTAGAAACATTCCCCACCAGAGAGACCAAAACCTGGTTTAGATTTCTGTGGAAGGCACTAACGTTATATATTCGATATTCTCACAAAACACCACAAAATAGTGGTATGGATCAACAGCTAAGAGGGTGGTAAGCATACACACACACACACACACACGATAAGTAAGAGGCTGTTAATTATCCCTTTCATCTTCATCACCATTGTTGAGGTGTTTGAGTAATGCTTTACTCTATTATAATTTGATGAGTGGAAGTGCTTTGGTAGTGGCATTGGCAAGTTGAAGTTATAACATTCATATTCAATTTTGTATTACATGACACCTTCAAGGTCGTTGCAAGTGGTTTTCGTCGCACTAGCCGACTATGCAGCCTAATTTTGCTTATTAGTCGTTAAAATCTAATAGGTGGAGTCCTCTTCAGAGATTTGTATGCCCCTTTCTAACATCACTGAATGACTTTAGATATCCATCATCTACATATTCTTATTAAGAAGTGATTTTGTTTCACTCATAGAAACGAATAATGATGCTTGCATTGGAGTGAGTGGCAAGATGATCTTCCCAAATCTTCTATTCCTTCAGTGTACCTTTGCACCTTTAGGAGCAATTGCTAGTTCTTAAATGTGTAAATGGTTTATCACTTTTCAACATCCATAAAAGTGGGTGGGTAAAGTAATGAAAAATGTATGCGAGGCCTTTGTGTTGTTTTTTAAAAAGATGATGGATTTTTTTTTGTAGTTTTTAGTCGTAATTTGGTGAATTTTTTTCTTAAATTTTGATTTGTATTGTTTAAATTGGGTTTTTGATCACTATATTGATTCAACATCCACAAAAATATTTGGGCTTTTAGATTGTGAATTGTTTATAACTCAAACTTGTGATTCTAACAAATCTCTATTAGATTCTAAAAAAATTAGATAACCTAGAAAATTTCCAAAACATATAAAAGATAAACCACTACATTTTAAAATGCAAAGCCTTTGGTTTTAAGGCAATGCCTTGAAAAAAAACCTTCCAAAACATATATAATTGATAGACTATGACTTTTTGAAATACAGAGGCCTATGTGCTTTTTTGGTTTTAATCCGAGGCCCCTGTTTATCACACCATTATCTGTCACAACCTACTTGGCTGGTAAGTCGAAGCTTTGTTAGGTGGGTTAGTTGGAACTTGGGGGCAGAGTCCATATAGTGGGATGGTGATCCAATGGCACTTTACAAATTGAGATTCCTCCAGTTTCCCATTGTTGCCATTTGTGCAGGGACAGTAATGTAGACTATTAAAAAATTTGACGCAGAACTGAAGAATTAAATCAAATTTTCAATGTGACAGGAACCTGAGTGGTAAGGTAATGAGAAATGCGTGAACCAAATTCAGACAGGCATATATGGATCCTCATTCGTGACCCGACAGGCATATATGGATCCTCATTCACCGGAACCAAATTCAGAGTTGTAGCAGGGAGATTGTTTTCATAAATTACATATAATTTTCGTAAAAACATTGAACATGAACATAATATTACCCTAGAATCTGAATCTGCGTATGACGAATCACTGCCTTTTCAATTTTGTTCAGTCATAATTGTATTCGAATTAGATTATAACTCTGTAAAATATCTATAAAATTAAATTAAGTAGGGTAACTGAACCACTTGGTATTATATTTTGCAAAGATATGGGTCTAGGTACTTGGAGTAATAGAGTTGGTGTCAAGGGTAGCTTCCTCGACTCTGTATCCCTCTATAGGTGGTAGGACAAGCCCAGGAATCTGGTCCTTCTCACTCGCTGGTTCGTTTTAATTCTCAATCTCTGATGCACTCAGTTGTTTTAGGACCCTGGTGTGGAGAAAGGTAGACATTGGGTGAACTGTGGCAAAGAGAGGAAGCATGACGACACTGTTGTGGACGCTAGTGTAGCTCTCAACTTGACACATGATTCCTCTTGGGTAATTTCTTGTCTGTTTGTTTATTTTCAGGTGTTTCTTAATTGTTTATGTGTGGAAAGGAGTACCTCCAGATACTAGGTGTTCCATTGCCTTGCTGAAGCAGGGGAAAGGAGTAGGTCCCCTTAGCACTCTCGGTGGTTGAGGTTTAAAAATTTGCTAGTCCTTTGGCTAGAGATCAATGAAGTTAGAGTCAAGCTCTCAATACGAAACCCTGTTGAATGTGATGTAGTGTGTTGTAGCTTCAATTGGGTTGTTGACATAACAAAAGTCAGCCATGGTTTCAACCTCAACAAGATATTTCTTCATGGTGGCATGGTAAGAAGCTTGAGGAGAGGTAGGGCGCCCGTGGGGAGGAGTTCTTGTGTGCTAAAGAGAAAGACCATACCAGTGGGGTTTCAAGAGGAAAGTTGGTCATTCCAAATGCAGTGGCAACAAGGACAATTGAGGAGGGGTGGATGAATTCAGGGAAGAGAGGAGCATTAGGGGTATAGATAATTGGATCCTCCAATCAGGAAATCGCCTGACCAAGCTAATTTACGTGCACCTTTTTGACTCTATCGAAGCTCAAATTCACCTGCTCTAATGCACAATTGACCAACTATCTCAAGGTCAGAATGAGGACAACGCGGATTTGGTTGGTCGTTTGACTGTCATCTGCTAGAACCAACGTCACATCCTGGACCGACAGGCCACACTGAGAAAGAACCAGAGGCATCTCTAGACCTACATGGAGAGGTTTGAGACTCGCATGGCCCATGTTGAATCTCACATCCATGAAGCCTTTCACCACCCAGAAAATGTTTCCCAAGCAACAGAGGTCAACCCTGACCCTCCTCCTTAGTTGTATGAATGTTTATTGGCTGCCTATACTTTTTGGGTAATTTTTTTCATGCTAGGCTATGGATGTAATGATGCCTTGTTTTGTAAAGTTTCTCTCCCTTTTGGTTTGTTTGTATTTGAAGTCCAACAAATCTGGTCAGAGTGAGGCCAATTTTGCACTCTCTCAAAACTCCTCACGATGTAATATTCTCATGATATAATAAAAAAATGTTGACTTACCAAAAGAAAACCTAAAATATATAATAAATTATTTATTTTTTTTATTACCAACCTAGATATACCTTAACTCTTGATCTAACACATCGAGAGGGATCAAATCTCTAGGGTTGTAAACTTATTTTGGAGTGAAAAAAGATTTGATCCCTCTCGCTTTTGGTAGATGCAGAGTTAAGATGGATCTAGGCTGACAAAATATAATTCTCACATCTCTATATATAAAAGTATTCTCATTTTTAATTTTATCAAAACTTTGATTCAATCTCTATAGAATATCCATGGAGTATTTTTAGTAGTGAGGGTAGAGGGTTCAGATATATATCAAAAGTATATCCTTTTTTATTTTAGATTTAATTGAAAAAATGTTATAAAATTAAAATTATATATATATATATATATATATATATATATATATATATATATATATATATATAAAAGACATAGTCTAACTTATACACAATATGACATTAATATTAACCACAATCAGGGAGATATTTTAAAAAACTTGAGTTAAATTTGTTTAATCTATAGAATTCAAGTGCTTCAGGGGTTTTTTAAGGCGTTGAATCCATTTATGCATTCAAAAATGTATTTTAAATAAAAAAAATTACAATCTTGCTTGAAATTGTATCGTTGGATTATCATGAAAAGGGACATTTAGTCTATAAGTTAGACTAAAAAAATCACAATCTTTCTTGAAATTGTATCACTGGATTATGATGGAAAAAGATATTTTGTCTATAAGCTAGACTACACCTTTATAAAATATTTTGATTCTGGAATGAGTTATTGTTTCTAGGAATGTGGTATTGACAAGCCATGGTATTGGCCCCTGGTATTGTGACAAAGTTTATTTACAAGTTAATAATATCCATGGTAAAAGTTTATTGTAAGTATTAAGTCTTATTAATTAAATTTAAATATGGTTACAAAATCATTATGCCTCTGCTAAGGTAGGACTCTAACAATCAATTTTTCTATTGACCATTATTAGTTTAGTATTGATGAATGCAACCTATAATGTTTAACTTTAAAAAATAAATATTATTTTTAATATTATTAAAAAAAAGTATTTTTCAAACATTTGATTGGACCATACTTGAAGGAATTATTGTAGCCTTTGCATAATTTAATGCTATGTAGATAACTACATCACATATTTTATGTTGGATAATTTATGGATATGATTCCAATACCCATGCATGATTTAGATATTTGTGCAGTAAATAAAATCCTTGAAAATAATCCATACTCACATAAATAACACATTTATGATCAGTTACTTTCCACTATAATTTAAGCAAGTCTTTGCATAAAAAATGGATAGAAATAATATGTAAATAAATATATCTTATCACGAATCACTTCCCACCATTATTTCATTTTGTAGGAGTAAAATTCTAAATGTGTAGACTTACTAATGGCTACTACCCACCAAAATTTATGCAAAGCCCTTGTGCCTCAATAATCAAATAATTTGTCCACTTCGAATCTCAATTGATTAGCTCCCTCAAAAGGAAGACTATAGAATTCGATTTTCCTTTTCACCACTAGGTACAATTAAAACATATGTAGCAAACACCTTTTTTCTATATATTTTATCAACATTTAAAAAATGTTGACATACTATCTTTCTTACGTTACATCTAACGGCTACACATTTCTCCCATTTTGGGTTGTAGAGCAACTCTTGGCACAATAAAAATTTAAAATATATTGAAATAAAAGTTAAAAAATTAAATTAAACGAAATTAAAAGAAAATAAATAATATTCTTTAAGATCCTTGCAATAAGTTTAATAAGTAAAGTAATTTTAGTATGTAAATTTCCACAGTTCATAATTTGAGGATGGTGTTGAATATTTATGGACAACTATGTATTCTTAATGAGATGCCTGACATTTTGAGTGAACACTTCACCCATCTTCATGGACAAAAAACTGAATTGATGATATGAAGAGTGTCAAGCCTTGAATAAATAACATAAGAACATGACGGTTAGAGAAGAGATAGAGAAGGATTTGAATGTTAATCTAAATTAATTTAATTTGATTTATTATTAAATATAAAAGATTAAATTAATACTAAATTATAAATCATGGTACGGTGAAATTGAAAATATAAAATTTTAGAATTGAGAATAATATAATTTTAAAATTATATTATTCTCAATTCTAAAATTTTATATTTTCAATTTCACCTTACCATGATTTATAATTTAATGTTAATTTAATCTTTGATATTTAATACTAAATCAAATTAAATTAATTTAGATTAACGTTCAAATCCTTTTATATCCTTTATCTAATGGTCATGTTCGCATACTATGTATTTAAAGTTTTACAGTCTTTGTATCATCAATTCAATTTTTTGTCCCTAAAGATGGGTGAAGTGTGTTGAGAAATCTAGGGAAATATGATTAAGTTTTCTTTTTAGCTTGATTTGTCTTACTTTGACAAATTCTTGTGATGTTATGTTACTTCTTGTTGTTTTTATCATGTTTCTCCATCGTCAAGATAAATGCCAAACAAATGAAGATCATAAACACAAGATATAGGCACTCAACCAGGGCAAAACCTCTAAGTAGGGGAAAACCTAGTTAAACACTTCCTTAGTAGATACAAATCAAAGTGAGATAGGCCAAGACCCTTTTTACTATGACACTTGTCTTTTCTCCATCTATCAAGTCATCTTCTTCTGAAGATAGCCAAACTTATGCATCTGCTTCTTAGCTCTCGTAATTTTGTTGCTTTACTACAAACTTGAACCTTCGACTATATTTCTCCATAGCAAAAAAAATATTTGCTGCTCAAACTCAAATATGGTTCTGCAATTGCATTGTTCCATCTTTGTACCTTCGTTTCCTGTAATTGCATTTTCCTATGGCAAACTTTGGTCTCGCAATTTCGTTGTCCTATAGTTGATCCAAACTTGCTTAACTTTCCTCCAAATGGGTTGAGTTCACTTTGGTATCAATAGTTGTCTATGTTTGTATATTGAGGTCGACATGGATAATAGGAGAGGCTGACATGAATAGGAGAAAAAACTGACTTGATGGAGGAGAATAAGACATAGCTTTTACTTTGAATCAACGAAAATCCTAGAGAACTCAATGTGTTCTTTAACCTACTGACTATTGACCCAAGCATGAAACCCATGCTTTAATAAGTCAATAAAAAATTATTTTATAAATAATTTTCTTTTCTTTCTTTTGACAAATACATGCTTCAAATACAATTATGACAATGGACACTAGATACATTCTTCAACACTCCCTCTTAACTAGGGAGGTATTCATAATTACATATATACAAAGGTACAGGGAAGATCTCAAAATGATATACTCTACGAAGTGTCACAACACACGTAGTGCTACAGATTAAATACTTGACCAAGGTATTTAATCTGGCTGGGACTATGGTGTGTTCCAAGCTTCAGTCACTCTAGGTACCATCAAGCTTTCACTCTAACACCAACCCAGTGATCTAGGTGCCTATCCAAGGTTGGAGCTCCAAGACCAATGTCACGCTCCCTACTTCGGGATCTAGACATCATCACAGGCTAGCCAAATGTGCTCTCAAGCATCTTGTCATCGCAAGATTCTTTATCTTTCCTTGATAACTAAATCAAATATATTCACCAACTTAAGAATAACAATGTAAACTTTGAAATGGGAACTAATACGATTACTCGTTTTTTTGAGGTTGCAAAAAAATCATTCGATTATGAAAAATGTTGATTCAGAATACACCTTTTTTTATTTGGAGCATATTTTAGACACTTTAAATTTTCTTATGAACATTTTTTTAAAAATGTTCATGATTTTCATGTTGATTTCGAAAAGTGTTGATGAGGCATCGACCCCTTAAATTTTCTTATGAGCATTTTTTAAAAAATGTTAATGATTTTCATGTTGATTTTGAAAAGTTTTGATGAGGCATCAATCCCTTTTTTAGAGCGCTTATTTTTTATACTTCAAATTTTCTAATGTATTAGGTGTGAATCATTTTTTATAGTTTGGTAATTTTCATCTGGATTTTGAAAAGCATCAACATTGTTTTTTAGGGCATATTTTTGACACTTTAAAATGAGTTATCAAAATGACAAATAACGGAGAAAAAAAAAATAGTGCAACAAGTTTAAAAATAATAAGAAGTAAATAAAAAGATATATTAAAACATTTAAAAAATACACGACTTAAAAAAACGAAAATTAAATTATTCAGAAATAAAAACTAAAACTAACATTTAAAAAAAATAATAATAACAAAGAAAAATATATATTAAAATATAATCAAATTAAAAACATGGGAACATATATATATATATATATAAAGAAAAAGAAAAAACAAATAAAATTGTAAAAATAAAGAAAAATTCACTTAAAAAGTTTAAAAATAATATATAAAAAAATAAATTAAAAAAATTAAAAATAGAAAAAATTATTTCTAAAACAAACAAAAAAAAATAACAAAAAAATGGTACTAGATAATTAAAAATAAAGAACGAAATAAAAAATACCAAACACGTCGATGAGATTTTATTTTATGTGATTTTTACTGCAAATGCTGTTACAATTAATATGGATCAGAGAAGTCTAAATTCATAAATAAAAAATCATTAAAAAATCATAAAAACATTAAAAAAAAAAAAAAAAACATTAAAACAAAAAAAAAACATTACAAATTAAATATTGAAACCTATTTAAAAAAAATTAATTAAAAAAAATCATAAATAATTTATAAAACTTAGCCCTTTAAAAAAAGAGAAAAGTTAAAAAAAAATGCCTCCCTAAGGCCCCACCCCCGTGACCCAATTGGTCCTAGGGGTGAAGGCTCAATTCTCGGAATCGAGCCTCCACCCCCTGGGGCTCGTTGGGCCACGGTGGTGGGGCGGAAGGAGCTGTGTGCAGTGCCCTCCCACCCCACTCTCGCGGCCCAACAGGTCCTAGGGGGCAGAGGCCCGATTCTCAAAATTGGGCCTCCATGCCCACAGGCCCGTTGGGCCGCTGGGATGGGGCGGTAGGGCGTTGCGTGGATCAGCGCTCCTCCCACTAGGGCCCGTTGGGCCGCAAGGGTGGGGCCATGGCGGGTCATTCTTTTAAATTTTAATTTTTTTAATTTGTTTTTAAAAGATTTATGTTTTCTAATCTTTTTATGATTTAATTTTTTTTTAATATATATATATATATATATATATATATATATATATATATATATATATATATATTTAATATATATATATATATATATATATTTTTTTTTTTTTAAGTTTTTTATTTTATTTATTTATTTATTTTTTTAACTTTATCAATTTTTTGTTATTTTTTTTTAGTTTATTGCGGTAATTATTTTTTGTATTTTTATTTTTATTTTTGATTTGCTTTTTTTTTTGTATATAATTTATTTATTTTAAGTTAATTTTGTTTCTTTTTACATTTTTATGTTTGGTTTTTTTTGTCCTTTTTTTATATATTTTATTTTTTATTTTTTTGGCCATGTTTTTAATTTGATTATATTTCAATATATATTTTTCTTTGTTATTATTTTAAGAAAAAAATTGTCTGTTTTAGTTTTTAGTTTTCTCAATATTTTAATTTTTGTTTTTGTTTTTTTTAAAGTCGTGTTTTCTTTTTTATGTTTTAATATATCTTTTTATTTACTTGTTATTATTTTTTAAACTTCTTGTGTTTTTTTTTTGCTTTTTGTTTTTTTCAAGGTTTTAATTTTTATTTTCTTTTATATTTTGTATTTTTATTTATTTATTATTTTGTTTGATTTTATTTTTCCTGCAGGGTCCGTGTTGACCCTCGACTAGCAACTTGATCCCATTATGTGTCAATTTGATAGTTGATTTTAAAGTTTTTGTTATAATGTATCGAGTCCGACCCCCACAATGTGTCAATTTAATGGTTGGTCTTTAAGCTTTCATTAGAATGAGTCAGTTCATCTACATTGCTTGTCAATTTGATGGTTTATTTTTAAATTTTTGCTGCAATGTGTCAAGTTGTCTTAGGGTAAGATTTTGAAGTTGTAACACTTTTAACATTTGGAAAAAAAAAACACTCTCCGTATAATGACTCTTTCATTCAGGTATTTAGTTATAAAAGAAAATTAGTCATAGAAAATTTTCATAATGCCATGGTTGAAATATGTTGAAAACTTAAGTTTTTTGCAGTTGTGGTATTTTGTTTTAATTCCATGGTTGAAAAATTGTAAAAATTTTAAGGGTTTTTTGAGTCATGACATTTTATTCATAACGTCATTGCGAAAAAATGTTGAAAAAAAATCGTTTTTACTACCATGTTTAAAAAATGTTGAAAAAAAACTTTATTTGAACATCAACAATTTTCGTTTTCAAGCTGTTTTTCATGTTTTTTGGCTAGAGTTCTGGTTTTGAGTTAACAGTTCCCATTTCAAAGTTTACGTTGTTGCATGCTTCAAAATGTTCAGCCTTGTCACGGAGAGATCTTGCACAATCACAATCTCAATCAATAATAAACTTTCAATATATACAGATAGGTTTAGCACAAACCTTTGAGGTCTTTATTTATTATGATGTTTCTTAAATCATGATCATATTATCCAAATATATCTCGTTGGAAGCTTCCTTCAATTTTTTAGCAACACCAAACTCAACCTCAACACTTTACAATGTAAGCAAGTTTTTTTCTTTTTTCTTTTGCAAATTCATCAATCATGAACATCCTGTATGTAGTGCTTTATCTATTCTCCAATCTCAATAATCCGTATGATCTTTATATCAGTTTATCAACTTGAAAAGATTAATTTTCAACCAAGCTCCCTCTTAACTAGGGAGATATACATTTTTCCTTTATTCAGGTTTCTTCTTAATTAGGAAATATGTCCATCAATAATTTTTATTCTTTTAGTCACACATACTCTTTCTTTTGCATCATCATTACATCGAAGAACTTCAAACTTTCAAAGCTTCATTCCTTCAAGAACATCATTCTTTCTCATGACAACAAGGTCATCTATTCATCTTTTATGTCATCATCATTATTATATCTCCCTTTATCATGCTCATCATTTAACATATTTGAAGATTATGTACCCGCGAATATTGAACCATATTTAAAACCAAGTACAGATACATAGAAGCATGGAGTTGATTATATCATGTCATTACAATGGAAGCATCAAAATAATCAAGCTTTAGACATTGATTAGTTAGGTTCATAATCAACACAGATTACATCTTTTACTTACTAGGGCTTTTGTCACAAACCTTAGATTCCATCACCAAGACTTAAAGTCTTAGATATCATCAACAAAAGTAAGTTAGTAATCCAGTCATATTATACATCTAGGGTTTCAACAATATGCTCTTAGAATTTCATGTCAGACTTTACTAGGGCTTTTGTTACAAATCCTAGATCTCATTAATGAATACCAACAATCAAATTAGAAAATTAGAAATTCATATCTAGGGTTTCATTATTATTTACTCATATCAATCTTTTACTAAGGTTTTATCATAAACCCTAGATACAAACATCAAACCCCAACAATTTTGACCAAACTAGGGTTTGAATTATGTGGAAGCTTATAAACCTATAGTTTCATTCCCAGGACTTTACTTTTAAGGGTTTTGTTCATAAACCCTAATTTACCAAACCCTAACAATCTAGGATTTCATTATATACACTAAACATTAATAACAAACCCTAAAAGACTTGGGCTTTATAATATTATGAGTAGGATTTCATTTCTAGATTTTATCAACAAACCCTAAGTAGACTAAGGGTTTTATTGTCAACATACCCTAAGCATCAAGAGGATTAGGGATTTATAGTGAATCTTAAAGGTTAGGGTTTCACCAAAAAATGATCAAACAAGAGATAGTATGATAAGGGTGGATTCAACCTAATGATTAATCACCCTAAAAGGAATCGTTATGATACAAAACCTTAAACATAAGAAAGTTAGTAATACAAGACAAACCTCAAAATGATCGTATCTTTTAATGAATAAGTTTAGCTATAAAATATTATGGTCTTAGACATTCCTTGAGTTTCTCTTTTTAAAAACATTGTAGGGTTTCCTTAAAGTGATCCCTCTGAATTTATCCATGATCTTTATACTTATAGTACTTACAATTACAACCAAGCAAAATCTGTGATACCAAAAACATGATGTCAATTTGTCAATTTAGGGTTTCTATGCAACAATGGAGGATTAAATCCTAGGGTTTTCAAGTAAAAAGCCTAGATATAACAAAAATTAAATTATATTTTCCTTCAATCAACACTAGGGTTTACTCAATACCCTATATTACCTGCAAACCGTAGAGGTCAAGGGTTAGGGTTTCTATATGACTAGGTTCTTCATGTGTCGCCTAAGATTTTTAGTATTAGACATTAGCAACTTTCAAAACAATGAAAACTACAAACCCGAGAACCATATAACCAACTCAACCTTAAAAACATCTGATGTTTAAACCCTTAATAAATATGCCATACATACATACCTCAAGATTACATTCCATTTTCGTAGAGACTGCTATAAGGGCATGCTCTTATGGTTTCCATTATTTCCTTACCATCTTCTTCAAGGTGCATGTCAACTCAAGGTGTTCTTCACTGAATCTAATAGTATTTTTGTTGAATATATATGTTTCTGCTTTCGAGTGGTACTACAATTTTTATTGATGTCATGAACATTGCTAACTGTAGTTTCAAGATATCCTTCCTATATACTTCTTAGGACAATTTTTTCACTAATTTAGATTAATTCCTTCCTTAAGACAAAGATGGATTTGCTCTAAACTGGTCCCCAAGAAATGCCAAAAAAATGTCTTCTCCTATTAATGCAAAAGGAACACCTGTAGCTCTTCCTTGTAGATGCTCCTTTTCTTCTTCTAGTTAGGTCATAATTTGTAGACTTCACACACTGCCTTCAACAAGAAATACTACTTCCTTTATTGCTCTTGTCAATAGGGTTGGTTCCCTTATAATTCAAATTCAAAAGATTTGCACTAGATACATGAGAGGTTTGTTGTGGAGGTAAATCCCCTCTGCGGACAGAGGCGATCCCTACTAGCCCAAATAGGGTCTAGCAACAATCAAACAACGCTAACACGCAGGTTCCTAATTGCAAATTAAAGACCGATTATGAAGGCCTACCTGGATTCCAACGCTAGTACTTGTAGAAGAGTCGTCGCTCCCGTTCCTTTGCTCCGGCTGGTCACAATCCCCACGATCCTCATGAACAAACACCTGCACATGCAAAGAACGATACAAACACAAGCATAAAATCCAATAGATGCAACTATATATCAGTCAGAAAGGATATAACTCAATCACCATTATAAAGACAATAAGAGTGGAACCATAATGATAGTCATCTATTATTGATAAACAAAGAAGAATACAACCATAGTTCTGACGTCAAATCCTTCTCAAGAGGGTCCAGCCAACAAGTTCCTCAAGCATTCATCCTTGAAGATAGATCTCCCAAAACAAAGCTCTCTCACTCACAAGTTCACACAAGATCAAAACACTTCACAACCTTCCTCAAGCTCTCAATCAATCCCACACTTGTCACACCAGCTACCTATCAAGCTCACAACACTATTAGCAACACTCCAAAGACTAAGAATTCCAAACTAGTAGCTCATAGCAATGGTGGAGGCTTAAATAGGAGAAGGAGTCTCCATGAATGGTGGGAAGATGAGCTTATCTCCAAGGAAGGTGGCTCAAATGACGAAACAGACATGCCAGAGAAAGGAGGGTGACATATACAAGGGTGAATGCTTGAGGAACTTGCTGGCTGGACCCTCTTGAGAAGGATTTTACGTCAGAACTATGGTTGTATTCTTCTTTGTTTATCAATAATAGACGACTATCATTATGGTTCCACTCTTATTGTCTTTATAATGGTGATTGAGTTATATCCTTTCTGACTGATATATAGTTGCATCTATTGGATTTTATGCTTGTGTTTGTATCGTTCTTTACATGTGCAGGTGTCTGTTCACGAGGATCGTGGGGATTGTGACCAGTCAGAGCAAAGGAACGGGAGTGACGACTCTTCTACAAGTACTAGCGTTGGAATCCAGGTAGGCCTTCATAATCGGTCTTTAATTTGCAATTAGGAACCTGCGTGTTAGCGTTGTTTGATTGTTGCTAGACCCTATTTGGGCTAGTAGGGATCACCTCTGTCCGCGGAGGGGATTTACCTCCACAACAATTTGGCGACCACAGTGGGAGATTAGCTTGTTGTTTGATTTGTAAACTTTAGACGGAGCCTGAAGCACGGCCAGATAGCCTTCGAAACGCTATTGCTCTGCATTAGTGAAGTAGATCAACGCCACTTCAGTCAATCTCCGGTTTGGTTTACGAACTAAACAGCTTGGAGCTGGCCTTTGTCCCTTTTTGTTCATTCTTCCCTTGAGTTTTTGTTTCGGTCTCTTTTCAAAATTTGGGGATTAGTTCTCTGTTTCTTGGTTTCTTGGGTTGGTCTGGGAGATGCTTTGTTTGTTTAAAAATTGACTGTCTTGGTTTCAGAGTTTTTGGCTCAATTTTGGCTGTCTTTGAACATCATCGCGTTTTATAATTAAACAGTCGTGTTGTCATCGCGCACCCCTTTCTATGATCTCCTGTTCATCGTGTTAATACACCTAACAGATGCGATGGTTCTGTAAATCGGACCATCGCGGGTAAGGCGTGTACTTCCGCGCTGACATCGCATTGTTGCTACGCGTAGTTCTTCATCAGTGCTTTGTTGCTGTGTATCACCCGCACTGATTCCTGTAGAATTGAATTTCTTCAATTCTGCCTCCTGAACCTGTTAGTCTTGCTATCCCCTGCTATTCTCACTAGTTTTATGACTTGTTCTTCACTGTCTGGAGGTTGAAGCACTCTCTTGTGAGTTTTGTTGAGCGAATCTTGCCTTTTTGCTTTGTGACCTAGTTTTATTACTCCAATTTTGTTGGATCAGCTTTGCTTGGTTACTTGTTTGAAAAGGTTCGTTCACTGCTTGCTATTGGTTTGATTGAGCCTTCCCCTTTTCTTGCTTTTGGTTGATCGTTTAAGTGATCGTTGTTGAACCAATCTTGACATTGTTTCGATTTCTTTTCACTACCCGGACATTGATCACAATTGTTTGGGGTCAACTGGTTTTCCACATTTGTTTATTATCGTTTCTCAAAGTTTGTTTAATGCACTTTTCCATCAACAAAAGGAAAAATCTCTTTTGCTTTGTATTAGTTAATGAGAATTAGAAGCTTTTCATTTTGATTAGTGATCTCGAAGAAAAGTTTGTTAATTTCCATTAGCTGCATTAGGGAAGTTATTTGTTGTTTTGTGATCATTTCATTTGTGTGAAAGCCCTCAAACCCTCTCGTAATTAGCATTCATCGAATGAAATGACATATTTTGGCATATAGTTTGCATTTAGGGAATTTTGAGAGATTACATACGGTAAGGCCTAAAAACTGAAACCTAATACAAGATCAACTTTAAAATGAACTGAATGAATCTAACAACGCATTGGAACATAACGCACACTGTTTAGAGGTCTAGGCTAGAGACGTGCTCTGGCGTCGTTAAACCTAGTCACTTTTGTTTCACTCAAGGTTGGGTGATTCCTCCTTCCGTGACGCAATAGTGGTCTAGCACGGATTTGAGCTCCCACGTACCGTCGAGTATATGGGGAGACCCCACTAGGTTATCATCCTTTATCCATAGGAAGCCGTGTCTGCCACCTTACAAGCCGTAACGCACCGAACACAACATTCGGGAAGATTGACTGCCGTACGAAAAGTCCTTGGTTTTCATATGACTGCCAAGGTGTATATGCAGTTTTACAGATTTGTTTGGTAAACCCTTTTGCCTAGCTCTCCAGAGTAGTCACTTTCGTTCCTTTTCGGACTCCCTAAAAGAAAAGGTCCATCTGAGCACTTGTCACTTCAGGCTCATTAAACATTCAAAGGCGACTAGAGTCATCTTTTTGTCCTTTTCTCGACTCTTAAAAAATGAAAAGGTCAAGTTATGTCCTTGCATCTTAAAATTTATTCAGCCACGATTAACATTTACCCGGTTAGATCTTGTTTGCGTTAGTTTGAGTAGGGTCCTTTCTCATTAGTTTCCCTAGGATTTTTTGAAGTTTGTCATCCTGGCGGAATCATCGATCCCGTCTCCCATTCCAAGTGACCAAGGGTCTCCTTCTTCTGTTGCTCCTGAGGTACCGGTTGTGAGTGATACTCTCCCTATTATTCTGAGTATCCAACCGATTAACTCTCGCGCTCCAGACGATGAGGCTTACGAACTTCACTGGAACCCCATTTGGGAGCCTTACGAAGACGATATTCCTTTTACTCCTACTGGTGTTTCGGTCCCAATGTCTTCCTCTGACATGGATGACACATCTCCTAGAGCGAGTGAGACACCTGTTTTGTCAAGTATCGAAACTCCTATCCCAGCCACATCCCCGGTACCCTCACGCTATAAGTCTTTGAGGGATAATATGGGTACTAGGAACCCCTCTTCAGGTACCATGTGGGATCACCACATCACTCCCACTACGGGATCTTTTATTCCACAAGTTCACAATACACCCGTCACTTCAGTTCCAACTATTCTGACTGTTTGTGTAGCGTATTCGACACCGGTTGTTAGTGCCGTTACGGCATCTTCGGCTGTGACTACTGTTGCTGGTCCGTCTCACGGCCTAGTAAATAGTAGCCAGCCGGCACATACACCCAGAGTTGTTCATCCTGCACAAAGTGCCCCACCTTCTTCTGGTCCCACTCCAGCAGGGGGGGCATACGATCGCTATTTGCAAGCTGTCCAGGATCCGAGCTCGCAAGGTCCATTCTATTACTACGATTCCACAGGTCAATACCTTTATCTTTCCAGGCCCTTGCCATCTCAGCCTGCTGTTGAGGTCTCGGTGCCATTATCCGTTTCTTGGGGCGCCACCACTTATCATGGTGGCCAAGCAATGCCTGCATAGCTTCAGGGACCACCTAACCAAGGCCAACCGTCTTACGTGCAAACCTCCCAAGGGCAGCAATATTACGGCCAGTCCCACCCAGGGCAACTTGGGGGCCCTAAAGGACAACCCTTTCAGGGACAACCTTCAGCCTCTGGTGGTCCATCCTTTACTTATTTTTCTCAACCTTCTGGGCAACCGGGATAAACTTACATCCAACAAGGTCAACCTGGTGTCTAGCAAGGTTACCCATCTGGACAAGCGGGACAACCTTATATGCAACAAGGACAACCTGGAATCCAGCAAGGGTACCCTTCTGGGTAGGGTGGTCAGCCTTACGTACAGCAAGGCCAACCCACTTCCCAGCCTAGTCATCCATCTGGACAAGTTGGTCGACCTCAGGGTCAACCAGCTGTCCAGCCCGCTCAGCCATCTATTCCGCAAGGACAACCCTCGGTTGTACAAGGACAACCTAGCACCCAGCAAGCTCATCCTTCTGGGCAAATGGGTCCATCCCAAACTCAACCAGGGAAACCTTCCAGCCAGGTGGCCCAATCTCCATCCTTTCAAGGACATCCTTCTGGGCCTGCTCAACTGGGCACTCAAATGGTGGTTGCTTCTCAAGCTCAACCCGGTTTTCAGCCCCAGGCTGGGCCCCAGACTCAAACTAGTCTTCAGATGCAAGGTGGGTTTCAATCCCAACCTTCTTACCAAGCGCAGCCTAGTCCCCAGGCTCAGTATGGAGCTCAACAACCATATGGTTACCAGCAACCCCAGGGGCAAACTCAGTTCGCCCCATACCAAAATTATCAACAAATGCAGGTCGCTCCTTATCAGAATTACCAGCAACAGTATGTTGCTCCTACGAGCCAAGTTGGTAATCAATGGGGTGTTGGGGGGCAGATCCAGAGTCAACCATCCGATTATGGCTACACCCCCTATGGACAAAATCCCTACAGACAGAACCCTTATGGGCCAGGCCCGTCCGGACAAAATCCATGGGGGCAATCACCAACTGGTTGGAACTCTAGTATTACCTCTTATCCACGGCCACAGATGTCCTTCAATCCTCAGTTACCTTTCTTAGCAACATTGGAACTGCCGGATGTGTCCAAATTAACTAATGATCCTATTCTTCATAATCCATACTGGCCACCAGTTCCAACCAAGATACCCAGTGATTGTCCCAAATTCGACGGAAAAGCTGGATAAGACCCTCAAGCCCACGTTATGACTTATCAGCTTTGGTGTTCATCAAATTCGTGGCTTGACTATTCCATCCGGCTCCGCCTTTTCCAAAGGACTCTCACCGGCTTGGCTGCTAAGTGGTACATTGAGTTGAATCGCGGATCCTTTCAAGATTTCAACTCATTGGCAATGGCATTTCTAACTCACTTTCAGTTGCCCATTCGGTATGAGACAGGAACGCATCTCCTCACGTCTCTTAAACAGGACACAGCCACGCACATATCCGATCATATACATGAATGGAGACGACGTCGTCGTTTGATCAAGTTCTGGATTCCTGATCAGCTCCTGACCAATTGGTTTACAACCTCCTTTGTCCCTGCAATCACGTGAGACATTGCTATGGGAGCTTGTGTAACTGAAGAGCAAGCTATTGCGCGTGCTCAGTACCTCGACTTAGTTTATTCTCAGTCAGGTACCTTATATGATTATTTGCCTGATGCCCCGAGACCCGGAACATCCAAAGCTCCGCCAAAGCCATCTGTTGACGGTGTTATTGGCTCTGTAAATACATCTTCGAAGAAATCATCTGCGAACCCTGGGAAGCAAAAATCGAATGCTTCAAACGAAAACACTTCTCAGGGTGTATCTAATTCCGGAAATACTTCCGAGGTCAACGCCGTCCAGTCCACCACGGCGGATAAAGCCTCGAAAGGAAAGAAGAAAGGGAAAGCGAAGAATAAATCTGAGCAGCCCAGACAGGACTCCCCTAAACCTCCACCCGAGGAAGGAGCCAAACATAAGCCCAAGTATCCTTGTCTTATCTGCGACGAGGATCACTATACCAAAGACTGCCCGAGGTGGTCTGAGGTTAGTCGATTGTTGAAAGGTGCTCCCGGGACTCCTGCTGTGCTCAAAGAACCTTTCCCCTCATAGCAAACTCAAATGGTGGCTGATCCATCACAACCCTCTTCTTCATTTGGCTCTCAAGTATTTATGGCTGGGACGATCCCCGTCCACATCAGTACTCGGGCAAAAGAATATCCGTCGCATGCCGGGAAAGAGCCTGAGGTCCCCTCCAGCACTCCTCTATCCAGTTTTGGTCCACTCCATATCGAGAGACCTAGCACTGAGACGCCCATCCGACCCCCTCCAAAAGGTGTACTCTGGAAATCTTCTTACAACCCTAATGCTCGTGCTGCCCAACACTACAGCATCGTTGAGGACTTAGCTCAGGCTCCGTCTGCTATGTCCGCCTTAGAAGTACTCCAGAGCTGCCCCTCCCAGAGGAAGTCCTTGCTATCGGCCATCGGTGGCATAGACCCGGCCGACTCGGATCTGATTACTTTTGACCTGGAAGGCCATACGCCGAGACTGCCTCACCAAATCGCCTTCCTCATACAGGTCATTATCAACACCAAAACGATTCATCGTACAGTCATTGATGAAGGTGCTTCAACTTGCATCATGTCTGTTTCCTGTTGGAAGGCTATTGGTTCTCCGACGCTGAGCCAGTCTCCTACAACCTTGGAAGCCTTTGATGGAAGAGAGTCTCGCCCTTATGGTATACTCCAATGTTTGCCCATTTCTTTGGAGGGGAAGACAGTCGAAGTGGAAGTTGAAGTTGTTGATGCTAATCTTACCTACAACCTCCTCCTCGGACGTAGCTGGACATACACCATGCAAGCCGTGGCTTCGTCTCTTTTTCGTGTCATTCATTTCCCTCATCAGGGGAAGATTGTCACTGTAGACTAGCTCTCCTTCTTCACCTCCTCTTCCAAAGGCAACGTGCCTTTTGTGGAGCATACCTCCAAATCATGTGAGAGTGTGGGAGCCGGACTTTTTAAAGATCCTGCCCTGATGGGTGTCTTTTCCCTCCCACCTCCTAATCTCGCTCCTATTAATATGATTTCCATGCGCTCTGATCCGTGGGTTCTTCCCCCCGCTAATCAGATAGAATCTTGGGGCGATATGATGCCGTTGAGTCCTGCCGAGCTCAACTACGTTGAAATCGTTGCTGCATCGGCTCCCCCTCCTGAACCTGCTCCTTCGAGCAGGGCTCCCGACTCGTATGTTCATTCCCCTTGGCTTGGAGATGACGCTACTTCGGATCCTTTAAAGGAAATATTTCCTTCCGATGAAGCCATTATCGAGACCATGTCTCTCGAGGAACCTCCTTGGTCTGACCATCACCATCGTTCCTCGTTTCTCCCTGCCCATCAGGAAATGATCACCTGTCTCGAGCGGTTTGCTCCTTGTCTCCCATCTCAACCCCTTCAAACACCTATCCAAGTTTATCAAGTGTCCTCTGAAGGAAATATGGGAAACATCACGCAGACCCAACCCATCTCTGCGAAACCAGGGATTGTCGAGCACATTCACATTGGAGTCACTTGCACTCCGGAGGAAATTCAGCTCTATACCGACCTTTTTCGCGAATTTCGTGATGTCTTCGCTTGGTCCTATGAAGAAATGCCCGGCATTGACCCTAGCATAGTGGTGCATGAGATACCTACGTATCTGGGTGCTAAGCCTGTTCGCCAATGTCTACGCCCCGTGCACCCCCGAAAGGCTGCAGCCATTAAAGCGGAAGTTGAAAAGCTTCTCAAGGCTGGTTTTATTTACCCCATTCCACTCACGGATTGGGTCTCCAATATCGTCCCTGTGAACAAAAAACAGGGTACCATTCGAGTCTGTGTTGATTACCGTGACATTAACCGGGCCTGTCCTAAGGATAACTTCCCCACACCCTTCATTGATCAGCTCATTGATGAGTGTGCGGGGAGCGAAATGTATTCATTTATGGATGGTTTTTTTGGGTATAACCAGATCAATATTGCGCCCGCTGATCAGCATAAGACTGCCTTTATCTGTCCTTGGGGCACTTTTGCTTACAAAAAGCTCCCTTTCGGTTTGAAGAACGCCGGTGCTACCTTCCAACGTGCAATGTCCTATGCTTTCCATGACATCCGTCACATTGTACAACCGTACCTAGATGATCTACCAGCTCATTCAGTCAAACGCTAGGACCACCCCACCCATCTTCGTGAAATATTTCTCCGCTGTCGACACTACCGCATCAGGCTTAATCCTCATAAATGTGTCTTCTGCGTTGAGTCAGGCAGACTGCTCGGGTTTATCGTCTCCCGAGAGGGCATCCATTTGGATCCCCTTAAAGTCGAGGCTATTCTGAATCTTCCTCCCCCTGCTTCCTTGCAGCAATTGCAAAGCTTGCAGGGCAAAGCAAACTTTTTAAGACGATTCGTTCTGAACTATGCCGAAGTGGCTAAAGGCTTTACACGGTTATTGAAGCGAGATACCCCTTTTCATTGGGATGCCATCGCTCAAGAGTCCTTCGAGCGTCTCAAGGGTCTCCTTGTTTCTGATCCATTATTGTGTCCTTCGAATTACCATCGCGATTTTACTCTGTATTTGGCTGTCGCCGATACCACTATCGGCATGGTTCTCGTCCAAGACGACGATGATGACACTGAGCATGTCATATATTACCTCAGCCGCAACCTTTTAGATACGGAAACTCGATATGCTTACGTCGAGAAGTTGGCATTGGCCGCCGTTTGTGCCGTCCAACGTTTCCGGCATTATATCTTGTTGCGTACTACGACCGTGATTTCTGATTGCAACCCGATGACATACATTTTGTCACGTCAGTTGCTGGGGGGCAAGTACTCAAAGTGGATCGTCATCCTCCAAGAGTTTGACTTGGAATTCACCACTGCCAAGTCTAAGAAGTCCCTGGTCTTTGCTGAGTTACTTTGCTCTTTGCCATCTCCTACCGCACCCTCTCACTCAGAGGACCATATCCCGGACGAAACTCTATTCCTAATTAGCACCCTCGATCCCTGGTACGGGGATATCATTGTATACCTGCAGACGTCCTCTTTCCGTCCCGTGGTGTCCAAGGATGCTCGGCGACGGATCCGTCATCAGTCTCAGCCCTACCGTATTATTGGGGACACCCTGTACCGTCTCGGCGCTGACTCCATCCTCCGCCGATGTCTAACTCTCGAGGAAGCTGAGCGAGTCCTGAATGACTGCCATTCTGGCGCCTGTGGTGGTCACATGTCTAGATATGCCACGGCTCAAAAAATCCTCTGCGCCAGTTATTTCTGGCCCTCCATCTTTAAGGATTGCATTCTTGCCGTCCGCTCCTGTCACGAGTGCCAGATATACCAGCGGAAGATGCGTGCGCCTCCAGCTCCGTTGCACCCTGTTGTCACCGTTGGCCCTTTTGCAAAATGGGGCATTGATTATACGACCTGTAACCCTCGCTCGGCCGGGGGGCATGGGTATATTATCGTTGCCATCGATTACTTTACAAAATGGGCCGAGGCGATGCCCACATTAACTGAAGACGGTCACACAGCGGCGCAATTTTTGTTCAACCATGTTATTTCACGGTTCGGAGTTCCTCAGGCCATCGTCACGGATCACGGGAAGCATTTCTGTAATCACATGATGACCGAACTAACAACCCAACTAGGCTTACGACATGATAGTTCGACTCCATACTATCCTCAGTCCAATGGCCAGGTTGAAGCCGTCAACAAGGTTTTGGTTACGATGCTTCAACATACCGTTGGCATGCATAAGTCTAATTGGCATTTGATGTTGTTCCCTGCCTTGTGGGCCTACTGAACCTCTGTGAAGGATGCCACTGGTTTCACTCCATTTCAATTAGTTTACGGACTGGAGGCTACCCTTCCTATCGAATGCGAAATCCCTTCGTTAAAATTGGCCGTCGAGTTACTTCCCAACACTACTCCGGTAGAGGAACGCCTTCTTTACCTAGAAAGGCTGGACGAGACCCGTTGACTAGCCTCTCTAGCTATTAAAGCACAGAAGAAGAGAGTTAAAACTCACTTCGACCATACCATCCACCCTCGTTCCTTTGTTGAGGGAGATTTAGTCCTGCTATATGATCAAGCGAATGATAAGCTGGGGGCAGGCAAACTCGAGCCCATGTGGCTAGGTCCTTATATTGTAAAGAGGCATATGAGCTAATTGACTATGAAGGTAACCCTCTCGATAAGCCCGGAAATGGGCTGTACTTGAAAAAGTACTATGCATGAACTCCATGCACTTCGGTTTGTACATGCGTGTGTTTTAGCAGGTGTGTTGTGTGTGTGTGTTTTCATGTTTTTGGCTTGGTGTGAAGGCGTGATTGCCACTTATTGTGTTTTTTGCTTCTTGTGCAGATGTCTAGTGCACCTTACGTTGGTTTCGCTGATGGTGCCTGCCGCAGCACCCGTAACTTGTCTTCTGTGGCGTGGGTGATCTACGATCCTCACGGTGAGTTGATAGACCTTCAAGGTGTGTGTTTAGGTTGTACCACAAACAATGTTGCTGAATATAGTGCTGTGATTGAATTACTAGCTGAGGCGATTAATCTCAATATTCGTACATTGGTTGTGAACCTGGACTCTCAACTTGTCATCCACCAGCTCAATGGGTGATATTCCGTCAGAGACCATCGCATTTTAAGGTTGTATTTACGTGTTAAATTGTTAGAGAGGAATTTTGATTTCATTACATATCAACATATTCCACGATGATTGAACACGTTATCTGATGCATTGGCTAATCATGTATTGGACAGACATTTGCGTAACATATAATCAAAACATCATACAAGCAAGCACATAAAAGCACAATAATAGACCATAGGAATATGTATATATATATATATATATATATATATATATATATATATATATATATATATATATATATATATATATATATATATATATATATATATATATATATATATCGTGTGGCGCACCAAGGCGCTCAAAAATAAGTGTACATGTCTAAATAGAGCCTGTGTTCTCTGTACATCTGAGACACATGTCTCTCAAAAATCACCAGTAGGAAATAAAGACCTAGATATCTACTGCGGCGGGTTGTGCTCCCTATACTGCACAGCCGCTCGTGCCACCCGCCTCAACAGGCGGTGCATCCTAGGTTCTACTCCTACTGTATGGATCTGGGACGCTATGGGGACCTCCTCTATCCCCATGTAATCTGGAATCCCTGTTAGCAAGCCCTCAAGGTTCCGGATCACTGTCTCCATCGTGTCATCTCCTGGAGGAGCCAGGGCTAGAGCTCCAATGCCCTGCGCGTCCCTCCGCGCCTCTGGAGCCAGTCCAAGGGGTCTCGCCGGTCCTACATCTGCATACCATAGCGTTCGTCATTAGGACATGTACATGAAAAAATCAAAAACATCATAAAAATAAAAAAATAAAAAAATGAGATCAAGTGTCTTACCACCATCATCCCACTACTCTCCAGCGGGCAACTGCATGTCAGGATCTCCGCGGAAGTCCAGGCCGGCATACGACCAGTCCTCCACGAAGATCGTCTGTCGCTCCAACCACTCTCGGAAGTATGTCCCCCATGCCACTGGTCGGCTGCCACCTCCTCGTGGCATGACATGGGCCCATCGTGTGGCCCTCGTCTCACGTGGCCTGGGTGGGTCCAAAACCATATCCTGCAGCTGCAGTGCCAGCACCCGCTCCAGCATGAGCAGGAGTAAGATCGATCCATAGCCAAACTGTTTCATCTCACCGCGATGACAGTTGGTCAGTTGCCTCTTCATGTTTGCCGCTACTGCCCCTGCCCAGTTAAACATGGTGGGATTTAGGCATTCGAGGGCTAGTCGAAGATGAGTCTTCGAGGCCTCATGTTGGGCCTGGGAGCCCGCTACCCGTGTCACCATGAAGAGCATCGCACGAAGGATTATGTCCTCCACCGTAGGGATTGCCACCTTTCCGCTCCTCGACTTGCGTGCCTGTGGGCACACCTGAGCCATCAGCATATCTAAAGTATCACCCCCGGGTCGCTGCCCCTCCAGAATAGGCATCTCACCTCGATGAGACAGCCCGGTCAAAAAATAGATGTTTGTATAATCGAACTCAATATCCTGGCCTCGGATAACAAATTTCCCATCCGTGGGATTCCAGGCCCTGATCAGTAGCTCCAGAAGGTCAGGTTGTGCCCGTAAGCGTGGAGTTAAGAAAAATTTGAGTAATCCGCACCCCCGCAATGCGTTTCGGCACCCAGCATCAGCAAAAGCCGCTATATCATCATTATCATGAGCGCATTCTTGCCAAACGAACGCCATTATAACCCTGCATGACCAAAAATCTCATTAGCGCTCTGCTTGCAAAGTTTCAAACGTAAATTTTATTAAAAACTTGTTGCGCGGCGTCATCGCGACTGTTTTTAAAACAGTCGCGCTGATAATGGGCGCCTTTGTTATTTTTCCCGGGTCAGCGCGGAAGTACATCACTTTTCCGCGCTGATCTGGGCGCGGCCTGTGGAAATTTTTATCGGTCATCGCGGACCCAATAGCGAAATCCGCGATGACTGAGAGCGGAATGCAAATTCAAAATCCGCCCAAATGACCACATCCCACTGTCAAAATGCAGTAAAAAGACATCAAAACAGAGCGTAGGGCAATGTGTGTCTACCTGGAACTGGTTTCGGGATGAATGATGCACATACGGGGCCGAATTTCGTTCGCCAACCTCAATGCTCCAAGTCGCTCCACAAAGGCTCAATGGTAACAATGGTAAAAAATATGGTTTAACCCCCCCTATTTATGGTAATTTTGTAAAATTAAATATTATTTTCCATAAATATTGGTTTTTATCATGGTTTTTACTATATGCTTGGTCAAAATATGGTTTTTCACTATGTTTTTATGCGCATTGTTTATATTATCTCGAACGGGTTTACGTGTGCAGTGTTCTTTGTGCAGGATCTCAGGTGGTGGAATTACGACAGTTTTATACGCACTTGGTCCCGAAAAGTCGTCTTTAAGCTCTTTTCTGACGTGAAACATGAAAATATAGCCGAGTCTCCCTCTCAACTCGTTAAAAGAAGCGAGAGGCGGTCGCCTTTAAGCTCTTTTTTCGACCATTTAAACTTAAAAAGATCGTCGGGTTTTTGTCATTTCAGACTCGTTATTGGCTACGAAACGATGTGCTTCTGACCGCTTTTTTACTTTTTCGGGTCAAAGTTACTACTTACGAAAAGTACTCCTCGATCATACTGGTCGGGTGGTTCTTTCGAGCATTGTTTTATACTTTTTCGGGCTCGAGAGACACAACTCTACGAAAAAGGACCCCCCTGGAGTTTACTTTTCTGTTGTCTTTTCAGACTCTCTAAACAGGAAAAGACATCGAGTCCTTCCTTTGTCAGACTCGTTAAAACTTAATGACATCGGATTTTGTCGAAATGACGCCTTTCAAGCATATGCTATCCCCGTCAAGCTTGTCATCAAAAAATAACCGGGGTACTCGCCAACAATGGTGGGGAAAATGGAACCACAATCATTGTCGTGTCGGCAGTATGTCGCTCTTGAACATGGCACTTATCTGTATTCGTGTTTGGGTGGGGACATCTCATCTTGTTTCTACACTTGCCTCCGTGGGTTTGGGTTATCCTGTTTGACCTCTCATATGCTCATTGCCTTGTCACCATGACCCCTGATCATTTAATGTCAAATACTGCCAAGTCCATTGTTGTGCCGCCGATATGTTCAAGAGAAGTTGACCTCTGTAGAATACTCAACCTCCCTCTGATACCTCACACAAAACATCTTATCCTTCTCTGTCTCGTGTCGATGATGTGGGAAACATTATGGCCCACCTTCGATCAAGGTCACTTCCTGTCGACTTCAGCTCATTATCCAGGAAGTTGACCTAGAGACTCCCTTCAGGTGCCTTGGAGCCTGCATGCCTCAATGGCAGTTTCTTCGTGTTCGACGCGAGGTTTTCATCACTGGCCTCCGATCGAATGATTCTACGGGTGTTCGATGCCGGCTCACTGATTCGCACGCCGTAGATTGTACCTATAGTACCTTGAGGACCATTGTCATTATTGGTGGTACCTCTCGCGTCTGTTAACAGTTTTCATCATTGATTGATAATCAGACGATGTTCTTGCATGTTCGACTTCAACTCCCATATTTGCATGCTTGAACTTGTACTTTGTTCGGGTCGAGATGGAGCGCAAGACCATGGATTTTGTTTGTTGGGATCCAGGTTGCGATTTTGTGGATTATTACGATCATTACATGACTCATTGATGGATGGCTGTGACCATGCCTGAGTCTTCATGGATGGCTGCGACCATACCTTTGTTATCATCATGGTCTCATTAGCTGGGTGGCTGCATCCATACCACATACCTATTTCGTATGTCTTTTGGATGGCTGTGCCCATGCCTAGACTACATGTAATTCATTATCAGAGATATCAGTTGTACTTGCGTGCAGGTTCTTCCCAGTGGTGTTCCAGTTCAGTCAGTTTCGTAAAGCATTTCACCCCTCCCACTCTCTCGGGCCTCATACTTTAGGGGGCATCTATTACACAGTAATTTGTCACTGCCTTCATTCCAGTCTTCCTACTGTGTCCTGAGTCCAAATCATTCATGCTCATGCTCTCTAATGTTGCTAAATGACCCACTTTGCCAAAATTTCTGCATCATCGTGACTGTTGTCAAAATAAACGCGCTGATGAGTGCTCCAAAATAGACCAAACGCGCTGCCATCACGGAAGTACACGTGATTCCCGCGATGGTCGGATTTCATGAGACAGCGCGACTGTTGCTTATATTTGATCGCGATGACATGACCTTCTCCGTTATGCAGTAGCGATGTCAGTGCTCCAGTACAGTTATGTACCCGCGATGATCCAGTCTGGGCGAGTTTGTTCTAACAGCCGGCCTTCTAGATGACTCCAGACCTGGTTGTTGGCCTTGTATATGTCGCCCTCCCTTCTCTGGCATGTCTGTTTCGCCATTTGAGCCACCTTGGAGACAAGCTCATCTTCCCACCATTCATGGAGACTCCTTCTCCTATTTAAGCCTCCACCATTGCTATGAGCTGCTAGTTTGGAATTCTTAGTCTTTGGAGTGTTGCTGATAGTGTTGTGAGCTTGATAGGTAGCTGGTGTGACAAGTGTGGGATTGATTGAGAGCTTGAGGAAGGTTGTGAAGTGTTTTGATCTTGTGTGAACTTGTGAGTGAGAGAGCTTTGTTTTGGGAGATCTATCTTCAAGGGTGAATGCTTGAGGAACTTGCTGGCTGGACCCTCTTGAGAAGGATTTGACATCAGAACTATGGTTGTATTCTTCTTTGTTTATCAATAATAGACGACTATCATTATGGTTCCACTCTTATTGTCTTTATAATGGTGATTGAGTTATATCCTTTTTGACTGATATATAGTTGCATCTATTGGATTTTATGCTTGTGTTTGTATCGTTCTTTGCATGTGCAGGTGTCTATTCACGAGGATCGTGGGGATTGTGACCAGCCAGAGCAAAAGAACAGGAGCGACGACTCTTCTACAAGTACTAGCGTTGGAATCCAGGTAGGCCTTCATAATCGGTCTTTGATTTGCAATTAGGAACCTGCGTGTTAGCGTTGTTTGATTGTTGCTAGACCCTATTTGGGCTAGTAGGGATCGCCTCTGTCCGCAGAGGGGATTTACCTCCACAACAAGGTTGTTACAGGCCTAGAAAATGTATATTTCTTAAGAGAGAGACCCTTTTATTAGGGCTTGTTATAGACCTTACAAACATGCCTAATGATCTTCACACAATAGAGATAAAATTTGATTTCAAGAGTCGTCATACAAAGTATTGTTAGGATTCATACCCTTTATATATATATATATATATATATATATATATATATATATATATATAACCACAAGTTTGTATCTCGTCATTATAAGAGTCTCGACTCCCTTTTTTAACTTACTGTAGCTCGGTCTTGGATCATTTCTTTAAGAAGTTGTAAAATATACCTTTAAAATTAATTTGTCCAACCCTTAATTATGCACAAAACTCTCAGAATGCACCATAATTTTGGATTCCTTAAAAAGGTGATTTTATACCTTCATTTTTATGCTCAGATCCTCACTTTATTTTGAAATAGGCTCAGCCTTGACTCGGATTTATGCTTAGCCTTTCGATCCTCAAAAAAAGGCTTAAAAAAATTATGTATTTTCTCCTCCAACTTGCGGCCCTAACACAGTGACTAGGGTTTCTATACGAGCCCATAATTTTTTGTTTGATTCTTCTATGAATTCAATCTTCATGCCCTTATACAGACGAACCAAACTCTGATACCATGTTGAGAAATCTAGGGTAGTATGATTAGGTTTTCTTTTTAGCTTGATTTCTGTTACTTTGACAAGTTATTGTCATGTTATATTACTTCCCACTATTATTATTATATTTCTTCATCGTCAAGATAAATTCCAAAAAAATGAAGGTCACGAACACAAGAAAAGAACACAAGATGTAGGTACTCAACTATGGAAAAACCCATAAGTAGGGAGAAACCTAGTAAAACTCTTCCTTAGTAGATTCAAATCAAAGTGAGATCGACCAATACCTTTTTGACTATGACACTTGTCTTTCCTCCATCCATCAAGTCAACTTCTTCAAAAGATAAGTGAAACTTACACATATGTTTCTTAGCCCTTGCAATTTCATTGCTTTACTACAGACTTGAACCTTCGACTATTTTGCTCCATTACAACATTTGTTTTTTCTACTCAAACACAATTATAGTTCTGCAATTACATTATTCCATATTTGTATATTTGTTTCCTATAATCATTGTCCTATTGCAAAATTTGATCTTGCAATTTCATTGTCATGTAGTTGATACGAACTTGCTTGACTCTCCTCCAAATGGGTCGAGTTCAGTTTGGTATAAATAGTTGTTCCTATCTTTATATTGAGGTTGGCATGAATAATAAGAGAGGCCGACATGAATAGGAGACAAACCAACTTGATGGAGGAGAATAAAACATAACTTAGACTTTGACTCAACAAAAATCCTAGAGCACTCAATGGGTGCTATGACCATTGAACCAATCATGAAACCCATACTTTAATAAGTCAATAAAAATTTCTTTTATAAATAATTTTCTTTTCTTTCTTTTGACTAATACATGATTCAAATACACTAGTCACATTCTTCAACAAAATGTTCACCTGAAAATTCGAAAATCTCTTTGAGAATACACATTTGTCCATAAATCTTCAACAACATCATCAAAATAAAATAATTACTACCAACCAAACATGATCTTGCACCAAATCCTTATCTATATAATAATTAGTTTTTGCAAAACAAAAATCTATATTATAAAAATAATGAAATTTTATTTTATATATTAAAACCTAACCCACTTCTTATTCGTCCTTATAATCAAAGACTATAGTAATAAGTTTGTCTTTTGTCTTCATATTACTTTGTTTTTTATTTTATATTTGGACATTAATATAAAAAAATAAAAATAATATTTTTTTAATATACTAAAAAAAATTGTTTTTTCTAAAATTTGATTAGCTAATATGTTCGAGGTCTCATTATAATCTTTATTTTATTCGATGTTTAAAATTAGTGACATAATTTATGGATTAAGCTTCATTACATAGTACTTGAAATCTACAATATGAGTGTGTCAATACCGAGGCACCATTATTTTCTTAATTAGAGGGAGGTTTAATGTATATCTTTTCATAAAATCAAATAATAAATAATAATCCTTATTGATTATAGTGACACAATTTAGATTATTATGTCTCCTAAGAGGAATTTACAAAGCATAATCTTGCAGTTTTCAGCCATTAATAGTGATAATGTTCATCACTTCAAGGTTGGAAAGGTTTCTTATGTTACCTAGAATTGAAAATGATGTGGGTGTAGAAAAAAGGCCATATGTCTACATGAAATATGTTCTCTCACATTAAATTCATAAATTATGTTAGTATTTTTGGACTACTTTGTGGATGTCTTGCGACTATTAATGATCAAGGTTATTCAACTAATGTTCATCATTTGGAGGTTGGATAGATGGTATGTGTTATTAAGTGCTTTAATCAATCTCTTGGAGTAGGAAATGTTGGGTGTGGAGCTTGATTATCTTCTTTATTCAGAGGTATCACCACATTGGACCTCAGTTCGAAATGTGGTGGAAACGCCACCCATAATATTTGTGTTGTAAGGGGGGTCCAGGGGGGGCGACAACGATCTTTAGGAGCCCCCCCTAGCAGGGGATCGGGGGTAGTGCCCCGAAGCTAAAAATATATATAAAATTGCCTTATGAAATGTTGTAATTTCATAGTCAATCTGGGTCGTTCATTAGGCGGAGATATAACGGTAGAAGTTATGTTTAATTTAGGGTTTTTTTCCCTAGAAGGCAACCCCTCGCTATATATGAGGGAATTGTATTACATCTATTGAGATCTATATTTTGAGTGAGAAAGAGAGAGGAGATTGTGTGAGAGTGAAGAGGGACTTACAACTGATTTGTTGTAGGTTGTATCTCTTTAGTTTGATGGCTAATATAAAAGGAAGGACTGGCTGTTTCCCGCGGACGTAACCCAAATTGGGTGAACCACGTATATCTGTGTCTCTCTTGTTTTATGTGCTTTCTGTGTTTATATTTCTGCAATATATTTTATGTGTTCCATTGCTCTGTGATATATAATTTTCTAACAACTGGTATCAGAGCCGAATGTCTATTTGGTTGATGAACTTGGAGGAGAGAAGAGTTCCTGGTTCGAGTGGGAGAAATGGCGGAAGATGGTAGGTTTAGGGTCGAAACATTTAACGGCCAAAAGTACTAGTTGTGGAAGATGCAGATGGAAGATTATTTGTATCAGAGAGATCTGTACCTACCATTGAGTGGAAAGACAGAGAATTCGACGAGTATGAGAAACACAGAATGGGATATTCTCGATAGAAAGGCACTTGGAACAATATGGCTGTGCCTAGTGGCGTCGGTAGCGTTTAATATTTCAAAGGAAATGACAACAGAGGGTTTAATATCGGCACTGGCCAAATTATATGAAAAACCCTCGTTCTCAAATAAGGTATTTCTTATGAAGCGTTTATTTAATATGAAAAAGTGAGAAGGTGGATCTGTTGCTGATCATTTAAATGAATTTAATACAGTTACCAGTTAGTTAAGCTTTGTAGGGGTAACTTTTGATGATGAAGTTAGGGCTCTATTATTTCTGTGCTCATTGCCAGAAAGTTGGAATGGTTTAGTTATGGCCATTAGTAACTTTGTCTCTGGGTCTAGTACTTTAAAATTTGATGATGTTGTCGATGCAATCCTTAGCGAGGAAATGCAATGGAAAAGCTCCGGTGAGACATCAGGTAATGATTTGACTGTAGAGACTAGGGGAAGAAAAATGGAAAGAGGAAAGAGGCCAGGATACCACAGTAAGTCAAGGAAACGTAGATCCAAGTCCAGATCGGGGACAGTGTGCTGGAAATGCGGGAAGAAAGGACACCCGAAGAAAAACTGCAAGTCTCGGAAGGGAAAAGAAGGAGACACACAACAAGAAAACAATCATGAAGCGAATGTGACAGGTGATGTGTTGCAAGATGCTTTGATTCTTTCATTAGAAAATATTATTGATGCCTAGATGGTAGATTCAGGGGCCTCATTCCATGCCACACTTGATAGGAAACATTTTCATGATTATGTTCAAGGAGATTTTGGACAGGTTCGATTGGGTGATGATAAACCCTGTAAAATCATTAGAATGGGTACAGTTTTCATAAAACAGCAGAATGGAAATCAATGGTTGTTGAAGGAGGTAAGGCATGTTCTAGATCTGAAGAAAAATATGATTTCAATAGGGTAGTTGGGAGGTGAAGGTTGTGTAACAACTTTTACAGATAAAACCTGGAAGGTCACTAAAGGAGACCTGGTAATAGCAAAAGGAGAAAAGGTTGGTACATTGTATTTATGCAATGGTATTTCTAATTATGTTAATGCTTTAACCTCTACAGGAGAAGATATGGCATTGTGGCATCATAGGCTTGGGCACATAAGTGAGAAGGGGATGCAGATTCTTCACTCAAGAAATTTGCTGCCAAGTTTGAAGCATGTTGATTTAAAATTCTGTGAGAATTGTGTTTATGGAAAACATAAGAGATTCAGATTCCTCAGAGTTGGGAAAGAAAAGAAGTGCGAAAAATTAGAGCTTGTGCATACAGATGTATGGGGACATAATCAGGTATCATCTCTTGGTGGCTCTCATTATTAAGTTACTTTTATTGATGGTGCAACCAGAAAAACCTGGATTTATTATATTCGAAATAAATCTGATGTATTTCATACTTTCAAGAAATGGAAAGCTTTGGTTGAAAATGAGACAGGAAAAAGGTTGAAGTGTCTCAGATCAGACAATGGAGGTGAATATTGCAGCAAATGGTTTGATAGGTATTGTTCAGAGAATGGAATTTGCAAAGAGACGATAGTTCCAGGAACATCACAAGAAAATGGTGTGTTAGAAAGGATGAACAGGGCAATCATGGAGTGTGCAAGGTGCATGAAATTGCATGCAACATTGCCTTTACAATTTTGGGCAGATGTTGTAAATATTGTTGTTTATCTAATAAATAGAGGGCCTTCAAGTTCCCTGGATGGACAGGTAAAAAGGTAAACTACGCATTTTTAAAAACTTTTGGTTGTGAAGCCTTTGTCCACATTAATAAAGAAAATAGAACAAATCTTGAGGCAAAATCAAAGAAATCTACCTTTATTGGATATGGTATTAATGATTTTGGTTATCGCTTTTATGATTATGAAAAACACAAAATCATCGGGAGCAGAGATGTCATATTCAATGAAAGGGTTTTGTATAAGGATCAAATGCAGGAAAAGAAACAAGAAAAATAAAACAGAGAATACACAGTGCTTGATGAGATCACAGAAAAAGTGAAGGTGCCTGAAAATCATAATGATCAACAACCAGAACAAATACAACAACCACAACAATGACAAGCACCTCAAACACTTGAAAGTGGTGTTAGAAGATCTACCAGGATAAGTAGACCCCGTGAACGATACTCTCCTTCATTATATTATGTATTGTTGACTGATTTTGGTGAACCAGAATGTTATGAAGAAGGAGTGCAGGTAGAAACCAGGAAGAAGTGGGAGGAAGCCATGAAAGAAGAGATGGACTCCTTAGCACATAACCAGACTTGGGACTTATTCAGGTTGCCTGCAGGTAAAACAACATTGCAGAATAAATGAGTTTACAGGTTGAAGGAAGAAGATGGAGGTAGAAAAAGGTATAAAGCTAGACTTGTGGTGAAGGGGTTTGCATAGAAAAAGGGTATAGACTTCGATGCGATATTTTCTCCTGTTGTTGAAATGACTTCAATTAGAACTATTTTAAGTCTAGTAGCAGCTGAAGATTTGTATTTTGAGTAGCTAGATGTAAAGACAACCTTTCTCCACGGGGATTTGGAGGAAGAGATATATATGCAACAGCCACAAGGATATGAGGTAAAAGGGAAGGAGAAACTAGTGTGCAGGTTGAAGAAGAGCTTATATGGCTTAAAACAGGCTCCAGGGCAGTGGTATCTAAAATTTGACAGGTTTATGTCTGAACGAGGTTATACTAGATGTCACTCTGATCATTGTGTTTATCTCAAAAGGAAAAATTATGGCAGCTATATCATATTGTTATTGTATGTAGAGAACATGCTTGTTGCAGGTTCTAACATGCAAGAAATAAATGTGCTCAAAATAAAATTGGCAAACTCATTTGCAATGAAGGATTTGGGTGCTGCAAAAAAAATCCTTGGTATGAGAATAACTAGAGATAGGAAGAATAAAAAATTAACATTGTCTTAGAGTGAGTACATAGAAAAGGTGTTGAAAAGATTTAATATGCAGAATGAAAAACCAGTTAGTATACCTTTGGCTAGCCATTTCAAACTAAGTAAGGAGGTGTGTCCCAAGACTCAGGAAGAAATGGCTTATATGTCTAAAGTTCCATATGCATCAGTAGTTGGAAGCTTAATGTATGCAATGGTCTTCACAAGGCCTGATATTGCACATGCAGTGGGAGTTGTAAGCAGGTACATGAACAATACAGGAAAAGAACATTGGATGGCGGTGAAGTGGATTCTCAGGTATTTGAGAGGTACCACAAATCAAACATGATGCTTTGGTGGTTCAAAAATTGCTCTACATGGATATGTTGATGCAGATATGGCGGGTGATAGAGATAACAAGAGGAGCACAACATGGTATGTGTTTATTGTAGGTGGAACGACTGTTAGTTGGGTTTCAAAACTGCAATGTATTGTTTCACTCTCAACAACGGAAGCAGAGTATGTTGCTACTACAGAGGCTAGTAAAGAAATGATTTGGTTACTGAGCCAAGATATTTTGGTTATAGATGTATTAAAGAATTACATGCATAAATTGTAGCTTAACATAGAAATTTAATGTACACATGAGAGAAGAGGAGAAACACATAAAGAAAGAAAGAAAACAAGACTTTATAACAGAGTTCATCCGACTTAGACTACGTCTCCGGGCCCTTCTTGATCAATGGGGAGGCCTTAATTCATTAAGTGGCATTAGAAAGAAGAGTATAATCATTAATTACAAAAAAGGAGTTTTATACCTCCATACTGAAAAATGGCTGAAAAATTCAAAACTTTGATGGAGAAATAGACAGTGCCATTGCATTTGTGGTGTCGAGAAATGCTAAAACAATATAAAATTTGTCAAAATCTGGCAAAGTGAAAATCCGACCCTCCTGCAAAAATCTGCCTCGAACTGTGTGCACTGCCTCCTCTGCCTGGGCGCACTGATAAATTGTGTTTTAAATAATAAACGGTGGGCGGATTACACAACAATCAGTTGTGGCGCAGTGGTAAATTTGGAGAGTTGTTGAGGAGGGGTCGGGGGATCAAATCCCGCCCCTCCTCTTTTACCATATAAATCAACCGCATGTTTATTTTTGAATGGGTTGGGTCCGTGCCCCAAGGGCCGGCCCACCCAACCTCCATGCTTCTCATTTGGTGGTTCCATAGTGTGGGGGAGGGGCTGGGGGTCGTGGCCTGCCCCTCCATTAATATACGTTGAATGGTTGGGGTGGCAGGGTTGGTGGCCCGCCACCCCTTTTTTTATATTTTTTTTGTTTAATAAAATTAACCCGACCCTTTTTGAAAATTTGGATTTTGACCGAAGGAGTTGTTTTAACCAGGCGACAATTTCGCCTAGAATCTGGTCGGTTTTGGCCGGATTCTGGATTCCATCTGCCGAAAAATTCCAAATTGTGTCTTTGTTAATCCTGCCCAGTGAGCAAAAAGTCAACCCAACTTTGACTGCCTCTATCTTCCTCATCCAGACTCGGATTGGAGTGTCGTTCACATCGTTGGAATCAGGGCGACAAGCACTTCGATCTGATGTCAAGCTAATATTCTTTCTTCCACTTTGAATTTTGAGCTTTTTCCATGCCACTGGTGTCTGAAGATCCACCTGGATTAGTTACAAAGGTTTCTGGATGAATTGGGTAAGAAGCAAGAGTTGGGCAGGTTATATAGTGACACCTAGAGTGCCATACATCTTGCAAAGAACTCTGCATTTCATTCCAAGACAAAACATATACAACTCAAGTATCATTTCATATGGTCAGAGTTGGAAGATGGACAGTTGAAGCTGGAAAAGATACACACTAGCTAGAATCTTGCAGATATGTTAACAAAAGTTGTAACCAGGGAGAAACTGAGATTCTGCTCAGTTTCAATTGGTGTTCAGGTATGATGAAGAAGATGAGAAACAACCAAGTCCAAAGTGGAGTCATTGTCCAGCAAATGAAGCAGCGGTGGAGTTGCTATAATCAGCCTCCAAGTGGGAGATTGTTGGGTGTGGAGCCTAATTATCTTATTTATTTAGAGGTATCACCGCATTGGACCCCAGTTTGAAATGTGGTGGCAACGCCACCCGTAATATTTGTGCTACAAAGGGGGTCCAGGGGGGGCGACAACGATCTTTAGGGGCCACCCCCTAGCGGGGGATTGGGGGTAGTGCCCCCAAAACTAAAAATTGATGTAAAATTGCCTTGTAAAATGTTGTAATTTCATAGTTAATCTAGGTCGTTCATTAGGCAGAGATCTGACGATAGAAGTTATGTTTAATTTAGGGTTTTCTTCCTTAGAAGGCAACCCCTCGCTATATATGAGGGAATTGTATTGTGTCTATTGAGATCTGTATTCTGAGTGAGAAAGAGAAAGGAGATTGTGTGAGAGTGAAGAGGGAATTACAACAGATCTACTGTAGATTATATCTCTTCAGTTTGTTGGATAATATAAAAGGAAGGACTGGTTGTTTCCTATGGACGTAACCCAAATTGGGTCAACCAGGTATATCTGTGTCTCTCTTTTTTTATGTGGTTTATGTGTTTATATTTATGAAATATATTTTATGTGTTCCATTTCTCTGTGATGTATAATTTTCTAACAGGAAAGATTTGAGAAAAAGGTAGATCTTTGATCAATTTTTTTTTTTACAATTTGTGCTTTAGCTTGAACTTAGAAGAAGAAAATATGCAAGTGTACTATCAATTCTATGTTATTGGATTTTGAACTCATAAGAAATAGTGTTAAGATTGATTTCACTCTTGCAAAGTGAATAATTTATAGGTACAAATAAATTATCTTTCACAGTTCTAGTAATTTTTACAAGGATATTTTATGTTTTTACATTTACATGTTCTAGATTCCAGAATAGTTGAAACATGTGTTGTATGGTCACTACTGGGAATTTGTAACAACACCCATCATCCCATAACCTAAGTAAGAGGTGGTAATTATGCAAACCCAATCTTCATAGTACCATCATGAAAATGAGGTATACAAATTTTGACTTTTCCAAACCTTGAACCCAAAATAACCATCAAAATTGCGTTCATCTCGTTGAGCCAAATCCGATGATATAAAGTTTCGCCTCAATCCAACCTTGAGATTGAGAGATATGCCCTCTCAAAGATAGACCCAACTTTTCCCTGCCATCTCATCCAATTTCCATGTGGCATCCCGTCGTTGACCAACTTGGCAGTCGACATCTAGGCTAGTTAGGGTCGGCTCACAACTCCATGCACAAGTTGCTTTTCTAATACCTTCCCGACTCCTGACCTAAGGTGGGTCATGCCTTTACGCAATGGCGCCAATAGCAAATGGCCACATTTCCCACTTTCGTTAGGCCCCACCATTCCTGATCCATGGAACCAATAAAATTCCACTGCGTTGCATGTCTTGCGAACCTCACCATTCATTCACTGATTCGACAACCAGGAGCAGCTGAGGCAGATCAATGACTTATGAGGGGGGTCAATCCTGCCCTAACGTCATAAGAAGGGGGGGTGCGACAAGATCTCCACGATCGATCTCGAAAAAATATCAATGGTGTGTGCGGGGTTCCCCTCCTCGCTGACATCACCCCAGCGGGTGCACACATAGTCGATCTCTGACGGTGATCCTACATCGTAGATCTACATGGAGGCCTCGCTCAATGCCATGCAACCCTCCTATTGACCACTCATGATAATGTATGATATCGGTTGCCAACCCATGACTTCCACATCCTCGAGTGGATCCCACCAGCATACGCCATCCCGATGCTCGCGTTTTTATCCATCGGGGCTTTTCCACCATGCTTGCATGTACATTGGGCCCAACCTTTGACTAATTAAGGAGAAGTTGAGTTGATGTGCCTGCCATGAAACCATACCTACATCACCTCATTAGTTTTATCCTGACGCCTTCCTTTGGCTCTCTTATAGCACCTCTAAGTGGGACCTTCGGGACATGTGGAGGTTATGGGCCACCCCACTATAGTCTATCGCTTCCAACTGGCCCACGTGGTTTTAACACTGCATCATTTCCATGCTTCCATCCTAATGCTTTCAATGAGCTCCACTCTTAAACTCATCAGGCTGGACCCTCTAGGACATGTCATCCTGATGCCTTGGTCTTTGCACTTTCCTCCACTGCACTCCCTTATACCTCTAGGATGAGACTTCTAGGGTGACATCAAGTGACGTCATCCCACACTTGCTTACCTGACACTTCTTCTCATCCTTTTTCCTTCAACTTCTAGGTGGAATTCGTCTGGCTTATGTGTATGATGGGGTCGCTTTTCCCCTCTCTATTGTTTTCCATGGTGATACACTACCACCATGGTCTGTGTCCACGTCATTCTGCACTATTCACCCCGCTCCCTTTCTACCTAGGTGCATGAGACGCTCTGGGGTGGACCTTCAGGGCTAACCTATCAAGTGGCCCACTCCACCAATGGCTTTGCTTTCGGGCTAGTGTGTTAATTTGCTAGGCCCACTTACTACATGATCCATATCACCGTTAATGACATTACTACTGAGATGATCATCTGCCAACACATCCCAACCTAATGTCAGCTCGCCCATCCTCCTCCTTATGGTGTAAGTTAAATCTCCAAGGCAAAGGATTTGGGTACATTGTCCAATGGATGCCACCTCCAACTAATGGTAGGGCCACCAGGCTTATGTGTCGGCCAACTCATCTTGCCAACATTAGAGAAATTTTGAGGTCTAAAATGGGCCTCTTAAGGAATATTATAAAATAATAAAATAAGATTATATTGCCTCATCAAGCCTTGGAGGGAAAGAAGAAAAACTTATTTTTTCAACTCGTATTTTCAACTTATCTCCTTATGATTTTACTCAATTTTTGTGTGGGAGCACTCCTTGTATGCAAAATCTAATTTTGCAACAAGGAGTACCCATGATGCATACTTTTGTTGGACCCTACTACAATAAAAATGTGAAATACAAGAAAAAAAACATGATTGCAATCACGTTTTTCCATGTATTTCACATTTTTCATGTAGTTGGGTCCATCAAAAGCATGCAACATGGGTACTCAGATGAAAAATTAAATTTTGCATCCAATGAGTGCTCCCACTATAAATTTGAGTAAAATCGTAGTGAGATAAGTTGAAAATACGATTTTAAAAAGTAGTTTTTTTTTTAATCATTTTACCTTTTTACTCAAAAAATGATGAATCATCACCCATGGTTGACATCATCATATTGAATCCTATTGGTTCTTATAAAGTTGATTTTTGTGAACATTTTTATTTTGAGGCCCATTTGTTACCTCAAAATTGATTTAATTCTTCATCCCGGCTGATCCCTTAGGTAACGCAGTCAAACTTCTAGGATGGAGGTTTTAGGCCACATCAACTCACTTATCCAACGGTGATAGAGGGAAATATCGACAACCAATCTATGGAATCCAAAATATGGTTTTGATTAGAGCGAAGGATAAGGTTTGTCTGAAATTATCTTTTAAGTTTAGGGCTTCTCCCTTCCTGTGTCATAATGATCACTTGCATTTCATTTATGTCATGGCCTGAACAAAGGAAACATTCCCATCCTTAAGTGATGCACCTACTCTAGATTTCGATAATTATCATGAGAGCTTGCACCAAATATTTTTTGATCACTTCTTGTTGGTCATTTCGACCATGACTCTTCCATAGATGTTTTGTAAGTGTGAAGATCAACACCAGTGTCTGGTAATGGTGGTGGTGGCTTGCTAAAGGAACCTACGGTGTTATCACTCCTGAGCTTGGGATAAAGCCACCCCAATGAGTTCCCGATCCTCAAACATTTCCCGCATCACAGGGAATTCTAGGAATGTTGGCATAGGTGCTCCTGTGACGACTTTCTATTGAGGACCTGTAGTGAACAGATGAAAGGGGTTCACCTCTCCTACCACACGCCATGGGATTCATAGCTATAAGAAAGCCCGCAAGCAACTATATGGCACTATGTAGGAGCTTCGAGGGCCTGACCAACAACATTAGGAATCTCTTGGAAGACCTCCATGCTGTTGAAAATGCAAGGTTGACTAAGCCTTCATGCAATGGTTTCAAGTTATCCTTGTGCTTAAAGAGGAAACAACTCTTTTAACATTTGTACAATGCTACCTGAGTGGATTCACAGGCTTGTAACTAAGCGAATAATTACATATGTATATACACAGACCCTGATAAGCAAGAAATCTCTTATGTAATCACTTCATATTAATAGAAGGGATATTTATGTCCATTCTTTCCAGGTTTTAATCCAGGTCCTTATGGATCCTTCCACAGCCTATAATATTTCATAATGTCTTTGTGTTATTTACATATATGTTGTTAACAACATAGTTACGCATTTCATACAGAACATAATTCTAGTTCAGAGATATAGGATAATATTTGTTATCATGTAAAGCATTACACATTTTGTCCTATGTATGTGTGTTATGAATAATACCAGTAATAATTTCACACAATGCTTCATTTCCAGTCTAGAAGCACACACTTTATTAAATTTTTTTCCCCTAGGAAAAATTGTAATTTTTCATTAATATAGAAAAATTAAATGTAGTAGATGTATGTATGGCGTATGCAGTATGTTTGGTCGTAGCCATAAAAAATATAAGTTTGTACATAATTTACCACGCAAGGTATACTAAAAAGTTATAAAAAGGATATATACAATGTATAAAGCTAGTACTGATATAAATCACTGCTATATATTGCAAAAATTAGGGCCTAGTGGCCTGCTAATAGATCTGATCTATATAGGGATGATGACAGTACTGGTAATGTTCATCTCCTTGTTTCTCCTGAATTATCCACAGTCCTTTGGGATGTGCCGTGGCCTCCTTGGAAAGTTGGTCAGCAACCATATTACGTTCCCTGTAAATATGTTGACAAGAGATATAATTAAATTGAGCTTTTAAGATCATGATTTCATCCAATATGTTCCTGAGAGAGTGCATATGACATGCAGATATGTTGTTGAACCAATTGATGATGATTTTAGAATCTCCAAATATCTGAATGTGATTGCATGCATGTGCGAGAGCAAAATGGAGGAGATGTCTAAGAGAGATAAATTATGCAAAAATATTTGTCCCCATCCCTAAACCCATCTAAATTTTGTAGAGATGATTTTCAGTTTTATGCAATATTAACCCCCCCCCCCCCCACAACCTTGTGCTTGTGCTACACCATAAAAAAAATCCCAGGGTATATTGCGATCGATGATTACAGGTGATACAACGCGTCCAATAGGGGTATGATTCTCTTCCGTATTTCATGATATGCAGAAACAATTTTGGCAATGGAAGACTGCCATCGAACAATTTTATCTCTGAAAATGATCCCATTTCTAGTGAGCCAAATAGTCCAACAGATAAGCAGCGGAAGGCAGTGGACTTTTTGATTCAAGGTCTCAACTCGCCAAAGATACTAGGATTCTAATATTGTGAGTTCGTGCCATCTGTAGGTAATGGATAGAACAACAAGGACCTATTTCCAAATGTGAATCATCATCGGGCATAACAGGAAAAGGTGATCATTTGTTTCCTTTGCTTGATGACAAAGCACACACCAAGAGGGACCAAAGAAGGATCGTTTCATTAATTTTCTCCTTGTTGGTGTCTTTTTCCTTAAGATATTCCACATGAATAGCTTAGTACATAGAGGCGCTTTTAATTTCCATAGCCTGCCCCACCAATCCAATAGCTCAAGTAGCCTGTGGGCAACATCAATTATGGGATAACTCGCTTTAGGGGAATAAGTGCCATGTTCAACCGGGGCCCAGATGAGTTCATCAGTGTCATCCTTGATACATACATGTGATTCTGTCAGCGCATAATATAGCCCTCCCAATCTTGCTAGGAATACCCAGATACTCCGCTGTAGCCTATGCTTGTGTAAATACTATTCTATTCCCAGGGTTAGCAATATGGGAAATCATAATAATATCTATGTGTTTGAGAAATTTTATGAGATTAGGAGGAAGTCGAAACATGTTATCACATCCCATCCAGGGATCGATGCTAATTCGCACCAATAAACCATCGTTAATTCTCTAGGTGAGTCCATTCCTGATGGTGGGTATGATATGTATAATCGCTCGCCAAGCCATGGATGTCCTATTTCGGTACCAAGTGGGCAAGTGTATCCAATCCATAATTTGATGTGGCCAGATGTATTTGTAGTAGATCACTTCTATCCAAAAGCTATGGGAGGTGAGGATAAGCCATCCCATCTTTGTAGCTAGTGCGTGAGAAAAGGAGGATAGGTCTTTCAGTCCCCATCCGCCCCATTTCTTTGGAATTGCAATGAGTTTCTAGCCCACCCAGGAAAATGGTTTTCCCTCCTTATAACCGTTCCAAAGGAATCTGCAACATAGTTTTTGTATCCGGGATAAAATTCCTTTAGGAATCCATGCCAGAGACATCCAATAAATAGGTGTAGCCTCCAAGACTATTTTAATAAGCACTAATCGACTCACCCTAGAGAGGAATCTGTGATTCCAGTTGAGCAATCATTTTTCGATCTTGACCACAAGCCATATCCAGTCAGCGATCTTGTAGCAATGTGGCTTGATCTAGAACCCAAGATATTTGAGTCCATCCTCCAGTTGATGGCTCTCGAAAGGAAATTTATGATGTGTAACCCGAGCTTCTTGATGGGTGCAGGCTGATAGAGTGATGGTGGATTTCAGTTGATTAAATTCCATACCTGTGGTCGAAGAGAAAAGAAGTAATCTGTCATAGAATGCAGTGGTGTCCTGAATGCCTCAATTGAGAAATACGAGCACATCATCGATGAAGAGGAGGTGAGTGAGAATACATTGGTCTGTTATATTTAATCCCTGTAATCACCCCTCTTGCTTGGCTGAGGCTATTAGTCTGCTAAGTCCCTCCATGACTAGTAAAAAGAGGAGTGGGGAGAGGGGGAAACCTTGTCTGAGTCCACGTTCTGCATGAAAAAAGTTGGAAGCAGATCCATTTATCAGGACACTGAAAGAGGCAGTAGTGATGCAACACATAACCCAATTAATGAAGGGAGGAGGAAAGCCCAGATGGGTGAGGAGCATTTTGAGATAGAGCCAACTTACTTGATCAAATGCTTTGGATAGGTCAATTTTGAGAATGGCACCTTTAAGCTTTTTTGTTTTAATGGAGTGGAGGGATTCCTAAGCAGTACCAATAGCCTCATGAATTTGTCTATTATGGAAGAAAGCAAATTGTTTTGGAGAAAAATGACAAGATAGAATAGGCTTAAGTCTATTGGAAATAATTTTGGCAATGATCTTGTAAAGACAGTTGCAGAGAGAAATAGGTTTGAAATCATTGAAAGATGCAGGGGAGTCATATTTGGGGATGAGGGCGATAAAGGTGGAGTTGATGGCCTCATACATTCTCCCTGAAATCCTGTAGTCCTCCACCACCTTTAGAAGATCATGTCCAATAGTTTCATAAAAGGCTAGATAAAACTCAATAGTCCATCTGTCTGGCCCTGGACTTTTATCTTTTTTGAACCATTTTAGTGTGCTTTCCAATTCTCCCATCGTGACAGGATTTGTAATCTCCTCTGCCTCTTCCGGATCAACAAACTGAGGGAAGAGACCAGCAATCCAGACTATTTCAGTGAGGGTGGCACTAGGGGGAGCCTTGAAAAGCTTCTAGAAATGAGAGTTGCCCAGGTGTGCCAGCTGATTAAAAGATGTTTCTAGATGACCATCCTTAGATGGCATGTGCCAGATGGTGTTGCTGACTTTCCTTCCCTTTGCATAATTGTGGAAAAACTTTGTATTCTCATCTCCAGCCTGAAGCCAAATAGCCCGACTACAAAGGCGCCATGTTTCTTCTCGCTCTTTAAGGATTTTGGATCTATGTGTCTCCAGGTCAATAAGATGGGATTTAGCCTCCACAGATGTAAATCCTCGCCCCTACTCATCCAGGAGATCGGCTAGATTGGACTCAATGGTAATGAGGGTCTGTTCGTCCCGATCTCTTTTGTATTTTTCCCATTTAATAGATAATCTCTTAATTTCTTGTAGGTTATGATAGAAACCCTCAGCAATGGATCTCCCCAATGAAGGTGGATTAGAGCGCCAGAAATCCGTGACCAGATTGATGTAATTGGGGTCCTTTAGCCAGGTGGAATTGAATTTGAAAGGGGCCCTAGGATTTTGGAAGGGACCTGATAGCTCTATGAAGATGGGGGAGTGATAGTATATGCCACCATATCCAACCCATTGTCTATAATTTGAAAGAGTTCTCACCAGAGGTTCCTTAATAAGGAACCTATTCAAGAGCCTAGCCAAAGCAACATCCCTAGTTCTTTTGTTGCGCCATGTAGGTTGTGATTTGATCATAGGAATATCAATCAAGTGGTGATGTTCAAGGAGCTTCTCCATAGAGTTAGATAAGGGATCCACTTGTGCATTTCTTCCCCAGGATTCCCCATATCCAATGGAGAAATTCATATCTCCTCCCAAAATGATATTGTCAAAACTAAAAAATGATAGATTGAGGAGGTGATTCCAAAATTCAACTCTGTTTTGACAAGGGGCATATACATTGATAATCTTGAGATCCATGCCCTGTTCTGAGGAAGCGCTGTCCATACCTATGAAACCAACTCCTCCCTAGGAGGCATTGAGATGGATAGTGTGAGGGTTTATGCCCAGGGCAAGACGGGTTTATGTCCAATGATGTCCAATGCATGGAAGGTCCAACCCGACTTCAAGGATTGCAGCACAGGGATGATTTGGTCAGCCAAACCAAGTGTTTCTTGAAGGAAAATAATATCAACAAGCTCAGATTCAAATAATCTTCTGAGGGCTAATATTTTGGGAGGGCTATCTAGTCCTCTACAGTTGAAGGAGAACCACTTCATGAGGGTGGCCGATGGAGGGTATTCGATGCTCTAAGTACCCAATCAAGTGTGGATTGTTTGCCATGTGCCACTTCCACCCCAGCTTGCAGGATAGATTTTGAAATTTGTGTTTTTTGTGCCATGGTGGACTTGGAAGATCGTGGAGGGGTGGCCAAGACAATCCCAAACTTCTCAGTGGTTGAAACACTTGGGAATGAATATTGTATGAATGGGGGTGACCTGAGGTTTTTGAGGGTTCCGAAGGAAGGGGATGTAGAATTCCTGCAGAAACTTCGATAGATCTAGAATTCTAGTTAAATTAAACACAAGTAATTTGATAATATTCAAGAGAGGAGAGAAAGAATTTGCTCCATAAAATCAATGTATTAAATTAATGAACAATAGTAATACATGAGCAACCAAACCTCTAATCCCAAAGGGAGGTGGTTATATAGAAATTGTTGAATCTAGAAAACTAGGAAAAAACTAGTAAAAAACTAGAAAAGACTAAGAAAAGCTAAAGGGAGGCCTAAAATAGAAAAAATGACTCAAGACAACCTATGCCAACTACCAGCCACGAGGAAAGCATGAGGAGGGGCGCATTTCCCAAGGAAGGAAACTTAAAAACATGCTAAAATGGTCCGGGGGACCAAATCCCTTGATTTAAGGAGGAATCTTCATGTGGGGTGCCAATCCTCAAATAACTCAAGTGGATGAGGTGTGTTTAGGTGTGAACATGCACTTAGATGTCTAAATGGTTTAGGAAAGTGGTTGGACCAATATTTCCATAATATTAAGCCTTTAAAGGCAAAAAAAAAGGGAAGAATGGTCCACTGAGCTAGTTTACCAAAAACCAAGTGTGAACATGATTTTTAGTGCATGTGGCTAAGTCAAGGATACTTAGGCTAAAAAATAAATGTAGATGTTAGGATTATATTCCAACACCCCCCCTTCATCCTAACTCACTTATCTAAATTGAGTCCCGGCCAAGATGCCATGTTAGGTACTCAGGTACAATAAATAAAAGATCCTCATAAAATGAAGAAAGAGGGAAAACCTCATGGGAACCCCCCCCCACAAAAGAGGAAAAAAGGACTAAGTGGCCAAAATGGCCTACTCAGTTGTCTCCACCACTCCAAGCATAGCTCTCAGTTCTGAAAATTTATTTTCAGTGAAAGACTTGGTGAAGATGTCTGTAATCTGCTGCTCAGTGGGGCAGTACTGTAGTGATATGACTCGGTCACGGATTAGCTCACGAATGTAATGCATGTGAATCTCGATGTGCTTGGTCCTCTACCTATGAATTGGATCAATCGATATCTGAATTGACCCTTGATTGTCACAAAATATGACAATCGGAAGTGGATACTGAATAGCAAACTCGGAGAGAAGCCCCTGTAACCAAACAGCTTGTGTAGTTGCATTCACTGCACCTCTATACTCTGCCTCGACTGTAGATAAAGAAATCGTGGATTGCTTCTTGCTAGACCAGCAAAAAGGCCCTGAACCAAAGCTAAAAACATAACCAGAGGTGGACTTGCAGTCTGTACCATCGCCAGCCCAATCAAAATCTGTGTACCCAATCAGTGAAAGTGGGCAATTTGCAGCATAAAAGATACCAAAACTGGAAGTACCTTTCACATATCTAAGGATTCTCTTTGCAGCTTTCTAGTAAATCCCATGGGGCTCCTGCATATATCTGTAACAAACTCCTACTAAAAAATATATATTAGGTCGGGTGTGAGTAAGATACAACAAACTCCCAACCAATTGTTGATACAGTGCATTGTCCACCAAAGGTGTAGTACTCGCATCCTCAAATCTGATCCCCGAAAGAAAGGGAGATGTTGTTGGCTTGCATTCTGTCATCTGAAAGCGGACAAGTAGATTTGATGCATACTTATACTGTGCCATCTTGATCCTTGAAGTAGACTGAGAAACTTCAAGACCAAGAAAGTAGTGCAACAGTCCCAAATCTGTCATGGAAAATCGATTGTGCAACGCTGATTTTGCCAAATCAATAGCTGAGGTAAGGTTCCCTGTCATCAGTAAATCATCTACATAAATTACTATCAGAAAAAGGGAATCATCATGTTGCAGCAAATAAACATTCGGATCAGATTTGCATCGAATGAATCCAATGGAAAGCAGGAAAGAATCCATCTTTGCATACCAGGCTCTGGGAGCCTGTTTTAGGCCATACAAATATTTCTTTAATCTGCAAATGAGGGAAGAGTTCTGAATGTATCCTTGTGGCTGCTCCATATATATCTCCTCCTTGAGATCTCCATGAAGAAATTCACTCTTCACATCCATGTGATGAACTTCCCATTTGCGAGAAGCAGCAATGGCTAAAACTAGTCGAATGGAGTCCATTTTTGCAACAGGTGCAAATGTCTCTGTGTAGTCTATGCCATGTACCTGTGAGTATCCTTTTGCAACAAGTTGAGCTTTGTACTTTCTGATCTCACCATCTGCAGCAATATTTGTTCGATAGATCCATCGGCATCGAACAAGATTTCTTCCTTTCGGAAGTGGAACCAAGTCCCATGTGTTGTTTTCCATGAGAGCAGAGTACTCTTCATCCATGGCAACCTCCCAAAGCGGGTTTCCAGTAGCCTTAGAGTGTGACTGTGGATCTGAACCAAGTGTCATATAGCAATGTATGGGAAGCAATGGTTCGGTGGCAGCCAGGGCTTGAGGAGCCCCAAAAAACTGTGATCTAGTCCTTCTCGCATCTGCAAGATCACCGACTAGTTCACCCGCATCTTGCAGGGTTTTCTCTGCCCAAGTTGGCAGCGAAGTTGGAGCAGCCATGACCTGCACCTCATCCTGTAAATCAGACCCAAGAGGCTTCTCTGATGGCTAGTCTGAAGTGCTCGAAGAAGTTTCAGACTCCTCCTCATCAGTGGCAACAAGCGGTTCCTTGGTAGGGTCTACTGAAAATCATGCAGTGATTCTTCTTCAAACTTCACACTTCGAGCTACAGGGAACTTTTCAGTGTCAGAGTCCAGCAATCTATATCCTTTGACACTATCAGGATATCCAACAAAGATACATTCAACACTTTGAGGCTCCAAAGCCTTCCTCTTATCTATTGGAATGTGAGCCCATGCTCGTGAACCAAAAATGCAAAAGTGCGACAGTTTCGGTTTCTTACTGGTCCAACATTCAAATGGAGTGGTGCCTTTGAGTGCTTTGTGAGGAATGCGGGTCTGAATGTATGCTACAAAATTAATAGCTTCATCCCATAAATTAGGAGCTAATGATTTGGGTTGTAGCATACAATTGGCCATCTCTTTTAACGACCGATTTTTCCTCTCCGCAACACCATTATGCTGTGGTGTATATGGCACTGTGTGTTGTAGTTGTATACCTGCATCAATACAAAGTTTCTGCACATCTTTGTTGACATACTCCCCCCCATTATCAATACAGAGTATCTTAATCTTACACCCAGACTCATTCTCAGCAAGTTCTTTAAATTCTATAAGGCATTCAAATACTTCTGATTTTAATTTCAGAAAAAATACCCAAGTAAAGCGAGAGAAATCATCTATGAAGGTGAGTACATATCGAGCCTTATTGATTGAAGGTTGCGGGAATGGGCCCATGATGTCACTGTGAATCAGCCCAAGAGGTGAAGAAGCTCTCTGTGCCTTCCCTTTGTCAAACTTTTGCTCCGGATGCTTGCCAAGAATGCATCCTTGACATACACCACTTGTGAATTTAATAGTGGGCAATCCTTCTACCATGTTTTCCTTGCTGAGTTGATGCAAGTACTTATAATTTATATGACCAAATCTTTCATGCCATAAGCTGTTGATATCATTAGATTATGACAGAAATACAGTGCTAATAGATTTAGGAACAAAGTGGGAGAAGAAATACAAACGAGAACCGTGATCTGCAATTCCATGTGCAAGTTGTGAGCCCGTGGAAATGTTGGTAATCACTGCGGAGTCCGGAGTGAACTCCACCTTCCTTCCAGAGCCAGAATGAGTGATATGATATATAGAGAGAATATTTGCGGAAAATGAGGGAACATGAAGCACATTTGTGAATTAGCCCCCTTCAAGGTCTACAATTCCTTCTCCGCACACCTTTGCGGGTGTGGCATCTCCCAAGTAAATTGGGGATCTGGTGCTTTCTTCGATGGAGGAAAATTCATCTTTTGATGCAGCCATATGGTTCGATGCACCTGAATCAAGGATCCAAGCTGATGGAGTGGATGTGATAACCATTAAAGCATGACCATCTCATGCTCTCCGTCTCCCATCTCCTGTTCTATTATCATCCTTCTTCTTTGCATTCTCGGGCACGGTGAGATTGTGCTGCTGCAATTGCTTGGCCATCTCATCGATTGTTTTCCTCAAGCAATTTTCTTCGGGATGAAAAACTTTGCAACAATAGCTGCAAAGTGTTCTTTCCTTCTTCTTCTTACCCTTAGGTAAAGAATAGCTCTCTGAAGATTGTACGGGTCTCTCCTTCTTCGCTTCATTAAATTTACCCTTCCCTTTTTGCTTGTCTCTTCCATTGCTCTTTGGAGCATCAGTAGCCGCAAGTGCTTGGTTCTTTGAACGCTTGATGGCACCCATTTGGAATAACTTAGCTTGCTCTTGAGTCAATTTTGCAATGAAGTCATTCAATGGAGGCATTTTCCATTTTTCCTGAGTCAATTTAGATGCTTGAAAAGACAATACAAATACGGAATATTCAGGGCCTAATTTCGAGAGAATCAAAAGGATGAGTTGATCTTCCTCTTTCTTGACTCCACATGCATCAAGTTCAACAAGGAGGGATTTAAACTTGGTGAAGTATTCTTGTAGGTTGCTGAAATGAGTTGGACTAAGGGATATGAGTTCATTCTCCAGTTGATGCACTCTCATTTCATCCTGCTTGCCGAATAGTCTTTCCAATGTGGTCTAGACCGCATCTGGAGTAGTGGCTCCACTGACATGAAAGAGGAGTTCTCTGGAAATTGATAGGCATATCAGCCCAATTGCTTCATCTAATTGATTGAAATACTTGATCTTCTCTGCTAAAGAAGTCGGTTTAGTCTCTGTTCCCATTGTTACCCTGTAAAGCCCTTTGTTTCAGAGGAGAAGAGTAATCTCTATCTTCCATTCGAAGTAATTGGAAGGATTTAGAACGAGTTTTGTGGGCTGAGAGAGATGATCCATTGTTGCTTGTTGCGCCTCCTGATGATCTATACCTACAAATAAAATTCATATCTCCTACCAAAATTATATTGTCAAAACTAACAAATGATAGATTGAGGAGGTGATTCCAAAATTCAGCTCTGTTTTGACAAGGGGCATATACATTGATAATCTTGAGATCCATGCCCAGTTCCGAGGAAAAGATGTCCATACCTATGAAACCAGCTCCTCCCCAGGAGGCCTTGAGATGGATAGTGTGAGGGTTTATGCCCAGGGCAAGACCTCCGGATCATCCAATGATGTCCAGTGCATGGAAGGTCCAACTCGGCTTCAAGGATTGCAGCACAGGGATGATTTAGTCGGCAAACCAAGTGTTTCTTGAAGGAAAATAATATCAACAAGCTCAGATTCAAATAATCTTCTGAGGGCTAGTATTTTGGGAGGGCTATCTGGTGGTCGAGGGAGGGTATTCGATGCTCTAAGTACCCAATCAAGTGTGGATTTTTGGCCATGTGCCACTTCCACCCTAGCTTGCAGGATAGATTTTGAAATTTGTGTTTTTCGTCCCCTGGTGGACTTGGAAGATCATGGAGGGGTTTCCAAGACAATCCAAAAATGCTCAGCGGTAGAAATGCTCTGGAATTAATATTATATGAATGGGAGTGACTTGATGTGTTCGAGGGTTCCGAAGGAAGGGGATGTAGAATTCCTGTAGAAACTCCGATAGATATAAAATTCTAGTTAAATTAAACACAAGTAATTTGCTGATATTCAAGAGAGGAGAGAAAGAATTTGCTCCATAAAATCAATGTATTAAATTAATGAACAATAGTAATACATGAGCAACCAAATCTCTAATCCCAAAGGGAGGTGGTTATATAGAAATTGTTGAATCTAGAAAACTAGGAAAAAACTAGTAAAAAACTAGTAAAAAACTAGAAAAGGCTAAGAAAAGCTAAAGGGAGGCCTAAAATAGCAACAATGACTTAAGACAACCTATGCCAACTATCAGCCACGAGGAAAGCATGAGGAGGGGCGCATTTCCCAATGAAGGAAACTTAAAAACATGCTAAAATGGTCGGGGGACCAAATCCCTTGATTTAAGGGGGAATCTGCATGTGGGGTGCCAATCCTCAAATAACTCAAGTGGATGAGGTGTGGTTAGGTGTGAACATGCACTTAGATGTCTAAATGGTTTAGGAAAGTGGTTGGACCAATATTTCCATAATATTAAGCCTTTAAAGGCAAAAAAAAGGGAAAGTTGGTCCACCGAGCTAGTTTACCAAAAACCAAGTGTGAATATGATTTTTAGTGCATGTGGCTAAGTCAAGGATACTTAGGCTAAAACATAAATGTAGATTTTAGGATTATATTCCAACAAGGGAGAGTGAATCAAAGTAGGGATAGTAGGGGGACTAGTCGAGATAGCTAAATGGTGAAAGTCCAGGGGGCAGGTAATAGCAGTAGAACTAATGTCTGGAATAGATGCAAATGAAGAATGAAACTGTTGAACAAAGCAATTAAAAGAATAATAAGAAACAAAACAAGTGAATGGAGGAATACCCGATGACCGAGCCGCCGCAACTGCAGCCCTCGATCTCGTCATAGGTAGGGAGGGAGGATGGGGGGAGGCCGAAGTTGGCAGCTGAGTCGATTTGCCCACCGTCACCAGAGGTACATTGGACCGAGGAGTTTGTTCAACAACTGAAGTGGGTGCAACATGAGCAACATCCTTTTCTTCCTTGGTAGGAGTGGAAGGCAAAGAAACCAGAGGGCATTCCTTGTAAAGATGCCCAACCTTATGACACCTTCGGCACCTGAATGACACTCCTTCATAATCCAAGATTTGTATGCGGGTGAAGTTCTTCCATTGCAGAGTAATTTTCTCTTCCAACCCTTCTCTAGTATCCAGATAAACTAGAATACGTGCCATAGACCGATTGCCAGAGCTGATATATGTTTTTTCATAATCCAGATAGGAGCCAAGTGCATTGCTGATGCGGATGAAAATGTCTTCAGACAAAAAATGGAGGGGTGATCGTGACAGCTTGACCCATAGTGGTCCAACACCAATTTGTTCCCATTCTAGATCGAATAAAGGGCTCCAACGCTTAAGCAGGACTAGGGCCATCTCAATGTGCCAGTACCTGGAGAGTGCCCAAGTGGTGTATTCTTCCCGCTGGAAGTAGAGCACAAACCATCCCCGAGCCAATGTTTGAACATCCAAGAATTCCTTGAAAATGTTCCCCCATATTTCCTTGACCCAGAGGTGAAGGCGCTCGGTAGAATATGCACGACCTCTGACTCTTCCCACTAAAACTCTGCTCGTCGTGTCAACAACTTCCCCCATTTGGACCCCTTCACCAAATTTTAGAGTTAGGTCCTTGCTTGTAGCCTTAACACACTTTAACATTTTCTTACCATTATGCGGCTTGGTCGGGTGATCCTACAAGGGGTCCTGTGTGCCCTGATGATCCTACTAAGGCTGCGAGGTGTTATTTCGGGATTTTATCACCGGTGTTTCGAAGCAACTCGAAGGGGAGGATGTTAGGTCCCTATACTACTAGTGTAACCCCTTATTATTATTAGTGCAACCCCCTTATTATATTGTTGTGCCCATGTAGTACCCATATTGTTATTATTGTGCCCCATAGAAGCCCACTATTGTTATTGTTGTGCCCTTACATTATTATTGTTATGTCAGCTCTGATTATATTATGACCCCTTAGACTCCTATATATAGAAAGGAGGTCTTGTCATTTGTATCATCCAAGAATTGTTCATTTGTGTAATGCAAATGAGGTTTCCCCCTCGAAGAGGTTGAATTATAAGGCATTTATCTCTCTTTTCTATCTTTTTGTGAGCTGGTTTCATAACATTTGGTATTAGAGTTTGGATTCTATGGTTTCGCTGCTCCAAACAGGTCATCGTGGAATCTTCGCTATAAATTTTTCGCTATGAAGTGTCAGAAGCTAAAAAAAAAACCCATTTGAGCTGAAATCGTTCTGCACTACAGTCAAAATTTTAGATCTTCTCTCGCTATATTTTAGGAGATATGATCTGAGGAAGTTAAGGTTTTTGAAAACTCCAAAATTCCATCTCAAACAAGTCATCGTCGAATTTTCGCTATAATTGTTTTTCTGCGAAGGTTCAGACTCTGAAATTAAAACCCATTTGAGCCACAATTTTGGTGAAGCTTGGACCTGAATTTTAGATCTTGTTTCACTATATTTTCTGAGATATAGTCCAGGACATTTAGGGTTTATGCAGGCTCCCGAATTACATCCTAAACAGGTGACCTTGGGAAAAGCGTCATTAATTTCTCTCTCAGCATCAAATTCAAATTTCATAAGAAGTTGCAGAAAGAGGGCAAACTTTAGTTTTCGGTGTATCGTTTTAGGTCCTAAGGTTGAAACAGTGACCCGTGGCACTTTGTACAAGTGAGCTTTACTGAACCAATCTATAATCAGGTCATCGTGGGAGATTTAACATAACTCTTCCTTTCAGAATCCAATCTTCATTAGACTTGTGGGGTTAGAAAGAGCACCCAGAGGGCTACTGCAGTACGCAATTTCAGAGCTTGGAGATCTGAAATTACAGAGTTACAGTCATTTCAAGATAGAGCTCCTAAAATCAAGAAAAGACGATATGAGGAAGTTTGATGGCAAGGATCCGGTAAATTAGATACTATAGATGGAGTAATATTTTGATCTACATGAGGTGAAACTGTTACAAAAGGTACGTATTGCATCTTCATATTTATAACTGGATCAATTTTTATGGTATAAAGGGCTTTGTCCTCATAAACCACTTGTTACGTGGTCAATTTTCACAGAGGAAATGATAACACATTATGATGATACAAAGAGCAACACCTTCTTTATCTAATTGATAAATCTCAAACAAAAGGGTTCAATGGAAGAGCACATTGAGGACTTTCAAAAATTGAATATAAGGGAAAATGATATTCCAGAGAAGCAGAGGATTAATGTCTCCATAGGGACTTTGAAGGATTACATTCAACATGAGGTTCATCTTTGGGAACCTGATTCATTGGAGAAGGAATTCAGGTTGGAAAGAAAAGTGGAAAGAAAAATTATGGAAACAAGGAATCCTACCCCTCACAACTATAAATATGGAAGTGTTGTTTCTCCTAGCCTTCCACAACCTACAAGGTTGACACCACAACAATTGGAAGAAAAAATAACAAAAGGGCTTTGTTACAATTGTGATAACAAATACATTAAAGGTCATATGTGTGCTGAGAAGAAATTATTTTACATAGATTGTGAAGAGGAGGAAGAAAAGGATCAAGAAACATCAAAAGAAGAGGATATACACCAGGAACCAACCCTAGAGAAAGAAGAAATGAATCCAACCATATCTTGTAAAGCATTGGAAAGAATTACCACTCCTCAAACTCTCAAGATAGAAGGACATATCAAGAAGAAAAAGGTTGAAGAAGTGAAAGATCACATTGGTCTGTTAATGAGATCTAAGACAATAATAAGGTATTACAGACTTATGTGCATGGATTAGTCTATGGCATTTTATACAATGGATTGATAAGATTGCAAAATGCACAGAAAATGAAGAAGTAAACAAGAAAAAAATAATAGGCAACACATGACACATCGAATTTAATGAGGAGTTCACCCAATACTCCTAGGCTACATCTCCTGGTCCAGCCTTCAGTGGTGGCCTCTCTATTATGTCTTCAAGCAAAGTTCTTTTTACAATAGTGAGCTCAATTTGAGCCTCACACACAATAGAATACAATAACAAGAGCTTTACTTGAACCTCTCAAGTTCTCTATGAGTACATAGACTCCCTCAATGCTCTCTGTCTCTGTCCTAACTCTGTCTTGGCATTTGCCTACAATACTGCTTGCCCTGCTGTGCTCTCTGTCTGTGGCTTTAAAGCCAATGCTGCCTATTCATTTCTGGTTCCCATCTCTTGGTCTCTCCCGGCCTCTGTCCGCTTCAAATCCCTCTTTCAGCGTGATACAATCATTGCTTAACGCATAGAGAGGAGGTGGCCACCCATTCTGAAACGTAAGAGTGTCGCGGGCCTCTGCAACTCCTGAAACGGTCGCGCTCTGTTTTCACAATGAAAATGTATTTTAATAGAGAAAATCTGCCAAAACTCAATGTATCGGACTTCAAAAGTCCTTAAATCCTCCCTATTCTCCCATCGGGTCTGCCTATTGTCGCTGTCGCAAATCGCAATGGCTCTATTCCTTTGCATTTCGTAAATATTTTAAAAACTATGAAAATGCATTATAAATGACTTTCCTCCAGACTTGAAACTATATATAATAGCCTTAAGGTACCCTTTTGGGTCTGGCATATTGCATCGGTGCTTTCCCCTTTGCATTTCGTTTAACAAACGAAACTGCGAAAATACATTAAAAATGATGCTTGACAGATCTCAAGATCCATGCAATATGGCTTACAATATTATCGGGTCCGTTCCATCGGATCGCGTATATGCATGTACATATAAACCCCACTCCTTTGCATTTTCCAATTGCAACTTGGCATTGCAACGTGGGCCGTCGATCTGTGTGCTTGATCGACAGTCCTCGTTGACCTCGCTAGTCACCATCGCATCTCCTATGAGGTCTTCGCCGATCGCTGTTGCAAGCCGTATGTGGATCCCGCCAATATTCGCTGATCATCGTCACAAGCCTTATGTGGATCCCGCCGATCTCTACCGAAGGTCATTGCCGATTGCGATCTGCCGCTCAAATCTGGACCGTTGATCAGCCAGATCTGACAGCTACTGTGCATCACTTGCTATGCCTCTGATACTCTATTTTTTTCCATCGATTCACGGGTTTTTGCCTTCGGATAATGTTTTGAAAGGCTTCCTTATGCGATTTTCTTTGGTCTTTGGCATGATTTTTTAATTTTTGAAGACAAAGAGAGTGTTTCTTGGATCCATTTGGATCACGCCTTCCCACTGAAAAGGCTTTTGCACCACCAAAAGTTGTTTTTCAAGCATTGTTTAAGTGAGGATACAGCTGTGTCACTTGCCCAATCTCTATCCATTTTGCACTACTGGGTTTTGAACCTTTGAGTCCAATTCTAAGGTACTCCATGTCCCCTCTGCGCGTTGTCCTCACCTTCCTGTCCAGAACTGTATCTTCCTACAACTCATTGAGGTAGTCAGGCAACAAATCATTAATGGAAGGCAATTGACTTTTCTCTTCAGGATCTTCAATTAATGAAGGTTCAAATAGTCTTAAATTTTCTGCATGTACTACTGAATAGATGTGCATGTATGCTGGCAGATCAAGGCAGAAATAATTCTCACCAATTTTCTCAAGTACCTTAAAAGGCCCATACCTTATTGGCTTCAGCTTCTTTCCTTCATATTGCATTCTGTCCTTGCTGATATATAGCCACACTTGATCACCAACTTGGAAATTGTGCTCCACCCGATGTTTATCATGTCTTGCCTTGTATTTGGCTTGGCTCTTTTCCAGTTGTTCTTGCACTGCTTGGTGAATTTCGTGGATCTGTTCAATGAATCTGGTTGCTTTGTCCACATCACTGTGTCCAGCAACTGCTATGTCTTTTTCAAAGACAAAATCTAAGGGAGACCTTGGTATGAAACCAAAACAGGTCTCAAAAGGAGATTTCTGTGTAGAAGAATGTTTAGCACAGTTGTAAGCATGTTGCACATAACATAAGTGTTCATCCAAAAGCTTGGGATGCTTTTTGCAATAACCCCTGAGCAATTGGATAACTGTCCTATTGACTACCTCCATTTGGCCATCTGTCTATGGATGAAAGGATGTGATTTTCTTTAGTTCGGTGTCCATTAATTCCCATAGACTTGACCAAAACTTCCCAACAAATCGGGAGTCTCGATCAGATACTATGGAAGTGGGTAACCCAAAATGCACCCAGACATGCTGAAAGAACAATTTCGTTGTTTGTTCAGCTGTAATCTGCTTATTACAAGGTATTAAAATACACATTTTGCTGAACCTGTCCACAATAACATATAAATAGTCATGTCTTTTTCTAGATTTTGGCAATCCCCCAACAAAGTCCATGGAAACACTTTCCCAAGGACAGGAAGGAACTGGTAGTGGAGTGTACAAGCCTAGTTTTCTATTGTTGGGCTTTCTTTTAGCACACATGGTACACCCTCTTACATATCTAGAAACTATTTCATGCATTTTTGGCTAATAGCAGTATCTTTGCAGCTGTGCAACTGTTTTACTTACACCAAAATGACCTGATATCAGGGAAGTATGTGCCTCCCTAATTATGTTAATTATCTCTGTTTATGGAATGCATAGCTTTCCTAAATGATACAAGAGTCGGTCCTTAACATAGTAATCCAATTCTTCTACCTTTTTGCCATTACTTAAAGCTGCATATACATCTTTAAAGTCTATATCTTGAGCATATTGTTCAATGTAGCTTTCATGCATTACTGAGTTATGCTTAAGTATAGTAGATGCATTATGATTGGTCTGGACAACATATCTGCAACTTTCTTGTGTAAGCCCTTTTTATATCTGATGACTAAATGAAACTGATGTATGAAACCCATCTACCTATAGTGTCTTCATTGCTGCAATTTAGTTTGTGAGTGCAAGTACTGAAGTGGCTGATGATCAGTATGTATTATTGTTTCTTTGCCCATTAAGTAATGTTTCCACTTCTTCACACTTTGAACTAATGCATACAATTCTTTATCATATGTAGGATAATTAACTACTGCGGAATTAAGAGTCTTAGAATGGTAGCAAATGGGTTTACCATGTTGCATCAACACTGCTCCCATGGCATAATCACTGGCATCTATTTTGATCTCAAATAGTTGTTGAAGATTTGGCAATGCTAGTACTGGTGCTATACTAATTTTTTCTTTCAAGGTGTCGAAGGCTTTCTGCTATTTGCCTCCCCACTGAAACACCTTGTTCAATCCTATCAAAGTATGCAAGGGAGCTGCAATTAAGGAAAAGTTAGAAATAAACTTTCTCCAGTATTGTGCTGCCCCTAGGAAGCTTCTAACTTCGGTAGCAGACTTGGGTTTAGGCGAGTTTACAATGACTGCAACTTTAGAGGTATCTATCTTCAGTTCACCACCCCCTACAATATGACCCAAATAATTCAAAGATGTTTTACCAAATTCACACTTGGATAATTTAACATAGAGATTTTCTTTTTTCAAGACATCTAGAGTCTGCTTTACATGCTTCAAATGTTCTTCCCATGTTTTACTGAATACAAGAATGTCATCTAGATATACAATTACCAAATCATCAATAAAAGGCTTGAGTACATCATTCATAACCCTCATGAAAGTGGCAGGAGCATGAGTTAAGCCAAAAGGCATAACTAGCCATTCATGCAACCCTTGCTTTGTTTTGAAAGCAGTCTTCCATGCATCTTGCTCTGCTACTTTGACCTGATGGTAACCACTACGTAGGTCCAACTTGGAAAAGTAAATAACCTCTTTCAGTTGATCCAATAGATCATCAATGCGATGAAGGGGATAACGATTCTTGATCGTTATTTTATTCAGTGCTAGGTAATCAATGCACATCCTCCACGAACCATCCTTCTTTCTATTGGAGATCCGCATGGCGATGTGCTTGGTCTTATGAACCCTTTCTCGAGCAGCTCCTGTACCTGCTTCTTGATTTCTGCATTCTCTAAAGTGGATAACCTATACATTCCGATGTTAGGCAATGGAGCATCTTGCTGCAAATTAATATCATGTACAATTTCCCTTTTTGGTGGCAGACCTTTAGGTTCTTGAAATAAGATATCATATTCTGAAACAACTCTTTCTAAATCATCTTTTTGTTTAGCATCACAGCCCTCAAATACATTGGTTTTTTCAGGTTTGTTTTCCTTTACAACCATTAGTAAAAATTGTTTGCATGAATTTACAATCCTTTTCATCTGCCCTGAGTTTATGAGAGTATAATTATTTTTGAGTTTGTGAGCTCTTACAGTATATTCTATTCCATCTTTAACAAGTTGATACTTATTTTTAGCTCTATAGAAAATGGCTTTTCTATCATACAAGTAAGGACTTCCTAAAACAATCCCACATATATCCAAGGGAATTACATCCAACTCAACCTCATCTACAAACGCTGAACCAATGGCAAACCTAAGTTTACATTATCTAGTCACTTGTAGCTTTGCTTTATCACATAACCAACCCAATGGATATGGCTTCTTGTGAGGTCTGGTTGGTAATCCCAGCTTCTTTACAATTGCTTCAGAAATTAAGTTTACTTGTGAGCCACTATCAAACAAAGTATCAATCTTTTGATGCTTGGAAATAACTCTAATATGAAAAATCTCATGTCTTTTTCTCTCATTTTCTTCACTATCAATAGTTTGGGCAGAATTACTAGTAGATGCTTCAGAATTTTTACCTTGTATACCTATGGCTATGATGGTTGTTTCATCACCTGAGTCTAACCCCAAATCTTTCTGAACAACAACAACAACCTTCTTCTTCTTGCCATCGAACTTCTTGGGTTTCAGCTCTGAATGCAAAGACCAACAATGTTCATCATCATGTCCATCCTTCTTGCAGTGAGTGCATGAAGGTTTGGCCTTTTGTACAACATTTTCCTTCCTCTCTTTCCATTTCTACTTCCTCTTTTCCTTGTTCTTGCTTGTAGTGGGTTTTGATGATCCCCCAATCTCTGGGTTCACATTCTTGCCTCTAGCCTCTAGATGGGTAGCCTGAATAGATACCTCATCTATGCTAGTAGGGTTAAACATGAGAATGGTGTGCCTCAAATAACTATGTAGACCACCTATATACTTCAACAAAGTTTCAGGTGAGTCTAAAGAAATGCCTAGAATCAAAGCTCTTTTTCTAAATTCTTGGGTGTAGCTTTGTACACTTTGCCCTTTTAATTGGCGAAGAGTTTGCCAACTCATCATAGCTTGCTGCATATAAGCTAGTGGATAGAATTGTTTTTTAATTGCAGAAACAAATTCACTCCAGACAGAAAGAATTTTACCATGCTTCTTCAAGTCAGCTTGTGTTCTGCCTTCCCACCATACCAAGGCAGTTCCTCCAAGGCATAGGCTGGCCAGCTGAATCTTACTCCTGTCTGAATCAATGTTTTACACCCTGAAATACACATCAATCTGTCTAATCCAGTTATCTACCTTCTCTGCATTTAACTCTCCATCATATATTGGCAAATCAAATTTAACATCTAATTTAGTCAAAGATGTTTTCTTCTTTGTATTTTTAGGGCTTTCAGGAGGTGTGGATAGAGAAGCCTCTTTTCCTTTCCCTTTGCCTTCAGAATGGCCATTTAGAAGAGATTCTTCTGTTCCTTTGTCTTGTTTGGAAGTTGAAGAATCTTCACTTCGACCTTTCTTAAATTCTCTATACATTTCTTCTACCATGGCTCTCATGGTCATGAAACTGTCCATGAACTGAGAGTCTGATTCCAAGGGATTTTCTTCTGCCATTTTCCTCCTAGGATAGACTCTACCAATTTCTAGGTTAGTTTCAACCAGTTCTCCTTCTCCTAATTTAAGCTTTGACCTAGTTATCATTCACAAACAGTCCAGCACAAGATTGTCTAACCTTAGCAACCTAAAGCTCTGATACCACTTAATCTGTTAATGAGATCTAAGACAATAATAAGGTATTACAGACTTATGTGCATGGATTTGTCTATGTCATTTTATGCAATGCATAGACAATGAAGCAGTAAACAAGAAAAACATAATAGGCAACACATGACACAAAAAATTTAATGAGGAGTTCACCCAATACTCCTGGGCTACATCTCCTGGTCCAGCCTTCAGTGGTGGCCTCTCTATTATGTCTTCAAGCAGAGTTCTTTTTACAATAGTGAGCTCAATTTGAGCCTCACACACAACAGAATACAATAACAAGAGCTTTACTTGAACCTCTCAAGTTCTCTATGAGTACACAGACTCCCTCAATGCTCTCTGTCTCTATCCTAACTCTGTCTCGGCATTTGCCTACAATACTGCCTACCCTGCTGTGCTCTCTGTCTGTGGCTTTAAAGCCAACGCTGCCTATTTGTTTCAGGTTCCCGTCTCTCAGTCTCTCCCGGCCTCTGTCTGCTTCGAATCCCTCTTTCAGCGTGATACAATCATTGCTTAACGCATAGAGAGGAGGTGGCCACCCATTCTAAAACGTAAGAGTGTCGCGGGCCTCTGCAACTCTTGAAACTGCCGCGCTTTGTTTTCACAGTAAAAATGTATTTTAACAGAGAAAATATGCCAAAACTCAATGTATCGGACTTCAAAAGTCCTTAAATCCTCCCTATTCTCTCATCGTGTCCGCCTATTGTCGTTGTCGCAAATCGCAATGGCTTCGTTCCTTTTCGTTTCGTAAATATTTTAAAAACTGCGAAAATGCATTATAAATGACTTTCCTTCGGACTTGAAACTATATCTAATAGCCTTAAGGTACCCTTTTGGGTCTGAATATCGCATCGGCACTTTCCCCTTCGCATTTTGTTTAACAAACGAAACTGTGAAAATACATTAAAAATGATGCTTGACGGATCTCAAGATCCATGCAATATGGCTTACAATATTATCGGGTCCAGTCCATCAGATCGCATATATGCATGTACATATAAACCCCGCTCCTTTGCATTTGCCGATTGCGATTTCACGCTGCAACATGGGCCATCGATTTGCGCGCTTGATCGACGATTCTCGTTGACCCCACTAGTTGCCATCGCATCTCCTATGAGGTCTCCGCCAATCGTCGTCGCAAGCCGTATGTGGATCCCGTCGATATCCGCTGATCGCCGTCACAAGCCTTATGTGGATCCCGCCGATCTCTGCCTAAGGTCACCGCCGATTGTGATCCGCCGCTCAGATCTGGACCATTGATCGGCCAGATCTGACGACTACTGTGCATCACTTGCTCGACCTCTGATACTCTGTTTTTTTCCACTGATTCACGGGCTTTTGCCTTTCGATAGTGTTTTGAAGGCTTCCTTATGCGATTTTCTTTGGTCTTTGGCATGATTTTTTAAGTTTTGAAGACAGAGAGAGTGTTTCTTGGATCCATTTGGATCACACATCGAGAAAGAAGAAATGAATCCGACCATATCTTGTAATGCATTGGCCGGAATTACCACTCCTCAAACTATCAAGATAGAAGGACATATCAAGAAGAAAAAGGTAATAATGTTCATTGATTCGGGCAGTACCCATAATTTTATTCATTGTAAGATAGCCAAGGAATTGAATTGCTTCCTATATCTAGCACCAGAGTGTCAAGTGATGGTTGCAAGTGGAGGAACCATAAATTGCTCTAGAAAGTGCCATAATATCAAGCTATCCATGGGAGAATATGTATTGAATAGCCCAATACTTTCCATTCCAATGCGTGGTGCTGATGTTGTACTAGGTGTCCAATGGCTACAATACATGGGTACAATAGCTTTTAATTTTCAAGAACTTCTCATGAAATTTTCGTCGGAAGGAAAGGAAGTTGAATTAAGGGGTATCAGAGGGAAACCAGGAAAGATAATCAGCTCTAACGGACTAACAAAGCTTCTAAAGAAAGAAAAACGAGGCGTAATTACACAATTATGTTCGCTAGAGGTTCCCACATTGAAATCATCTATTTCTCCAGATCTCCAAAAAGTCTTGGACAATCATTCCAAGGTATTAGAGACTCCCAAAGGCATCCCACCTATTCGTGATCATGATCATTCTATTCATTTGATTCCAGGAAGTGTTCCTCCAAACATCAGGCCTTATAGATATCCCTATGCCCAAAAGAGTGAAATTGAACGTATGGTTGCAGAAATGCTAGAGGCTGGTATAATTCAACCTAGTCAAAGTTATTTCTCTGCTCTAGTAGTATTGATGCACAAGAAGGATGGGTCATGGCACATGTGTCTGGATTATAGAGAGCTCAAAAAACTCACTATTAAAGATAAATTTCCCATTCCTGTCATTGATGAAGTATTGGATGAATTGCATGGATTAATTTACTTCACCAAGTTGGATCTTCGTTCAGGATATCATCAAATAAGAATGAAGATTGAAGACATTCTGAAAACAACATTATTGAAGAAAGATGCATTTTCATGGACTCCAGAAGCAACGAAGGCCTTTGAACATCTTAAAGAGGCAATGTGCCAAGCACCGGTCTTAGCTATGCTAGACTTCACAAAAACCTTTATTGTGGAATATGATGCATCAAGAAATGGAATTGGTGATGTTTTAATGCAAGAAGAAAGACCCATTTCTTTCGAAAGTCGTCCAATCAAAGGAAAGTATTTACACAAAGCTATTTATGAGAAGGGAATGTTGGAAAGACTACATGCACTTAAGAGATGACAACCTTACATAATGAGAAGATCCCAGTTCAAAGAATATTGCTAGAGCTTGACGAGGAAGGAAAATTCATATTGGAACCTGGAGTAGTCACAGAAACAAGAACCCGACAACTACGAAATCGATCAATTTCAGAGTATCTCATCAAGTGGAAGAACTTATTCGTTGAAGATTCCACATGGGAGGACAAGAATTTTATGCAGAAGCATCCATAACTACTCAAGAGTTGAGGACAACACTTTTTGAAGGAGAGGGGTATATTAGGTCCCTATACTACTAGTGTAATCCCTTATTGTTATTAGTGCAACCCCCTTATTATAATGTTGTGTCCATGTAGCTCCCATATTGTTATTATTGTGCCCCATAGAAGCCCACTATTGTTATTATTGTGCCCTTACATTATTATTGTTATGTCGGCTCTGATTATATTATGACCCCTTAGACTCCTATATATAGAAATGAGGTCTTGCCATTTGTATCATCCAAGAATTGTTCATTTGTGTAATGTAAAGGGGGTTGCCCCCTTGAAGAGGCTTATTTTGAAGGCATTTATCTATCTTTTCTATATTTTTGTGAGCTGGTTTCATAACATTTGCCCATTTTATTCCTTCTTTTTCAAATATTTATATAACTGTATTATAATTTAAGATCATTTCTTGAGATATATTTAATTTTAGGATACATTCACTTTATTGAATTTCTTAACAACATTATTCATTTCAGAGATGCAATGTATTTATAAAGATGATTTCATCACAACTATAAGTGCCACTTCCATACAAGGGTGTAACCACATAATCATGAAATTAGCAACACTTTTTCATTCCAGAAATCCAAAGCCATTTCAAACCAGAAATGCATTATAAATTCGTTAACCTTTAAACAAGTATAAAAGGATACTTATGTTTCAATTTGCAATGCAATTGAGTCATGAAAAAGGACTCTCCACCCAACCTTAGATATTTGCAAACACGATTACTTGTAGTTGTCACCCCCAAGCTAGATTCTGGAGAGTGAGGGGGCTTGCTTCAGGGATCCAAACACCAACTTCCAGCTGAAACAAGGAATCCAAAGGATCTCCTTCTTCCACCCACCAACCAATTAGTAGTTACTTAAATCACATGGAATCCAGAGGCCATTTGCCTCCACCCCAAATATACCAAGGGAATCCAGAGAATAATCTCCATCTTTACAAAGCATAGGGAATATAGAGACCAACATCCTCCACCCCAAATATGTTAAGGCAATCCAGAGACTACTTCTCCACCCAAGTACACACAAGGACTCTAGAGACCATCTGCCTCCACCCCAAGAGTGTTAAGGGAATCTAGAGAATGAATCTCCACCCTTATCAAAACACAGTGGTTCCATCCACTTAGGGGAGTCCAAAACCCATTGCAACCGCAAGACGTTTCAAAGGCTTTCCCTCTAGGAATCCAATGACACAATCCTTCACCCCCACCAGTAAAGGAATCTAGAGAAAACCATCTCCACCTTCTAGTTTTACAGGGACTCTAGAGGCATTGTTCCTCACGAAGGAGAGACCATATGTCCACAAAAATTTCTAACCAAAATTAGTTCACTGTGCTTCTTCTTCTCTTCTCTTCTGCAACTTTCTCTTTATATTCTTCTTCTTTTTTCTCGTGATCTATGTCTACTTCATACCCTGGTTCAAGTCGAGTTATTTTCTTCCCTCTCTCTAATTGCTACCAACATGAATTCAAATCATACCCTTCTTTTCTACCTATTTTCCTTTTTTTCCTGCACATGCCTGGCTTCTTTTTTGAGCTCGCATTTACTGCCTCGTCTTTGCTGCTTGCAATGTGCAATTGTTTTTTCTTAATATCTTGTCCTTTTTCCTTGTTATTTTTCCCAAGAAACATGGGCCTGTGTACCTTCATTTACTTCAAGAGGAAATTCATTAATAACATACACCAACCAGTGTTTTAATGGTTGTTTAAAAACAATTTAGGTTTCTGCACAAGAAACCCATTGACATCCCAAGCAAGCAACCTCCTCCTCAACTTTGGAATCAATGTCCCTTGATTCATCCCCTTTTTAATTTTTATTTATGTACACATATTTACAATGCATTTTTATGAGAGAACCATGGTTGGTGTTGTCATAGACCCATCCCCCTTGAGGGAACACCACCCTTAGTGTTCTTTTGCTCATATTCAACATCGAAAAAAAAAAAAAAACATATATTGTTTTATGGAGCTTTATATACACAACCATATATAGTATTTACAATGATTTACATTTTCTTCAATAAAAAAACAAAAAAGGATAATTAGCCTTCATTGCATAAGTCATTTCCCAAGTTGCTTCCTCTAGCTCAAAGTGCTTCTACTGTACCTTGACTTGCTCTATGGCTCGATTCCGGAGCATGAGACTCCTTTGGTCTCGAATGCACATTGTCTTTGGCTGAGACTCTCCCTCTAGTTCCACCTATAGCACAGACTAATCAATCACATTATTAGAATCCTACACATATCTTTTAAGGAAAGAGACATAGAAAACATCATGAAATGTAATTGATGGAGGTAAATCCAACCTATATGTCACTGGTCCAACCCTCTCAAGGATATCGAAAGGCCCACAATATCTTGGTGCCAACTTGGCACATGACCCAATCCTTAAAGAATTTTTCTCGTGATTTATCCTCAAGTACACGTGTTTCCCAAATTGGAACTCTTTGTGCACCTTATGTTGATCTTCATAACTCTTTTGCCTATCATATGCCACTTTCAAATTATGTTTTATGATACAAACTTGTTGCTTCATTTCCTTGAGCATATCAAATCCAACAAGGATCATATTCATTAGATCACTCTAGCTTATAGGAGTGTTGCAACTCCTCCCATATAGAGTTTCAAATGGCCTCATCCTTATGGATTCTTGATGTCCATTGTTGTATGCAAATTCCACACGCTGAAGATATTCTTCCCACTTCTTGGGTTGGTGCATCACATACATCCTTAATATGTCCTCAAGGATTATGTTAGTCATCTTTGTTTTCCCATCTGTTTGTGGATGATATGTTGTACTAAATTCCAATTTTGTTCCCAAACCTGCAAAGAGTTCCTTCCAAAACCGTGAAGTGGAATTAACATCTCTGCTTGATAGAATTTTATTAGGAATACCATGTAGCCTCACAATCTCCTTTATGAATATATGTTCCACTTCAATAGTAGAATTAATGGACTTGACTTCCACAAAATGAGCTACCTTGCTTAGCTGATCAATCACTACCATGATTGCATCATGTTTCCTAGATGTTTTAGGAACTCCTGTAATGAAATCCATAGAAATTACTTCCTATTTCCAATATGGAATAGGAATAAGCTGCAATAATCTTTCTTGATGCTTGCACTCAGCCTTTACCTATTGGCATTCTACGCATTTTGCCACAAATCAACAACTTCCTTCAAATTCAACCAGTAATAGTATTTTTTAATGGATATAAGAGTCTTTTGATACCCTGGATGACCTGAATAAGACTTAACATGGAACTCTTTCACTATCATGATTTTTATTTCATCATTGTTAGGCACATAAATTCTGTTTTTAAACCTGATTATGTCATCCTCAATGAGGTGATATTATTCATCTTTACCACCTTCCAACAAATTTTCTTTCATTTGTTGATATTTTTTATCTTACTGCCCAACAATTTTAACCCTTTCTACCAGGTTTATTTTATAAGAACTTACAACTATCAAGTGGTTCACTTGAATTCTTCAGCTCAGAGCATCGAAAACCCTATTTTATTTTCCTTTTATGTACTTGATTTCAAAGTCAAATTCAATTAGCGTGGAGACCATCTCTCTTGCCTAGCATTCAACTTGGGTTGCCCAAACAAATACTTGAGTCCACTATGGTCTGTCATGAGTGTAAATTTTCTGCCAAGGAGGTAATGCCTCCACATTTTCAAAGCATGAATGATGGAAGCTAACTCTAAATCATGAGTTACATAATTCACCTCATGTTCATTCAACTTCCTAGACTCATAGCATACCATCTGCCCTTCCTACATTAAGACTCCATTGATCCCTTGCAGGGATTTGTGCAAACCACTAAATCTTTGTGAGGATTTGCAATTCTCAATACTAGTGCATTGGTGAGAAACTGCTTTAACTTCTAGAAGCTTTCTGCACATTGAGAAATCCACTCAAATCTCTTTCCTTTTCTCTACAAAGTTGTGATGGGATGGCCTATCTTGGAGAAATTTATGATAAATCTCCTATAATATCCTACCAATCCCATGAATGATCTAACCTCATACACATTCTTTGGAGTGAGACACTCCATTATTGCCTTAATATTTTCAATATCAATAGAGATCCCTTTCTTGGAGACAATATATCCCAATTAATGTATTTCTGATAGGAAGAAATCACACTTACTGATATTTGCATAAAACTTGTGCTCCCTCAAGAATTGTAGCACTACAACTAGATGCTTTTCATGCTCTTCTTTATTCTTTGTGTACACTAGTATGTCATCAACAAACACAATGACAAACTTGTCCAGATAAGGATGTAATACATTGTTCATCAGGCACATGAACATGGAAGGGGCATCAGTAAGCCCAAAGGGTACCACTACAAACTCATATTTCCCATATCTTGTATTGAAAGTAGTCTTATGAATGTCCTATAACTTGATTCTTACTTGATGATAGCCTGACCTCAATTCAATATTGGAGAAAAATGATGCTCCCCTCAACTGATCAAAGAGATCATGATCAATACTTGGAAATGGGTAACTCTTCTTTATGGTTACCTTGTTTAATTTCCTATAATCAATGGATAATCGAAGGGTTCCATCTTTCTTATTTACAAAAAACAAAGGTACTCCCCATGGTGACACACTCAGCGTTATGTATCCCTTGTTAAGAATTCCTTTTAATTGAAACTTCAGTTCCACCAACTTTGGGGTGCTCATCCTATATGGTGCCTTGGACGTTGGTGCTGCTCCAAGTACTAGCTCAATAGATAAATCTATCTCTTTATGAGGAGTTAATCCAAGAACCTCCACTAGGAATACATCTGCATACCATTGGAAAAATAGGGTACCTCTTTAGAAACTCCGATTCATCAACTTCAATCTCACTGTAAACTTTCTCATCCCTAGAAACTTGTACTGCAAACAATGTGCATCATTTTTTGCTCTTGCGTTTGGCTTGCATAGAAATTATCAACCTTATTGAAATAGGACTTTTCCTTCCCTGCAACACTCTTCTTGCTCCTTTCTCATCTAAGCATTCAATTTATTTTTCATAGCAATCTACCTTGGTTCTATGTAGGTACAACCAATCCATGCCCAATACTATGCCATATGCACCCAATGGAAAGGCATTCAAGTATGTTGTTGTGGGCATGTCTCTAAGCTCAAATGCATGAGACCTTACCTAATGGCTGATATTCTTCTTGTCTCAGTTGCTAGCCAAACTAGCCATGGTTCTTCATGCAACTCCTTGACTAGATTGCATTTCTCAACCATCTTTGGGTTGAAATAACTATAGTTAGAACTTGGAAGAATTAAAATAGAAATAGCTTGGTCATGCAACTTACCTTCTATCTCAATGACTGATGCTTGGTGATTTTCCTAGCAATTTTCCACTGTTGCATAAATTTTAGGCATACTCCGAGCTACCTCACCCACCATGCAACCCTCTTGAGCACTGTAAATATTTGGTCCAACATTTTGCTGATGTGGACAATACTTTTTTTTGTGGTTTTCACCACAAGTCCAACATTTTAGTTTCTCTCAACCTTTTCACATTTTTCTCAACAACAATGTTAGGCTTCTGTTGAGTTCGATGTACAGGGGTTGGGTGCTTAGCTTCCCTCTTCTCAGAGCTCTTCTTATGCCAATTCTTCTTATTCCTAGCGATACTCTTTGTTTGTTAGTTACCTTTATCTTTGGCTTGCATTTTTCTTGCTCATAGCAATGATTTAGTCTCTTAATGACATCTTTCATAGTTTTAGGTTCCAACAATTAATTTTATCTCATAATTCCATAGGCAATCCGCTAATGAATCTTTGAATTTTGACTTTTTCATCCTTGAGATATGGCAATTACCTCAATAATTCTAAGAACTTGGTGACATATTCATCATCAATTAATTGACCTATCTTGAGTTCATAGAAATATTTTGCCTTGCTATCATAATAACATTTAGACAAGTATTTCTCTCTGAATAGCTTTTCATACTCATTCCAAGTCAATTCTTTCTCAACAATGCCTTTAACATTCTTCAAATCTTCCCACCATATATCTGCTTTTCCTTTTAGGATATAGGCAGTGATTCTATCTTTCATATTTTTAGAATAGTCATGTATTCTAAAAAATCTTCTTCATACCCAACAACCAAGCTTTTGCATCCTCTGCCTTCTTCATATCCTCATCCAATGTGGGTGGTTGGCTTTCTTAAATTCTTCAATCATGCATTCTTTTCCCTTACTTTCATAATGATGATGATGGTGATGAGGAGAGTGATGGTGGTGCCTTCTTGTGGCAGAGCTAGATGGTATGCTAACATGATGCACGTGAGTAATATTCCCTCCTCTTGGAGTGCTCAACTATGCATCACCCTTCACGATATCATCACTTTCAGGTCTATGCCTCTTTCTTGACTCACTACCATCTGCCCCAGTTGTTTTCTCCTTCGAATCATGAAGGCTCTTTCTATCTCTATGACTAGCCCTCATCTTAGATTATCCCTACCTATACAAATCTGAGAGACTTTGCAAGATAACCACATTTATCTCAACTTGCCTTTCTTTAGCTCTTACCAACCTCTCATTATCAACCTTAAACTTTCTCACTTCAACCCTTAGGATTCTCAAGGTGTCCATCCAATTTAGATAGTGATTCACCACCCCTTGGTCAAATGATATCTCTTCTTCATTAGTTATGACCCATTCACTTCCATGTTTTGATTGATCAAAACTGTACTATACCATTCTAGTCACCATTTACGTATTGCCTTTGTCTTATGTTGCTTGTGACGTGTTGTCAACCACACACACTGTTAGATTTTTCATGTGATAAACAAATAAAAACCATAATGGTTATGAACCTTGCATTCATCGAGCTATTAGGGAGAATTCTTATGTGACAGAACCATCATGTTAGCACACTACCCATATTTTATAATTCATATGCATCACTCATACAACATGTAATTCCATCATTAGTGCATATTTAATAAACAAGCAATAAGGTTGTGCTCATCTATGCACTAAAACAATCCACATTAGGGCATAATTATCAAATAAGTAGCAAATTTTAAATGTACATTCAAGCCTTCCATTTCACAAACTTTTACAACTGCTAGTTTACTAAAGGAGGGCACTATTTAGATTACTGATGTTGTCAAGTAGATCAAGAGGTTAAATATCGATTAGGCCTACAGGTAATTTATTTAAACCAACTTTTAACACCTAAATAATTACTTAGTTAATATTATAAAAATCATTGCTCACTCATGATACAGCCCATCCATTCCAAGTGTTGAACTTGGATGTTATTATACCACCTGTATACAACACCCCTCACCCCATAATTTGAGTAAGAGGTGGTCATTATGAAAACCCAATCTTCACAGTACCTTCATGAAAATGGGGTATACAAATTTCGACTTTTTCCAAACTCCTCTAAACCCATAATAACCATCACCATTGCGTTCATCTTGTCGAGCTAAATATGGTGATATAAAATTTCACCTCAATCCGACCTTTGGATTGAGAGATATGGCCTCTCAAAGATAGGCCCCACTTTTCCCTACCACCTCATCCAACTGCCATGTGGCAGCCTACTATTGGCCCACCTGGAAGTCAACTTCTAGGCTAGTTGGGGTCGTCCCAAAAATTTGCACGCAAGTTTCCTTTATAATACCTTCTTTACCCTTGACCTATGGTGGGTTTTGCCTTTACGCTCTAGCGCCAATAACCAACAGCCATATCACCCACTTTCACTAGGCCCCACCATTCTTAATCCGTGGAACCAATAAAATTATGTCACACTTCCCATCCTATGGACCTCACCATCCATTCACTAATTTGACAACCAGGATCAGTTGGGAAAAATCAATGGCTTGAGCGGGGGGTTAGTCCTGTGTTGACATCAAAAGAAGGGGGGTGTGACAAGATATCTGCCGTTGATCTAAGAAAACAAATCAACGACGTGCAAGAGGGGTCCCCTTGTTGCTGATGTCACCCTAGGGGGTGTGTACATCATTGATCTATGATGGTTATCCTCCACCATAGATCTATGTGGAGGCCCTGCACAACACCATGCCACCCTCTTATTTCCCACTCACGACAATGTATGATCTCAGTCGCCAACCCATGACTTCCATATTCTCGAGTGGATCCCCCCAACTTAAGTCATCCTGACACTCTCCTTTGTAATCTGTCAAGGATCTTCCACTAGGCTTGCGTGTATAGTGGGCCTTCCCTCTGACCAATTGAGGAGCGAATGAGTTGATGTGCCTGCCACGAGACCATACTTACGTCACCCTACCAGTTTTATCTTGACACCTTCCTTTGGTGCTCTTCTAGCACCTCCAAGACAGATGGAGCATGTGGGTCACCCCACTGTAGTCTATCGCTCCCAAGTGGCTCACATGGTTGTAACGCCACATCATCTTGGTTCTTCCAACTTGGTGATTTCATTAAGCTTCACTCCTTAAACCACCGGGAGGGACCCTCGGGACACATCATCCCAACGCTTTGGTCCTGACACTTTCCTCCGCTGCACTCCCTTATACCTCTGCGGTGACACCAAGTGACGTCATCCCGCACTTACTTACCTAACAAATTCTTTTTTCCTTTCTTGTTTAACCTCTAGGTGGAAACCGCTAGGCTTACTTGTATGGTAGGGTGGCTCTACCACTCTCCATTGGCCGTTATGCTGATACACTTTAGCATGTCATATCACATTATTCACCCCACTCCATTTCCGCCTAGGTGAATGAGACACTCTAGGGTGGACCTTCTTGGATGACCTATCAAGTGGCCCACTCCTCCACTAGTGACATTGCTTCTAGGTTGGTGTGCTAATCCTCTAGGCCCACTTGCTACATGACCCATCTCCATTCCAATGGCATTACCACTAGGATGACACAAGTGCTAGCACATCCTGGCCTGACGTTAGCCTACCCATCCTCGTTACGGTGTAAGTTAAATCTCTGAGGTAAAGGCTCTGGGTGCACTATCCAGTGGGCGCCACCTCCAACCAATGGCAAGGTGGGCTTATGTGTTGGCCAACTCATCCCAATAGGTTCATCATGGCCGATCCCTTGGGTAACATGGTAAAAATGATAAGATAGCCACATCAGCTCCCTTATCCAATGGTGATAGAGGGTAATATTGAAAACCAATTTGTGGATGTTATGGCTATGGTTTTTATCAGAGCGAAGGATAAGGTTTTCCCCATATTATCTTTTAAGTTTAGGCTTATACCCTTCCTGCGTTGCAACGCTTGCTTTCATTTGATCTCTACAATGGCCCGACTAAAGGAGATATTAATATCCTTAAGTGATGTTCCTGCTTTGTATTTTGGTAGTTATCATGAGATCTTGCACCAAATTTTTGTTGATCACTTCTTACTGGTCGTTTTGACCATGACTTTGACACAGAGGTTATGTAAGCGTCAATAATAACACCAACATTTGGTACTAGCAGTGGTGACTTGCTAAAGAAACCTACGGTGCTACCCATCCTAAGCTTGGGTGAAATCCACTCCAATGAGTTCTTGGCTCTCAAACATTCCCTTCGTCAGAATAAGGAATTCTAGGCATGCTGGCATAGGTGCTCATGTGGCCACTTTCTGTCGAGGACTTGCAGTGAAATCTTGAAAGGGGTCCACCTCTCATACCCCATAGTAGGGGCTTCACAACTATAATAAATCCTGCAAGCAACTATATGGCACTATGCAGGTGCTTCCAAGGCCTAACCAACAACACTAGGAAGCTCGTCGAAGACCTCCAGGCTGCTAAAACTGCATGGTTGACTAAGCCTTCATGCAAGGGTTTCAAGTTGTCCTTATGCTTAAAGAGGAAATAACTCTCTCAACATATGTACAATGCCACCTGAGTGGATTCATGGGCTTGTAACTAAGTGAATAATTACATGTGTGGATACAAAAACCTTGCTAAGAAGGAAGTCTCTTATGTAGTCACTTCATATTAATAGAAGGGATATTTATGTCCATTGTTTCCAATTTTTTAATCTAGTTCCTTAGGGATCCTTCCATAGTCTGTATTATTTCATAATGCCTTTATGTTATTTACATATATGTCATGAGCAACATAGTTACACATTTCATACAAAACAAAATTCAAGTTCAAAGATATAGCATAATATTTGTTATCATGTAAATCTTTACACATTTTGTCCTATGTATGTGTGTTATGAATAACACCAGAAAGCATTTCACACAACGCTTCATTTCCAGTCCAGAAGCACACACTTGCTTGACCTTATTAGCAACATCATTAGTTTAAGAGATGCAATATATTTATAAACATGATTTCATCATAACTATAAGTGTCATTTCTACCCAAGGATGTAATCACATACTCATTAAATTAACAACACTATTATAGTCGATAAATCCATATCCATTTCAAACTAGAAATGCATCATAAATTCATTAACCTTTAAACAAGTATAGAAGGATACTTATCTTTCAATTTGCAGGGAAACTGAGTTGGGAACAAGGAATCTCCACCCAACCTTATACAACAAGAACCATGCTTACTTGCAACAGTCACCCCTGAGCCAAATTCTATAGACTAAGGGGGATTGCTTTAGGAATATGAACACCAACTAGGAGCTGAAACAGTGAATCTGAAGGATTTCCTTCCTCCACCCACCAATCAATCAGTAGTTACTTAAAGCATAGGGAATCTAGAGGCCAATTTCCTCCACCCAAAATATACCAAGGCAATCCAGAGAATAATCTCCACCCTTTACAAAGCAAACAGAATCTAGAGACCAGCTTCCTCCACCCCAAGGATGTCAAGGGAATCTAGAGACTGCTTCTCCACCCAAGTACGCATAGGGAATCTAGAGACGAACTGCCTCCACCCCAAGAGTGTCAATGGAATCTAGAGACCGAATCTTCACCCTTATCAAAACACAGTGTTTCCACCCACTTAGGGGAGTCCAGAACCCACTGCAACAACACGAGGTTTTAGAGTATTTACATCCATGAATCCAAGGACACAATCATCCACCCACACTAGTAAGGGAATCCTGATAAAACCATATCCACCCTATGATTTTATAGTTCTCCAGAGGCATTGTTCCTCACCAAGGAGAGACCATCTGTTCACCAAAATTGCCAACCAAAATCAGTTCACTGTCGTTTGTCTTCTCTTCTCTTATAATTTTTTTTCTTTTTGTTCTTCCTTTTTCTCGTGCTCTATGTCTTCTTAACACCCTAGTTCAAGTCAAGTTCTTTTCTACCCTCTCTCTAACTTCTACCAACATGAATTCGAATCTACCCTTCTTTTTTGTCTGCTCTCCCTTTTTCTTGCACATGCCTTGACTTATTTTTTGGGCTCACATTCACTGCCTCATCCTTGCTTCTTGCAATGTGAAATTTTTTTTTCTCAATCTCTTTCCCTTTTCCTTGTTATTGTT